>OX403623.1:3269974-3922923 GCA_948107755.1 Campoletis raptor
GCCCTGCCTCTGTCACTGCAGAATACAAAGGTATTCTATATAGGTTTAGTATCAAGTGGGCAGGAAAGAGGGCGAGTATGGATAAGAGGGATGACAAAGTGGGGGTAGAAGTAAGGGTGGTTACGATATCGTCTCGAGCCAAGAAATCTTGGCCGTTCTCATGAATATACTAATAGCATACAAAGTTACTTCGGTGTCGTTCCACAACTTCCCGCCAACGGACTTTTCCCCTTCAGCCCTCATGAGGACCACGAAGACCATCCATGATGGAAAATATGGCCTGCATTTCGAATATGCCATGGCACTATTTCATCACTTGCCTCCTTGTTTAAAATTTTCATATATAGTTTGACCTCTCAAAATTCGTTTATTTACAATATCGACTAGAAGTAAAAATCTAATTAGATACATTACAAACTGATTAAACAAGATTATTATTCTTTATCCACCTAAAAACTTTTTTCAAGTTCATTATTTTTTATTTACTTTTGAACCTTGAAGAGTGTTCGAAAATGTCAACTCGATCAAAGTGAAACCACAAAAAATGTAACTATGTTGAACTTAGCGAGAAAAAAAAGAAGGAAAAGTAGTTGTAAAAAAATGTGGGTGTCACGTATGGTTGTGATCGGTGAAGCTAAGGCACGTTGGCTATTACATGAAATCGCGAATCGATAATACCGCATGTGGAGGTAAGAAGGAAGGATAGTAACTCGGTAAAAGGCAGCTCCGCATTTTCTTCGAAATTGCGGGTACTTTTCCGTGTACGTGGAAAGAAACTGCGAGAAACGAGGACGAGCTGTGAACTCAAAACTGGGTCGTATATTTATGAAAATATACATGTTTCACGTTGATGGTTTATGCATGACAAGAAGTGAACGACAGTGTCACGTAGATGTCATGTATCTTGATGATAATTAAGGATATATGTTTTGGTATTTTGCTGCACAATCACTTCCATTATTCTCTGAAAGACTTCCAATACATCAATGTCTATTAAACATTCAAATATTTTTGAAAAAATAATTATAAGTATAAATTCACGTAACAACTTTCATTCAAGTTAATTCTGGAAGAAAGATTGTTTTCTTTTTTTTCTAATTCTTTAAAAATATATTTAGACAGATATAGAACAAAATACAAATAAAGAATTTTCAGGCTTCTGGAATAGTTCATGGTAATTTGGCGTCCAATTTAGAATTAAGTAATCGGTGTTTGCATATTAATTGGTCTCTCTGAATTCAGCGAGAGTTCACGAATTTCTGAATAACTATATCTTTCTGTTTTTATTCGGAACAATCGTCTTTTTTTTTTTCAATTTCACAAGGTTAAGAATTTAAAAAATACATATATACGAAAGTAATTACAACGATTATTAGTAACTCATTTATTTTTCTACTGCTAGATTGGATTTTCACTCTTATTTTTCATCCCTTGGCAATTTTCAGGCCGCAGTCGCTGGGGCATCGATTTTTTTCAACCCCCAGCCTCTGGAATGTCGAGGTTTTCTCCGGAGTCCCATATATGCAGATTTTTTTAATCATTCCCCCGCAATAATTTGAGAAAACGACGCAGCAACGAAAGGCCAAATTGTGGTTTCGAAAGTGGATTTTTCCGACAAGACTGGGTCGCTGAAAATTTCGTTCTAGCACCAACTACATTTAGATTGAATTTTGTTCTCGTCGTGTACACCTTGTGTTACTTCTATGCAAATTTTATTTTTTATTCTCTCGTACCTACAGAAGAATTAAATGACAACCGGAGGTGGTTTGTAAATTTTCTCGGTTATAGTAGTATATTTTTTTTACTGTATAAAGTTGTAATAATTTTCTTATGAAATATTTTTCATATCTGCGAAAATCATGTGATTATTTTTGCACATTTTTATTTATTTCCACTATTTCAATTCGTGAAAACGTAATGACAAATCGGGAGATAGGGAGAATAGGAGAGAAAGAAATAAAACTGACACTCGACTAAAGGGTGAAATTCAGAATGAGTCGTAAAATCTACTAGCCCGGCTTAATAATAAGTTTCTCATTGGAAAACTTTATTAGTATCCCTCGTCTGAGAATTTCAGTTTCGAGCATTATTTTCCGGTTACTTTTCTCTTTACGATCGTGGCGAATAAAATTCGTTTTCTGGCACCAGTTTGTAACATTGTCGGCAGTAAAAAAGTACGTCAAGAAAATGTGTGTTTGAATTGAAGGAGAAGAGAAGGGAGAGGGTACGATTCTGAGTCTGGTCGCTTCGTGAACTTTTCGGCCAATAAAAACATCATATATTTTAGTCGCAAACTTGATACAATCGCAGCTCCATGTGCCAAATCATTCCAATTCATGAAACAACTTCGATATTCTCATCTCGCACTTTTGGCGTACCAGCTTGAGAAAATATATTTTTTTATAAACTCAGATAACGTACGGTCGATAGAACAGATTTCCACATTTATCGAAGTAAAAATCTTTTTAATTGAGGGCAATCGAGTTTCCCGCCATTTTCTCCGGTCACGTGATCGGTTTTTCCACTCATTTTACGATTTTTCCACTCTACTTGAGTCGCACTTGTTTGTCCAGTAAGCACCAGGGAAATTGCTGGAAATTTTGTCGGTAAAGTAGGTATTTCCGGAAACATTAGAGTTTTTTAATTAAAAATAAAAATAACGATTAAGAGGTTAGCCGGTTAGAAGTACCACGTGCTTTAAATGTCAAACTCAAATATAATCGTACTCAGTGTTCTCTAATCTTTCACCTCATTGTTGTCTGCAGGGCCACTATCGCTCCAGAAGGAACAATGTGCTCAAGTAGCGGGTACAGAATGCATTCAATATCATGCTCGGTGGTTCGTTGAATGATCCACCGAGTAAATGAGGCAACAGGAAGAGAAGGGGTGAAGGTAGAACCCAGCTTTCCTCTCTGACATCAGGTTTCGATGCTTTACATTGTTGTGCTACACCTCACGGTGCGATGAACGCTGAATTAATATCACGACGTGAGAAAGTTCACTCAGCCTTATGGATAATTAATCCCTGGCAATTTTCCCTTTGCCACTTTCGATGGTTCGTCTCCCCACCTCCAGAACTTCTATATCGTCGCTCCCGCGTTCCTCTCTACGTTCAATTATCATTGTCAGTCCCAATAATTTCTGATTATTGTTTTGCCACTTCACAGATCAAAATTCTGTCAATTCTAAATAAAAATATGGCAACAATAAAGCAGCCTTCGATTGGATAAAAACGAGTAAATATTGTAATTCGAATTCTCTCTCTTTCTCTCTCTGAATAAAACGATTCTCAGTGGTCGGGGTGAAAACTGGTATAAAAAAAACTTAAAAAAAAATGCCACAAAAAGTAAGTACAAAGAAATATTCGTTCAACGATAATGAATAAAATAGTAAATTGAGAAATCAAGATACAAATTCATTGGCAAATAGTAGATGGAAATAATACAGGCCTACAAACAAAGCGTATCGAACCCCCACAATTAAATGGCAAAACAATAAATAATGATTGTCGATAAACAATGTCAATGAAAAAATAAATAAAAATTCTATTTGGATTCTCGTAGTGTTTACATATGTAGGGTGAGTAGAAATGATGATTCGGAATGGTCAATGCTTTTAGTTGAAGAGTTTTGTACAAGATGTGATTTATCACGGTATTACAATAGACCTGAAACAATATGTGTATATATATAATTAAAAAAAAAAAAACGATTTCATTCGCCATGCACTCTCAATTCTGGACAGTTCGATCCATGTTCAATTCTCTCTCGTTTATTTGATTCGATCGGACGTACAGAGACGTCCCCCCTCCCCTCACCTCATCTGCCCCTCTTAAATTGCACTACGTTGATGTAGGATTGCCCCCGCAATTTTCGATACGCACTCGATCCCGAATCGCTCGTTTCAATCTCGACCAGTGTGCTCGATCGTTCATTTTTACCATTCCCTCTATCTCTCTCCCACTCTATCTCTCTCTCTTTCTATCCAGCAATCACGTTTATTCCCACTTCTCATTCATACGGGAATAGCAACACGCTATTCCCATACGCTCTTGAGCTTTTTGTTTGGCTTGTATCAAGTACGAGAGAGAAACAAGCTCATGACGCCCCTCCCTTTTGGATCCCGAGACACAAGAGAAATTTCGCTATTTACTCGTTACTTCATCGTCCCTCAGGACGTGGACGCTGTTCGATTTTTGAAAAATCTGTATCTTCATTTTTATTAAAAAATTTATGTTTTTCGTTTTTATTTACGAGTTTTGTTCCAGTAAAGTTTTAACAAGGATTTCTTTAAAACTTCTTTTTATTTTATTCCCCATTTGTTCTACTTTTCTACGCCTATTTCCATACGTGTCAGTAGCTTGACATCTTTTTAGTTTGTATTTCATATTCTATTAATAGCTTCATTCTTTCGCTCTCTCTCTCCTCTCCCTCTCTCTTTCTCGCTCTTCAGCAACTTACCACAATGGTCAGAATACGAGATAAACGTGGCTTAAGTACGTTTATGTATTTCTCTCTCACTTTTGTGGTACGAGTGACCAAAACGAACTACCACCACTGTCACACTTTATCCGCTGTGGTTCAGACGCATTTGTACTTATCGTTATTAATCAAGAGCCTTTACACGAACCGAATAGTGGACGAAGCCAGTGGTATTAACGAGGGGCACAAATCCAGTCCATTCCCTCTTTCCTTCTTCCACAACTATCCTATTCTGTGTACTAGCACTTTGCTGGTTTCATTTTGACCTCTGTAGTTGAGAGAACTCTCCAGTTTCCATACCACGAGTTTTATCTTCGAATTAATGCCCTTCTAAAGTGGAAAGTTAGTGCCTGAACGTCACTTTTCACGTGTTAACAGATTTAAAACATTTTTCTTACTGCGTAGATAATATTTTTCTCATTTTTGCACCGTCGCATAGTCGAAAAAAAATCACCTTCTGCTAAAAATGTTACGGAAATGAATAATGGTGGTTAAAAAAATTATGAATAAATAATAAGTGTTGACTCTGAAAAATGAGTGTTGAAACGATAACAAAAGCTTCTCACAACCTCACTCATATTTGTATTTCTCTGCAGTTGACGCTCAAAGGCTCACTGTCCCGGAAAGAAAGGCGAGAGAAAGACACAGACAGGGAAAGCGAAAGAGAGAGAATGAAAGAACACTAATTGGAAAATAAGAATAAAAATCTTAAAACTCGATAATTGCTCTTCCGGTTCAAGCGAAGCTGAAAATCGCTTATTATGAATATAACGCGTGGTTAATATCCAGTAATCAAAGTCTCCTGCTCTACAAATTTCCGATCTATCCAATTTACCTCTTTAACGGCAAGTATATTGGAGATTTTGGAAAAACTTCAAAGTCAATAAAGGCATAACTTTTTACTGGATGGCAGACTTGAATATAAAATCATACACATGACCTTGACCGATGTTTAATGAAGCAGTCTTCGCTCCCAAAGTTTTATATCGACTGATCAAGTTCTTCGAATCAATTTGGAATTCGTCAACCGTAACTTTCAGTTTAAATCGAAAAAATGTGTATTTATTTTTCAGTCTATTCTGACTTCGTTCGACCTTGATTTGACGCTCAACGATAATGTTTAAAAAGTTGATACCATTAAAATTAGAGTTCTGTGAGAATATTTTGCCGTGTTCTATCCTTTTTTTCGATGTTTCGTAAACCTTATCTTTCACCCTGTTTGTGTTTACGGGGGTATCGTATAGCTAGAAACTCCGTTGAAAGAGTGCACCTACCATGGAAAGCAGTGGCTCATAGAAGCCAGTCTGAGTCTGCTCAACTGTTGGGGTCTCTTTAGACTCGAGCGAAAGAGGCAAGAAAGCATTTTTCTTTAGTTCCTCGAGCGCTTTGTGTGTACAAGTGTTTTGCCTCACAGGATGACGCCGGTACACTTGGCGCAACCAACATACACAAACCCCAAAATGCCTCGAAGCGAAGAGAGGGAGACATCAACCGGAATCTTGACGTTCTTCACGGCTGGAAAAATATACAATTGGTTGTAGCGCATCGTGAAACATATCCCTTCGCAGTCAGTATGGAAAACGAATGTCCCGTGACATTCAGACGAACCGTATTTATCGAGGTACGTGAGAAAAAAAAACCGTCGTCGAAAATGTAGTGACTTGGCAAGTTTGACGGAGTGAGTTGAGATTGAGTGATTGCTGACGAGAACAGGAAACATTGGAGAATCTGAGGAAGATATGAAGAATGTAATTCCTCAGCTAAATAACTATCTGTGGATGAAGCATCTGTACTTGTATAGTTAATATTCTCATTCCCAGAAACAGCCAAAATGTCCTCATTCCATGAGTCTTGCCCAAATTAGTCATAGGAGACCACACAAAATTATTCAATGCCGCACTGGAGAAAGGAGTGTTGGAGGCAGAATGTGAGTCTTGGTTAAGAATTAGCCGCGCGATGAAACAAAACGTGAGAAGGGCATTTTGGCTTTGTTGAAGAGGAAGGGAACGCCTGACATTCTCGACTTTTGGTTTGTCGGCAATAACAGTAGATCCGGCTAACGAGCTCCTAAATAAGGGTTAGTAATTTCATGTATTTATGCGCGAGTTATGTCGGACCCTCTGCAAGAAGGGGCAACAGAGGGAATGAGGCACGAGGGAAAGGCGTCGAGGTTATGGCGAATGTGTTGGAGTAAGAGGAAAGAATGGAATGAGAAAGGAAAGAATCCCTTCGACGAGAAACGCGAACAAAGAGAAATGAAAAGAGTTGGAAGGCTTAAATATACTAAGGGCAGAGTGCACAAAGTCACGCGTTAGATGCTACCCTGAATATACATCCGCGTTATATACGTATGTACATATATATGAGATCTGCAAAGGAAATTAACACGAGCCTTCGTAAAACCTAAATATATATACAGACACCCGACTCGGATGTGGAAAGCGACCAGGCGACTAAAGATGGATACGAAAAACGCAAGTACGACCACTTCAGCTTACGGCTGACGTAAACGTGGGAGAACTTCCGAGTGAGGACAGAAGCACGGCGTTTGTGTTGAAGGCCTCCCTTTAAAAGAGATGTCTGGTTAATTGAAAGAATAACAAAAAAAACAACATTCCGAGACAGCAAGTCGTTGGCTTCTCAGCTACCCTGTTGAAATTGATCACCGAGGCTTAAACGCACTAATTGCCACCCCTTGATAAGCGAGACACTCGTCTCGTATGGTATTCACCTCAAGGCCCTCTGGTTGGACGAAATTAAACCCCAACAAACATCAAACGATCTTGGAACGTTGACTTTTGTGAAAGAACCATTCCTAAGTTCATGCAAATCTCGTGGAAGAACTTCGCACTTATCCCAACGGAGTGCAGGTGCAAGTCGAGTTCACGAGAGCTCCGACTACGACGTATATCGATTAACCGTGGAATGTAAATAACGACGATTATTTCCACTTACCCACGAAGGTCAACGTCCAATTGAAACCATTAATCCAGGGTTAACATCCAAATTGAGCTTTTTTCTTTTGAGCCCGCCCGCACGGGGAGCTAAATCTTAGTTGATGTTCGAAAGCAGAACAGGATAAGTCATGGCGCAGTCGTAAATCTCAGCATCGTCTGCACAGACCAAACAACCCATTCTCTTCTCTGACTCCTCAGGGTTGGATGGCTCGAAGGTGGGAGTATAGTGCACCAGAGCTTGATCTCTCAAGGAGGATTCCAGAAGGTACTCGACACTGTACAATCCAGTGAGAGTGAAAGGCCGAGTAACCACCACAAGGTGGAGGATGCTGAATAAAGGAAGCGAAGGAAGGAAGAGAGACAGAGCGAGAAGGGTATAGCTTCGTCAGAGCTCTTCTGGGGTAGGATTAAGGACAGCTCGGCAATGCTCCTGGGTCTTGGTGTGGCTACTCCTTCAGTGGAAGGACTTCCTACACACTTGTCTCTCGGTCCAGCTGCTGGCTTGGTGGTGCTCTTACCGCCAGTATCAGAACGAAGCTAGAGGATTAATCGCCGGAACAGCGGAGCCGTTAACATTAACCCCCTGCTATCATCTCTCCAAGCAGAACTGCGGTTCTCACGTACCACAGTATGGCTATGGCATCCTTCACATCCGATGGACGTATTGGGGCTAGACTCTATGATCATCCCTCCATCACTCTGCACTTGGAGCGGTTGGCCAATTGTAGTAACGTCCGAACAGGCTGTAATCACGCCATTGGATCAATCCTCCATCGACGGGGATATAAATCAACATTTGTAGCATCTAACAATTGTCACGGTGTTCTGGCAAGGTTCTGGAAGATTTTAATCACCAATAAATCCTAAGTACGACTGATGACGTCCTCATGATGAATGGTCACTATTGAACTCTCTGCGGAATTGTTGGTCTCGATGACATAACTTCCACCGAACTCTTGAAAGACACAACCAACCACCCAGTTTGTAACTGCACTTTGATCATCAGACATGTTTGTCCTTGAAAACAAATTGTAACACGGGAAGAATGGTTGAGGGTTGAAAAGAGAATGTACCGAGAGCTCTTTTACGGTTCAGCGGATATTGCACAGCTCTAAATCAAGTCTGCCAACCTATCATGCTGCCTAGCAGGTTCCCGAGTTAAAAATAAACTGTGTGGAGTACAATCTATGGTAAAACGTGTGTGTACAGTGATAGGGGCTTTGAGTTCTCGATGCACATGTGTGCAAGAGAGACCCAGGGATGTCAGTGAAGATTTAAAACTGACGTGACTCGCTAATGACCATTAACCGGTTGTCCAGTAGCTACAAAGCGAGCAGAGGTTGGCCCAACCATGCGATGGTCGTTGCAATCCACCCTCCTAGTTATAAAGCCTGTAGGTTAGGTGAATGAGGACGGGGACTGAGGGGAGAGGGGTGCAAAGGGAGCAACAGTGCTATTCCCTTTTTCCCAAACCACCCCTGAACATCCACCAACCCCCCCGAACACCAAAACTGCAGTTGTGCCGTTGTAGTTCACTCGCGCACGCTTTGTACCGCGGCACGAGGGAGCTCTGACTAACCCCCGAGAGATTTATGCGCCGGATGTGACTCGGCTCACCGAATGGTTTATGAGTTTCGGGCGTTAAACGTAAGCAACCTATCCCTGTCTCGTTTCTCACTCACCCCGCTGCTCATTCTTGCTCTTTCCCAGTCCCCACATCCCCCGCTTGGCTGTACAGTTATCCTACTCTATGTCCATGCCTTCTGCAAGTAGGCAGTCCTGATAATTCTGTTCAGATACCCGTGAGACAACAACAACTGCTGTCAGACTCACTGCCGTTCATCGCGAAGCAAAGATTTGTAGTCAGTAGTCTACTTTGATGATACCTGTTCTACCAACACTAATAAGAAAATCACAATTTGCTTGAAAATTCAGTTCCCAACTAGATCATTATAAAAACGTCATTTACTACGGATCGAAACCTTTTATCTTCGTCTATCAGAACTTCTATCACGTACTCGGAAGAATAGCTTCATCAGATTCCTCTTGAGTGCCAATGTGATTCCGCCAATATGAGAAGAAAGAATCCGGAGTGTGGAAACCACTACTCTATGGGGGGGGGGGGGGGGGGGAGGGAAGTCTTCCTGGTAAAAATCAGTCGGATATCGTCCGGAAATATTCAAAGTCATAGGGCAATGTGGGATCTTCAGGAGAGAGGATACGACTTCAATAGTACTTTAGGATTTTTCTTGTATCGAGAGATTGTCGTAACGATAAGGTTGCACGTGGGGGTTACGGGTTTCGATTTTCTCGCTTTCCGTATTACGCCAGGAAAGTACAGACCTCGAACGCACTCGGAAATGTGTTTGGAATCTTCATTCGCACGAAAGCACGATCCACCGACCATATTGCTACTATAACGCTTCGATACGCTTATTCCATCTTGGATTACATTTTTTTTTATTTTTTATTGACGCACTTCAGATGTGCAATACCGTTTCGAAAATCATCTTAACCCTAATATTTGAGTATGAATTTTGATTTTTGCTCCGTAGTAGCAGTCGAAAAGTCGATTTAATTTTAGGTAACTCCAACGTGTGAATAGTTTATTTTTTCCTCCCAACAAATCTGACATTAGAGAAACACTCAAATGAGTTAAATGTATTTACATGAATTTTAAACCATCGATCCAATAATGTCTTTGAACAGATGGACCAGATGAGACAATAAAAATAAAATTCTGCCGAAGACAGGACTAAACAAAAATAAATAAAAAAATAAAAGCGTGAGTGGAAAGAGGATAAAAGGAAAGAAGTGCGAGTGTTCGTACGCCAGTATGTTCATTTTCATCGTTCTCTCGAAACGTCGAGAAGCGAGAAAACGAAGAACGTCGATAGGAGAGAATCTTGCACTCGTATAAGATGGTGCTATAAAATAATGTGGTAGTCTACGATCGATTCCAACACTTACGTACATACACACGCACGCACAAACACACATATATGTATGTACGTGTGTTTATAGATATAAATATATTCATACATAAGCTGGAGCAAACACGCGAAAACGGAAGGTTGCACGATTTCATAGCTGGCAGACACTCCACCGTATAGCTTTTCCGGTTTATGACCGTAAGGCCAAGCCAAATGGCCGAATATCTCGCGATTGTTTGTCGAAGCAGCGTTTCTTACTCTCGAGGCGAATGTGGGCACTTTGCTATCGTTCTCGTTTGAATAAATATTCAAAATATGTGTCCAGAACAAAGACGTCATAAATATGTTAAATGTAATGCAATAAAAATAAAAATGTTACTAGAGCCATATATGTCGTACATACGTAATAAATACACGATATATAAAATAGTGACAGCATGTGATGAAATAATTGTTACCTTTTTCAAAATAAAAAATAAGCAATATTATACGAGATTACTTCACGATGTGTGAATCAAACGCTTTTGATACTAAAACGCATGATTCTGGCAAAAGCAGCATAATCGGGACGGAAAATAGGGGTGAAACTCTAACGAACTGTTTGATACGTTGAGCTGTATCTGACGGGCTACATCGTAGCCTCGAATTTCAAGTCCTGTCTTTCTCGACATTGCATCGTTGCATCTGTAACATGGAAAGGTACAGACAGAGAGAAAGATAGAAGGCTTTGATTTCTTCGTCTGATGAAAGTGAGTATAACGTGGATATCAATGTTTACGGTCGTACTAACAGAGAGTGCATATTTGCTTTGCTGACCCGAGTTACATTCAGGGGTAGTTGGATCGTTGAGGGTCTTTCTGGCCATGTCGTTGGTTATTTCTCCTACTCTGTTTCCCTCTTCTCTCAGCGTTCCGTCCTCTTCTTGTAGTCTTCCCCTATCTAAAGAGGAATATTGGTTCCAGAGTGGGAGTATCGCATGTCATAATCTCGACGTACGCTTCGTACGTTCCAAACCCAAACGAAAATCCACACCGAAACGATCCATTGCTACATAAATACTCCAGGAGTTTCTACCTTGCCGGCCGTAAGTGATTACCACGAAATGATTCGTTATTTCGAGATCTATATCTGGGCCAGTAAGTTTGTTGGCCTACGATGATTGATGAAAAACTAACTCAATCGAGATTAACCTCACGATGTGGTGGGAAACTCTGGTGATTTCTGATATTTAATGTGACAGAGCAATAAGCACACCTGATCAAGGAGTTCTTTACAAAAAAAAAAAAAAATTATCAGATATGAAGTGATCACTTATCTAATCTGCATCGTCGATGTCCAAAATTTGCATTAAAAAATTCTTTATGGTAGGATCGTGAATCAGGAAAACGAAGCTCATTTGGTGATTGTCGATTCTTAATAGAATGCCTCTTCGCATTTAAGATGAACATTTACCTTTGGTGTGCTTCAATCAATATAACTTTGGGTAGGGTAGTTTTAATAACCAGGTCTTGGCATTATGAGGGCTAGAAGTGCATGGAAATTATCGTTATTAATGCTATTATTAAACGCTTGAAGCTTTTGCAACGCCCTTCCCCCCATGGCGCAATTAGCGGTGCAGTGGCAACGGCAAAGGATGCGCCTGCGGTGAGCATAATTTTAACGAGAAAGCGTTGGGAGGAACGAAGAGAGGTTCAGATAGGAGTAAGACAGGAAAGGGAGATATAGAAGGTGGAAGAGGTCGGGAACATCTCCTTAACTGTTGCAATAATAGGAGTTTGCGGTGGTCCTGCTGCTTGAATGCCCCCGCCATGTCGGTGGCCAGACAAGAAGAGGAAAGCCCAGGGTTCTGGGAGAGAAGGATGCCGAAGGGGTGGTTTGGGTTGAAAAGCGTGAGAGGGAAAGAGAGAGAGAGAGAGTTAGAGAGAAGGATAGGGGGTGAGGGCATTGAGATGCTTTTCTGGCGTGAAGGATCGGTGAGGTGCTTGCACTGTTAGCTGGCTGCGGTCGTTGGGCCAACGGTGGCTTCGTATAACGGATGGATAGATGGATTGCCCACCAACCGAGTGAGACGCAAAAGAGCCCGGAGCCGGGTACAAATCTCATAGATCAAAGTACCACAATCTAAAATTAGAAAAACATAACAAAAAAATTGGATAAAAAGTATGACATCTGACCGTAGAAACACAAGGCAACTAAAGTTTTCATATTTGTGATGACGGAAAATTAAATTGACGCACATTGGATGCAGTAATTGCGTGGACATCAATCGCAGATCCAGATGGGATTGAAAGGACCCTGATTGAGTCAAAAATCATAATCAATTGCGCATTTTGGCTGAAGCTGAGGTGAAGAATGTCAATGTCCCGTTGACGAGGTCCATTAATTCGTTGATGAAGACTCTCAGCCAGCCAGGATCCATTATTCGCTGTGTTAGTCTTTCGTATTTGTTGTTTCGAATGATCACTGCACGTGGACCAATATAGACGACTTATAGGGGCGCACATTGTAGACATATGTAGGATTGGAGTGCCCAAAAAAGGGCAGAAATCTGTTCGAGGCTCTGGTGAAGTACTTTCACGCAGCTGTACACTGGGGTAGAGTTCGTATACTTCGCTTTTTTTATGGTCACGTGACATCGACAAATATGTACATTGCAGGGGGGAACTTGGATATGTTTAATATGGTGGGAGAATGTTAAACACTGAAACGTGATCACTGACCTAGACTCAACGCAGCTGGAAGTCTGGGATATCCATTATGAAAGTGCGGAGTATCTAAACGTCATCTAAGTATCCACCTGACCTTCAAACGTCTTCTCGGACGCCATGTGACTTTAAAAAATGTTTCGAGAAGTTGTATGACCTTCTGACTTCATTCATAATGTCAAATGACTAAGACAGTGTCCCCATTGTCATTTGCACATAAATATGGTTAGTTTACGGCTGGCGACTGCTTCAGTGTGTCTCACCCAGCTCTTCAAGGTCTCGATCAACGAGAAATGCCCCGGAATCGACAGATGTCGCACGTGGACAAATACGCATGAGCGGACCTGTCACTCTATCAACATATCGGTGACGGGTCTGATTAGCGGGAATTGGCACTGCCCGCACCGCACCCTTCGCATATTCAACTCTCTCTTTTTCCATACACCCGGTCGATGCAGATAGGCAGAAGCCCAATAAGTAATCTCCCTCTTTTTCATTCCCTGGTGGACATTAAACAAATAAAAAATAAAATATACGTGGACAGCGAAGGGTGGGAAGGATGAACTATGATTGGTACCGATTTTGAAATAAAATCATTAAATCCATCGGTAAATTCTTTCATGACTTATAAGTCCAGCTACAAGGGAATTAACATCGCAAACCATATTTAAAAAATCATGATTCAAGTGGCAAAAGGATGCAATTCCGAAGTTCATCAATTTAACCTTTACAGTTACTCACCAGTTGACCTACATTCATAAATTTGTTTCATTTGAAAATAACAAACATAAAATCGAGTATTCATAAATAATAATAAAACAGTGAGAATACAACATAGTATTGTTGGAACAAAAATGCTTTTACATAGCAAAGCATTGCTGCACGGTAATCCCAAATGTCCCAGCGTTTTAGCCCCAGAACGTTATCGTGAATTTATTACAGTTCATTCTGCGAAGAGGAAGAGAGAAAGAGAAAGTGATACAAAGTGTACGATTGTCCAGGCATTAATGCATATATATATATATATATATGAAAATTGGCAGTAATCACGGTTGGTACAAAACGTTCGCGCTAATGCCACTATAAAATTACCCACGCTACATTGGCTGTTGTCACAGGCAGGGGTTGTGCTTGCTGTCCCTTCACGGTACTTATTTTAATGCCAAAATAATGAAGCAGACCGTTGCATCCAAATGGCAGAGCCAATGCTTGGTAGAAACCAACATTTGACAATGTCAGTAAAACGAAAAAGAAAAAAGCAAGGGAGAAATGGGAATTAAAGTGCGTAATTGAACGTGAGTACAAGCTCCAATGTCACCCTCGTCCATTTATTAGTGACGTTATACGAGACTAAAGAAAAATGGCACGAGATCTACTTGGATCGTTACATTAGTGTTTTTCAAGTAGCAAAAAATAAAGAGCATAGAAAAAGCTTGTTAATGCAAATTGCTCAATAATTAACGAATCACGCTAATGAAGTACACTTCCATAGCTAAAAATGAAAATAATTTTTGCTCGGTTTTCTATGTCGACAACGACTCTAAACATTTCGATTCATGGCATGTAACCATAAAAAATGAAAAACAAAATAAGGGAGTGAACTTTTTGATTGATTTAAGTTCATTGCGTTTTGGTTGAAGTTGAGGCTCAAATTCTTTCATTCGAATCTCACTTGATCGGACATTAGTGTCATTAAGGATGGCCATTATTCCTTGGAGACGTACAGAAGATGAGAATTGGAATTGGTGTCGTCAATTTGGTCGGGTTAAACGCGAAATAACGTCGGGAAACGACGATAAATCTACCTTAATTTCGTGTCGAGAGAACGGGTAGAATTTCCTCGTTGATTCTGTTCGAGGCCAATCAACGCTAACGACCATCCTAAAGCGTCGTTGAGACACGTCTGCAAGGGCGTTTAACCAACGAAGGAAACGATGAATGAAGGTCCTGGCTCGGTTAAGGTGTTAAGGTGCCCAATAGTCACTGGACCAATGAGATCAATTCTGTCAATAGAATATGGTCAAATCTTTAATAATAATCCAAAAGTCTTCGAATTATCAACAAAATCCCTGTGAAGGTCAGTTTTCATTCCCTAAATGTAATTCTAATTTCATTTTACATTTTATTAGCTACTCTTCGTTTATTTATTTAATATTTTAATGGAATAGTTGTATTAAAACGAAATTAAAGACAAAAAATCCACGTATACTGAAATTCGTCCTCGAGTAAGATACTTTCGTTTTTAATATTTTGTGCTCAGTCGGGATTTATATTTTCGCAGGGCTAGGGTTATGACACCTATGGGAATGTGACGCTTGGTGGCGCTCAACTTCTAATCCACTCCCGTTAATAACTTTCAGCTGTAAAAATCTCTAGATTGCCCAGTTTTAACACGCCTCTGCTCTTTATATGTGTGTATGTTTATAGGAGCACTAAAAAAAATCTCATCAACGTTCCCGTTGCGGGGACCTCCATTTCCGTGTGTACATAGTGCACTGGGTAAACAGGGGTGAGAAAGGAAAGGCTACGAAATAGTTACACGCAGGGTTAATACTTTTGGCGATGGCTCCGCTTTTTCTACTGGAAAAAATGACAAAAAAGGAGGTGGAGGAGTGATAAATTAGAAGTCACGGCTTGTAGACACGGTAGATCGTCAAGTTTTGGACGGAAAGGTCCTAAACATTTTTTTTTTTTTTTCTAGGATGTACCGTTGTTGAAACTCTACATGGATGGCGACAGGAAACCCTGTGCGCCGTCGAGACAAGGCGCACAGTGGGACAGCAATGCCATCGCCATTTTGTAGATCAAAACCTCATAAATAATTCTTCAAAAAAAAAAACGTTTAAAAGACGTTTTTCTTTAAAATTTTAATTATATGATAATTCCGCACGAGGTGAAAATGATTTTTGAGAAATCCTGTAGAAGTCTCACCCTCGGCGTTGTATTACGACTGTACTCTCTTCACAACAAGACCCCTGACCGGAAGATCGAGGAACTCTGCCACGTAACCCTCCACGCACGTTGCTTTCGTACGACACGACCTCTCGTTAGTCTTCTCACTTCGTTTCCGGTCGGACGACATTCACTTCTATCCCCAGTTTATTACTACTCCTGATGGTCCCACGTATCAACCAACTCGCGATGACAAAAAGTAACGGCCCTGGAAAAAGCTCCTTCTAATTTCCGGCCTCCTTCACGTCTAACCTACCTCACAACGTTGCTGACTCTCTCACGATGCTTTTTATCTTCAGAAAAGCGAGGCTTGTTTTTGTCGTAAAAAAGTACCGAGTTTCCTAAATTCTCGATCAGTGGACTCTCATAGCTGTATAGAACATGAAAAAATAATCATAAAAACAACAAGAATTACATAGAAACACTATTCAAATGTCGAAAATATACTTGGAACGTTTTGAAAAAAAAATTCAAAATGTAGAATAAACCTCGTATCGATTCGAACGAAAGTGGTTGTAAAAGTGAAGAGACGAAAAGTCACCGGATATAACTGAAGGAGGCAAACTGCGATAAAAAATAAATAAAAGAAAAAAAAACAGTCTCGAAGTAAAGATGTCGATGTTCGAGTTGGAATTGCAGGTGATACAAAACTGGAAAAAAGTGTGTGCTATTTTGATGGACAGTAAAAGTGCAGTGTATGCGAATCGAACGTAAAAACACTGTAAAATAAATCGTCCTCTCGTGCGCTTCCACGTTCGAATGACAAGAATGCGGATTCGTGATTACCCAACCGGGGCTTCCATCCTCATTTGTTTTTTCCATTAAATCTCGATACTCGTTTACGGTTAGAAGTGACAAAAATCTTTTCGTATTGCACACCACTGAATTTTTGAACACCGATCTATTTTAAGCTGTGTCAACTTGAATTTACATCGAAAGTCAATCATTTTACAGCCCATTGAAGTTTTTATCGAATTTAACACTGACATTATGTAAAAAATGTTATGGTCCTCGAAAAGTTATCAAATTATAACTATTTGAAGATAATGTCGATAAAAAACATGAATGACATTTATGAAATACCAGTTATGCTTGCACCAAAAGTATGAAAGTGAAACTTTTATTTTGTAGAAAACTGTATGAGACAATAGTCCCTTCATTTTTTCCCTCTAATATTCTGCTGACCGCACCTGCATGAATTTATATTTCGTTCTTCTGTACATTATTCTTCGATTGCTTAGTCACAACGAATGGATTTTAAATACTTCGCAAACGACTTCTCACTGGTTAAAAGTTTACGACAATATTATTTCTCACTTTTAAATATCGTAGAACAGAAGTAAAGTGGCCTGTCATGAACCCTTTAGCAATCATGCTCCTCGGACTATCCATCATGACACTTAGGATTTTAGGGTTCAGTTTTATCACGTGGTGTGGGTTGTCAAAAAATTCGAAAAAAAACAATCAGTCTTATTTTTTAGTGTATCTACTAAACGGTTCAATAGATTCTCCAGTATTTTCAAGGAAGAAGAACGAGCTCCAATTTTCTGTACTTGACTCGGGGTCGATCACAAGTTAAAATATTGTTTGGAACTTCAAAACCTTTGTATGCTGGTTTAGGGTTGAAAGAAATGAGTAAATACTGAGGTGCGTACATTCTGTTCGGTACGGTGTGTATAAAATGTATATGTATGCACTAATAATAATATATTCACTGGTGAGACGACGGAGGATCGTTTAGCACGAGCCTTCCAGGGCCGATAATTTAATAGTACATTATTCAGATCAAATGAATACTAAGGAGCAAGGAAACGGGTATGTTGGAGGGCCGTCGAGGCCAAGCGTATTGTAATCCCGTCTGAAGAATTTCCAATGAACCATCGCCGGGTTGGCTCGTAATTTAACGCGGAACACTCTCGTCTACACTCATGATGCATCTCCCTCGGCTCATTTTCTCGTCTTCCTCTTTTCGTTCTCATCCACAAGTGGAACCATGCCACTTATCATTGTCCATTTTTCCTTCAACGCACGGGAGTAAATCAGAATAGACATTTTTCTAAAATTTAAACATATAATTAAATAATTTTTAATCATATTGATAATAAAACCATCAACAAAATAAAATCACTGAGCGGTATTTTTCTCCCGGTCTAAAAATAGACACAAAATTACGATACCGTCTAAATATAAAAACGTTTATTTGGGCTATTTTAGAAATCAGCTGAATTTTATTTATAAATTAAATGCAATGGCGACCTTTCAGAGGTGACAGGAAAATAGGATCTCCGTGAAAAATTCATACAACAGAAATTAATAAGATAAACAAGCATTTGAATTAATAAAGAAATTAAACGTGTTTTTTTAAACAAAAATTTAAACAGAGACAAAATTTAAAAAATAAAAAAAAAGATTCACAGAGATGGGTAGTAAGAAGGGAAAAAAAATAGAGCGTGCGGCTCTCGAAAAGGTTTGCTCATAGTAAAACACATAAGTGAAGGTCTCGAGGGCAAACAGGATACTATCCTTACGTTTTACTTTCCCTCTCCTTTTTCCTTCGCACTTTATCAGGACTCTCGTTGGGATTCAACGCGTGAAGAAGATATGTTGCTCGGGGGCGTTAAACCAAGTGAGAAACACGGGAAAGGCAGGAAGAGGGAGGGAAGCGAGAGGAATGAAAGCGGGGGAAGGGGGTTGGAGAACGATCGAGCGAAATAATGAGCGAGTGAAGAAAGAGTTGCAAAAGAAGAAAATAACGTCTAACGAAGCACAAGAGAAAACGTCATGTCCGTTTCGTATCAGGTTTTACCCATGACTTCTTCTGCTTTTTTTTCTACCCCTCGAGCTTTCGATAAGTTACCCTTTTCTGGCCCCATACATAAAAAGAACCCTCTCAATGTCAGGAATATAAAAAAGTCTACTAAGTCATGAATTCACGATATCTCTGCGTTCAAACACTCCCACTTGTGCGTCAAAAATATTGCAACCTCATCTGCCTTCTGTTTTTATGGCTTCTATTTGTTTATTCCTATTCATTTTTATTCTATTTTGAGGATTCTAACGTTTTCGTGCACATCAATATAATCGGGTATGTGATTTTCAGACGCCTGCAATATTGAGTCAAAATGTTTTGAGAAAAATGAGTAATTCAAATAAAAAGTACTCGATTTATTATTATATATAACCGACACTTATCATTATTCTTATGATAACTGTTATCAGCGTTCTAAAATGTATTCGTAATTCAATTTGTTACCATACTATTGGAAAAATATTGACAGTTAACAATTAGATTGTAATCCAACTTGTAGAATATTTGAACTTATTAATTATCAAATAATATTAATGATATTAATTATATGTAATTGTTTTTTCTTTTAATAATTATCCATATTATTCTTATTATTATTCAGAGCATACAACATGCATGAGTGGAAGTAATGATATTTCCTGATGTTGACGGTTTAGTTTTAAAACAAGTCATGTGTGAGAGATCGTTCAATTGTAAAACATAAAAATGTATGGAACAATTAAGTTGTAAATGTTATGTATAAACAGAAATAGAAACGTTGAATGTTTCATGTACACGTTTTATAGGTTTTGGATATTATATGATAATATTTTTATTTTCTATATATAATAATATAATGAAAGTTGGCTCGATGCCGGATATCAGATAATTTATCTCTGGCTCAATTGGTTAGAGCCAATTTCCTGGTCAAGAAGCCTGGTACAAACAACGAGTCTCTACTTATACCATTATAAACCATTTCCTTGGTCCATTTCCTCGTATAGATCGTCATGATCTCGATATCCATCCCCCTGGACAAAACTTGAGAGGACTAGCCCTAACGAAAATCCCTAAAAGATGCTTTTATATCACTCGAACGATAAAGGTTTCCGCATAAACTTTCCTGTTTTCCTCAAATTTATTAACCCATTTATTATCCTCGATCGAATCCTATTTTCTCCTTGTATACTTATTTCACAAAAAGATAAGACTTAATTACGAGTCAGGAAGTCGCTACGAAGATTTACATTGTTATATTTATATTTTTATCTTCTGCAAGATTCTCCCTGTACTATTTTAAATATTTTTTAGTCAATATAATTTATTGTTATTTCTTTAGTATATTTATATGTATCCATAAGTAAATTTATAATGTTGAAAAATTCGATTTCGCATTAGTCTCTCGTGACGCGTAATATCGGTAGATGTGTCCATATTTTTGCACGACATCGTGACTCAAAATATGACGAGGTTGTTTCGATATGGAAAATAAAATCCGATAAAATTGCTTTCGGCGAACCGATGCATCGCAATTTCGTTCTGTGTGCTGTGCATGCTTTTTTTTTCTTTTTGTCTTCATACACCAGTGCAATCGAATTTCAAAAATGAGATTGTAAAATTCATTAAGCTACTCGGTTATAAGCACAAAAATTATTGACTGAAAATCCAATATTGCCATTTTTTATATTTTATTTTGTTATTTCATAATCCATAATTTTTAAAAGATTTACAATTTTGAATGTCGATCTAATTTATTGCCATAGATGACCAGGATTAAATGACTTTGAAAAGATAATCAACGGGATGGGAAAAGAGAATATGTTTGAGAACAGTGTTAAAATGTGGTTGAAAAAAAAAAAAAAAGGAACTTTTGGGTATCAAAAGTGACTTGAAGCTGCTATGAATTCCGGTTGGAATTGATTCCATTGGGATGAAATCAATAACCCATTTCTTCGTTTCCTCCATTTCTATCAAGTTCTATATTTTTACTCGACCCAATTCCGTTTGTTTGACTTCATTTTTTCATTATTTTTTTCCTTCGTTGTCAATGCTACAAGGAATGAAAAGCGGGGCAGAAGCGACACAGCAGGCGAGGAATCGCAAGATTTTACTAAGTTTCTTTTCCTCTTGCACCCCTACAGCCCTACAGAAGAAGCATCGCACCATTTAAGGGCTATTCCCGCTCGATCGGCTTTTCATTATGACTTCCAGCAAAGTCATGGAATATGGATAAAAGCGAGGAAACGGGCAATGGACGAAAGAGAAAGTCAAAACTACCCTATATCACGAATCCTCTCCATTTCCAGGTCTGCTTTTTTCCCCAGCTCCGTTCTCGCGGGAATAAAAAAGCAAAATCAAATAACTCATTGATGGACCATTTTCCAGACTATCATTTTATGAAATAATATTTTTCATCATCTCTCTCAACACATCTTCTGGATTTTACCACAAAATTCGAGTCGATTGAAAAAAAAAAAAAAAAAAAACCACGATTGAGAAGTGAATTTTATGGTTTTTAAATATCACACTTAGTAGATAGAAAAACACTTGGAAGCTCTCTTCGCCCTTATTCATTCGGTCAAAAATCAAATGCTCCTCAATATTCGATCTTTCCTGCCACGTGATGCCTTGTTCTCACGAACCAATCCCCTGATAATGGTATCTTGTATATTCAGGGTGGAAAGTAAATCGAAACAGAATGTGAATGGTGGAATTCCTTTTGAAATCGTTTGGAGGTCATTGAAGGTCAAAATCAAAGAATTAAAAGGGCCGTGAAGCCAAAGACGATGAAGTTTTGAGGTTAGAATGGAAGGAAGAGGGTGATAAGAGGTGAAGGGTTTGGGTTGGATAAGGAAGACGTAGAAGTTAAGGGTTCCAGGAAAATGAGACGGGATGTGGAGTTGTTCCGTGGATGAAATCGGGGTTGAAGGGAGTTTTTGGAGAGGCAAGAGGGTAAAATAGGGGTAAGGGGTTATCCGACAACGAAGATCGTCGGAGATGCCCGAGGCAAGAGTTGTTCAGAGGGTGGTTGCGCGCGGCGGATGGCGTACTCTCCCCTTTGGGATCAATACGAGACTGTGTTGGGTTGGCGGTGGACCCTGTTGTAATACGGCGGTGGTTGGTTTTCCCGCCACCCTCGCCTCTCTCCCTTTCTCTTTGCGCCCCGTGTGTGCCGCGTGCACCGGCCGTATAACGAGGAAAAGCGACGTCCGAAAGGTCCGTAGGGACATATACAGAATATGCCAAATAGAAATAATTAACAAAAGTACGATCCTTCGGCCCTTTGCAGTTTTTATACACTCTTGGAAATATGTGGATGCGGAAGAAGTTTTTTCAACCGGAAATGGAATCAATCAGAAGTATAAATTTTTTCGGAATTCCCTATTTTTATTACAAGTCAATGTGAAGATGTCACTATTATTGTTTTTTTTTTTTTTTTTGTAAACAATTCGGATAACATTCGACTCGTTGGCATCAAAGATTAATTGTGTCTTATTCGACCTCTAATTTTGTAAGAAACATGTCCTAAATGAGTCGGTTGAATCTTTTTCCAACTTGAACTTTCCGCTCTTTTAGAAAACACTTTTATGAATCAATTACTCAACATGTCCTTTTATGAAGTTATTTGAAATATTTTAATGGCACAAACATCCTTAAAGCTACAAAAATGAACTTTACTTCTATACTAAGAATTACTTTTGTTTTTTTTTCCTAATTTTTGTCAAAATCCTGTTGTTATGGAACTTAGTTGACTTGATATATATTAAAAAAAAACAGATTTTCAAAAACCGAGGTCGATGTAAAAAAAACGAGGTTATGTGACTAAGTGACGCACGGAGATTGACGGGATTCGGGAGGGAGGCCCGGGGGAGGGAGGGATACTAATCAAGAAGAGCTCCAAGTTAGTTGGTCCACTGGCAATTTCCAGTTATAATGCTTAATCCGTATTTCATCGCCTAAACGGTGCACTCTGAGTGTCTCACAGGTCTTCCAGAGGGAAAAAAGAGGCCTGGTCGAAAAAGGAGAAAGAGAGACAGAAAAAGAGACGAGAAGGAAGATTGTCCCCATCGTACTCTCGGGGAAGTCGAGTCGCAGTAAAATATAATTACGTTTCGAGGATTATCCCACCGACGAGGTAGATCTCCGTGCGACTGGTACCACTGGGAAGGTTCCTGGACCCCTCCTCCGTCCCCTCATCTTCCTCTTCTCTCTTTATCCTTTTCTATGTAATTGTCCTCTCAACCCTGACCCGCCATTTCCTCTGATTCTTTCGTACACGAAAAGGCTTCGAGATATTTTTTTTTAAACCCCAAGATGGTCCATCAACTCCAATTATTAACTCTGGTAAAAAAATCCTTCAAAAATTTAATTTAATTGCTTGATACTTTTGGTGTTCACGATCGTTGAGATTTCTTTTAAATTTGATCAGCACTCCGTACGATCTGAGTATAATTTTATGTTGGAGCTATCGATCGGCTGCAAAGGAATATTTTTTTACTTGCTGCGAAAATGTTTCATAACGTATTCCGAATGCCGTGTTTGGTTGAAGTATTGAAGGAATAATTTATAAAAATTCCTAGAGGGTAAAAAAATCGGGGACCAGTTTGGTCTAAAACCAACATCAACGAAACGCACTCGTGGCGTTTAAAAAAATCGTACTGTTTCAGATACTACGCGCACACATGTTATATACACGTAACAATATATCTGACGTAGTGCGAGTGTGAAATCGATGCTAAAAAACACAAATAAATTTTTCAAATTCCAATAAAAATTGCTTCGCGGAAGATAAAGAAAAAAAACGAGGTTTCCGGGTGAAATGTTTCTAAATGGGTATTGAAGTTCCCGGAGGGCGTAACACGAGCGGAGAATGAGGTAGTTCGTGTGATTCAGAGAGTCTATGAGGCCTATGGGATAAAAAAAGTGAAGAGAAGGAAAGAGAAAGGAAAAAGGTAAAAAGAGAGACAGTTGCATAGGAAGTGGCTATTCGAACGTGGAAGGGAAATAGACCGGGCGTCAGTTCGGTAAATTGGCTCCATTCATCAGAGGGTATTCCTGTCGCGAGTCTGCCTCGCTGTTCTCCATCATTCTACTCTTTTCCATGCACAGCCTATCTATATGTGTTACTTCTCGCATGGTCCTCCATTCCGCTATTTTCTGCCATCGACTTCGGTCATTCGATTCGTCAAGCCATGTCGAAATTTCCCCAAGTCTATGCTAACGAGGTCTTTGTGTACTGTTCTCTCTATTTTCGTCATGTTCTGAAGGATTTTAAAAAGGTTCGTGACTTTAAAAATAAAATCAAAGTTAATAAAACAATCTGAAAAACTTTCCAATATTTGAGATGTGGTGGGGAACGAAAGTTCCATCGCGTCACTAAAGATGGCAGCACCACCATTCTGGATTCTTCACCTTCACTGTACAGAGCACTGAGGAGAAAATGAAATATAATCAGTAGTTTAATCATTTGAGAAACATAGAGGAAGCGCGGATGAAAATGTATTTAAAAATAAAATTACAATATTCCGAGAACCAGCTGACCGTGAACAAGCTCTAGAGAAACGACGCGAAATTTACGTCTGTGTTAAATAAATTGCGAAGTAAAATGTTGGGAGAAAGGCTTCGTCTACGGAGCTCAGCTAATGAGAATGGAAGTCCAGGACGAAGGTTTAAGGATAACGGGGAGAAAAGTGTTAACGGGACGAGGTGACGAAGCGTAAAAAATAAAATGAAAAATAAAAAATAATACATGAGGAAAGGTTTTAAAGCATTCTCTTCTCAGCCTCGTCCGCCGAGCTATCACGCCCTCTTTCTCCGTCACGCCGGATAAGGATAAGCAGATAAGAGGAATGGCCTTTCTCGTATGCGTCCCCTAAGATCCTTACCCAAGCGTTATGGACCACATGACATTCTCAGAACTATTCGTTCCATTTATTCTCTCGATCCTGGTCGCAAAAAAAAACTGAATTCACATAAAAAATCGATTTTTTTTTTCCTAACACATCGCATCAAAGTTAAGAATTCAATGTTTGAAAATACAATTACGTTGAAAACAGATGACAAATAAATGAAATATAAAATTTCAAAAATCGAAGAAAGAAATAGAAATGGTTGAAAAATCGCATAAATAAATTAAAAATGGAAGAAATAGTTTTTATCAGTTGCGTGTGGAGTGACTGAATGTCGAATTCGGATTTTTCTTTTATCGTCTTCGTACAATTGTGGGGAATAACCTTAGGGGTGCTTTTAAGCTCTGTATAGGAGATCGGTGTAACGGGAACTGAGGAAGTATGCCCGGGGGTTGACTTCGGCGAAGCGTCCAAAGGAACGTTGGATATCTTCGTGAACATTACAATAACAAAGAGTCGGTGGATTCACCCTCGAGTATGTGCCGTACTCTCTATGGGACCATAGAGAATTGTGCGAGTAACCCCTGAGCCATTACCATACACTACCCTTAAGCCTTCGCCATTTTCAACCTCACAGACATGTACGCATGAGCCTCTTGCAATTTATTTTTCGCACCTTCCAGTGAGAAACAAAATTTTTTCAATTTTTATTTTCGTCGTTTTATTAAAAACACATAATTTTGTATAAATCCATTGAGAGCATACACACTTTTAAAGCTGACCAGGAAACAATCAGAATTAAGAAAAAAACACACACAAAAAAATCCTTGCTCACAAATAAATGAATATTTGAACAATGGAATCCTGTGAGAAAAATATTTGTGATGAATGAATATAACTGAATCATTTATATTTCTAATGAATAAATTGGATAAATTTCACTGGTCCAGAATGTCAGGTAAAGGAGAGAGAAAGAGAGAGCAAGATAAAAAAAACGGACACTGGTTGAGTGTTCATCGCAGCTACTCAATTAATTATTTAAGAGATGGAGAAAAAAGGACTAAAAAATACAATTGAATGAAAAAACTCTTGCAACTACGAGCTAATGAGAGGGCACCTAGATCCCCCGCGTTGCCCAGTGCATACTGACTGATCTTCTTTTCTCCTTTTATCTGTCTTTCGTTCTCTTGCAGTTCTTTTTTCTTCATTCTTTTGCTCTCTCTCTCTCTCTTTCTCTCTCTCTCTCTCTCTCTCTCTCTCTCTCTCTCTCTCTCTCTCTCTCTCTCTCTCTCTCTCTCTCTCTCTCTCTCTCTCTCTCTCGGTGGGTCCCATAAATATTTAATCGTCACGACGCTATCGACCTCCCACAGCTTTTCTACGCTCTCACCATTCTACTGAGTTTATTTTCTCCTTATCCACATATATAAACACCCAAACATATACGACACGAAGTATTTGTATTTGTTGAATGTTGAATTCTGGATATTATTTTGGCTCTTAATTAATACTAATACTTCGCCTTTCATGATAATTTTGTTAAATTTCGATTTTTCCTTTATTATATATATTTTTTTTGTCAACGATTAACACATCAATTTTTTAAATTATTAATTAAAGTCTTTAATAACCAATTACCTCTTAAAATTTCCTTCCATGTACTTTCTATTTGCAGGAATTAATTGTTTTGAGAATAATATCCAATGTTTCGTAAAAAGAGAATATTAATAGAGTAAATAAGTGACCAAAGGTAGTACAGGATTCAATGATTTTTGCTGAATAGAAACGTTGACATATTTTGATTTTCCACACGGAGAAAATACATTTGTTGAATCATTGAAAATTTTGTTGAGTCGACTCAATACGGGATACACGGCTGGGCTGTCAAGAGAGCGTGCAGTGGAATGAACTGAATGGAATAGAATCAACTAATTAATTAGTACACCGAATTATTATTTTTTTTTTTTTGTCAATTCTAAAAATATTTAGTTGCTCGGACTATATCAGGGTTGAATCAAGCAATTTTAAGTCAACTGAATTTATTTATTTGATTTGACCATTTTCTTTCCTCAGTGGATGATAAATGGTAAGGATAGTGGTGGTTGACCCTCTCGTGGGATCGTGAATTCATAGAATGTTAAATCCGTGGTAGCCAATGCTTCGACACATACGCTAAACAATCCGAAGCTTCGTTAATGGCCGTCGAATTATCCGGGAACGATTAAAGCATCCGTGTAAAGTCTAGAACGAGCTCAATGTCGCTTTGGCGAAGCTGCACTTGGCTCTGGACTCTGGAGCCATCTCTGTCTTTTTATCTCTTTCCCTCTCACCCATATACATACACACATACTCTGATTTGTCCAAGCAGGGTCCGAACGCGACGAATAATTTAAGCGAACGACCACCAGGCAAATAACGCTCGTACGATAAACAACGGAACCTCCCACGCGAGTTAATCGCTCCATTGTGCGATTGCGTCGACGCGGGGAAAACGAGTGGGAGATAAAGAGTGAGAGAGAGAGAGAGAGAGAGAGAGAGAGGAACGTGATATGCGAATTTCATCGAGAGTTTAGTATAGGGAACGATGGAGAATATCCAGAAAGAGGAAGAGAGAGATACTGTTCGCAGTACGGTGACTTTACGCTACGCTGCTCGTCACCGTCCATCCCAATGTACATGCGTTCATACCCTACTGAACGTATTTCACCAATCAGTCCATGTATGCGTACACATACATTTTCCGACGTTTCAATATTTGAACGAATTATATTTTTTGACAATAATCAGTATCTATGAAACAAAGTTAATGAAAATCAACTCTAAAGCCTCCTTAAACATCATCAATCGTTAATATTTACTCACAGATGTGCTAGAAATCATGAGCAATTATTTACGAGAACGTCTAAATAGCTCCCAAACAGGGGTAGAACAAAGTCAGAAATCACCCTCACTCATAGTTCCCTTGGGATCATTTCATATATTTTCCAATCCATATGATTTGTCATTTCTAAATGCTTTCGATTGAATTGATCGCTTTTAATATTTACAGGGTAAACGATATCTCCATTCTCTTCGCCTATTGGCTGACACGATTGAAAAATGAATAACTATGAATGATCAAAGAGGTTTTTTTCTTCAAAATTGCAACGTTTATCCAATCCTTAGTAGTTTTACGTCCGAATTTCAAGACACCCCGTAGATATTGAATGAACAATATCTTTTGTTCAACTGACACTCGATCATCGTCAGGGCTTACATCCCTCAGTCACGAAACAAGTAGGTTGATCAATTGATTCTTTTGCTGTGAAAAAGAATGAGGATTTCGTGTCTATAATGATAATGAAATGGCAATCCGTATTGCTACGTTAATCCACCGGTCACCGTACCAATCAGAACTACAAATAGGAATTACCGTTGAGCCTCGTCCAAACAACGCTTTCTCCCCTTACACACCAACACAACTATGTAAACACGTATATCGACGTCATTCCAGATTGATTGACTTTTTGCTATCGTCCATGTGCAATGGCGGTTTTGCGGGGTCTCTCCCTTGCTTCAAATACCAGATTCCACCACCTCAAGAACCCCTATGTTTTTTCTCTCCACCTCACGTTTGCTTTCTCTTTTGGTTCTTTTGACTCATTCGCCCCTTCTCGGAACCTCAATAGGGATGGATATAATATCGTGGCTCGTGGGTAACACCATCGTCATTATTATATACCATCTGCATGGAATTTCTTCAGTGCCAAAAACAAATTGTTTGTTTGCTATCTAATTTATTTTTGTTTATTATTAACAATTCCATCATTTTTTTTAATGATAAAAGTCCAATTCAAAGAACTTAATGAAACAATCATGTCAGGGTCTCAAATAAAGCATTACTTTTTTTAGTGCATTAGTGTTTCATCAATCATTGAATTTAATTATTTAATGGTGATCATTGCCATTGAATCAATGAATTTGATGGTTTTATTGGAATAAATTCCATTAAACTAATAAATGTAATGATCTAATGGAGTTGAATTCCATTTAATCAATAAATTTGATCATTCAGTGGAATTAATTCCATTAATCATTATATCTTATATTACTTTTTAATTACAAGTATTTCCATGAAATCATTAAATTTAACGATTTTGTGATCATGATTCCTATTATGAATTTAAAAAAATAATTATCAGTGGATTACTTTATTATTCATTAAAAACTTTGCAACCCTGAATATATAATTATTAATATCTATTGTTATGGGCATTGGTAGTTGTGGGTTATGGGGTATCGGTAGTTCAGGGAAAAATAAAGCGAATCAAATTTTGGTATATTGAGAACAATTAAATAAATTGTTAGTAATCATTTATTCAATATAATTTTCTTATATTAACCAGACAAGAAGCATTTTCTTTTGATGCTGAATCGAGGGGATTTAGCGTTTTTTTTTTTTTCAAGCATGGGGATGTGCTTTTAGCAATTATGAAAGCTTGGGGTGTGAATAGGGACGGTAAAAAAAACATTCCAATTTCCATTCATCTGGTGTGCCATTGAAAGGCTTCTTATCTGATTATTCGAGGTCTCATCCTCGAAGTATTGAAACCGGACGGACAAGGGGCTAAGCTCTTGATGATCCAGAGGCTCAGGGAATTTGTTAAAAAAAAATATTGTGCAGTTTCGGATCGAGCGAAAAAAAAGTGGTGCGAATTCAACGTGAGCACGTGTGACGATTTAGATGTGATCCTGTAAGTAGCAGATTGGAGAGTCGATTCAAACCGATCGGAGTCGATATCGCTGCGTAAAGAAAGAATACGATAGATAAAAAGAAATAAAAATACGAAAAATATAAATAGAAAAAAAAATACAAATAGAAAATACATCAACACACGATACTCTTGCGGATATAGTTCAAAGTATAAAAGCAGATTGATGCGACAAGCGTGAAATCGAAATCGACATTTTGAACGCGTGGACCCGAGGCCCTAGAGCATCGCCATATAAAAGATTCGATTCGAAAATCCTCCCACATAGGATTACGAATTGGGTATACTCTATGAACGAGTTTGTCGAACCGATCAACCTTACACCAGATATTTTGAATCTGAGTGAAATCAATTTTTCCAACACAAGCTATTTTTCAATTTTTTTTCTGTTTTGAAATATCTGTACTTATTTGTATCATCAATAATTTCATCAAAATTAAAATAAATGATGCCGAATTGCGGGTCGAACGACGTGCGTCCGCTTTCAATGAGCGTTCAGTTATTACTGCCCTTATCAGCAGACGCCCTCCCGCGGGAACGCGGTAATTCTGTGTTTACCGCGACGTTTCGAGAAGTCCCAGTTGCTCATCCCCACCTTCACCGCCTATTCTATCACCCCGCGGTAAGCCCGTCTCGTTCTCTTCAAATATTATTGATGAATGGTTATGAAATCTTGTTTTTATTTTCTGTGTGTTTAAATCGATACAATGATATTTTCCTTTAATTAATGAAATATAAAAATAAAACGTCTTCAGTGCCTTCTGTGCAGTGAAACTAAAAAAGAGGGAAAAACTTGCGAAACATTTTCGGAGTTTGGGAAAAATAAATTGGCTAAGCTCACGTAGAATACTTCATGGCCGATTTATATTGTATATACGTGTATTGTTTCGTATGGGGTTGAACATGGCAAAGATGGTGGAGTCTGGAGGATTCTCACCTCGAACCGGAGTATCTCTACTCCAAAGGAGCCGTTATCCTGGGGATGGCTCCCACGAGAACCCAACTCTCGGACTCATCTTCTAGTGGACATAACTACCGGCAGCTCGTCCCCTCGTTTCTCCAATTTTCCTGTCTTTTTTTCCTTCTTTTTTCTCGTAACATTTTTTTTTTTTTTTCTTTCGCAGAGTTGAATATACTTGACTGACCCATTTCATTCGACCGTCAATTTCCACGAGTTCCATATCATTGAAGATTTATGGCCCTGATGAATAATGGTTAACGAAATAAAGTAATAACAAAAAATTTCGTCACAACATTTAGAAAATTTGTGCATTTTTCGATGATCGTTCATATCTGTAAATCCTTTTATCCTAATGACAAAAAAAGTTCAATTGATTGGTAAATGGAATTAGAATTATTCAGTCATTCATGACTTTTGTGTTGCATCGAATTGTCCTTTTTTTTTGTTCCAAGCTTTGACGCCGCAGTCGAGGGAAATTTAGTGCGATAAAAAAAAATGGCAGGAAAAAAAACAACGCGTTCTCTTCCGTTTGTTGAAGCGAAGCCAGCATCCTCCCAATAGGCATCCTCGACACTCGGGATAGCGTCAAGGGAAAAGGCAGTGGCACAGGAAGACTGAGAGAGACAGAACGAGAGAGAGAGAGGGAAAGGAAAAATTGTGATAAACTTGTACAAAGCGACATGGGAGTCCCGGAAGTGCGTCAAAATTCGCTTACGAGGTCGATAATGGCGTCATGCAACACAAGCTTCACTATTTCAGAGAATGTTCGATCGTTTAGCATCCGAAAATAAAAATAAAAAATATGATTACATGGATAACGTTGAATCATAAGTGAGCAGTTCATAAAGTAATGATTTTTTAGTATAAATATATTTTATTCTGTACATTTTCATTGACAATAACAAATTTGCATCGAAGTATTTGTCTCCAAGTTAACAGTACTATGTAATTTGATTTTCATCGTTGTTTACGTTCAAAAAATACGTAAAAAACCATGACAAGCAATTCCCATATACTCAACATTTGCATTTGATAATAATTCAGAATCACAATTTTTCCATTTACTTGAACGAACAAGACAATGAAAATAGTTGCTTTTTTCAAGTATTTCTTCTTTCAACAATGAGACTCAACAGTTTGCAGTAACATTTGCCTAACCTTTCATTGTATTTTTTTGTTCTTTATACCATTGGAGGTTGTTAACCTTAAGCTTTTGTAAGGAAAACCAAGAACATCGTTATCGCTTGTACCGGAATATTTTTGGCGTTGTTAAAATGGCACGAAAACGAAGGAAAATGTTGAGTTTAACGGTTGCTCGTAGGATCGTCTCGTAAAATCTTTTGTATTATTACGCGTACGTATAGCGGTTGCAACGGTATAATAGGCTAGTAGCGTGGAGAGAAAATCTATTGCTTTCATTACTGACCCCCACGGTTCTCAGTACGAGGGTAATTAAGTCCTTTTGAAAAGCGAGCTTGCTAGAAAGCTCGTTTTCGTGAGTCCACGCTGCTATCTATAGGATTTCCTGTTATTCTCTTCTGGTTATATTAATTTCTAAGCTTTTTCAATTATGCTCCGTCATTCTGAAACAATATTTATTAAATTTGATTCATATATGAGTTTTTAAATGCACCCTTAGGAAAAAAATTTTAAGCACCCTAGAAGATTTCTATCCGGGAAAAAAAATCAAATATCTTGATAGAAAAGGGTCATAAATAATTTCCATCGTTTTGCTTTTTTTTTTTTTTAAATTTTATTAATGCAATTCATTTTTGCAGCTAGTAAGTGATTTTGGAAATTCTGATCTTTTGTGATTTTCTCACTTTGCAAAATCAGGTGCTGGGCAAGCGAAGGCTCAATAAGAAGACAAAAATAAAGGGTACATGGACGTGTACGCCATAATGGAACAACAACTACTCTCGACGCTGTGTCATAAATTATATATTTTTTTTTAATCGAAGAATTAATGCGAAATTTGGAATAGAATAAAAATAAAATTGCTTAATGTAAACTTCGCAGGGCCGTACTTTCAATGTGTGTCGAAATAAAAGTTCTTTTCTAAATTTGTTATCGCCATATTGGATGAGATATTTTTCATTTTGTATTGAGTTAATGCACCAAGATCGAGGAAGCGTGGGAGATGATTCCTGTGCAGAAGAACGTAATTCAGGGTAGTATGATGGCAGATATATCTTCGTGGTCGATCTGACATCGTATAGAAACGCCCACAATGCGATCGTGCTCGAGGCGGCATTCGTTGCAATATTTTACTCCGGTGAACAATGCAATTCAGACTGGAAACAGTGCCAATGGCGTCAGTAAGACTGAAGCAAAGGTCAACAGTTTGAAACCTATTTTTGGGCTTTTTCAAATGGTTTTCATCGGAGTTTTCGATGATTGTTTGAGTTAATTCTATAATTTTCTTTCATTTTTTTAACCCATTTGGAGTTGCGGTTACAAATATTATCATGAATTCCTAGTTCCTCTCATCTAATAAAGTCAATTAAACTTCATGACATTTCGAAGTGTCACATGCGGTTCACATGGATGACCTTCGTAATCCAGTTGGTCGACCAATTGGAGGAAGAATGGTCACTTTACGAGGGACTCTACTGTACAGAATATCGGCTGTGCCTCATGTGGGCTCGTCTTCGGGTTTATGCCCACAGGCAGAGCTCGCGCTCACGTCGCCCAGATCGCACAATTACCCATTGTCCGATACAGAATTTATGTCGGGATAACCAAACGGTGGAATGGAGGAAGACGGAAAAAGATTCCACTGAATACAAGTGAGCTCCATGCTGCATTTCCCAAACCAAATTCCCAAAGAATTCTTTCTGGAATCCATATTGAAATTTTTCATATTTTCATAAATGATTTATTTTCGAGAAGTTCCTCAGGCAGATATTGTGAATTAAACGGTTAGAAGAAATATTGTAAATGCTACATTCATCTTAATCTCCTTCATTATGTACCAAAATGTTAACGCACTTGCTATCGAACTCTGTTGAGCGGAGAATGAAGTGGACTCAATATTTTCTCTAATGAGGCGCGAATGATCGATCCCGAAGTGAATATGGCCCAAAAGACTCTCGACCACGTTCATCATCTCGATTACAATAATAATGGTACCCTCGATCCTCCACTCACTAAGTTCAGGGATCATGTACCTCTTCAGAATCTTATGAAATCTTGAAGCTTCTCCTTTCGAGTTCTCCTTCTCCCCTTCCCCTCTCCTCTTCCATCTCTCACTTTGATTGTCATCGCTCAGTATACTCTTGTTTTTTTTTTCACACTTCCGTTGAGCCCAGCTGCTGCGACACCCAAGCTCTTTCGAGTGTTGAACCCCTCAACCTTTTAACCTTCCCATTCGCAACACTTGGCGATTCTCTTGCAGTTTTTCGAAGCTAAATGGCCACGAGCACTTTGCTCGCTTGTATCCACTTTTCAATATACATGGACCACTATTTCGGAAATGGTTTTTCTACCAAAAGTAACATTTTCAAGGGTCTGAGGTACTTGTATATACTTTTAGCACCAAAGATGACATGAAAATGTTCCATAAGATTTCAATTATTTGTTGTCATGAATATAACCGCGTGTTTCAAATTTCTACCGATTTCTACTGATATTTATCGCTGAACGATTGCTAAGTTCCGTTTCCTTAAATAAAATCAAAGATAAAATGAAAAAGAGACTTCGAGAAAATTTTAAAAAACATCCAAAACATCCTTGGGGTAGAAACGCACAAAAAAACTAATTGAGCTACAATGTCGACGGTAAAATGACTTTGAGCTCACCTCAGGACCTTAGAAGCTCCAATAAGATGAAAGAGGGAAAACGGGAGAATCTCAAGTGTGGCTGCGTCGGTGGCATGTATTGTAATCAGTCTTCTTACTAATTAATTAAACTAGTCCTCGAACACGGGAGAGCGATTTCGACGGAGCAGGAGAGCGTTGCCACTCTGGTGGCTTTGCTGCTTTATTGAAACGCGCCAGAAAACCCTGGAATTCTTCAATTTATATAGGGTGCTACAAAATTCAAATGCAACACTTAAGATGTACTTGAATAAAAAAATTCTATTTTCATAAAAAAAGAAATCGTCTTTTCATTTAGAATTTGACGATCTAAAGTCTAAAGTCGGTCCTTATTGAACGTTATTGACGAATTAAAAAAAATAATAATTGTGATAGAAGGACTGAATTTTTTTTTCCAGTACAAAGAACCAAAAAGCCAAGGAAGCTTTGCGATTCATCTCTAATTCGCTCTTGTGACTTCTGGACCCATATCCTTCAATTATTCATTCAGCGGAACTACGAAGAAAATCCTTCTATCTTCACAGACTTGGCTATCTGTTCCTCTCTTTTTTATCGGTGTCCTCTCATTCTTCAGGCATGAATCGTTCCTCAACTGCTGCTTTCTCCCACTCACGATATCCTCTTTGATACGATCTGTCTCTCCTCGTACACTCCTCTCTTTCTCTTTTCACTCGCGCTATACCTTTCAGGGGATTGTCGTTTAGTAGCAAACCACCCGTTTCGTCAACGTTTACCTCAGCAACCCCAATCCTCCGCTTACACAATCCGCTTCTCTCCACTCACTCACGGAATCGCAAGCGCAGCACTTTTCCTGACAAGCCTGCACTCGTCAACTTTTCACGACTGTGATTCCCTCTCCCCTCGACCTATTCCTATCATATATATATATTGATACATTTGTATGTATGTAGACATTTAGGTGTCCCAAAAAATATAGGATTTTTGTTCTCATTCCGCCTTTCAAGTGGTGAAGTATATTAGTGCAAAGAATTTTTTCGTCATTCATAAAGTATTATTTTGCTGTCATCGTGTGACGAGAGATTTAGACAAATATGATATTGTCATTGCGTTCTAATGTTTAAGCTGCAATAATAACATCTCATATTATAAATAAAACTTATTCTCAGTATCTCCTAATAACACCTGGAATAATATCACAACTGGTATTTATGTGGAAATGTGTGTTAAATTATCCCTTTTAACACTTAAAGGACTGTATACGAAAAAATCGTGTCGATTTTTTTTTTGAGACACCATACAATAACCGTAAGTATGAAGAGAACGCGATGAAAATGGTACAAAGTAGAGCACTGGATGGTGAAAAGGATGAACATCAAGTGAATCTAATTGTCGTCGAGACTTCAGAGCATCCTTCTACCAGAGAGAACTTGAAATTGCCAGCAGTATAGTTGTCTATCTGAAAAAATTAATAAGCTTTGTCCCATATATGACATTAGTAACAAAAAATCTTTGACTTTGATGGGGAAAAAGAAGAACAAATCATTTACGAACCTTCAACTTAATGTTCTAGATCACCTAAAGTGACTTGTCCAATTTTACGAGTAAAATGGTTTATATTTGAAGGATCATCACGAATTGCATCTTAGTTTATCTCAATCTAACAATTTATTGTAGTTGTTGTTGCTGAGGTCTTTTCCTTTCTCGTGTTGTTTTCGTTCTCGAACATAACCTGACTTAGTGTATGGATGCAGAAAACGTAGTGGTTTCGCGTGTACCCGCATTAACCAGCCGGGAATACGTAAAAGCCAGTCGGTGACTGTACGTAGATCGATATTCGAAGCACGCGCCTTGTTCGCGAGCTACATACCCCGAGCCAACACACACGCTACATGCCAAGATCGCTTGAGCTCCTTGGTAACCCCATAATTTATCATAATCGTCTCCAGTATGTAACCTGCTTGGTCATCTTTTTCCATTTTTTCTCCCGCATCCGGATAAAAAGCCTGAGACTATGATTTTTTTCTGTTTGATTTATGGCTTCGAACATTATATTTGTCAATTGAGGAATATCATGTTGAATGAAAGGGGTGTGATAATTTTTCGTTGAAAGTCCAATATTCATTACCATTACTATGTCCATAAAGAAACAAGAGATTCCTGAGTGTCTACAGATTTTGTTGAAAAGAATCAAATGACATGTACTTAAAACGTCCTTGGAGCAAAGAAAAAGAGATAGAGAGAGAGAGAGAGCAGAAACACATAAGTCGTGAAAGATAATTGGCTCGAGACGCAGGCCCTGGGGTTATTGCCATTGATCCGCGCACCTGCTCCCGCATTTCTGCGCGTATGTATACTCCGGAGAAGAGAGTGCTAACGTCGCCATTGGCAATGTTGTCAAAGACCTAGCATTTTTGTTTTCATTGCTCCTTGAGCACAAAGTCCTCAGCTTCGTTCATTAATCTTTCGTTCGTGGTCGTTGGCTGTTCAGGAATTATCTGCAACGCGTAAGAATCCTGCTTGGTAAATGTCACTGGTATACGATACTCCCCCTACCGTTGTAGATCGGCATCGACAGAAGCAAACAACTCGAACAACAAAACAAAAACTTTACCATCTCTTCAATTGCTTTCTTTAGCTCGTTGAGACCTTTCTGACGTTGGCGAAGGAGCTACAAGAAGTAAAAAGATGGCATTGACTGGAAAAGAGAGCATCCAAGCGTGGCTAATGATGTTTCCTGTGGATCTGATCGGACCGTTAAAAAAATATTATCAAACAAACAGAAAAATAGAGTTGATGGTTTTCCCAACTAAAAACTTCAACTTCTTATCAACATGAACCCAGCAGACCAAGATTTTCCATGCTACGCAGGTTGACCTTCCAAATCAATCTTAAGTTCTGCCGATTGTTCACTGGCTCACCGTGGTCCTGGACTTGATCTCTCATCCAAATGCCATTCAATACCCGTCAATAGACAAAGCTTTTTTAAAAACAGCTTTAGACTATCTCTATGCAAGTACGGAAGTATTTTCCAGCAGCGTTGTTAAGGATTAAAGCTCTCGTTAGATGACTGATGAGATTTGGTGCGCTCTGAGTGCGGTGATTCGATGCGGCAAGGTGGTTGTGCACCAGCATCAACAACAGGAGGTCAGAGAAGCCCAGCGGTGGTTTGTGGTGGCAGTCGGGTTGGGAGGCTTGGGGATCGATAGCGCTCATGGGGGTTAGCCGTACAACCGAGCCAGAAGCCGTTTCTAAGTCCTGAAATAGCATGGAGCTGGGAACAAAATCATGAAAGGGAGCTGCTTGATGTACGAATATGTGTCCCGGAATAAATTTGTGTGCTTGATTAAAAAAGCATTCCGAATGTATGTTTCTTCCTGGTAGGTTGAGATACATTTATACCTGGGACATTTTTGAATCAACAGAACGAAACATTAAAAGTTGAACCTAATTACAGTCTTTTATTTAAGGTGCTGTCCTAGATTGATCTTGAATGATTACAACTTTTAATCTTTGGTAGGCTCTCGTTTTAATATTGCGATATCAAGCTTCCTATATATTAGAAATGAGCTTGTCGCAATGCTGTTAAATTCTAGGCAATTTTGGTGAACTCCCGAGCATCATACGTCATCGTATTGAAAAGAGCCCAAAAGTTATTCTACCAAGCGATCATAACACAATGTGGATTATAGATGGTGCAGTGGTCACATGAAAGGGCTACGGTACGTTACAGAGGACGGGAAGTTCACGCCTTAGTGACGATAGTATGCTCCGGGTGGTAGGTCAGGTATATAGGCGAGCCCTTAAGCTCACAACTGTGCATGACCGGAGTAACCCCGGATTGAGTGATACACGTTTAACGGAGGCAACGTAGTCGCGCACGAAGTGAAGTGGGTCTTATTGTCTTTACACAGTTTTGCAAGGTGATAAAAGTCGCCCTGGTAACGTTGTCCACCTAATTCATACGTTCTCTCATGTCCGTACGAGTTTCACGCACGATAACGAAGTGAAACGAATGAATGCCCTAGTTGGCACATTCGAAAGAACTTAAAGCTTAAATGGTTCATGTGAAATTTGCGAATCTGGGCAACGTGGTGACGTTCATACTTCTTTAGAATTTTCTTTTCTCTTTTTTCTTTCTTTATCCTGAGCTCCAACAGCAAGAAGAGAACACAGACTGCAGTCGGGGAACTTTATCCAACTCTGATTTCGACGTTTTCCACGTTTATTTTGTTTTCCTTTTTTCTTACTCTTCCCGTTACTAATACCGGTACGCCACTTTTCTCGATTCTTCCTACTTTTCTTTGCTCCGTTTTTTTTTTTTTTTTTTTTTCAACTGGCCAGCACATGGCCGACTATAGGTATAAAATATTCGTCCCTGTTGTTTCAACGATTTCCAGCCGCGCTCGCCGACACGGAAAAGTTTGTCCCGTGAGCATAACGAAGCCCGAGAAGCGGGGGATGAGCTAGCAACCTCTCAACTGGCTTTTCCCTGGCTTTCACGGTTCTGCACTCGCAAGCCCCTTCCATGCTTCTCTCTTTTTACGTTCTATGCCCAACTTTCGTGTATCCCGAGTAGAACGTTCAGCACAGTCGGTACTGGATCTCACCGCAACAACTTGAATGTCGACTACCACTACTGCCACGATGAATCTTCCCTTCTAATTTAATTTTGTTTGCCGATTTTCCCCGTGCCATGTGTTTGCTGCTACCTGACTACGATCTTGCACAACTCACTTTTGACCCAAAAAGATAATTTGTTAGATGACCAAAGTAAAATACGCAGTCCCTAAATAGTTTCGGTATACGTTTCCGTTGCTTAAGGCAAAAAAGTGATAATTCGTTTGACGACCCAACCAAAACATCTGATGCCAACATAGTTGCGCTATAATTTGTCGTAGACATCACCGCAGGACTAACTTTGGCCTGTTAATGAAGGCATCCTAATGAACGGATCACTGATGGGAAAGATGATACGTCGTAATTCAAAAGACCACAGTTTGGGATTTAGTAAGGCCGAGGTCCATTCGAAAACCAATGTTACTTGTTTGTAACTACGTATAGTATAGAGAGTATGTACACACACGCGGGCTAAATTTTGGATGCGATGTAACACGTGAGGAACGAAGGTAGACAGATAACAGGACGGTGAATAATTTGGTTAACTACGAGAGTCTAGTTGACGACGGATGCGTATGTGCATCAGTGTGTAGAAGTCGATATAACGTCCATTAACGGTATGCACGATCAAACCTAATTATAATGGATCCCTGTGTTCTGCCTACAGCCAAGCTTCCTCGTCCATGTCCTATCAACCATATTTCTACGTTCCTCTATCGATATTCTCTCATGTCCCTCTTACCGTCGACGTATTTTCATGTTTACACACTGGGATTGTATGTTGTGCCTCAGACACGCTCGAGATGCGTTGAGCTATGCTTGTATTTTACAACAGTATGTACACAAGACATCATTCCTTCGTGATTCAACAATCGAACACTAATATTGCAACGTTTGCAGCCTGAAATAACATTAATCATATTTTAGTTTTAATTAGGACCTATAAACTATTGAACTCGGTGAATCACTCATGAGAGAATTTTTGACTGTTCGCCATCCAGTGGCGTTTCAGTGAACTACACTAGTTTTTACAAACTCGGTCTCATTACCAGTGAATCTTCGAATCGGTCTGGTTGAATCTCTCTCTAAAGATTTTTGTTCTAATTTAAAACGACAATGAATCATAACTTGACAGATATTTTGATGTGGTAGCTTCCAGCTTGTGCACATTCCTTTTTTCAGACAGCACCTGCTTCTTTAACTTCAGTAATCCAACTGTCCATGATTATTACGCCTACAGAATTGTCGCGTCACTGTATATCATCGATTGGAAATGAATCCGATATGCGTGGAACAATTTGACAATCAATTACGTTGACAGGCGGTGCACTCGATTGTACGAGGTTGCACGAGAGCGAGATAAAAGGCTCGTGCAACACGTACGAAACGTTTAGTGGCAACAGCAGGTACTTTTGGCTGCGTGAAAACGAGAGTATGTGTATTATATCTCGGGGAAGAATAAGGTGTGAGAAAACCGGTTCGTGACGGCGTCCTCGACGCGAGTGAGCATCTGCAGTTTTCTCGTTGCAAACCTCACTCAAACCCGGAGGCTATATTTCTTTCTCTGTCTTCTTATCTCTCTCTAGCTCGTCCTTGTCCTTCGCTTATATAGCAGAAGGACAAGTACGTGAGGGACACGCAATTCCAACGTTTCTTCCTCATCTGGCACCCGGGTTTGTCCTGTCGTGGGACCAATAACGCTCACACGACTTTTCATCTTGTACAATAAAAAAAAAAAAACAAAACAATAAAAAATTGCATGAAAAAAAGGTCGGGATCTTTCATCTACTGCGTTTGATGCCAGGAATGGAAACGTTTCCAATCGATTCTTGTAATTCTGTTGCTATCCCAAGCAGCGATTATCCAGCTGCTCTCGGTCGTGAAAAACACCAGATCTATAAAACACCTCATTACTTCGGAGCCATAAAATAGATCGCTGATAAATCTCTAAAACGTGATTTTCCAAGACGCACTAACGTTAAAAAAAAATTATAATAAAAAATAATTATGCACTGAACACATAAATTGAACCACTTGGAACAATAACAAAAGACGTTTTTCTCTATATTTTCATGAATCCAGTTGCCTGAAATAGGGAAAACGTTAAAAATGTTTTATTGGGTGGGTAAGGGCTCGTTGTTATTCGAAACGAGGGGTCAAAGTACCTTAGCCGAAAAAGCAAAAGTATAAGACGGGATGGAAGGTGGTATAGAGTTGCGAGAACATCGCCCATGAGGCTTTCACTCTCAGTAACTGTACTCTCCTCACCCTCCGGAAGTCTCGCGTTTGGGATGTTTGTCCAAGTGCGAGTCGTCCGGATTGTTTTGCCACCCCAACTAACTCTCTCTTTCTTTTTTCTCTATCCCTTTTTGTCTCTCTTACTCTTGTTTCTCTCGATTTTCTCATCGTGGCAAACGCCCACTGTCTCTTTTCGAGAGCCTTAATGCCCAGCACACGTACACAAACAGCGAGAACGAGATGTATAGTAAATCTACACCCCGCATTTTGCCATCAGCCTGCTTTTACCGTCCTACCTCTTGGGTTTCAATCTCTCTCTCTCCCATTTTCTTTCCGCTCTAAGCGAAAGTGCCATCGCTTGATATCCTACACCCGTGCTTGCTGTATTCTCCACCTCCAAAAACATTTTATCGCATATACACTCTCGATTTACCAGAACTTTATATATACTACAGTATTCTGCAAAGTACCTCAAGACGTTCACGTTAGCCGCCTTTTTGCTGCCAAACCCTTGCTGTCGAGATACGATGATTTCAGATTTCAGAATTTTTTTAAATCCGTTTCAAACTGTTGCTGATATAGAGGTTGAATTTTTTTCAAGCCTCAAATTTCTTGTAAAAATGAATTGAAATATTTAGAAGTATGTACATTTTGGGCATTTTACAAAAAATAACATTATCCGTTTATAATTGACACTCAAATTTGCTTATTCAATTTTAATGTAAACCCTTATCTAGGGTGGGCTTCGATTATTCCCTTTTTCCTCATTGGTCATCAATTATTAGTGCCATTTTCAAAGTTGCGATCTTTTTTTTTTTTACTTCTTTAATGCATGCTACGAAAATCTGATCATAAAATAATAGTATCTAATTTTAAAAAAAGGATGAAAGCTCGTCGTCTATATGAGAATAAACTAGAAAAGGTCTTTGAAATATGGGATTTGAAAAAATCAAGTATACGTACATGAAGGACATAGTATCGTAAGAGTTTAAAGCAGCGTACGAAAAACTTCCATCGTGCCATTAGTGAAACGACATTATCAGGTGTTATACAATGCCCAGGTAACTGTGTTAACCACGCTTTAAAACGTATAATTAAAGTCCGATCGAAAGTCGAGCGTAGGCGCTTCTGATACGCTCCTATCACTCTCTCTCTCTCGATCCTCTCTGATTCCTTGCTCCTGTTCTCCTTTTTCTGCCTCTTCGTCTCACTTTTAACTCCCTTACTTTGTCTTTTTCTTTCTCTCTCTGTCTCTCTCACTCTATCATCAACGAACTGTCTTGCCTGTGGAGCTCGACACCTCATCCTCCTTTCAACGACTTTATATACTAACGCGCGGTGGCCAACGTAACGAGTAAACTTTGGCTACAAGTACAAGGATCTCGAGAATCCTTTGACTAAGACGCTGCTTCTGCCGAGATTGAAGCTTTCAACGTGAAAATAGGATGACGAAGAGGCTGACAGTGCAACGATGGGGGAAAAGGGATGAGATGTTCGGATGTCGATAATCGAGCGGTGTAGACATTGAAAGTCCCTTGCGTCGTTAGTGCTTCTTACTGAGCGACGTATTACAAACCCGTGCCACTGACATATCTTTATGAAACCTCAGAACTATTTTCATGTGTGGTTAAGCTAAGAAATGAGTAAATTTATAAAATTGAAAAATAAATAACACACGAAAAACTTTACAGATTTCAAATAAATAAAAATGTTTTTGGGTGAATTCTAAAAACAAAGAAATCTTCAACTGCATAAATAATTTCAACAGAGCTCGAGCGACCTCAAAAAAATAATCAGACCATCTAGAAATCGAATGAACCGAACTTAAATACGTTAAAGCTGACTGTGATGAAAGAAAAATGAAAATAAAGCAAATGTCTCATTTCTACTAACAGTGTGATTCAACGTGATTCCTTTGATTTATATTTTATCGTTCGATTGTTTACCGACGATTTGTATAGACAGAAATGGGATGGAAGTTTGGGAGGGAAGAGGGAAAGGGAAGATTTGAATGAGGTTTATCGAGCTGGGGTTCCTGATTGCACCCTTTGTTTCACGTTCCACAGGGAAGGGACGGCTTTACCCGGCCTACAGCCTGAGCGGCAGCGAGGGCGAGGATAATTCATTGGGTGTACAACGCGGTGGTGGTGGCCGTGGCGTTGGCTATCCCCAAAATAATCACCAAACCTCTCAGTCCCAACATAATCACTACAACTCGAGTCAGCACAGCAAGGGACGAGCGTACCAGCAACAACAGTTACAGCAACAACATCCGCTTTACCATGTTCCTGGTAGCGGTGCAGGACTGAGTGATACGCCAACTTCTGGAAACGCTTCCGACGAAACACTCACTGACAGCGAGTTGACCAATCTTGCCAGGGACTCCACTCTTCTAGTTCATAACGGTAAGTTTTCAAACCTTCTGTCGATTCACGGATGAGTTCGAAAGAATGAGAGAAAGAAACAGTTCTGCAGGTGGTATCCAGTGAGTTTGGTTAGATGAAGGAAGAAAATGGCGTCATTGTGTGAAGTAGGCCACGACAAGCTCGGTCATTGGCAATAACGTGAAATCGTGTCTCTGCATTACTCAAGCATGATGAACGAGCTTGGTCCGGTTGGGTGATGTCTTTAATGTTCCTTGTCACAGCTATTCGATATCTGCATCCACACATATAGGCAAATCTAATTGCAACGCATCACTTGGTTATTTCGCAATCTCGGGGTCACGAGTTGATTGATGCGACAACAGTATAATCGTAACTTTTTGCAAATATTCATAGGGGAACAATCGATGAGTTAGAAACGAGAAATGAACTTTTTTCGAAAGGCTTCCGAAAACTAACGGGAGTGCTTGTGTTTGATTGAAATGTTGGCTTCAACTTCCAATTGATTCTCGCTTACTTTTCCGGAACTTCGAGTTTTCTACAATCTCGCGTTGGACACTTTTCCACAGCCTCCACAGCCAATTGGTCACGTCACGATCAATCGGAACGAGGCATGACTCATTCGAAAGCTAACAAAATTTGCTATCGATTACGCTTTTGATGTTATGAAGTTGGACACCTTGCAACCGAGATCACGGGAAAATGAAGTGCAGCGAAGCAATTGTACGTGACTGTGAATTGGACGTGAATTTTCCTTTATTTTTTTCGTCAATAAGCACTGTTTAGAAAGGTCTGAGAATATGACGAAGTGACTCTTAGACTCAATATGAGAATACAAAAAAAAAAAAAAGAACCAAATCGGCAGGGGTGAGGGAAAAAGTTCGACAGAATTGCATGGAACACCCCATATACGTCCACGTTTGCCAGCAATACATTGCACACGTGTATCGGAGGCAACCCAGGATGAGGGGAATGGTTAGTCAACGCGCAGCCACACTAGGTTGTCAAGCAGAAATGACGTATCGCCTGTACGGTAATACATAGATCGGTGTCTCGCGACTCCTAGCAACACTCTTCAATGCTGTACTCAGTCATGTCTCTGTTTCATATTAGGTAACATTCATGGCGTTTTGCCTTGTGTTCTCTATAAACTCTTCCACAATCAACACTCAAATAACATTTCTATTCGATCCGTAAAAGTCCTTGTCCCTGGATACATTCACGATGATGCGAGTGACTACTGAAACAAAAAGTCTCCACTGGCACTGTTTTGAATAGTTGTTTATTTCTTTAAAACAATCTGCGTGACAAGGGTTTTCTGCAAAAATTTTGAAGACGTGCCTCGTATGGCTAATATGCCCCAAAAATGATGCTGCCTTTTTCAAAACTTTTTGCTGCCATCCATTCCGGAGAGAGTTGCATTCAACTATTAAATTAGCACTTCCCGATGTTGAGAATGGAAATGGAAATATAGGTATTGATATGACGAAAGTTGAAATCACTGTACAGCAGAGATATTACGATTGTACAGTCGTGCTTTAAATCGTAGTGATTCGTAACTGAAATCCTCCCTCGAATTACCAGATCAGAGATCGCGGGACCACGTAATTTCCTGAGTACGCACGTGGCTGACACTCGAGAAATCCGTCGGTTGATTTGTGGGTCAATTTTCGAGGGATATTCAATCTGAAACTATTCGGATCTCCGTTTCACCAAAGAAATATAGCCTTTGAAAACAACGATGTATGAAAGATAAGAGTGTAGAGAGGCTTTGAATGATCAAGAAATATATTCACCCTAACGCGACCATTGGACATTTTATCACCGTCATTCGAAAGCCACTTCGCTGTTATCGAACATTGGAAATTTCTCAATCATATCGTGAATATAAGGGGTTAGTTATGTCTACAGGAAATAATAATTCGTCACGCCCACGAGCGTCATAGCTATCAACGCCTTGGTCCATTATATCCAATCCTGACTCAATGATTTTAGCGAAATCACGCAGTGACTTTGTGGAATCTTCTTATTATCCTTCTTCCACAGGGAAAACACATCCTGCAACATTGGCCCTCGTCACAGACCGGCTTCTCCATCATCCTCATCTTCTCCTTTGTCTCGCCATGATTCCGTCGAGATATATACTTCCGGGAGAAATATTCGCGATAGTCGGGAAGGAAACTAGGCGCGCGGGGGAACAAGGGGAATATACAGAGCGAGCCTTCTTCCCCTTCGAGACTCCAAGCTATCACGTCGTTCCGTCCTATAACTCCCGACATCATCGATCATCTCGCACTTTCCTTTGTTCCTCGAGCAAATAGCTCTTCCCCTCGGCTTCGAAGCTTGGAAAAATGAGATCACCCTGGTTTCTGGGTTCGTCTTAGATGTCAGAAAGATTCTAAAGTTTTCGGAAGATCTATTCAAGATTTCTCAAAACCAGGTTTCATTCATGCATGATCGTTCCAAGTAATTCTTGTTGTAAGATTAATTATAACATGATACCCATAAATAGGGCCATAACAACATTTTCTCCATCCAAAAGTTTTGCTTCTTCCAAAATGCGTAAAAGTTTGGAACAGTGCAATCTTTCCATATACGGACCTCCGTCCATTGGAGATCTTCATACGCCACGAAATAGCATTGTGCTTGGAAGTACATGCAGGTAGCCATAGTCCTAGTCATCGAGGACAATGGCAATCAGTTACGAGGATATTCAACCCTCCATTCCTGTGTGTAGAGGATGCTTAACCGGGAGCAATTACCTTGTTCTGAATTAGCATGACAGTGGGCATCATCGCATTATCCGGTAGAGGAACAGACACGATTGCATTATCGTTGGCCACCAGCGAACTGTGTAACTGTGACGGTTTTACTCACATGATGTGAGATTTTGGTACCATCTTCGTAGACTGATTTCGCCATGTCCGTGATTTGACCATTTCGCTCCAACGAGTATTTCTGCCAAATATACACGTCCTGCAACACACACCATCAGTTCTCGAAGGCATTCGACTCTGTGGCTCTCTTTCTGTCGCTTTATCTCTCCCATCCTGTAACGTAACTAACGTTGTCATGGAGCACGCAGCCGGCAAACAGGGGTGACTTGATATCATCCCCTTTCGTTCATGCACCTCTCCCGCTGTGGCCCTAAGTGCGGGCGTGACGAATTCGTGGATACCACAAAATGCCAATGTAACATGAGGCATTCGCACACGTCGATTTGATCAAACGCACGAGGGATTTTTCGTTATGTCATTCGACTCTAATGGAACGGAAGTAATTTCATGCAGACTTTCTGTTTCCTCACCGCACTGGAAATAAAGTTTTCGACTTGTCATCATCCTGCATCTATTTTGTAAGTATATTAATATACTTGTGTTTCTCAGTCTAGATGATCAATGTTCACAGAGGAAAAATGTTGGTCATCATTCTATCGATTCAGTATCTCCATTCGAAAGGTTAGCCCGATGCGGTTCATCAACCGGAGTCACGGACAGTATTAGAAAGTTTCTCGGGTTGCTAATGATGTCGTGCAGTGACAGGAATTTTTAATTTATTTTTATTGTCATTGTAAACGATCTCCTCTCCGGATTACCTTCATCCACCTGAAGACATATTCAATACCGTCGTAAGTACTTTGGTAATAGAAGTAAGGAAAGCAAGTTGTCGATTATACACTTCAGTCAGTCTGTTGGATGCAACTGGTTTCCTCCCTTGCCGTTTCCAAGAGGTTTTCTCTTTTGCGCCCAATTTGTAGCCCATCATCGCTACGGAAGAAGCAATTTCTAAGTTAAATGAAAGACTTCTCTCTCTCCTGTGCTCGTCCCAATTCTGGGGCAGAGAAGCAGCGCAATTGACAGGTAATCCCCCTATGCTTGGATCTTCCTTCCAGTACGTAAAGTATATACATATAAATCATATAGATAAGGAAGTGGAAGTAGAGGGAAGCTCGGAAAACGTTGCTACAAAGTTGGTCCTTGAAGATCTAAAGATAATGAGTATGGAAGAGAGAGAGATCGATGAAGACGGGGCGGAAGGCGACGGTTCAATTAGTACGGTCACGAAAATAGTCACGTTACAAGGAATGACCGCTGATGGAGACGAAAGTATTAATAATTATACTTGATGATGAAGCGTAAGGTAATGAGTCATCAACATGATTTACTATTAACACCGTTGCACGTAACAACAAGATAAATAAAAGATTCATGAAAACCGCCCACGCAGGGCCAGACACAATGCCCTTAGTGTATCCGAGTCCGTAGTCTGCGTCTTCATGGACACATGATCGTTCTCGACCAACCCCACTGACGGTGTTCACATTCTTCGTGCCGCTAATAGCAGGTTGTTGGTAACGTGTGCTTAAAACGATATACCCGTGTGGCCCATAATGATACAACACCAACGCGTGGTAATGCAGAATGGCCGAGGTAGTTTGTACGGGCAAGCATAAAAGCTGTAAAAGGCATTCTAGGTGTGTGAGAGGGTCTTGATTCCAGCGGTAATGCTGCTTGAGCAACGAACCCAAAGTGTAGGAGTGTTACTAAACATCGAAGGAATTCAGCAAAGCTCCTTTATTCAAGTTCTGACGGTTTCTTGGTGCCATAATTACCACGCGTTCAGTCGAGCGTTCGTTAGGATTGGTCAGGCTTGAGTAATCTTTTATAATGGAGCATTAACCTTACGAGTGGGACGAAAGGCTCGGTAGCATGGCCTTACGCCTTCCATATCCCTATGAGTACTTCATGAGTTCTTTCTACCGGGTCATCCCGTCAATAGAAACCTTTCCGACCTGCTGGACGATTACAAATGCGTTGCTAAGAAGCATGTTGAATGGCGCGGATTGACAGGATTGCAGATGAGATTTTCTAGTGTGTTACCAAGAATCCTACAAACTAGGGACGTAACTCCACTAAAATCTGTTGTCGATTCTCAAAGCTTTCTGGTGATAGGCCATGGTCCAAGTACTCATCCACTTCCAAAGTTCTCTCATCCAAGCTCGTGATGTACCTACACGTACATTAATCTGATTGAAGAAGTAAGAAAGTTCTGCGAATGATTTCATCATGGCTTAGAAACCAGACAGTAGGGGAAAAAAACTCATCCAACTATCATTCGAGGCTAGTCGCTAGTCTACTCTTTGTTTCTGTGTGGAAAGGTTGAAGGACACTGAGCAATCCGAATCATGTATCAACGAGAACATGAGGCTTCAGAGTTCACTCGACTGCCCTTTCTTTTATACCAAGATGTAACCCTAAACACAGACCTTTTTTCAACACTCCGCTCGCCCTTTTGGTATCCTCGGAGATACGCACAACTTTCATCCCCTAAGGAAACTTCCTTACGCCTGATTTCGATCCTGGCTCCCATCCCTCGACGAAAAACTTTGGCTCCGTGTCATTTTCTTTCGGGAACAGTTTTGCTAAACTTTCATTGCATCTAGTTGCTTCTTTACGTAGAAATGTGAGGGTGGATATGTTTTTTGCTCGCCTGGTAGATTCGAAGGACCAATGATCGGTTGATGGTGGTATTAATTTGCTTAATCCAGAAACTCGATGACATTCGTATTGCGTTTTTTTCGTGATATTAAGGGGTCCAACAGGACGTTTAAAACCGAAAAGAATGCAACTGGAACGTCATATAAAAGTCTTGACTCTTTTCTACCCGCTAAACAATCGGGTAAGTTCAGAGAAGGAGATAAAAGGATGAGTCTGAACGTATATAAGGGTAGGAATGTAATTCGTTCTGTCTTGGCAAGGTAAGAAGTAAAATTCTCGGTTTTGGTCACGACCTATGAAACACAGAAAAGCACCAAAACAGACCTTTCGTATTACCTCCCTTTTTCTTGTTCATTTTTGTTTTTTTCTTACGTGTGGTCCCCTGAAACAATTTCAATCGTCGTTAGAACTTGCGAGCCGCTTTGAAGTTCTTCCTAGGATATCCTACGCATTCCCCAGGCTCCTTGAAGATTACTGTTGAGAACGAACGACTCGAGAATCTTCTGTGACTTCGCTTAAGCTTCAATTCACATACCAGGACGATTCCTCTTATCCAAACCGTAAACATTCGTTTGAGGCGGGTCCCTTTTTCGTTCCTCTATTTGAAGTGATGTTTAAGGAAATTTGGTAACGATTACGAGAAATTTTGAGAAAGAAAAATTATAAGGGAAGTTTTTCAAAGATTCCGAGACTGATAAAACCGAACTGGACAAAACAGAAGATGTCCTAGTGTCGTGGAGAAAATTTCATCAAACAAAAATACGAGGCGACCAAAAAAATAACCGCAGCAGAGCATCAACATTTTAATTGTGTCGAGGGATGGCTCGGTAAATATTGAGACATTTATCTCCGCTGTCCCAAGTCAGAGGTCCTCCGCATCTGTGTCCGTACATTCATGCAAATATTTATCCAACGGCATCTCAAGCTTCCCAACCACCTCTAGAGATAAAAGAAGCTGTTGTTGTTTTCCTTTTTTGGTTTTCATTCTTCTAAAAAGTATACATATGTATATTATAAAACCCTTACGAAATACGTACATTGTTTTGTCCCAAAATATCACAACGTTATAATGATTTCCCGCAGAATAAGGAAAATTGGTAATGAAATTAAATTTCGATATTTGCAACGTTTCTAAATCGTTGCCGATAAAATATCCGGGAGGGAAAAATTAACTCGTTCAAAAAGAATTTTAGAAGAAGGAGAAGAAGGAAAAGGAGCAGTAGACAAAGAAGTTATATATCAATGGCGTTGATTACAATCCTGTAGAGGGTGACGTTTTCTCCAATAGGGTAGCTTGAGTCGCAAAGAGGATCAAGGGGGTTGAAAAAGAGTGCAGCAGGAGGGAAGAGGAAAGGGGAGAGGCTAGAGAGTGGTAGTGGATTTGCAGATTCGACGGAAACGTAATGGGGAATGTTAGCGTGTACGGAGGAGAGGGGGCAAGGAAGCGTCGGAAAGTCGTCGAAGGGCCTCTGTGAATTTTACCGAGAGAACCAGAGAGTCTAATGCGCGTTTATTACGCGAGCCAGCCGGAAACTCCAATTTACATACTCGAGGCGGCTGGAGTCTGAGAAAAAAACGATAGGTAGCCGCCCCAACAGACGACCAAGTCGAGAACCGCGCTGCCTCATTCGATCCTGACAAGAGGATACGATTTGCAAGAAAAAGGCACGAAAAAAGAAGAGGGGTTGAACAAAAAATGAAAGAAAAAAAACAACACGGAGGGTGCAAAGGAAAAAGTGAGTACCGAAGCTTGTATATGTGTATGTATTTCGGGGAGGAATGAGAATTCGCTGGAGATCCCCAACGATCTAGAAGGGCCCTGAGTGGGCGAGAAACGAAAGCAAATTGCGTTATTGCCATGGCAGCAGCTATTTCACTGGCAACTTCAAGGTCGACGAAAGTAAGAGAAGAGAAAAAGAATAAAAGGACAGCGGAAATGTTTATTAGCTCTACACATACACAGAGATAATGTAACGCGTTTATTTGTTAATTATTCTTTCATCGATGAATTTTGCATGAAAGTCATGCGTGCAAATATATGAGTCATGCGTGCTATATTCGATCATGAATGGACAATGTTAAAAAGAGAATGACATTTTTTGAAGTCAGTATATGGATATAGGATTAGAGTTTATCGCGTCTTGAGGGCGAGGGCGGGTTTATTGGGCTCTATAGTCACTGAAGGGATGAGACCCCTTCTCGACTCTATAAATCTCATGGCGGGATAATTAAACGTCGGATACCACCCTATTAGCAACACCCGCGGTGGCTTTTGCATGGAAAGGAAAAGGTGCGAAAGAAAGAGAGAGACAGAGAGTATGAAAGTGGGGGGAAGAGGTTCCTCGTTCAGAAAGTTCCGAGCTCAGCAACAGTCGAAAGAGCGAGAGGGAGAGAGAGAGAAACTAAGAGGATGAGATGAGTTTGGATGCTGCAGGTAGTTGTGGCTGGCAATTATGAATCATCAATTAATAACCGTAAACCTTGCTCTTACAACGCGATAGATCGATCTCCGCTTTCAAAATTTCCTCCCAAAACTTTGTTAGCTCCGCCCCGGACTTCCGGAAACTTGGTGTGGTCGCGTAAAACAAAAAATAGAAATAAAATGCGTACGATGAACGAGATACAAACAAAAAATTGGCTAGCGAGTGTTTTCAGTGAGAAATTTGATTTTTTATCCAGATAGAAAAGGTGAAGAGTGCTCAATACTTATTTGTTCATGGCTGTAACTTTATAACACTACCAAAAGAACTCCGCAGGGAATTGGTCTGCCATGTGCTTTTTGTCCTCAAATTCCATCAAAAAGCAATTTCTCGGAACTTGTTAACCCTTTTTGTTCTTTTTTCCAAAAGTTAAATGCTCGAAAGAGAGTAGAAGAGAGGAAATAAAATGTGACGACGACTATAAAATGATGAAATATATGGATCTCCTTTAACGCCAATCTGTCGAGTTCTTTGCTCCTGCAGTTGAGCTTCCAATACAAGAGCTAAGGGCTCATAACAAGGCATAAAACACACTACACGTTTTCGTCCACATCGTAAGGGTGCCTCTATCGCAAGGTAAACAGAATCTGAGTTGAAGGAAAAGAGAGGAGGGTTACCCAATTTGCAGAGCTCTCAGGAGCTTTGCCTAGGCTCCAACGTCGAGCTGTTGCAAAGCTCAAGGAACCACACACACAATGACAATTACTCGAGTCGTGATTTTTGCCCGTTTCTTAATAGTCGTCAACGTGGCTTAGCGGATCCTTGAAATTTAGCTTTTACGAAGAATCACCGTTTTGCGATTTCTCCCCATATTACCTGCCGTTTACTTTCTTATTCTTCTTCGATTCGACGATAAAGAAGTGGTTCTATGAATGAACGTAATTTTACAAAAAACTTTTCATCCATCAATCAATAACAGTTAACGAAAATAAAGTTTAAGGCCTCTGTGTAATTGGAGCAAAAGTATATCGCCAAGAGAGAAGCGTGGAGTTCACGATGTGAAGGCAGCTCTAAAGTTCCAAGCCCAACTAACAACGCCAAGCTGAATCGATTTCCTTAGGGACAATGCCACCGTGTGCTTCTATACTTTTCAAGAACATATACCCAAAGAACCTAGAGTCAACAAAGGACGTTTCTTCCCGAAGGAAGAAAAATGTTCTCCACGAATACCGAGTTATTGACCACTGGTGTGAAAGAATCGAAAATTTCCATTAAAACTCTTAGGAACGTGTTTTTTCGAGAAACGTTTGCTGAAAACACTAGCTGTGTTCAGATGTATAGGCATTCACACGAATTTAAAGAATAATCACTCATTTTAATACCCGTAGGGTTCAGTGCTGGGTGAAACGTTAAAAGGAAAATTTTAGTTCGTTCTAGCGCTGCTAGGTGGCAAGCGCACACGGCGTTTCTCGCGAACGACCTGCTACGTTCGGAACTCTATATAGTGAAGTCAATAACGCATCTTCGAATATATACTCTCAGCAGACCGAATGCATATGTCTGAGATTAACTTTTCCAGACGCACATATCCGCATATTTAAGGTTCACCTCTATCGCTCGTAGTCATTCATCCATATCCCATGAGTACCATAAAACTTGAGATAATTTAAAGCATCGTCGACGATGAAGAGAAAGAGAGAGAGAGAGAAAGAACGAAACATCGTGATCTACCATTTTCCCTCGTTCTTCAGATACACATATTCTGTCCCTTGCAGAATTTCGTATCTACTCTCACGACCATCAGAATTCCTGGACTCTTTTGCCTCATTCAGGACACGTATGAGGGTACAAATGCTCCCGGATGATCAGGAGAAAGAGACGCGGCTAGCTGTCGTTTCTCTTTACGGGTATCCGGGAAAAGCTCGTTCCCCGTGAGAAGGGGATAGACTTTCTCGGTATACGCCAAAGCAATATGAAGGAGAAAGTAAAAGAGCAGAGCGGAAACAGAGTATCTTTTTTTTCAGAGCACGCGCGTACCACGTGCCGTCCAATCTAAAAATCTCTTTTAGCCATCTTCGCGTTGCTCTCTTTTTGTACTAGTTTCCGTATTTGTTGCTGCACTTTTGTCGTTGTATCGATATCGAATTTGGTAAATGTCATAATTGAATGTGAATTCCACAGGCAGCTCCGATTTCCTACATCAGAACAGATTCTCTTCGAATTCAAAATAATTTGTGAATTTTGCCTAAAATAATGATTGAAGAAAATGATAATCAAATGCAACGAACCTATGTGATCACCATATTTTATGTCATCAGAGCCTTTGATAATTACAAAATCGTTTACTTTATCTTTCCCGCTCTCTTTTACGTAGCGTAATACGTCTGGAGATATTAAAATAGTGCCGTTTAATTAAAGTCCATAGCGAGTCGTCCGCGTCACCCCCGTCGAGCGCAATAAACTGTTGTGTAATCTACACGAGCCCATCTCTCCCTCGCTTTATCTCTCTTTCTCTCTCTTTCCCTTTCTCTCTTTTTCTCTCTCTCTCTCTCTCTCTCTCCCTCTTTCCCTCTCTGTGTGTGCCAATGTTTGCACGCACCATGGAACCTCTTCTGTAAACGTGCGGTTTGTTTTGCCCGCTCCAAGTACATACACGTGAATTCTCTTCGTCTGGTTGATACATGCGAAAGTCTATGATGAGTTTGTTGTTTGGGTGGGACTCTGTGTTTCTATTGCGCGCCGGCTATGTAAATTGTACCCTTGTTTTGTGATGTATTTTACCAACCAAATTCGGTCTGTCTATAAACCATATCAAAAGAAAGCGTCAAATTAAATAGCCGACTAGTACTGACTGATACCGTACACCAGCTTAAGGTACTAGGTCCTAAGAAACATTCAGTACGTACCCAACAAACACAGTTGAGATCATTTTCAAAATATTAACGTTACGAAAAATATAACAAATATGTCATATAATTACACTCATTTGAGACTCATTGTGAACCATTAAGACGGGATTTGGATAAGAATTACAGGAAAGTGGTCAGATCACTATCGAGAAGAATGAAACACGTAGCAAATCGTAAACTTTTCTACATAAATGCTACAAGGTTGACGAACGATTTTTATAGGTTATGTATCATCCGGACATAAACTTGATACGGGAAAAGCTATATATTTTGACGAGTTGCACATATTTGCTGTTTTCGATCCCACGCGATATTTTAGGTTATGTGGATGTCATACCCTTCAATGAAATATCCTGTTTCGTTTCAATTAAGTTCTGTGTTGACAGGCAGAGTATAGTGTCTCATACTAATACTGGAGTTTAATTCCTAACCTTTAATCTTCATGTCTTTAAACTGAAACGAAAAAAAGCAATTGAAGAAAATCACATAGGGATCAATAGATTGTTGTGTTTTTAATGAAATCTAGGAAAATCTATGAATTATTAAAAACAGATGTTCGCTGCATGTTCGATTCAAAGTGGAAAAGCCAACATGCAATACAACATTCGTCAAATAACAATTGTCACGGCGTGCGTGTTCGCGAGGTCAGGAACAATCGACGACAGGTCGGATAGCCGGTTGGAAATCTCGTTCATTCAGGAAATATTTCCCGTAAGAATTAGTGCTAACAATACTAGGAACAATTGAAGATATCGGTCTACAATGACGAACTGAATTTCAATAAAGATAACTTTTTTTAAATTATTTATATTTAAGTTTTTTTATGTATGTGGCAAAACAAGAGGCTCCTGTTTCCATGTGACTGCTAAAGAAAAATTGACATAAGAAACACATAATTACTTTTTTAGTTCATGATGTTCATTGGTATGTAAATGTACTGGAACTGCGTTTACTGTATATTTAGATGAAATTAGTGATCATCGATCAGTTCCATTGTGCACCAGAAATAAATGAGTCCAAACAGAGAGAGAGAGAAAAAAAAATAGTTCGCCAAGAAATCACCAGGTGGCCAGCGAACGCTGAGTTTCTCACAAACACAGCGCAATGCTCTAAACTCCATATAGCAGAGTGAACGTCATCATTGGACGTACATTTGATCCCGGAAAACTATTTGAACGCGACGATTAGACGAAAACGTTGAAATCCTTCAGAGCATTACAGATTCTGTCATTATCCAACGTAAATAGAAAATATTTTTGACAGCAATAAACAAATCGAAGCGACGGATATGCTTAGCAATTAATTTGATCTACAGAGGGCGGATCACATGTCGTTGCTGATAGAAATTGTGGGACTTGACTCGACGTAAGCACGTATGCACACGATGCATTCCAATCTATTCGTATGAATGAGTAAAGGCAATTAACATGCTTGGGATTCTTCAACATTAAATAGCCCCGTTTCTGGAGTATGAAAGACGAATTGCGGGACCATATTCTCCTAACAAAATCGAGAAATTCAAGTATGAGTCGTGGATGCAAAGGAAGACACGAGGGGAGTGGAAAAGTGAAAGAGAGCGATGGAAAGAGTGAAACTCCCAGCCACCCCTGAGATAAATTGGGTCGGGGAATTTACATTTCCATCTGGCCGGAATAAATGGATCCTCGTTACCTGAGGGCCTGGAGGAACTCATCGAAATCTTCCACTCTCCACCCACCTCAACGTTTCCTCATAGTTTACTATACATTGCAAGTACCATTTACGAGCTTTATCGTAGTTCTCCATCTTTTTTGTGCTACTTACATGTTACACAGTCTCGTCTTCGTGGCCACTCGTCTCGTCAATGTTGCTAGTCAGAAATGAGGCTAAACGCTCCCACTCCCACTCCAACCTAGTGCAATGAAGAAAAAATGGATCAAGAATAGACTATACGGTATTAATTTCAAGCTGTGCAACTATCATGAGATCTCGTGCTTATTTGGCATGGATGTTCGTGTAATTTTAGTTCAGCCAACCATTTGTAAATTCCTGTCTCAAAATCACCGGTTTTTAGTTCCCCAGATCTGTTATGACTTCAATCATGTCAATTTCGGTACTTCCATAAGGATAACTTTTGTGTAACGATCGGGTAAATTATTCACGATTATTCGATCGTTTATTCTGATTCAAATACAATTTATTAATCCGTGACCTGAAGAAGTAGGATTATTGTTCATTTGAAAATGAATTATTCAAGAAACTTTACTGCATTATTTAACAAGTACGAAAAATCCTATTAACAGAATGTTGGAGGCTTCAGCTTTTTTTTTTTAACCTCAAAAACCAACGATGCCATAGAAAATTCGAGCCAGAAAGTTTGACGCTTGTATGCTTTTATAGGAAGTAAACAGAGTATGCTTCTGCGGGGTAAGTCTCAAATATTTAGTCAAAAAAAATTAATTTTATTATTTTGTGAAGAGTCAAAAAGCCAATGCTAATATAATACACAGTCAATTAGTAATTTTATAAAAAATAATAAAAGATCTTCCTCTGCCGTGAAGTTCCATTCGTCCTATCGAAATAACTTTACAAATTTGCCATGATTGCATTATGGTTGTACTATGAAAACACGGAGGAACCGATAATATCACGCAACATACAGTTCAAGCCCGGAGTTTGTTAATTACCGAATGATTCGCCCTTTTGCAAGGGAACCGATGGAGGCAACGTCCGTGCGAAAGCCGGAACCGGATGTTACTGTCGTCAGTGGTTGTACCTTACCTGAGCTTCAGTTATGTGGCCCCATCAACCTAAGGAGTGTTAAGGGGATGATGTGAGGGGAGGGAGAAAAGCGAGGTTTGATATCGTGTGCAAGTATCTGAACATTCTAAAAGCTTGCATCGTATATACTGATCGTGCTTGGGCCGTGACTCGGCGATCCTCGAATCGCTTCAACCGTTTAAAATTGTATCCAGCTACATTTAGTTCAGCTTCTCATGCTGAACATTTAGTATATATAGACATAGGCCACTGCATATCTGTGAATTAGCTCCAATAGCTTTCATGGAATTACTAAGGATTAAGTGCGAGTGTGAGAGAGATGGACGATCGCGTGCACGTCATCAAACGCACCAGCCTGAATTCTCATTTTGACCACGAAAGGGAACATTGACGTGTGTACGTTCACCTATCCGTGCATCAATAGCACAAGCGATTCTGGTGCAAATCAACTAGTAATATACTGCACTTGATTAACTCATTTACTTATTTATCTATTTATCCATTTTCATAAAAGTTAGGTCCACAGAAGGAGAGAAATGTGGAGCTGAATGTTGTCTTATTTCGAGCATGGGGTAAAAGGATAGAAACTCGGATAAAAATAGAAGGTTATAGGGTGTTGATGTGTTCACGGGGATGTTAAAGGCGAAACAACTCCTGACACCTGCTCATGGGGTTGTCACGTGCACGCACGATCTCCTGGTCCCCCTTGTGTCTGTCCCTCGACCCTTCATCCTTGTACTGATACGCTTCTGGTGACATAAAGAATACGTTCCTCATCGTTAACTCTGTACTTTGCGATTGTTATCGATCGTGAAGGCAGTCACTTTGGTTAATGCTCAGTTTGACCCCTACCATTTTCTTTCTTACTTACTAGAAGTGTCGATCGCGATAGTGAAATTCACTCTGGGATATCAGGAAGTGACCTCTAACGAAAGTCGAACGATTGACCGTCTACTTCGTCCATCAAATATGGGCACTTCCTAGAAATGGGATGTCAATCAAAGTCCTGACCACCGTTAACCAACAAAGGCTTCTATGACCTTGCCTCATCATTGGAACATTCCTCAAAAGGCACAATGTGGCTTAAAGCTTTTTTTGACCTTGTCCCAAACTCAATGAAAAACAAAAGTAACTTTTAGACTGTTGCCTGATGGCATCCCATCCTGAAAAGCCAGACTTCAGTTTGGCGACGTCACGCGACAAGGAGTAAGGGCTTTTGGTAAAGGGGTTTACCGCATCACGCCTTGAGGCAGTATCTCTCTCGTCTTTACCAGAACGTTGACTATATCGTATCCACTTGACAGGATTCCTCGGTCCATCGAAACGTCTCTCTGGCTTTGTCAAGCTGCTGCTGTGTATCAAACGCTTCTTTGATGGTTTATGACGCGCCAAGTTTGTGCAACCGTCCGACTAGCAGCGACGCCCAACGACGATGACGAGGTCGTAGATGGTCCCTTACGACGAGAGCCCCCGAGGCCTTGCCCGGAATGTCTTCGAGGGTGAGCTTAAGCATGCGGAAGTAACACCCCGCTCAAGTGTGGTGCACACACCATCCTAAAGATTCCATGCCTCTTACGTAAACCTTCCATTCCTTTCTTAAGGGGTGTTTAAAGCGACCATAAAACCTGCGGAAAGTCATCAGTTTTTGATCTTCTTGAGATGAAGGATTTTATGCTCCAAGTTAAAATACTTTTACGGACTGGTTTTACAAACAATGTCTAGCCATGCAGTTTCGAGACTTGAATAACTCTTCGGATTTACATAATTTCAGATAGACTAAAGTAAGTCAATGTGACTACTAAACAAATGAAAGTTAAGAAAAAGCTACTTTATTGACATTCGCATTCCAACCTCCAGAAGAATGGAACGTTTGCTTGCATCATTTTTCGGTACAAGTCTTATCAATTTTGACGCCTAAATCTAAGCGAAAATTCACGTATACGCCATTCCGACGAACCAGTAGTGTTGACAGACTTTATGGTTTTGTATTAATTTACGATGTTTGAAACTTGTTAGTTGTTGAACATTTTTGGGCAGTTTCCTTTGTCCATATTTTCTGTAATGTTTGTTATATTTGTTAACATCAAAGTGGTGTTCCGAATATGCTTCACTACCTCCGATAACAAATTTCATTTACAGGCTAACTCTCTAATCCAAAATGAATTAATGAAAATGCTCTCCAATCCAAATCCAAGACCGCTAAAACCTTATTTCTTTATTAGGATCCGTTATTCTTACGTGAATTCGGGGATTTCGATTTCGTGAGTGTTTCTCTGGAGTTATATCGACCTGAATTATAAATCACACTTCAAAACGCCCGCGGGATAGCGTACTTTATCTCCATTAAGGTGTATTTATTTAGCTGTCTATCGCCATTTTCCTGGCTCTCGTTACACCCCAACCGCCTAATGTCTCGGGGATCGAAGAATTATTATTCCCTAAAGATTCACGCGGTAGTCTGGAATCGTCGATCGGATTCGTGATATACACACAGCTAACCGAGTGTAGGATTTTTTCTTCTTTCGAAGTCAATATCCAAACGGCACTTCCAAGTTGTTGGTACTAGAAAAAATTCAGCCGATACAATCACTGATTAAATAGATCGAGAAATTCTGAACGAAAAAGTCAGTATATTTATTTTTCTCTTTGATGTACGGTTGTCGAGAAATAAGTTCATTAGAGGTTGTTCCAATCCGGGACTGTACAAAAAAAAGTGTGGAGAAAACGGACCCACTTCTTATCCGTTCGCCAGTTTGGCTGTCACCAAATAATGCATATTTTATAAAAGGGAAACTGAAGAATAAAATTAATCAGAAGTGTTCTCTTTGAAATTTCGTAATAAAAACCTGAATTTATCTTCAAAGACATAATTCTTTAAACAACAGTGGAATGACGTCACTGAACAAAAGACGATACAGAAATTTAGGCAGTCCAAATAATGTTCAAGTCTGTCTAGAAGATGAAAGTGACGTGAAAGCCATTAACAAAAGATCCTGAACGAAACAGCCAAAGAAATGGAGGAGAAAAATATGTATCAAAGGTTTGGAATGGAAAAAAGGATTGAAGGAACAAATACTGCCACTTAGGCTCGCTCTACAAGAAACGAGATATCCACACAAACACTGATCTCAAATGTTAAACGTCTGGTGAGTTGGATGCTGAGGGATCGGCACCTTTGAGCGTGATGTGGGGTCTCCGACGCCCTGCGGAGCACCCCTGTAGTGCTCGAGTGTACCGGGAATGACAACAAATCGAGAAACACATAACATCTATTCCTCCTGCTCCTCCCAGGTCTCCATAACCAAAGTAGGAAAAAAAGGATGCAAGAAAAGGGACACTCAAGGGGGATCTGAGAGTGGATCGTTAAAGAATTCCTGAAAATATATTCTTGCGAGTACGATCGACACAAGGGCGTGGGATTTCAACCCTCTCATTGTTGTGATGCAAAATCTGGGCAGGAAAAAATGATGCAGCTATTTTTGATCGTTTGTCAAGAGAACAAATTAAAAAATAAACATGATATGAGATTTCGAAATGTATTCACTTTTGATTGAATCAGAAATATTTATATATTCACATTTTGGGTATTCACGAATTTAATTCCTTAAGCTTGTCATCCGTTTTCTCCAAATGGCTTCACCAAAAATTCATGGGATGTCTCACGATTCCATTTGTCTATAATCGTCGATCGACATCTACACGTATTATCGATTAACGTGTATGAATTTATGGATATGTCCATCCATGTTCTCGGCGTTGCCGAGAATTACAAATACGAGCTACGGATGTCTATAACAATTGTGTCCTATGAATACACGGTTTAGATTACTGGTGGGCGAGGATACCCCAACCATCGCGGATCGCCTCCCATCCAACTGAGAAGAGAACTGAATCAATAAATTTAATCGTGCCAAACATAACTTTCGACCCAATTTACTCTGTCGAAAATCAACAACGTTCATTTATAATTGTAACTCAATGCTGGCTCGTACTTTTACTAAATTCCCATTTATTTCGCGAATGGTTCTTACTCCTGAAAACATTTTATTTATTCTCGCAAATTTCATCATTGAATGGTAACTCGCAAGAGTTATTATAGCAGAAAATAGTATTTTCAACCGTACTTTTCAAAAATCCGACCAACAGATTTAAAAAAAAAAACTTTTGAAGGTGTAATTTTGCAGAAACGTATCGAGTTCGTTAATCACAGTTGCATTGTCCGTTGAATCTATCAAATACCTGTTCACAATAATACCTGCAGTAGTTGTCCCATTTTGTATTGTGGCGATAAACGATCACGTTTGATCATACAAATTTCCCTGCAATTCGACCTATTCCCAAAATTCGAAAATTGCGAAATTGAGCATCGGGTGCAACGCGAAACATCATAATTCAAATGTTTACAAAATATCCCGAAAAATAAGAAGCCTGTCATAAAAACGACGATGCAAAAGTTGAGACAAACGATGACTTTGATTGAACTTTTTTTCATCACCTTTAGACAAAAGAAAAAGTGAAGAAATTCTTTGCCGGAGAGAAAGAGGCCTAAAGGCGAGAGACGTTATGATTCTGACCGAGATAATTATCAGTACGATAACGAGAGCATATGAGACAAACAAAAAGCGTCGTAGTTAGAAAAAAAAGGAAAATGGAGCCTGAGAAAAGAAGGTGCAGAGGTTCAAGCACATACGAAGGGATGTGTTTTATTTCTGTACGTGTATGTGTTTGTATGTGTGTTTGTGGAACGAGTTTACTCTCTCGCTCACTCACTCTCTTCTAACTTCCGGTACTTTCGAGAAACACACACACAATATGCAGACCTCATCTTCTTACGGGCTTCTCGTTACGACCGAGTAAATTTTTCAAGGCGAGGCCTACCGATGAATACCTTGACTAGGCTGGCTGGACAAGCACAGTGCGCTACTAGTTGAGATACCAACGAATTTTTTTTCTCCTTTACATCTTCTTTTTTTGTACGAAAATTCATAGAGCCATAGAGGCTAAGGATTCTGGAGGCATATATTTTATGGAAAGGAATAAAAACAACAATAAAAATAATATGCATAGTGGATGTAGTCACTTGACACACATTCTCCAAAAAAGCTTGTCTGGACCACCTGAGAATTATACATCGAGCCAGCACTTGAGCCTGTAACTCACGAGATCTACTTGCACGTTTTCCAACCATGCGTCGTTAAATTTTGTGTACTATTTCATCTCTTTCTTATTTATTTTCATTTTAATTTTCATTCTTTATTTAATTAATTGCTTTTTATAATGTTAATTTAATTTGATCATTGTAAGCATGCGAATTCTTCATTTTTTTTTCACTTGGTCATCGCAAAGATCGAGTTAAAAAAATTTCTTGATACTTGAAACTTTTTCATTGAGACCGACAATACTGGGTCGAAATGACCCATCTAAGTTTTCATGAAAAAAGTAATTTCCTACTAAAATAATACGAACAATGAAATGCAACTTCTTCCACAAACTTAGAACACTTCAAAAAACTCTACAGAATTTTTGCAAAAATATTCGTACCATGGTTTTAATTTTACAAAAATTAGAATTAAAATTAGTCATGAATTTCAATATTTCGAGTTGAGATGCGTTATCAACGACCCCAAAACCACCGAATACCAAATTTCAGGTCACCGAATTAAAAATGTTGTGATCAAAGGATTGAAAAAGTTCGAGCAGCGCTTTTCACAATTTATTTAAATAACTTATTTATCAATACATTTAATTAAACATTTCTTCGTCCTCATGGAAAAGTTTGTTCTGTTAACCAATTCCCGAAATTGATGACCTCGTATTTGTGCTTGCATGTTCTATGGCAAAATGAATATAAATTAAATCATGAATCATTGGTGGTAGTCAATGAGAAAAAAAAAAACCAAACCTAATGTCTAGTAATTAAAAAAAATATCTTTAGTACTCACTGTCCAATTGGGCAAAACATGCAAGATCCGCGGCGAAAGAGGAAAGACGTTCTGAAGGATTCCATTGGGGACATATTATTTAACAAACAATCACCGAACTCAGCATCGCAAGTACAAAGTCGTTTTTTCCAAGGGCTTGTGTTATTTATACCATACGCTGTGCTGTATGGTTTAATGAAGACTTTGCAATTATAAGCTGCTGTACAACAAACTTCCGGTGCTTGAATAAACGACAGATTAAATGTTTCCTTTCCGCACCACGGATGTTGACCTTCTAATAAACATGAAAATAAAAATTTTGCATTCTTTCACTTCGAAAGGTTTCATGTATTAGCTGTTTATTCATTATTAATAGTTTTCCATTTCACTTAATTGTTTCAATAATACTGACTGCTACTAATGTCGAAACATGTCAATTTTTAGCACATAATTCGGTACTTTTGTTTCTTCAATTTTAAATCTTGTTATTCAACATAATCAATCGCCAATGAATTTTGTTTCCCTTTCATTATTACTATTATTTTTTTATTTTTTTTCGTTCACTGTTTGTTAATAAATTCGGTCATTTTTATCTCAATTTTTGATACAGAAATGTAACAATTTGCTACAAGTATATTAACAATTTTTCGTAAAACAAGTCGCGTTCATTTTGTAAATGATTAAAGTTGGAAAATTCAGGGAAAATCTTATAATACCTTGTGTGACTGCCAGAGACCAAATGGAGGCAGGGAGAACGCATAGAATCACGAAAGTAAAAGTAACGGCGTACATGTTGCTGGGAAAATAAAACTGGTTTGACTGACATCTCAAAAAAATTCACGTCTACTTATATGTGTCAACGAACACTGGTCTGTTTATTAATACTTTCTTTTTAAAGTCTTCATTTGCATAAATAAATAAACGTAACATGGATAATCAACAATGGTAGCGAACATTTTATTTAACTTAAGAACACTTGGATGTATTCGACACACGTGTTTAATAGATAATTCCTTCAGAACGAGATCTCAAAGAAATATTAATCAATTGACGCGAATATGGGAACAATATGAATGATTGTCGATGCAATACATTCAATGAATTTTGAAATACGTGCCCCAATGACGTCATCACCAAAATTCAATTTCAATGAATTGTAACTGCATATATTTGCACCAAACCTTAAATGTGTTTGACGATGTAAATAAACATCATTCATGTATTCGGCCAAATGTATTTACAGTAAATGATTATGACTGAAGTTTATTCAAGTGTAAGAATACTTTTTCTATTCTAATACGTCATTTTCCGTCTGTGAAAAACGCTATAAATTTACTGTAATAAAAGAAATACGAATGAGTTTAATTTTTTTCTATTCAAATTCTGTGTAATATTTTATTTTTTTCTCCTACGAAAGTATACGGTTAAAGGAATGAATATTCAGTTTTAATTTATTTATAAATATTGTGGCGAGGGCCCATAGAAAAGTCGTAAAAAAATTTGATGGGAAAAATAAAAAGTAGAGCTTCAACAATGAAAAAATGGGAAGCTATTGAATTTATGGTTTTATTCGATGCTGGGCGTTATGTTCTTGTGAATTTTTTATATGTTTCTGTGTGCCAGAAATAAGTGGACACGTATTTCGGGATTTTTCGATCTGGCCATTTCTCTCTACTTTTACAGCTAGTTGAATTTTTGGATATTTTCAAATCCTTCAGAATGCAATAGCTCTGAAACCTTTGGCTCCTCAAATAAACATGTGTAACAGCTATTTCACGCAGGTTCCGATCTACTTTCAGATCGAATGCATGTCGAGACGCAAAAAAACTATTTCAATCTTTGAAAAATTCAACTGTTTTATTGAAAGGGCTGAAAATAATTTAAACTCTGTTCCCGCTCGTCCCAAAATGGTGTCACCAGAAAAGTCCTGTGTCATCGGCATTTTTTTTTTTCTATTGATCACTGCACAATTTTTTTTTTTTCCCAGTCTATTCATGAAGAACGTATAATTTTGCACAGAATTTCAATTCACTGCATAGTTCCACAAAAAAAAATTCTCAAAGTATTTTTTTTTTTTTTTAATTTTTATATCGCTACGATCACAGTAATTCTCCACCCAAGTTCCCTGTAGCGCTGCTGTCGTGCTATTGCTTACATATATGCTCTCAAAAGGACGCGCTACTGGCGCTGCGGTCGCGGTACGCAGTGGTTCACTTCCATTGGCCTGGACGGGCTTTGGCAACGCTAGCGCGGACTTCTGCAGCTTCAAACCTACAAATGTGCTTCTACCTTCCTCCCATAAGACGTCACGTAATCCAATGTCGTTTACCTCCACAAGGTTTTACGACTGCTCGTATAAACATACCGGATTACCGAATGCTCACCATAGCGTGCAACATGTATAGATATATAATAAATTTATATACAAATACGAAATATCTAACCACGTGGAGCATTTGCTACGGAATATGTGTTTGGCAATACTCCGACGAGCATTAGCACGTTGCAGCAGTTTGGCTCTGGCATAAGAAGCACCAAAGCGGCCATAACTATATCTTTTCTCGAAAAATTATACACTTACCAATCAATATTTTGCACGGCCTAAAAAATATACATTTATCATATAATTGGTAGGCTTTTTTTTCCAGTCCTCGTGGTTGCTCTTTTCTTAAACTTTCTTTTCATCCGTTTTTCCGTCCACCATATTCGATCAGACATCTTTAATTCCTAAATTTTTGGCCGCGATTAGCAGTCAATGGCCCCACAAAACCCCGGAGTACAAATTTTTATAAAAATCGGTAGGACATTGAGGAAACTTTAAATTATGAGTTGAATTTCACGTGTACACATTCAATACAGAACCGGAATCGGCAAAAAAAATTTTTTTAATGATATACAGTACCAGTCATTAACGGGTTAATAAAATGAACATTTATGTCAATAAAACAGTCTGAAAAAGCCTAAATCTTGTAAAACAAATAATTTCGAAAAAAATCTACATTCAACTACATGAAAAAGAGAAAATAAAAAATTTAGAAGAAATGGTCGACCTCCTCTTTTATAGACACTGAAAACGCCATAAACTCGATCCTGAAGATTTTCAGGCTCAGCCACAAAACTCGAAGGAAATTCTCAAGTGTACATTTCTCCTTTAGAAAACTAGGGCAAACTTTTACATATAAATATATATATATACAAACGTATACTGAGGAAAGTGAAAATGGACGCATTAAGATTAGTGAGTATTAATGATTAACATAAACAAAAAACTAATTAATTAAATAAATAACGAGAACCGATACAAATTCGATGGAGATTAAATTTGCATCAGTTATTTAGAATTTTTAGAAAATTATTGATGCTCAATCGAATTTTATTCCCTGAGAATTTTCTTTCCCCTACTCGATTGGTTCTTGAGCTGGTTCAAGCATCATTTGCCACTCCACCTGCCGAGCTGCATGCTGTGATTACCGGAGCCTCAAGCCGCCATCCTCGTAGCTTCGCTGGCCCCTCGACTACCAAATAAGTACAGTCTATTCCACTTTGTTCTTCGCAATCATTCGAGACAAACGGCATTGGAGTACAAAGAGAACGGAATGTGCGGAACACCTGCCACGATCGCTTTATACGATTGACTTCTGTAATAATCGTATCGTTGTTTCTGTTATGAAGGACAATTACCAAATCGGTAGCGTGAGAAACAGTCCCAAGATTCACCTTCTAATATTTATAGTCACGTAGAAAAAAAAATTATGGTATTCAATTTTTTACAATTAAAGATTTTTTTTCACATTGAAAAATTCCAAAAGGTTGATTATTGAAGATGAAAAACGTTCTTTGGCTCAGATTTTACGATTGTAATTTACACAAAATCCAAAAAAATGTCAAATTGCTCGTGTATATTCGCACCAGCGTGCAGACGAAGGAATTTAAAAAATACTCAAATAAATCTAACTCTATGGACAGTAGAGACATGTGAATAAGAATAAAAAGAAATTTTTTAGTCAAAATTATATCGTGACAAATATCGTAATGCATACATGTTACATGAATATAAACATATTGCATTTTTTGGGAGATAGGAATGTTTCAAGTTATGTTTGCACACTACGTCGACATGACTGGGTTGCATGACACGAAGTTCTGGCAAATTCTCCAAAGCTTTCATTGACTCCCGTTGTCCCCTTACTCCGTGGCCCTTTCTCACGCTATCGTGGCCTGTATATTTGTCACGAATATCGATACCTATTGGCATTTACGTCAATCGTATGATACGTTGGATATACAACGTGCCTTTGGCAATCTCGATACTGGCACGTGTTGTGTTACCTCTTTTTCTCTCTCTCTCTCTCTTCATGGCAGTGTACTGGATGTACAGAAAACTATATAAAAATGATTTCAACGTGCTATGTGAATTTCAATGCGTACATTCAAAAACTTTTTTTAGGAAAAAAAAATCGTTAAATTTTACGTGAATTAGCCATTGAAACATAGTTTTTATCGTTTTTGTATAAAAAAAAATAAAAAAAACAATTCAGTAAAAGTTTGAACAATTTATACACTTTTAAATAATTAATAACGTTAAAATTACAAAAAGTCTCGAAGATTTTCATTTATATAATGACAAAAAATACTTGATAAGAATATGGGATTCAGAGATAGGGGAAAAGTTCCATAAAGATGCTTCCACGTTATTTATTCCAAAAAAGCATCTGTCCGGAACTCGTCTAAATATATTTACCGAAAAATACGTTTACGTATATATTTATATATATATTTTTCGTTAGAACCTTTTTATCCCGATGTTTTTCCAGGCTCCTTTCAACTCTCCCTGTACTTGTCCTTTTTGCCCTTCCATGCCCGAATTCAACCCTCTTGCTCCCGATATTATGAAGATGACGACGCCTCGATTGAGTATCGATAACATCAAAGTGACCTTACTCAGCAAAATATCCGGCGGGAAAGGGAAAGCACGAAATCCCAATATTCCAGAGCTCAATTACGTTCAGGCTCTTTCGATTTATTTCTTCTATCTCCCGGTAATAACAGATTTTATCCTCGTACATGAGAATAAAAAAATCTTATCATTTTGCACGAGGGAAAAGAGAATTGCAAGATTATTAAAATTATTGTCATCTTATAAGGTAGAAATAATGTTAACAATTACATTGACGAATATAATTTTCAATAATCGCAGTAATTAGAAAATAATTTTCCGCGAACATATCTTAAGATACAATTGTTTGAATAGAAGGAGAAAAAAATAGTAATAAAAATTCAATAAAATATAACAATAGAAAATTCATTGACACATTTCGCACGAAGAAATTCAAGGAAAAAAAAACATATAAGCCAAACGGGTAGGAATTGTGCCACATTGTCATTTTACCCTCTACCTCAGCCCCTTAACAAACATGTGCAATGATGAAGAGCTCTGCAGACTTATTAAAGTCGCGGAGCATATACGAGCACTCACGAAGCAAAGTACCGGAAATTCCGGAGGAAACGTCTCGGGGCAATGTATTTGAGAATCTCCCTTCCCCCCTCTCCTTCTGGAGTCTCGAGAGAAATAAAAGGGTCCGAGGGCCTTCACGTCTTGATGAGAAGTCAAGCGGATATATATCATACATCACACACATATACATCGATCTCTCTCCATCTATATATATATATATATATATAAATATATATATGTAGATAAATAGAAAATAGGAACAGGGTTATTTCGTCAGGGTTGTGCCAAATTTATGGGACAGTCGTGAAAATGCTTGATTCGTCGTCCAGGAGTTACGATGAGAGATGAAATTTTAAGAATTATGTGGAACGCGGGTGAGGAAAGTCATGGAACATTTGTAGTCAAAATCCCGGTAACAAAAAAAAAATTAATCCTGTAAAATTATATAATTATCAATAAATATTAATATTTCAAGCATTTCTTGCTTTTTGAAGGCATAAATCACTTGATTATTTTAAAGATCGATGATACTTGTTGCTATAATTCCAAGGACGATGTAAAGTGAACGAAAAAAGTTGATTTTCAAACAGTCGATACATAGGGTTGAAAAGAGAGGTATTTGAAGGCGTTACAAGTGCCCTTGTTAAGAAATCGAAGGTTAAAAAGTCGAAAAGTGGTGCTTGTTGGGTTTTATTTTCTGGTTTTGTTGTGGTAAATGGTCATGATTTTGGCGCGTATATCCACAAAACGGACAATAATATACATTGGTATATAGGTCTACTAAATATCCACTCCCTTGACGCCACAAACGGTGCTAAAACGCGAACGATCACGCAACATCACGATCGCGTTAATACACACCGTTATTCTCGACCGGAATATACATTTTATCACAATATACATATATCTATATATATATAAGGATTATGAAACGTGTCACGTACAGAGTTTTACAAAAGTTAAGAGTCAAACTGATGGGAAACGTTAGAACGCGGGATTCTAACGAGAAAAATATTTAGAATTTTTTTTTGCGGGTGCACCGTCAACGAGATATTCATGACTTAGTAACGACGAATCGAATGCTCGGGAAAGGGAGTAAGGGCGTGACGAATATCGCGCGAACCAATGCCGTGCAGCATGAGTAGCGGTGGCACGTTCCCCCACTCTGCGCTCCGAAGCGTCGCCTCGTCTGATTGGATTTCACGAAACTAACAATATCTTACGAACGATGCAACTTACGGAAAAATGGATAAGAACTTTTCGCTAGAGGAATTCACGTTCTGCACTGACACGGAATCTCCAGTACATTCCTTTTGAAAGTTTCTGTATCGAGGCCATAAAAGTCAGCATAATATTTGATATAACTCTCGACTAACAGTTTCGACCCTTATTTATATCACAACAAGAATGCCACGCCGATAATCGTTATCTATGGAGTGCGTGAGAGAGTACCTTTTGTCGTGTACGAACCGCCCTTAACACATTATATAATCAGTTTTCGGCTTTATTTCATTATTTATTTCAGCCCGATGACAGCATGACCTCGACTGGAGGGGAATAAAAAGAAAAACACAGTAAGATTTCGGCAGCTATGTTTACGTTGACTCGATCATTTCGATTGGGATCTGGAGGGTGTAAAAGCCCACGAAATATTTATAAGTTGTAGAACGCGATGATGAAAGAATTATCTCGAAAACAAAGGTGAAAATTGAGCTATCAAATGAAATAATCTTCCTAACACTCAACACTTTAGACTGACTTTACAAATTTTTGTTATTTTCTCAATCGTCCATTATAAATGGTGAATAATTATTTACAATAATCAGAGTCTTATTTATAAACGACTCCTTATTAAGAACCAATTTGTAAATAAAATATTGTATTAAATAATACTTTTTCCTCCATAATTTCGTTACGTTATTGAAACATCTCGCTCGACATATATAGATATGCCTTTCGTACTTTTTTATGAATCGAGCATCGTACGTGCATTGGACGCGTAAACAAGGCTGAGTAAATACCTCCAGGCCTTTTGGCACCTGTGCTCTTCTTTTCCTCCACGTGTATTCTTTTTCAATCGACCACATAAAACCTCAAGTCAACATAGAATTGTGACATTGTAAGATTATTAAATAAGTGAAAACACGATTAAATGTAACGATGACAAATCGATTCGCACAAATCGATTAATTCCTTGTTCCACCGAAAAAAAAACTATCCAAATTGAAATATTGTTAAAAAAATAATAATAATAACAAAATAAATAAAGAATTTACGAGTTTCATTGAAATAGAAAAAAAAAATGTTACGAGTATTATTCCCGCAAGAATGACGATTGTCTTTACACTTTGATGCTTTCGACGCACGAACAGCTTCTAAATGTGGAAAAAAAAGGCCAGTAATCAATCAACCAACTGTCAATTTCAGAGTGTGAGATCAATGGCGGTCATAGCACCAATCTCGCCGTATACAATTTTGACGTACGTATACAAACAACACCCCCTTCAACCCGTTAAACCCCCAGGCTAAACCAATCTATGCATTTCATTCGACTTTACTTGACTCTCGTCTATGCCCGAGCTTCGTGTATTATTTTTCATCATCATCTAGACTGCGTCATTATTTTTCGATGTGCCCATGCAATTTATGATTGACGTTCAATCCCCTCCGAGCTAAATAAACCCCTTTGTCAACTCGTCGATATTTTCTATCAACATCGAGATGCAAATACTATAGAAACAATCTTTACAAAATTGCAATTATTTTCATGATTATTATGATTTTTCAGCATTATTACATTTTCTAGTCGTCCAAAAGTGACGTGGTTTAAAAAAATTTCTTTAACGATAGCAAATGGTTTCACATCCATGCTGTAGTGTATGAATCAAACTTTGTGAAAGATACTAAAACCACAGCTCGTATCTCACTGGATCATAGTTGATTTTACATATAACTTCATGAAAAAGACATGAAAACTAAAATAAAATGTAAAAAAAAAATTGCTCCTCTCAGCAAGCAAATTCAAACGTTCTTCGGTGAAAATGAGAAGTCGAGCGAAAGTTGGCGAGAATTGAAGAGATGCAAAAGGGCATTCCGGGAGAAGATGGGAGAAGAGAGAGGCTACAGGGGGGCAGGTTGAGTCTGCACTTTCGAGCAGCCAGACTCGTGACGTCGTCGGCTCGTTAAGAATTGAAATAAATATAGAAAAATATATACACATTTTTATTTATTTATTTTATTTTTATGAAAAAAAAAGAAAAACTTTTTTTTGCCTTTTACTACCGCAGTCGAGGGTTGTCGTCGTAACGGTAATTTTCCTCGTCCCTGTGAAGCCTTCCTTTCGGGCTCACCACTCGCCACCCATCCGCGAAGCGACGCGCCGAATCGCAAAACTTTATTTTAATGAGAAACTCTCGCTCTTTTTTTTACGTACTCTTCTTTCCTCGGTTGCGATCTCCCTTTCTCTCTCTCTCTCTCTCTCTTTTCACTTCTGATTCTTTATTTGTCTAGCATTGCTTCGTATGCAATGTCATAGTTTGTTCGTGCAGGTTTTTACAAATTCCCCCAGACTTCCTTTTGACGTCGTTTGAATTTTCAGTTTTTTAATATTAATTTTATTTTTCATGATTTTTTTGTCAAAAATCTGAAGACTGAAAAATTTTTGATCACGATTTAGATTTACTGCCTAAAAATTAAGTTCCCTCCTTTTTCATAGGGCTCAAATAATATTATATAAAAATGAAAATATATTTAAATTGTCTAGTTTAAAAACGAAGCTCCGTGAATGATACAAAAAGGCAAACCGTGGTATTATCGTGAAAAATAAAAAATTAATGAACACCTGGGGAAGTGAGAATTAAGAAATTCATTTCTTATTGGAAAAATAATTCAAAGATTTTCAGCCCCAGTCTGAACTATTGAACCCTTAGACCGCGTTTAAATAATCATGAACAAGGGTCGAGGATCCATTTACCAGAGGAACACCGATCAGATTTCGATTTCTCCGACGTCTTGTTTCAAAGTTTTTGTATAATTAATGCAATTTTTTAAAAGTGATTATTGGATAAGAGACGAATCCATTATTTTGGGGATGAAAAAGAAGGATGTGGTTAGAGTGGAATGAATTTTAGGAAAGCGAGAGGGTGTTGAAAATACACGGATTAGCGTGGGACTCAACAGATCTGTCTTTTCTTCCCAAAACATCCCCTATTCCTCATCCCCTCTTTTTCATCCCCTTGTATGCTTGAATCGAAGTTTGTGTCTTTGGTCTTTCTACGTGGTAAGGGGTGCATCTTCTATTCGAGTGATCCGCTTTCGCTATTTCAATTTCGCGTCCTCGTCTCCACCCCTTAGATCCTTTCCATGCCCAACGACCTCTCAGGCCTTTTTCAACCCTCTTTCACCTCGTCCTGCTCTTTTCTCAGCCTCCCTCTTCATTTTTCTTCTTTCTTCTTTTTTTCTACACTTTTGTTTTTTTCTTTCTCCCTCTTCTTCTTTCCATCCCCGTATAAGACCCCCTTATGTACTCCGCAGCTCGTGAGAACTTTACAGCTGCCTCTGAGACGATGTAACTCCGCGAAGATTCTGCGAGAGTGAAAGTATGTACCGGGCAAAGCACGAAGGGATGAAAGAAATAGAGTAAGGGTAGAGAAAAAAAAATCCTAGGATCCCTCAAAAACAGACAGAAAAAGGGAGAGAAAGAGAGACATATGATGTTTTGCGTCTCTATACTCCTTACAAGAAAAAGCTACTGAAAAATATTTGACACACTATGATTATAACTGTACACTAAAGTCAACGAATTTTCACTCTGGAAATAACTTTCTTTTTGGATATTCGAGTATGAAAAAGATGTCGAAAATTTAGGGCCACCTTTATAAAGGGTGGAAGAAGACTTAAAATAATAACTGTTCAAGAAAAAATCGGGACTGCGTTGAAAGAAAAAATTCAATCGCACGTTTTTATTCATTCTATTATTTGAGTATTTTTTTTTATATTCCATAATATGAAAATATAAATCTTTAATTGACATTTTGGTTAAATTTTTTGATAGGTTTCTTGCCGTGCGTCGACTCATTGTTTGGTTTCTCGCAGTCCATATTTGCGAATATATTTTAGTTCTAATATCGTTGAAATTATAGAGGGAGAACGAAAGAGAGAGAAAGAGAGAGATCTTGACTGCGATGCACTCGATCTTCTGGCATCTCGAAGGTTAGCCCGCGGTCTGTAAATTATACGAACGAGGAGCGTGAAATCGGAGAGGTCTATCTCTCGAGCACAGAGATGTGTTTCGCGCGGTCCACTCGCGGACCCTGTTCCCCAGCATCAGATCCGCAAATCTGATATACATTACGAAGGAATGTATCCAATGAAATCCTCCTATGAAATCCCCGAGAAACAAAAACACTATCAAAGCAGAGCTCGTGTACCAACAAAATGACAATAAACATTATCCCGAAATGTTATTTAAAAAAATATCAAATTTTTTATTTTTCAACTAATTCTCTAATTTCTCGGCCCATACCCAGGATGAATATTTATTTAAATCTACTCGAATCGTTCATTCGATTTTTTTTTCAAACATAAAATCCTGAAAAAAATGTGAGAACACTTTCGAGATTTTGAAAAATTAGGAACAGTTTTTAATGTTCCCTGTTCTTTTTTCCTTTCCCATAAGATTTGTGATTTCAATGAAAAATGTAAACAAAAATAAAAAAAAGTTGATATTAGAACAAAAATTGAATACTGTTTTGTGTTGAAAAATAAAATGAACGTCCAAACATTTGTTTTTCGTGTAAGCAATTAGTCGGTAAAAGGCTCAATCACATCTTAGTTATTTCGAGTAGAAATGGCCCTCAGTCCTTTTTTCCATTCGATCCCATCTTGCTCGTAAAATAGGGTCTCAGTTTTTTTTTTTTTTTTTTTGTATTAATTTTATTTTCAATTTTTTTTTTCTTATTTGCCCGAGAGGCCCAAACGAGCGTTATTGGGTCCCCGATAACATCACCAATTATTGTCCGAGGGGATGGGCACAAGGGCTTTCGAGCACGAGCCTGTCAATTACGTACCTGGCCCGTGAACTCCTCACGACCATGAGAAACGATCGCTCCTCAAAGGTCTCTGATCTCTTTCTTCCTAAGATACATCGCGATGCACATCCATCTTTTGACCATTTTCTCAACCCCATCTCTTCTCACGAACGTTCATGTTGGCCACGATTTTACTGGACCCAGATCTTCTTTAGTTTCGCCATTTTTTTCATCTATTTATTCATTTATTCAAATTTATTGCTAATTCGTTAACTTTTTATTTCACCCCTCTTCCTTCCATTTATTTGTACCTTCGATTAATATTTTTTCATGTTTCCAAACTATATTTATATCAAGTGTGAACGATGAGTGGGAAAACCACTATTTCCAATCAATTAAATTTTTTTTTTTTTTTTTTTCTTAATCGTTCTGCAAACGTCAACATAACTAAAAATATCCAAGTCTCAGATTCTTTGCCTCTGTCTTAATATGAGCGATACAATAAGGGAAAATTCAAAACACCTCAAAAAAAAAAACAAACTGATTTCAAAAAATGCCAAAAAATGTTCCCGAAAATCCAAAAAATTCAGAATCCTTTCAAATCACGTCGAGTAAATAGCTGATAATTTTTTTTGTTTTTTTAATTTTATCCCAAGGTGAGGTGATTACCGAGGATAAAAGAGACTGGGAAAATGCGAAATGGTGAGAGTTTGTACAGATTCTGAGAAGAAGGGCGGGGAAGTAAAAGGGTAGGGCGAGGACATATCAAGGACGAGTCAAATGTCCGTGGGTAAGAGCGTTAGTTCGACTGTGTACCTTGCTCTCGCGGGCGCCCTCTTTATCGTGTGTTTTCCCAACGTTTACGTTTCTCGTTATGCCCTGTTCATCCTCGCTTCCGGAACTCGAAGCAACATCGGAAAATACGTTCTAGCGATTAATCGGAGCGTGCCAGGCTACTGCGAATTAGCGTTCTCTTCTCTGTTTGCTCGTCCCACCTCCTCCACCTCCTCCTCCTCTTTCCCTTATCAACCATACGTCCCCTTTTGGCGACGTCTCTTCATCGTCTTTCCTCATCAAACCCTTTACAAAAAGCGTAAACCCGAAAACATAAAATATCGAATCAAGGAAAATACGATGAGCCCCAAAATTGATAAAAAAAATCATTATAAATTCAATCAATTATCATTCAATATTCATTTGTTGAATTTAAATAAATATATTTTCTCACAAAGAACTTAAAAACTATTAATTTTTCAACTATTTTTTTTTTTTTTTCTGTAAAATTCATGATTTTGGTATTAATTGCTTATTATTTTTTGAAAATTGGCCTCCATTTAACTTCATTAAACACTGTATGACGAGTGAATGATTAAAAACAGTAAATTGAACTTGAATTTGTTGTAAAAATGTTGAGCACCGAAATTGAGGGATTTTCTTTTATTTTGAGAGGCTGACTCGTTAGTAAAAGATCAACAGCTAATATACGAAAGAGGGAGACTGAAAGAGAGGAAGAGAGAGATGAGAGAAAGCGCGACTGGGATCAAACTGGCTGGACGAATACCAAAGCCAGCAAGTTAGAAATTCGATACGAAAATTTGCATCTCGTGCCTGGCTTGAGCATGTGTACACATGCGCGTAGTTTGTGGCAAGCCGTTGGCGTTTCCACGAATACCCTTCGAGTCCCCCCATCCCTATCAAGCCATAGCCACTGCTGATTGCTGATTATTCACCGAGACCCACCCTAAAATATACAGCAAAGAGCGACAGACATACAGAGAGAGAGAGAGAGAGAAAGAAAGAGGAAAGAGAGTCATACACGTTTTATCACGACTGCCAAAATATACGAGTGTGTGTAAACCTAACGATACAGTGTACTCGACCATCTATGTACTTTACCTTCCATGTATGTGATGCTTCTTCATGATGCAGCTCAACTACCAACCCCATAACTACATGTACGATAATATTATAATGATATCATGCGAGGTATTTTCATATACCTTTAGATAGTAAGCTATACGTTCGATCAATATATTTTTTTATGCATCAAGTCCCCATGAAAAAAAGTGTAACATTTGTGATGAAAAAAATAGAACGGAAAGATGTATTTTTGAATAAATATAAACACAGAACAATTTGCACAAAAATATGATCATAAGTTTACAATTTATCAATGTTTAAAAAAAAGAATGTTACAATGTTGAAAAACTAACACAAAAGTATAATTTAAACTTAAAGGGTAAAATTTTTTTTTTAAACATTTTCAGCTGTTTGATGGATAAGAAAAATGTGTAAAACGAAAGACGAGAAATAGTGAACTTATTGTCCCTCGAAAACTCAAGGAAAACACAACTTGTGTACTATGTTGTCCGATTTGTCTGATGGTATATTGGTCTATTCTTTAGGAATCTTTGTTCTCGTTAATAATCATAATTACTCAGTAGCGGGTGAGAGGGCATCGCCTGGATTGTATAGTAGAGGAAGGAAAGAAGAGAAAGAGTACAAAAGAGAAGTTCGCATCTCGAGGTTGTTGGCATTTAGTGGAATTTCCTCGATTTCTCTTGTGGCAATTTCAAAATTGTTTCTTCGCTATTTGTCTTAGCGTGATACAATTCAACTTCAACGTTTACCAGAATGATAAATGTATACACAGCTTTAAAATATATATGTCAATATATGTGTATACATATAAATAACATGTAAATATAAATATGTCCATATATAAATGTTGTTGGAAACCTCAGACAAATAGAAGAAATAAATTTACGTGTCCCAAACGACAACGGTTGCTTGTCGTTCTGTTGAGGGTAGAAAGGCCGCCATTTTGTTTGAGACTCGACGTCTCCATTTTGCAAAAGCTTTTCAGCCCGCATTCATAACGCGCCACATCAGGCTTTTCACTCTCACACTACTATCATTTGATCGATCGTTCATGACGAAGTGGTTGTAATTCATGGATACATATCACTCTCATTCCTCCCCACCCTTCTGTCGAGATTCCTTTTCTTTCGCTTCTCTGAATCATCGCCCACAATTCTCGCACTAGTGTTTCTTCGAAAAGTTGAAATAATTTCTATGCTGTTGGTATGATGTACGACCCCCGCATATTCCTATGGAACAAATTACGTTACTCGACTTAGAAAGTTTACTGCGTTTGAAATTCGATACTTAGACCATTTTGGCTTTTTTTTTGTTTTTTTTTTATGCTCCTGCCTATTTTTTAATATTTCTCTTTTTTATAAAGTTTAGGGAGAAGACATTGAATTGAGAAAATGAATGTACGTCATAAACCGAGAGTTTGAAGTATCGTAAGAAAAAGTTTGACGAAAATCGGTTGCCTCAAGTTGTCGTATGTTGATTCTGTATCCAATGCCCTGAGCTTGATACAAGATGAAGAAAAAAAAAAGCGATAAAAAGGTCTAAGAGTTTGCGTGATAGTCGATGCAGAATGGTGGATGGAAAAAAAAATTGAAGGGTGCCGAGAAAAGGGAAAGCTTGAGACAGGGTTAGGGCCAAGGGAGAAAAAAGGATGCTGCTGGTAAGAGTTGGGAAAATTGCTCTTCAGACGATGCTTCGAAGTCACGTGGAAGAGTCCAAGAATGAAGAGGACGCACCAGCGAACGATGACGAGAACGACTTGACTCCGCAACGTGAGGCATTCACAACCGAAAAAGCAAACTCACTCAGGGATACGAAAATAAGAGGGAAAAAAGGAGAAGAAAAAAATAAAATAAAAAATGAACAATGATAATGTTGAAAAAGACCAAACGTCAAGTGATTCATGATGCTCTTTCCGACTTACTTTTTCTTTGAAAATCACAGCATCAAAAGTACAAATATATTTAATTCACAAGGGTGCCAGTCAGTATGGCAAATATTTGGGTGTCACTCACAATAACTTCTAACAAAATATCTTATAAATATAATAGCTTAGCTTAAATATTGCAATAGAAAAAAATATCCATGGTGTAACATCCCAGGACTATAATATCATTTATTCTTTTTCAATTCGAAAAAAGTGTAAGCAATTAAAAAAAAAAAATGTTTTTCCATAAGACAATATTTCGGAAAATATTAATCAAGTTTTTATTTTATTTGTTTCAGGTGAGTTTCTCGAACCGGTGGATTTTCCAGATCGAATAGGAGCAGGGGTGAGAATATGATCTAGAAACGTAAAAAAAATCAAACAGATGAATATTTGCAGTGGGAGTCTGAATAAGAATCCATTTTACTACAAATAAATAATGAACGCGCAATGAGAATTCAAAAAATACTACAGCCTATTTTCGAAACCTTCAAAACTCACTTTTTAGGCATTTTCTCACGTTTTCCCTGTGCTTACGTCCAAAACTTCAATCTATTGATAAGTTTTTCGAAAAACCTCATAAAATAATAAATAAAATGATGTTTGGTTTATAGGGACGTCTTTAACTCTTGAAAAAGCAGTGGTTCTCGAAAAATGAAAGAAAAAACGATGCACCTTCTCTGTGGAATATCGAAATTTATTTTAGATCGAAAGTTTGATCATTTTTTTTTATCTATATATGGTTTTTAAATAAATTTTCCCACATACGGGTCGACTATTCCGTTTCCTAATGTCCGGAACGAATTTTTTCTTCCTTGTTCACGTTTTTCAGGAACAAGCTAACGTTTCGTATTCCTGGAGCAAATAAATATAAACTATAATCGGAGGAACAAAATGGCAGATCGAGAACTGACCGTGAGTGTATAAACATGAAATAATGGTTTGTCCAGTCTGGGTCTCCATGTAATACGTAAGATACCATCGGCCATTTCCATCAACCGCTCTCTGTCTCTCTCACTCTTATGCTTTTCGTTCAGCACGCTCTCGAGAAACATCCTGACTCTTTCCCAATACCTCTTGTCCCAACGAACGTCCCCTGGGACGTTCCAGGCCCTGCACAAAACGATATATATAATTTCAACTATCACGATTCGACATCCGCCACCCGGCTATCAAAATATTTGTTCAAAAATACAACCCCACTTCCCTTTAGGATTTGAGCAAAGATTTCACGATTACGAATATGTTTATTCTGTACCTTGCATTCTTTCGGACTGCAAGTGCTATCTTGAGCCATTATCCAAATATGGTAAGTAATGGCAGACAAGAAATAAAAATGTAATGTATTCCTGATAGACGTTAGAATTTTTGAATTCTATCATTTGATTAAATTTTGATTTTCTTTGCGATTAAAAAATTTATTCTTACTTTGTAAGAAAGAGTTTTTACAAGTATTTTTCAATCGAATGTCCTATTCCAATATTGTTGAAATTATTGGATGAAAAAAAAAACTAAAACAAACTATAACTAACTGGAACTAGAACAAATGATAATTTCAAAATATATAATAAAAACCTACACTACCAGAAACCACCATGGCCCAGTGTACTTTTGTAGAGTGAATATCTGACGGATGATTGCAGGGAATAAAGACATGAAGAAGTAGAAAAGTGGGCGAACAAGCGAGCAGGAGAACGGGAGAGAGAGAGAGAGAGAATAACAGGACTTTATCGGGAGCAAGGAAGCCGATAAACATTAGAGTTTCAGGGAAGTTTCTCACCCCTCTTCGCCCTACTCCTTTTTCGCCCTCGGAGGTATTCCTGAAGATTTTTCCATCCAAGTCTTTCTCAGTTACTCGGTGGATCGTTCTCCATCCTCTTCTGTAATCCTGCTTGCAAGCTCATCTCCTCGCTTTTTGTCTTTCCTTCTGAAAAGTTGGATCGAGCAAGGATCTCGGATAACAGTTGAGTTGTTCTGGCGTCTGTGTGGATACCAGCAAAGAAGAAAAGAGGGGTGTGAGAGGAAAGAACAGGAGAAGGAGGTTCGAGGGTGCCTCAACTTTGTGCAGGAAACGTCTTCGAATTTGGGCACGCCAATGGCGTGTGAGTCTCAGATCTGAAGATATCCTTCGTCTTCTTCCTCTTCTTCTTTTCTACTCTCTTTACGTGCGTCAGAGTATGGAGAATGTAAAAGCAACTCATGGCGGTAGAAGAATAAAGGGACGAGGGGTTTTCGAGGATAAGGACCGCGAGAAGAGACAGAAGGGATTCGCTTCAAACGAACCGATTGCAGAAAACTTGTCGACGAACCCAAAGAGAAACGAAGAAAACGATATCCGTGTTTTCTCCTGCTCTGTCCTTCTCTTCTTTTTTCCCACGCTTTGGAATGATTCCTATTTTACTATTTTATAGTTAGACTTCATATCTTCGAAAGGGCCTATTTTTACTTCATTATTGAACCGCGTATAGAAAATATAGAACATTGAATTACATTGACATTTTTTTGTCATCAATAAATAGATAATGCAATAAAATAAAAAAACAAATACTTCAGAATTGCACTTGTTTCCAAGGTTTTGTGTTGTATCATTTCAAGACCCCTGTCAATGTCATTCCTTCGCCTGAAAACGAATCACCATGATCAGTATAATCAAAAACTGTGTCTCACGTCAAGTTTTTTGAAAAATAACTAAAAGTTTTTCTTAAGAATTAATGTAAATTTTTAGTTTCATATATTGAAGAACTTAGAACTGTTTAGCATCGAATTTTCGTTTGTCGTATAATTTGGCCATAGTTTCATCCCCAGTCGTAGTGAAAAAAAACTTGAAACAAAAACACTTCGAATGTGTCCAAGCAGGGCGCTGAAAAGTGCACGTCACATTCACAGTATATTTACAACGACATCCTATTTCTACATCTCCATCTTCTCAATTCGGCTTCCTCTCGATCCATCCATCTTAAGAAACAGAAAGAGATCCTCACATCCCTACGTAACAAAGATTTTACATTCACCATTGCCACTCCTTCTCATCACGTTTTCACTTTTGTATGTACTCCTTTCACCTTTCTTTCTCCTAACTCGACAAGAGACAGTCGAGAAAATCCTGGTATTGTTCTTTAACGTCTATGTATATATAAAAACATTTAGGGGTGAAAAAATGAGCCACGAAAAACGTGGAAAAACAGCTGGAGAAACTGGAAATTCGAGTGATTGATTTTCTCGGAGTTATTTACATGGGAATCCATCTTGGATTCACCTATCACCGATAAGAATCGACGTACCATTGACATATTCCAACACCCAGAATCCTCGCTGGATTACAAGAAGCATTCTTGGGTTGAATCCCTCCTGGATTCACACCAAAATTCCTCGGTAGATATCCTGGAAATTTGTCGCTGCCATGTGGTCGTCCAATCGAGCAAAAGGGGTCATGAAACGTTCCGCATTTATTTGTCAAATAATTAAAAAATCAGAGACAAATAGACGTATACGATTCCTTAACATTTCGCCAATTTTTTGATGCAATTCATATTCAATTATCGTTTATACTCTGAAGATTAATTATAATATCTCACTCCATTTAACACGACTATTCATTTTCTGGAATCATAATCAAAGAATAGTTCCGTTATTATGTAAACGCATCAATTTTTTTTTTTTTAAGTAATTATTGGTAATTTAGTAGAAAAGCATTATGTTTCTAATCAATTTCCCCCCCCCCCTTTTTCCTTTGCTCCAGTCATGATAGAATAGTGTATATAGATTATTTCTTCCGTTCCATCCAACTTTCGTTTGGATTTCTTTGGGACAAAGTTGTCAAAGTTATTCGTCATGAAACGACATTTTGTAGGTAAATCTCAACTTCTCTGTTTCATTGTTCATCCCTTCATTATTTTTATCGCTTGTCTCCTCGTATTGGATCTCTCTTGCACACTGTCGTTATCCATAAAAGCATGGAATATGGATTCCAGCTTGGTACTACTCTGGAAATTGCGGGATGAGACAGATGTTACTGCTTTTCGCATTCGCTTCTTTTTTTTCGTCTCTTTGTTTTTGTCGTTATTTGTACGGGCGTTTGTAGTCGTAAAAAAGAAGGAAGAAGAGATGTAAAAGAGAAAGGCAGAAAGAAGGAGTAAAACTCGTCCGAGATAAAGTCGATCGATCCTCTCTTCGTTTACCGCCTCGAGCTTTCATTTCAGTGAGTGCCCGAATCCTTAGGTTCACGTCAAAAAGCATTTCGTGAAGCTGACCAATCCTTTGACAAATTTGTGTTTTACTGCTATCAAATTTCCCACGAATCGTTAGATTTGACCGACCAACTTTTACATTCCAAGCGTTGAACATCTCTCAGAGGCCTGAAAATCTTGATCAGAAGCAAAGAAACAAGAGTCCATGATTTTTTCTGTGGAGTTATCGAGATCCAGTTTGTCGAGCTTTCCATCTCTTTCAAGAGATTCCTATGATATACGGCGTCTCGCATTTTCTGCTTTTCAATTGGTCGTTCCGGAGCTCTACCGGCTTATCTTGGATTCTTTCGTGCCACCAACACTTTGACCTCATCTCTCTTATTCGCATTTTATCTGTCCAGGCGACCTAGCCGAGGCGTGCATTCACATTGGGCCAATTCTATTTGTTCCTTATCAGATATTCCGTTTTATTGAAGGCAACCTAGTGTAACCAAGGTATGCCAATCCCTCAATATCCCTATGAATTACTTACGTAGAAGGAGTTCTAGGCCTACAAGCATCCATTGATATTTCCTTCCTTCCTTCGCCCGAGTTCTCCGTTCACTCGTCTTTTCTTTGCTTTCTACCTTCCTCTTCCTCCTTCTTTTCTCATTCTTTCCGCATGCAGCTCTTCATTCGAGACATCGTTTTATTCTGCTCCTCGAATTTCAAAACGTTGTTATTCACCCTTCCGCCAACCGATCCACGGGTCTTAGATCTTTCTACCTCATCCATTGCTCGTACGTACATCTTTCGTTCTCCATCCATCGCAACTCCCATGTTTTTCTCTTCCTCAGCCTCTATTACAAAGTTTCTTTTTCCGCCGCCTATCTCTACGAATGCTTTTCTCCCCAACCCCTTTTTTCCTAGACCCTCCATCATTGAAAAGCGAGCATAGTCATATTGATCTACGTCTATCGGTCCCCGAATATCTATCTCCTGTCTTCTGTCTTTCTGTTCGATTTCAAACTCCCTCGCATGGTCTCATTGTTCTCTTTTTCTGTGCTTACAATTCCTCTACTTTCGATGATGTGAAATTCCAAGATAATGAACTCCAATAGGTTAGTCATAACCGCAGATTGGAATTTTAACGTTGAAAAAATTCATTGACGAAATTCAGTCTATTAAGATATCTGTTCGGTTTTTTAACTGCACATCAGCGGACTCGAACATGTCTTCATATGGGCTTAAGGAACTTTCAATGATCGACAAGACTCGTCAGCGAATTCAATCAACTTTGGTTAAGATGTTTGGTTAACCTCGACGAAGTAGATCTCTTTTTTGACTGAATCGTCCCGAGCTGTTTAGCCTCATTGACACCATCAAACTGATCATGATTGACGCCTCGGTACGTTGAACGGTGTTGGGACAATCTTGAAATTCGAGCAAGCAAAATCCAGAGTGAGTATTCAGTGGATGTGAGGGGACTGTTGTCCTCCCAGGGACAACTTCTCCAATCGGAACACGTCATCGGAGTAAGTAAGTAGTGGGAAGACGTAGGAGAGAGCTTGTGTCGCCGATGGTTGGTAGACAAGAGGAGAGACACGTCTTATAACACACTCGGCTTGGCACCTGAATCGTTTCGTGATTATGTCAAGCCTTGAGGTACATAATGAATCAAGCAACGTGTGTTTATCAGATCTCGACTAGTTAACGACGCAAAAGGAGTCTGCTGCCTCGATCTCTTCTCGTATTGATTTTCTCTTATTTATCATGGGCTCCCCAGATTGTGTCATAGCTTTTTTTCGTCGTTTCTTTTTTAACTGGCTGTTGTCGCACGTGTTGTCCCTGAGATAGTAACTTTCTGATACGGGCGACCACGTCAGGGTTCGGGAACGTGGTCGCGTAGGAAAGGAAGAAAAGTGGCGAGGAGGAACGAAACGGACTCACGTTTCGTTGCGATCAAGCCACGTCGGGTGAGTTAGTTACGATGAATGGACCGAATGAATCGCGCGAACCAATTAAGGATTACGATGGGTCCCCTCGCGACAATTCTCCCCCATCTCTGCTTTTCTCTTTATACCACAAAGTCCTTCTCTTCATTGAACGTCTCTCTGGCCAGTGACTGTCATCCCTGGGTGACCACTTGGCCAAGGGTCATCGTGCCGGGTCTTCCGGTATCCTTGAACCTTAAACTACCCTAGTGTACTGTGGAAACGCACGGAATTATTTTCAGTAGAGAGCTATCCTCTATTGTTATTGCGTTTCCTTTGTCTTGAGGGTAGGAAAATGTCGTGATAGAATTACGTGGATGCCTAGCAGGGTCCAGAATGTTGAAGATAACGACGTTTTTTAAGCTTATTGGCTGGTTGTAAAAAATGGTATCATTCGAAGGTATGATGGATCACTTAGTCATAGTAACTGCTGTCGACGTGACGACCATGCACCTTGGTCTTTATCTGTAGCAATAACTTTGAATCATCATATGATGATCCCTGTTGATTACGATGACCAATTCCTCAGGAGCTCTTCACTTAATAGTCGCTTCTTACTACATTGGCAATTTCATACCGAGGCAGAACAGTTTCAAGAGTACGACTTTGTGAGCTCTGAATCAAAGATAAATCTCTTTAGGGTCGTATTTACCGTTGAGAATATGTCAACGCAATTTATCGTCCAACCATCTGCAACGTTACCAACTCACGTTTACACACAGCGTAAGGGTGAAGGAGAACGAGTTACGTTACATACGTACGATCCTGCCAAATTCGTTTTACCACCTCAGGATATGAGCCCCGCCAGTGTCGTAAGGGGCCACTAGCCATTTCAGGCTCATACACATATACCATTCATTTCTCACTCTAGCCACAGACGAGGAGAGAAAGTATAACAGCCAGGGTAGAAAGTGTGTGATGTTGTAGTAGTGTATATATATACACATATGTAAACAGTGCGAGAGGCAAAACTCACCTACTATATCGCCAGAACAGGCTGCTGCAAGGCTAGGAAAGCGATCCCCTCTCTCTCACTCTGGTGGGGTACTCGCGTCGTTAGGACAGAGACTCGGGGGTGCAGAGTGCCGATTTAGGGGATGAAACATGAGCGGGAAGGAGGCACAGGGGTTTCAGGGTAGTCGAAGGGGATGAGGGAGCTTGAGGGAATGGGGTTGGGTAGCGCGGTTTCGACGTCGACGTTGACGGTGGCGTTGGTGTGGTGTCGAGGCGCGAGGGTGGCAGGAGAGCGATGCAGGCAGCGGCGACGGCGCAGGGTCGTCGTCGTAGTCGTCGTCGTCGTCGACATCGTCGTCGTTTTTATCCACGCATGCGCGTTACTCTGTAATGCCGCCGTAACTCGGGTCGAACTAGGAGACGAGTTCAGTCCACTGCCTGATCTCGTACCGCGTACGTCCGCGCTTATCTTCCACAATTCGGATTCGTATTATAAAACGTCAAATACGAGAAAACGGGCCAAGTGTTGAAACATAAATACGAGATCAACCAAATCACGATCCTTCTAAATCCATCCTAACCGTGTTCATCCTTTCATCGCGTGGTAGGATTGCGTTTGCACTTTGGACTACACTTCACCAAAGGTGGAGATAAATATTGCAAAAGGTTTCTCGGTTCATTTTGCCCAAAACTGTCTAACACTCAGAAAAGCAATTGTCCTTTTTTTTGACATAAAAGTGACTCGAAAAATGTCCTAATTTGGTGAGATCAATGCTTCAATCATGAATCAATGTTCGTTTGATTTCCAAACCTTCTGAACCTTCGTGGAGAGCTTTAAAGACTTTCATTATCCAACCAAAGTCTTCAAGATACACCCTGTCCAATGTCGTTGATAACGGTCGGTTGCTTGACCATTTCCTGACGTAGGGCGAATCCGTCGCCGCCTCTGAATCCCATTTACACCTGGTGTCAATCCGTCATCGAGCTATTGCAGCTAGTGACAGTCACGAAACGCTCAATCCGTGTCCAACGACATAATCCGGCGGGAGTTTACGTTCGTTGATCGGAGTTTTCGACCCAAACGAAGCGAAGGATTAACGTTACTCGTTTCCAGGATCATTGCCAATCAAAAGCGGATTAACTCGTGTGTGTTTTGCCGCGAAAGTTTGAATTTTTGATCGATTCCTTCAAGAGTTTCTGACGTTTCTGCCTCATTGTGAAAACGTGAAGTACTTTCTTGAGGTCAATTTCGTTTAGCCTGACTTACTAACCTATAGGTTACTCGATCATACTTGGGCGAACATGATGGTGATTTAAGTGCATCAAGTAACAGTGTCTTGTGCAATGATAACAACAACCATCACAACGATAGCCATAGAGGATCAATGTACCAGCAAGGTGAGTGTCATGTTTTTTGTTGACATTCGAAGTTGACTATTGTTGACATTTCAATGTCATCTACGATGTTTACGATCTAAAAGCTTCCTCTTCGGGTGCTTAGATTAGTTACAAGAAGAGTTAATATTCTGATGGTTTGTTGCTCTCGAGAGCCTCAAGATGACAAACCTCGACGGACCCAACCCAGAAACGAGTCACAGCAAACCTCTCTAGCGTTCGCAACCATCTCTCGGGACTCCCCACCACGCCCACTACGGATTCAACCTTTACCTATGTCATTCCTCGGATGAGTGAACTACTTTTTAAACCCTGAAGCAACATATTGTATCCATTCCATTGACACTTTTCACCTTGAAGTAAAAACCTTTTTTTCAGGCTCTAAACTAACCTCTTTCGACTTTAGCACTGTGTGTTGTTTTCGAAATAGAAGGACTTTCAGCAGCACGTTTTTTTTTTTTTTTTAATTTCTGATCAACTTCACACCGACAATCCTCCAATTGACCTCTTCGATGGAAGAATACAGTTTTCGTTAAAATTAAGGTGGAAATGATTATCGACCAATCTGGGAGAATTCCAATAGTTCGAGGAAAACTATTTCAGACGGTTGCTGGATGCGACAGTTGTTCGCAATCATATGTCGAGAGAGGGAGAACGGAAAGACATAAAGAGAGAGCGGAAAGAGACGAGGTTTTCGTGGGGCTAAGGAACGGGCAAGCTTATCGATTCCGAAGCTCAGATTCTCGAACTCGACATCAAACTTCCGCCATTCGATGGTCCTGCCTCGTATCCTCTTTCTCCCTCACTCTCCCTCTCTCTCTCACTCTTCCCCCCTCACTCCCCTGCTCTTCCCATTCGTGCACCGTTGTCGTAAAAGTGCAGATCCCCGGTACGCGCGCGAGATCTCCGAATCTCAAGAGGGTTTGAAGGGTCAAGCCTCTCACCCTCTGGATAGACGTCGATAACTCGACGCATTTCAATATCCCGATTTCCCATCGACGTTTATACGAATAAATGAATAAAATCAATTTCTCATTTGTTATTCGTTCGTAATAATAATTCAACGTGAATTTTAATTGCGAATTTTTTCATTAATATTCAAAACATTCTTTAAAACAGGAATTCGTATAACAATTCTATTTTTATCGAACTCGTGTCGAAAAATGTACAAACATTTTTTCACAGCTCACAATATAATATATTTTTCTCCACGTCAATTTAATTACCATCTACGTTTATATTCATTTTTTCCACGATATTGGAGACAGTTTTACATTACAATGGGAAAAAAAATCGTTAAATCCTCGAACGATAAATGATTTTGATACAGTTTATGCGCTTTCACACTCATTCTGTGTCTGTCGTCATATTCAGCACGGTTTGTCGGTGAAAAAGATTTTTTTTATTTTTATTTTTTTTATTTTTTATAACAGATTGATCGAGCATCATCCTCACACGACCTCGGAGGTCCAAAGTCACCGGGTTGTAACGATCGCTATAGACGTGCAGCGATGCACCAACGATTTAAACGGAGCAGCGTTTATCGCAAGCTAACCGGACGTGCGCCCAAATCGAATATCGCGCGAAAGCTTTCGGTATTAAAAAAAAGCAAAGGGATAACGCGAGAGGCAGATGGAATTTTGATCCTATGGCATCCATTGCACATGGAATCTTTATCGTTGCATACAATGTAATAAATATGCATTTGTACATAAAATCAAATAAATCCTAAACTATTGCCATTCATTTATAAAGAATATGATTAAACGTTAAAACAATATGTATGTTTTTTGAAAATTTAAGGTTCATTCGGATCGGTTTATACAGAAAAAAAGAAAATAGTAAAAAAACATTTGCGTAAATTCGTTTCAACATTGCATCCGTTGTGTGTACAATAAAATCACGCGCAGAAAGTATGAAATTCAATCCCGCGATATTCTAAATACATGTAAATAAATATATAAATAACATAATAATTTGTATACACGCGAAGAAAGAGAGAAATACATTGAAATCTGTAGATACGCAAATGTCTTGGTGAATAAGGTAACGTTTTCCCAGTGGGACTTAGCAAAAGAGGCTGGCGACTTTCCCTCTCTCTCTTTTTCTCGTCGAAGGCAAACAAACGTGGAATTCTCGAAGGGATTCCAAGCTGGTGGCGCCCGGTATTTTAATGGAAACAAATGCAACTTGTATACTCTCTGGGTTTCCTATTCGTTCCCCTCAGCTTCGCCAAGCCATGGTATACTCTTTCCAACCCCTTTAGCCCCATTCCCCCCTGCGCCATTTTGCTCTCGATGTATTTCGTCGTCGTGTGTGTTCCCCATTGCCCTGACTCTGCTATGTTTCCCATAATATATGTGTATATACAAGAGTCTGTGTGTCAGTGTCTGTCTGTCTGTCATTGAAACACGTTCTGGAACGGGTGAGCACACACGAATAGTGTGCGCGGTGTGTCGGTTGCACGTGCCACCATCGCCGACAGCGACGACGCCAACAACGCCGAAAAACAAAGACACCAAGTGCGTAAAGCTACGAAAATAGTTGCAGCGCGAAAAATAATGACACATGTCTCACCATGTGCTCGTTTCATGGAAGAGTTCAAAGAGACGAGGCCCATGACCCTTGCACCGTTAACCACAAAACAATGGGAATTATTAAATCAAAAATTTGATTGACGCGCGACATAGAACCCTCGACATTGACGATTAGTGGTTATTTATTTTCAAGGTCATAATGACTTGAAATAATCGCGAATATTGTCCAAAAGGGTGTTTAATTTGACATAGAACATGAAAACTTTAATACTAACAATTAGAGTTCATTCATTATGTTTAAAATTATTGCAACGTTACAAACGACCCGGTGTATCAATCATTGAGTCGCTCATTGTTCTCAAGGTCGTAAGGACACACGCGGTAATCGATAATTTGGTCAAAAAAATTGTTTGCGTTGATGAAGAACTTGGGAAATGTTGTTACTAATGATTAGAGGTCATCCATATTGTGTCCAATGGAACGTTCGAACGTGCTTCAAAACGGTATACACTGATTCTCCCTGTAAATCGTGGATTGTTCCAAAACTTGCCGCGATGACAACTCGAAAAAAATGCATCAAGACCAATCCAGATGATTATAAAATTCGCAATTTATATTTGCAACTAGTTGATTCAAGTTCCGATTTCAGTTTGAAGATCCAATTCATTAATAATTGCTGAGGAAAAAAAAAGTGAACACAGAAGCTCGTCAATCAGTGGTTCGTCGTTTTGATCGTGGGACATGACGTTCAGTGAGAGCTCTCGGGCCAATCAATGGCACTTGATGACCCGAACGAATGTTTACCACTTGCGTCTTCTTTGCTCGAGACCGACGGTTTTATTAAATATATTGGACTCGGTCGTTGACCTACAAGATTCTACGTATGTATGGACATGCATATGCATGGACATATATATATATATACATTTATTCAATTTCTTTTTTCATATCCCATATCGTCTTGGGATGCAAATTACAAAAGGTCTGAACAACAAGAATGACATAATGACTCATCTCATCTGCTGCTATGATTAATCCAGCTTTTTTTCAATTATCTGATCATTGCAGTTCAACAAAACACGATCAGGAAATATACAAAAATTTACAATCAATAAGAATTACTTTTATTTTTTATTTTTCAATGAATCTAAAGTGCAATATTTATCACGATATTTCTACCAGTTACTGTAATTGTTCGTGACGTCATATCACTTTCTATTCCATGGATAGCGATGGGTTCGCGTTCCGTGTACTCGTTGTTGGAACGATTCTTCGGTCATTTCTTTGCATGGAACAATGGCTAAAATATGTTTAACGACTGTCGCAATTGTAACGAGTGTGACAATTGGAATATTTTCTCTTGTTACTCTAAAAAAATCAATAAAGCTTGACATAGTCGATTGTGGTTCAACTTTGGCCAATGACCCCAATCGATTTTTTAAGCTACAGTTTATTTGCTGTGGTATCTTAAAAATTGATCAAGCTTCAACAATAACGAGGTGTCCGAGTACTGGCCATTTATAACCGACTAATTGCTTTAAGTGACGGAGTAGAAAAAATAGAGCGAGCTATTTCTGGGACGAAAGTAATTGTAAAAATAAAAAAATAAAACAACGTATTGAAAACAATTGTTTTTTAAGCACAAATAAGACAAGTGGAAATATTAAACACAATATCTAATTTTAGAGAAAAAAATCGATTAATTATTCAAATAGTGCATGAGTGGAATGCAGTGTTATAAATAATAGAATATTGAGTATATCGAGTCATGCAGGAGCAAAATATATTTTCAATGAACTTTGAATAAAGGAATTCGATAAGAAATCAGTGATACCTCGTGAAATTTTTAATATGTATGTTTAATTATGCTGTATTGTACTGAGGTAATGATTCCAATAGAAATATGATTTAATTTTATTCATGGCTTAACAAGAAGTCGAGCTGTACATCTTGAAGAATACTGTCTATTATTGGGGCAGCAAAAAGCTCGGCAAAGCTCTTAAGAAGGGGACTAGGGTGTAATAATAACCCCAACAAATATTCGCGCTCAGAGTACACTTGTACCAATGAATATTTCCATCCCCTTTTTTAATTCGATCGAACTCGTTGGTTTAAAAGAGATTTCTTCTTTCAATAAACGCTTTTTTTTTTTTTTAGTATTTTTGTACTTGCTGACTGTATCTGTGAATAGACACACGTGTTTGTGTACAGCATGAATTAAAACGAACGCATATGCATGATGATCCTGCCATGACCGACTTTTCTTCACACGGACTAAATTATTGTATTTTTAATCCTCTTTATCGACGAAGTAGAAAAAACGATTTTTCCCGAACGTTTCATCAATCAAAAATTGAAGTTCTAAACACCGACACGACAAACTCTACGAAGGTCAATTATTCATTCTGGCCACTGACACTATATGCATCCCACAACACCATTTTTATTATGGGCGACTGAAAACTTTTTCTATTCGTACGATTTTTTAAATCCAGTGGAAATCCAATTCTAATAATATTTTTATAGTGCATTTTTCAACTTAAAAATCTTTACTCAAAGGTGTTGAAAATACAATAAAATCATCGATTCAACCATTTTTACTCAATGTAGTTGTTGTTTTTATTTATTTTATTTCATACGAAACTTTTCAAAACTCTTACAAAAAACAGGCAAGCTTTCATTTACAACGAGCTTTTGATGAAAGATTCAAGAATATGGTTTTCAGTGAAAAAGTGAACGAAACTAGTCACTGGAGTTCCACGAAATGGCTTTTTCATTGGTAAATTAATTGTTTTCCCTACAGTATTGCATCACATTCAAAACAAATACAAATGTGATTAATGTGATACTCGGATAACGAATATCTATGATACTCGAAAAAAATTCATATTGTATTGGAATTTTTTTCACTTCCTGTTAAAGAAATAAAAGAATCGAGGTAGATGAAATAACATGTGGAATTCGAGGTAAATTTTTGCACACAACAGGAAAAAGGATAAGAGCTGAGTAACGAATACTCTCTGTGTATTCGCTAAAAAAAAAAAAACATGCAATCAAAATAATAGCTGATGAATGGAAGTGTTTCGACAGAAAAATGTTGAAATTTGTACGTCCATCACTATGTCGATTTTTTTCACCCCTAATGCGAGCACTCGGATCTTTACCTCGAAAACCCTACTTCTCGCTTTCTCGCCCCCGTACCTTCATATTTTTTTATTTGATTTTTTTTTTTTCACTTTTTTTTTTTTGTAGTCTTTTCCTGTCGATACAGCCAGGCCATTTCATATCTCTATTCCCTTCGCATTTTTGAGTGAGTGCACGATGCACGTATACGTTCGTACTTTGCATCAGTGTCATATTCGTCGAAGTTTTTCGCTTCGGCACCCCGCACCGGGATGTGCATCAGGCTGACAACTCCCTGTACACAAGGAGTCAAAATTTTTCTCCCCTCAAATCTCCTTCCAACTTTCACACACACACATCCCGAGAAAAAAATATCAGTAAAAATGTAATATACATTTTTTTTTTATTCCATCACCCTTCTACTTTGTCTGGCAAACATATAGAGATTCGTTGAAAGCTCGCTGAATCCCAGAAGACAGAAAACTGCGTGGTGTATTACGACAATAGTGTGGCAATGTCACTTGCATTGAGCAAAACTCTCAACCTCAACTTTCATCCGTTCCATCATCGTGAAACGGAGTTTATTTTTTTTCAATTAACGTGAATTGAACGAAGTATAATAATAGAATTAAAGACGATACATCAGTATGTTCTTTGATATATTTCACGTCAATTCAAGTGACGAAAGATTAATTACAATTAAAAATTCTAGTACGAAGAGTTACGTCTAATGAATAGAATTGATCGTAGAATTCATTCAAAGTTAACCAATGAGTGGTGGATAACGTGATTCGAAGATATGTTAGAGTTTTTACCTGATTATTTTCTTTTTTTGTCAACTCAATCGACGTGGGGCGAGAAAATAATGATGCACAGATGAAAGTACGTTTGGAGTCGTTTCGTTGTCGCTCAGTCACCCTTTTCCTCCACGTTCCCTTTGGCCTCTCGAGGGACGGCAGGATTGTAGGCAATGGTGCAGAGTGGAAAAGGAGAGAAAGAGGGTTGCGCGCCGCCCAGTCAATCTCGGTTTTGGCCCGGGACAAGCTAGGACGTCGGATCGATACATAGGAATCCAGCAGGAGACTGAAGCAGACACTGGCTGTGAAAGCCACTACGAAGCAAAAGATTTTCACTGTGCCATCTCATTCTCCCTCTCTTATTCCTATGCTTCGCCACCCTCACTATTAACGGAGGCTCAGCTCCGTCATCTCTCTCTCTCTCTCTCTTTATCTTTCTGTCTCATTTATCTCTTTGGAATTTCACGGCACATATAGCCAGCTGAGTCAGTGAATGGAACTTGGTTGATACTTTTGATTGAAGGGGAAAAACAGTCCCTCGATGGCATAGTATCAGGCTAGTAATGAAACCCCATCATTGTTATATGGCGTCATGGTCAGTTTGGACCATTCGGTCACCAGCTGATGACAAACTTGTCCAAGCTAGATCATATGGTAGAGGTTGCAGCGGTTCATCTGGCCTAATCGTAACTTGGATTAACTTTAGGACGAGGCCTGAAGAGTGGCCAGCTGAATGTTGAATATTTTATATGATGCCATGGTCAATATGCATCATTTGATAGAAAACTCCCCTTGACTGATTCTCCTATGATAAATCTTTCGAAGTTTCAATTTTCGAATTGCTAATGGCAGCAAGATAGTAATCTTGAAATCTGATGGCAATCACCTATTAGAAATGTTAAGAATTTTATCCAGTTTCCAAACACTTGCAGAATGAAGCCAAAAAACGTCGTACTTCAATAAATTAATGGGGATCCTTCAATCGTTCAGTGAATATCAGTATCCCTACAAAACCATCGGTTACATCCCAGTTAGGGAATGACTGCCTGGCTATCGAACAATTATCCCCAACGGGGAAACTGATATGAGCAAACAGTGACACCTGGACGAGAGGATAATCCGAAATAAAGACTGTTAAATCCGAATATAGGGTTGGATGAAACAGCGTGATGTTGCGTGTATCGGTAGTCGTAGTATGAAGCTGTATAACGATCATGAGCACCGATTTCGTGAGCCCAATTTGTGGCAGTGCTCGAGGGAATGAAATAGCTTATATATGTAGTAGAAGGGCAGGGGGGGCGAGGAGGTGAAGGGCGGGGAGTGGGAGATTGCTGAACACGAGACGGGCCATGACGGGGAGACTTAACTCGTCTCTGGGTGGGTGATGGAGCTGATAGACATTATCGAGGCCACGCTAGGTCGGGTGTCACGGGAACTACATGGCCCCGCCGGCGGTTTCATTTGGTGCATATATAGATAGTCTGTCTCTTTCTCTCTCTCTCTCTCTCATCTGGTTAGATTCGAGAGGTTTCCCATGCTACCTATAACCCATATATACACTTACACTACAATAATACAGTTAGTTTACCAACCAGTATATATACCTTCACCGTGGTATATTCAGTAACCCGCATGTACAGCTCATGTGCATCTCCCACTGATGCGCATCACGTTTCGTCACGCTATATATTTAAATATATATATGTATGTATATTAAACTCTCAGATGAACATAAGGGCTTACACAACTCTGGTTGTAACATCCAGAAGATAACTGGACGGGCAGGCAAGGCTAGCGTTTCTTACTTTGATCCGGGTGAGGTGTCATCAATGTCATTGTGATTGTGCTGGTAGACGTGTTAACGTATGAGCCATTGGATAGGACCTGTCAACCAGCTTCATACACCATGAGGTAATGTTTCAGGTGGTTTTGAATCTAAAATCTGGTTCTGGTAGAGTGTAAATCTTCTCAAGACAATGTTGATCAATATGCATTCAGACCCTAACCAGGCACAACTAAATGGCCCTATCTTTTGGATCGCCCGAATAAACTCCGTGACGGATAAATGTAAACATATTTCGGTACGAACGAATCCACGGATCCGGAAATGTTGTCTCGTAATAGAACTTTGCTTCTGTATGTTGTATTTTCGGAAATGACATCCCTAGCACCATATGCTCTGGGTAATGATAACCACCACACTCTACACGTATGACTATACTTTTTGATGGAGCCGAGTGATGCTATAGCATCAACCGAACTCCAATAAAGCCGGTAATGTATGGCCGCTGCATAAACCATCCACTGTATATAGTGGTATGCTACCCAGCTTGGGCTTTCCCCGTGCGTCACAGGTTGCACGATCGCCGCAATAGAGTGAGATGGATATGCGTCGACAGTATATGTCTATATGTTAATATATATGTGTATATAATATGTATATAGTAAGAGCCTACAAAGCGTTCCAGGTATATGCGGGTTGAAGGTAGAATGGTTAGCCAACGAGGCTATAGCTTGTTCTTGTCAATGGCTCGAACCCATAGCGACGAATTTAACGAATCGCTGATTAATTACAACGCTCCCAAACCTCCACCGGTACCTCAATCAGATTTTTATCAAATGGCTGCTAGTTGCATTCGTTCATTCGTAAATACGAATGAAAATAACTGAAACTTTGGCAAATAAGTACCTTTTAAACGAACACAAAAGTATTCTCTCATAGCATTTACAATGTGGCCTCTGGTTACATTTTCGTCTCGTAAAATAATAAAATTATCGTCATCGCTTTGTTTTTAATTGAAAAGCAATATTCCGCATTTTCGTGGCCGGTGAACCTCTACCACTGTCTCTTTTTCTCGATTCTCTCTCTCCCTCTCTCTCTCTCTCTCTCTCGCTCTCTCAGCGATAAGGAAAAACCTTTGGAGCTTTGGACTCACGGTCACAAATCACTCTAAGCACGGTCATGGATTAAAGCGGAAGTCGTACTAGCAAACGAGACATCGCCCTACCAACATTTCGAGATCTTTCGCGCTTTCGAAATAACGCTTTGGGTTTCCTTCGAAATTAGCCCAAGTATACCAAGTCTTGAGTCTCTTCACAAATGTTAACCCTCCCTTGCCTCTCTTCCATTTCCAACCCTCAACTTGAAATCTCCGATGTTTTCTTAAATCCGAATTTATCGCTTATTTCGACGCACCCCACGGGAATTGTGCGTCTTCGTACTCATATACGAACACACCCTTATCGAACCTACTCGGATTCCTTCTTCTTCTTCTTCTTTTTCTTCATCGTCTTCTTCTTGCTCTTCTTATCGAATGCTTCCAATCGTCGAGAAACTTTTCGCTCGATAAAACGCACATAATACCCCAGTTTTTCTCGTACATTTAACCTGGAATTTTTCCCAAGGAAACTCAACGTTAAGAGACGTTAATTTTTTTTTTCCCATCCTCCTTCGTACGAAGAACCATCGTAAATGAAGGGTCGGAAAAGTAGAAACGAAAATACTTGCTTGCAATAAATTTTATTGTGTTTTTAATACATTAATGAGCGTGGTATTATAGTAATTATATTGGTAGCAGAGACTTATACACAAATTAATGAATAAATAATAAAAACATTTGTTCACAACGAAAACAAATAAAAATTATTGCCTCTCAATTTCAATTACCTACATTTATAACATTTAAAGGTAACCCCGGGGCATCTAGACCTGCGAAACGTTTAAGCCTGCATTTCTGTCGAAGAGTGAACAGTATCGAAGGAAGAAATGAAGGGTCGGTGAACGGGGAGAATTTTGCTACTGTATATTCGGGCTCTCCCACAATTTTAGCCTCAGGCTACGAAATCATCATCAGCACGCGTCCACCCGCAAACAAATGTACAGAATCCGGTATTTCGTAATCGGAGAGTTAACGCCATTCCCCACTGTGTTATTATACTGCTATAGCAATAATGATAAATATACACCAACCATATCTCTCCTGTTTGCCCAAATCTCACTAGCTCTTTCGCTTTTTCCCTTTCTACTCTTATTCGTACCCAACCAACTCCATTGAAGACACTCCGTTGTTGGCAATCGTTCGGACGTCACTCTACACGTCAATGAATCATTCGTCTATTAGGTTTATTGTACGAGGAAATAATACGTTTTCTATTCAACATTTACTAAACAGATACGCCACCATTGTTTTGTTCCAATAAACCACCAGTGATGATCTCAATTTAAATATTCAGCTCTTTATAAAAAGTGGTTTATTTACATTGTTAAGTTGGGTTGGATGAGAAATGATATAAAAATTTATTAAGATAGAACGAAAATGATATGTTGTTGGAAAATGTTAATGTAATAGAAAATGGTTAAGGAGTGAGCTCGGTTCGGGAGGAAATAGAACGGGTTAGCGAATAACGTATTCATCGAAAAGAAGGGATGGGAGGAAAGAGAGAGAACGTAGATATAATAATGTTCGTTAATAGGACTTCCTCGTCGGTAGAGAATTCAGCAAGGAAATCCCACCCCTCGTGGAAACTCCAAGCTCTTTCGCGTCTAGTTCTGTCGGTTTCCACGTTTAGGTACTCGAAGTTCCTATATAAGAAGTCGAGGCGTCTCAGGGCATCCTCGTGGTAGCTTGAATCTCGATTTTCACCGGAAACCGTACTCTACTTGAAACTACCCCTAAAAATCATCCCCCTCACTATCCATCTCTCCCTCTCTTTCTCACCCTCGCGTTTCAGGCGAGTTCACGGAGGGTTATTTCAACGTGGATTCACCAAGTACCGGAACTTCCGAAACATCACTTTGCTTCCCGATCCTCGTCTACAACGAATATTAATATTTCAGTTAGTAAATGCGTAACTAACCAGAAATAACCTTGGGCGCTCGATTCTGTCTCGTACAACAGCCCATCCAATATTGCTCGAACTAAATTCGCTAATGTCTATAATTTCCGTTCGTAACTTATCTCGCGAATCAACGTCTCGTGGATGAAAATAATTGTCCAACCATTTGATTAATAAATTATTATCAACGGCCTACAAAAAAATTTCACGACATGACAAAAAAGAGATATTTAAATTTACATGTTTTCAGCATTCCACAAAACAGTCATTACTTTTTCGTTCGCCCAAAGGGTAGTTTGTAAGAACCGTTAAAAATACTGGACTTTCGATCCAAGGTAGTTTTTTCTCTGCACGAAATTGCACCCCGTTAAGTTTCCCGAAGCATTTTCTTGCTGAAGTAGAAAAAAAAACTCTACTACAGAGGAGGCTGAAAAAAAAATCGTTAAAAGACCTAGTGGAGGGCAGTTGTGCACGGTTGAAGATTTATTTGGGGTACGTATCGAGAAGTATCGAGCGGTGGAAGAGATCGATTATTTTTTGTGTCTGAAAAAGAGAGAGCGAGAGAGAGAGAGAGAGAGAGAAAGCGAGAGGGTGGAAGAGATAGACAAGGGGTGGCAAAAGGGATGAGATAGGAATTTCGTTGCCATCCATGTGACACCGCAAAGAGTTCGTGTGGTGAATCGATGCTCCGTTAAAAGAGGTAGGGGATGAAGAGAAGGGGGTAGAAATCGGGAGGCATTAAAAGTTTTCCCAGCAGGAAGACCGAGGCACACACAGCGGCAGATGCTTGGGTCATACAAGCCCAGAGAGTTAGCTAGATCTAGTTCGAACGATTACTCTATATCTCCGTCACTCTATTGCAACCCACTCGAGAAAAAAAACCTTCTATACTCCCTCTATTCAAGCCCCATTCGTCCCGTAGGATTTCCAGCTTATCAACGAACCAGAGGATGCTGGGAAAACCTAGATTTTATCATAATATATACATCCTATTTTTCAAAATACACTGTCATAATAGTTAAAAGAATTTTTTTAAATTCTTGACGATACAGCCTGAAAATGATTTTACAATTAATTCTAAAAGATTTCTAAATCGACAAAATAAAACATTTTTCTTTGAATCTCACACGTATTCGTGTTCATGTTTACATATTAATATCAATAATGGCTGCTCTACACTAGTCAATTGAGTGTAAAATTTTCACAATAGTTGCTTGCAAACTCGAACACGATGGTCGAATAAATGGCACGATGGATTTGTACCACAGTTAATTATTCATTAACCTACAAAAATATCAATGACAATTGATTTTCGTAACCATCAATTAATAAATACACAATTTCACAACGTCACAGCTTCATGGACATTTTTAGATGTTAAATCCGTAATTTTTGAACGATTTAGACACGCCATCACTTTTTTTGTTCCTCAAAACAATCTGTAGAAATGTACCACCTCAGTTTTTTTTACTTATTTATTTTTAAATAACAGCCATTCGTTGAAGGATTTTTTTCCCCGATTAAACTATCAACTGTCACATTGACGGCAAGAAGATAACAGGAAAAAAACCCTCACGTCCTCTTGACGAACAAAATAAACGGTGAAATATCAAATTCGCTTAATAATTACCGGGCGAACTACTAAAAGTGTTAATAAAGTAATGACTTCGTGACATTGACATGACATTTATCAGTTGGTGGAACTGCAAATCTATTGGTATTAATATTTTTCTAAGTTATAATAAGACATGCGGTCAAATCTACGGTCGATTTGTTGAATGTTTGATGCATTAAACTTTTCATACATGCAACTATTGTGAAAATTTGATACTCACTCGACTTGTGCATGGAGCAGCTGCGTTGTTGGTTTGTGTTTTCGTCGATCACCAAAGTTAAGCAACCTTGGGCGAGGTCAATACTTGACTGGGTGATCGCTGAGCCATGCTTCGACTTGCTTATCAAACGCTGAGCAGGATCCAACGTTTTCCGGGTTTCTGACGACGCTAATCCAGTGCAAATGTAAAACAGCAGTGCATTGGAAAATAGTAGTTTTCAGTAAAAGTCTAGAAGTTCTTTTAGGAACAGGAACAGTGAAGTAGGGTTAAGAGTGATCGGATTGGTTAGTAAAATCCACAGAGGCATACGCCAGAACAATGAAAAAAAAAAGATGCAAGTCATTTTAAAAATCATATAAATATTCATTTTTTCATGGATGAATATTTGTATCAAGTTTTTTATATTCACTTACTTTGAAATATAGAAAAAAAGTGAATTTTGGAAGAAAAGAGACAAAGCCAGGCAGTGAAGACAAAATACGAGGACTCTTGAATTTTGAAATATTGAAATAACGATGCATAATATTGATATTATTATATTTTTCATCATTATTACGTAATAGGCTGAGGAGAAAGGAAGGATGAGACAGTGAAAAAGAGAGGGTGCAAAGGGAGAGGATGGCGTAGCCTGATTTACAAACAGCCCTGATTTGCCAAACGACAATTGTGAAAGCGTTCTGCGCACGGAACTCACTCGATGCGGAGTTTTCTCGTAAAGTTTTCCAATGGTCGTCGCAATCCCACCAGTAATTGGCTCAATCTCGTTTTTTCGATTGCCAGGGCAATCGATTTACTTGGCCAAGGCAGCGTGAGAAAAAGCAAAAGAGAGAAAGAGAGAATGAGAAGAGAAAAAGAAAAATTGGGTGGTGGGACTGGTTGGTTCGAAACGGTTCTGGTGGCACGGCGCAAAAGAAATCTGAGGGTGCTCGCTTCCTCCGGTTCGTTAGTGACTTTATAATAATGAGAATCGTTGAGCGGCAAAGTTCTTCCTTTTCCATCCCTCCTTCTTACTCGACCTCTCGCATTTTCCCATGAAGCACGCAAACCAAAGGAGTACGCAGAGTCTGAACTGGGCAAAAATGGAATCACCTCTAATCACTGGCCTTGGGTTGCTACGCCGACCAACTGTGCGAACGAACTGGGAAAATGTGGTTATATATATTTCACGGCCCCCGAAGAAAGTTGCGACTCAGCAGATCCGGGGAAAAATTTTCTATCGCAAAAGGAAACGTACCTCGCGTTCCAGAACGTTGTCTTTTGAAATACGATGTTAACGAGTAGTTAAAAGAAAAAAATTATCGCAAAAAGATGGCTTGAAAACCCGCAACATTCGGACTAGTTCAGCAAAAATTTATCATTTGTCTTTCATAAAAAGAAATTCCAATAAGAAAACAGTTCTGGGCTGGATGAATCTACAAAAAGCATGCTAATTGTTTCAGAAATTCAATGAAGTTTAACAATTGAACATGTATGTCAACATTGTTGTTAAACTTCACTCGGTATACTCAAAAGTTGACACGACCGATTGGAGGGTCAAATTAAGCCAAAGCTTCTAGTCACCCAACGATGCTTTCCAAACAAACCACGTATTCATTCTTGTGTGGATTGTAAATCCTTGTTAAAGGATGCAAACAGATTTTAATAGTCTATAAAGATCGAAACGACGCAAATACACAGTCACAGGTTAAAAAAAAACTAAGCTCAGGAAGCCTGGGCAATTTTCAGATCTATTTACAGAAGGTAGAGAGTAACTGAAAGTCTATAACGAGTAACTGATTCTTCATGAAACGGATTTTATAAGCATGAGGCAAGTTTTACCACGGTTTTATCGATCGGTTGGTTCAAGCCCAAACTCTTCGTGCTCATAAAAGCCTCGATTCTTTTGCAAATAGAATGTTGGCTGATGGAATGCGAATGGGAATGACGGGGAAGGAGTGGGGGAGGTAGGGCGACATGAAATGTAGCGTCTGGGAGTCAAGTGACCGTAAAAGCATTAATGTAGCGTCTGGGATGTCGAAAAGAAATGTTTATCTGCATTATAAACTGTCCTTGTCTTTCAGAAACGATATCCTATCTTTTTCAATTCAATAGAGCTACCCATTTTTTCTTCAAGGCATTGGACAAGTTAACTATGATTTTTTATAGCGTCAGACCTCGGCTTTTATTCAGAACATTGTGACATCTGACGAAGAATTTATATTTGGCTCTCTCGGTTAACAGAGGCAAGTATTTTTTTCTTAGACATTTCAATCTGCTTCATTTCATAAATTGCAGCTGACAGTATTTAAAGAACATTTTTTGTGTAGCTTATATTTTTATTGGAAAGTGAAACCTTCCTAAAGTGTTACGAATTAAATAAATAAATCAACATTACTAAAAGGTTTCTCAATTAAAAGAAGAAAAAAAAGTTACTATATAATTTCAAAGCTAAAGTGTTATGAATTTGGATTCCACGTGAAACTTGTAATATAAAATGACAGCAAATTAACAAACAAAATGTCAAGAGAGATAGAAAAAAAATTTGATAAAATATTAAATTGGATCTTTTAAATTCCTGATGAGAGGTGTTACTTTTTCATTTGCGTTGGTGGACATACCAACGTGATAGAACACAAAAGATGAAGGGGTTGCGGGAAAGAGGGGCTCGGGGTCGTACATTGAGACTTGGGTATACACGTCGTTTGATAAAAGCTTCTGGCAGTTTATTTCGGGGAGCCTAACAAAAGCTTCGTTTTTCAGGTATATCATAGCCTAGATATATAACGAATAAGGGATGTTTGAGGGTGGGAGGGTTAGGTATGGAAGTCGGTCGCGATGCTCTCATCAGGGTTGTACCGGGGCTTCATAAATAATGCAGGGTTCGCCAGCAGAGGTTCAACTCGTCCACGACTCCATCTCACACGCTCTTTCGCGTGAGTTCACGAATGAGACGACGAGGGGGAAAGGAATGAAAGAGTATAATAGTAAAGGAGCAAGGATATAGTGAAAGATAGAAAAAGAAGAAAAAGCAAGAGGGAAAGAGAAAAGAGAATGTGAGAAAAGAAGTTAAGCGAAGAAAGTGTATGAGCTGACTCGCAGTCTCGAAACTTTGTACAACCACAGCTTTTTTTTGCTTCAAAACCATCATTTGCACCATGGCCTGCACGAAGGGACTAAAAATGAACATTTTTTTTTTGACAGATCAAAGGTGCTGAACGCTTGAAACAGTTGTGAACATCATTGTAATTCACTGATGTTTGACTGCATTTTTTAAATTGGTATTGAAAATAATGAGGAAATTGAAGATGAGACTGTGATGAAAAAGAGTTTTCGCTCTGGAGAAAAAGGGAGAGAGTTGTACGAGTTGAACTCACTCTATGAAATATAAATGTTTCTTTTCCCAGCAGATGGCTAGGGTTTGAGGTCGACTACACCATGGCTCTGTGTTTCTTGGAGCGCCATATTTCTCTTTCTATTCTAGAACTTATGGGCACACTGCACCACAGTGACCTCTGCCAAGATCGATAAGATCATGCTATGGACTTTCGTGTTCTCTTACTTGTTATCTCACTCTTTTCTACTCTCGAAACTCATTTGTATTGAAAATAAAGAATGCGTATATTCCTAGCGTCTATTTTCTTCTATACACTACTGACAAATATTTTGAGAGCAAGTTTTTCCTCGAGGGAGTTGAACAAAAAGAAAAGTCATAGGAACTTGAAAAGGCTATACAGAAAACAAATGTGCCTGGACTAACCTCCCAGCTTGATATTTGAACCACTTTTGTGACCTTAAAGGTCACTAAACCTTGGAAAAACTGTTGAACAATCAAATGATCTCCTCCCTTTGACCTGCATCAGTTGCGATAAGAAAATAATGGAAAAATATTAAAACCTGAGGCTGATAATGACCTGATGACAGTTCCAAAATAATGGTGTTTGAATTTATCAAGGTCAGCTGACAAAAGTAATCAGTCTCATAGTGATCAGAACCACCAGAATGGAATAGACGTTGTATTTGCCTAACTACTCATAGCGTTGCGGTGTGTATGTAGAAGCTATTTCGCATGGTTTCGAACAACTTTGCTCGTATCATAGCTTCAGCACAAATTTGGCAACTGAAAACCCGCAGTGAGGCCACGGGGAGAGAAACCATGATGGAGGATAGTATCCTCGTGGTTGTGCGGTTTCCATTGAAGCCCTCTGAGGAAACTCCTCAATAATACGAGCTCGTCCTTCACGTATTACACTCACAACATGTGCAGGGGAAAGTGGATAAAGCGATTCCTACATATCAAGGGCAGATTCTCTCAACCGTTGAAGCGTGGCAACCAAAGATGTTTATTCCAGACTCTCTCAACCCTTAAGAGTAAAACGTACAAGAACAGAGACGGAAAATAATGGAGAAAGATGGTCGATCCAGTCTTCCCGTAAATTCGATTATAGTTTACGAATGTGCACAAACCCTGCTCCACAGGAATTTACAAGGGCGTATACGAATACACGATATATATGAGCTAGGAGTTGCTTTTGCCGAGCTCGATACCAGCTTGACTTTGCTTCAACAGCCCCCTTAAATCAAGACCAATGTGCTCGAGCGAATATAAACTCTGCAATTGTTTGAAATCTACGAATTTGTTTTATACTTAAATTTTTACTAACAAAAAAATAAGTGTCTCAAGTGTCTTTCAGGTCCAGTTTAGATGGAAGTGTGAAAAATGTAGGATTTTTTGTTCAAAGTAATTTGGGGGTGGTTCGATGAAAGTTTGATTTTTTTTTAGGATGATTGAGAGGGTTTATATTTTACGAGGTCGTATAGACGATCATTCTGAATCGAAGATTGCGAGACGAAGATCTCGATATTTTTTTCATATCTTATGTCAATATTTCGATTCTGCAAAAGTTATTCAGGAACAATAAATATCGAGAGACAGACACAACATGGTAGACCCACCCTCATGAGTTCTTGCTATACTTGTGGCATTATGAAATTCCTTCTCGAGTCTCAATACGCTGAACCAAGAGTGCCATAAATCTAGGAAGTTTCCCCCACGTCTCCCTCCCTCTCTCTCTCTCCCTCTTACTCTGTCCCTCCTGCCCTTTCTCTTTCTGGACTTCCCATGGGAGCCATGCGTGCCACACTGTGCCATCGTGAGTTGCACGAACGAACGGGGGAGATAACGTTCAGCACATACGTATTCCCGTGCGTGGCTTCGTAAATTTTATTTTTTTGTTTTCTTCTTTTTTATCTTCGCTGCAAATGTCAAAGTACGGATTGATTTTAGGGCCGTAGTTCGTGAATTTTTTGTACTCACCACGTTTTGATTCACTTATCAATCGATTTCAAGGCTTCACAGTTCATTTATTTAACAATTTTTGTCGAATGAATAAATTGTTTCTAGAAAGCATTTTGAAAAATCATGAAAATTCATTTATGTAGGAAACCTCACGTATAGAAAAATACACCCCAAGTGCCTTTCCATTTAGACACATTCATTTCGGAGGGTGCAAACTTTTTCAATGGCGAACGAAACAGTTATGAAGGCCCTAATTATTGAAGGCCGTGAAAAAAAAAAAAAAAAAACTTAATTTGTTTTTAAAATTTTTGCTACGTCATGATTTTCTGACTGGCGATGAAAGCCATCCCTGAACATACAGGGGTTGCCCTAATCCTCGGTTTTGTCAATGAGAAACGTCATATTACATTTTATTGACAACGATGACACGTGACTCGACTAACGAAATAAGTGGCGAAAATATTGGCTCGTCTCAATGGCACGGGGCTTAAAAATGAGGGTAGATAGAGAACGGGGTATTAGAGTGAACAAAAAAAAATGAAAAAAAAAAAAAAATCTTCTGCGTCATTGTTACATTACAACCCATATTCGAGGGTGTGTATGGATAGGAAATTTCGTCACCTGGTGTGTAAACTACACGCGTGCTAGTCGTGTTTTTTTGTTTTTTTTACTTCAACCTCCCTCCCATTTTTATTTTCTCGCCAGCAGGCAATGAGGGGTGTTTTAGTCTCTCTGAGATGAAAATAGGGGTGTTAAAAACACCCCAAATAATCCACCGCGGCTAATCCTATCTGGATGTTTTGAAAATAATCACACGTCGTCTATTTATAAGTATATCTCTACATATACACGTAGATATTTACATAAATATTCAAATTGTAAAATAATTAATGGTCGTTCATTAAATGCAGAATTCTTTCAAGTTATTTCGTCGTAAATAATTACCAATGATCCTCCGCAACTCTAACTTTTTTGCTTGCTCAGAAAAAGAACACTAAACGAATAAAGATTTCAGGGCTCCCATCAACTTTTACGAGACCACAAAAAGTAATCTCATTAAAAAAATCCCAACTACATTTATATTAAAGAAAAAGCATAAATATTTTAAACAGCAAAAAATGTAACAAAAAACATTATATAACCAAAAAAAATTATTCCAACGTAGTTATTGCGGGACCACTGGAAAATATCAATAAACAAATAATTCTGCATTGAAATTTGTTTTCATTAATTCATGCAACAGTTTTCGAATTATCAAAACATTTAATGTTTTCGACAACTTTTTGTTTTGAACACCACTTGTTACTTATGTCTAAATTGCTCCAACCCTTGCCATAATGTTTTTCCTTTTATAAAGTAATTTACCTCTGACACTTCATATCTTTGGAAACCACAATATTGAAAGCTCATATTATTGGATACGAGAATACATAAGACCGCGCCAGCGAACGGGGCTGGCTTCTCGTTTTCGATTATTTGCATCGATGAGCTACAATACCATGGCCCTTAGTTACTCAATTCTGAGAATTCGATGATAATAAACGTGACTGTTGCGTAGAGCCCAATCAAAACAAAGCATGTAACTGTGGTGTAGAAGTAAGCGCGTAGTATCGCCCGTGGCAGCAAGAGGTAAGAGAAACGGCCCGCAGTTGAGCGGGGAGAGCGCACAGTAGAGAGAAGCAATTCGATTGGTTCTACCCCCACTCCCAGGACCGCGCGCTCGCTGTGATCCGTGTGTTTCGCTGTCCCCACCGTGGGACACCACCGAGCGACTGTCGCAGACAGTAGCTCCCACTACAGGGTTAGCCACGGTGGGGACAGCGAAAACACACGGATCGCAGCAAGCGCGCGGCCCACCGAACCACCATTACCACCAATACGTAATAAATAATCAAGGTAAAATAATTAATAATGAGAATTAATAATTAAGTAATAATAATTAGTAATATTAATTAATAAAATTATGTAATTCTTAGATAAAATTAATGAGAAGGACACAACAAAATGAATTACAATCATGAAATACCATTTATTCCATGAAGGTCCAGGCGTCTTTTTTTTATTATTTCGAAAATAATTATATACGTTTCGTAGGGGTCGTGTCGTTGACTATTTTTTATAGATGGATGGGGGGAGGAAAGGTCTTGGAATAAAGTCGAGGGTTGCGGGAAAGGTGACTTGGTTGCAAAATGGAAGAAGAGACAGGGAGATTTTCCTCCTATTTATATATACACATAAAATATATATATATATATTTGGATCGTGTATCTAGACAGGGTGGTCGCGAAAATAGGGGAGGTTTGATGTGGTGGATGGAGGATCGTGATCTGGGAGAGAAATTCGTGCGTCCCTCGTTCACCCTGCGTCCAATCTAAATTAGAGGCTCTCGTGGGCATCATATATATGTATATATGGACGTTTACATACTATGTATATACATGTATACGATATAGGACGAGACTAAACCAACCCTGGTCTTCTCTGGTCTGGTCTGGTCGTGGGTACGGTTCGCATCGTAGGTTCCTCGCAGGAGCGGAGTGGGAAATTAGCGAGCCGTTCGTATATATACAAACGGTTGAGTACATTCATCTACAGGATGTCTCAAAAATCTTAGCGCAGGAGTACCCACTTACTCTGTGCGTATCCGCTCAGTTTTTTAGGATTTTTTTTAGGAGGGCTGTTTTGAGGTTTATTGAGTGCTTATACTTCCAAATTTTGGAATATTGATTCAAATACTTTATAAATAAATACTCACTCCGATGTAATTGGCTCTTTATGCTTTAGTATATTTATATTGATTTCTCACATTTTTGAGAAGCCCGAATTTTTCTTTTCGCGAATATTGAGTTACCATTTTTTCCTGCGATTTGGTTTTTTTTAGAGACTTCCACAGAAGCGGCTATTGGTGAAAGTAAATGGTAAACTTGTCTCAGCTTTTTTACAGCATTTATGCTGTTTTTTGCCCGTTGATTTCTTTTTTTTTTGTTCAGAAATTGTTATGTGCCTTGGTATTTTTTCATATTCGCTTGATATTTTTTTATACAACAGAGTTTCCATTCAAATATTTTTTAAAAATAATACCGCATGGAAAAATTTATGTATGGAACGTTGCATATTTGTACAAAATCAAAATATCCATCTTAAGTAGTACTCTAATGAGGATTTGGATTCCAACAAAAACTTTATAACATGAAAAAATACAAAGGGGAAAAATCGACAAATATTATTCGTATACGCATTCAATATTTTCAGCTTCAATTTTCATCCACTTTTCGTTTAAAAAGTCGATTAGATTGTATGAAAGTGCATAAACTAAAAATATAACTTGAAATATATCTCAAGTAATATATTTGTCATATTTTTACATAGTAAGTTTTCACCTAAATAATCTGTTGAATAGTATCGCATGGGAAAATTCATTAATTTCAGTGCCAAGATTGCCAAGTTAAATATTTTGATGTCGCAATACAACATTAAATATTCAACTTGTCGTTCTCAATTTTTCCCAGTAGCTTGATACCACTATATAAAAGAATAAATACATACTTTTGGAATTATTGTGTGATCCATTTTCTTCTACTCTATTTAAATCCATTTTCTGACACTCTATTAATGCAATCCTCACATTAACACTTAATGATTTTTCTTATTCGATCGGAAACTGATTGACATCGATCAGCTGACACTTCCGCGATCTTTATAACCAAACGCGATATGGTCAGCTGACACTTCGCGATCTTTATAACCCTGTCAGGTAACACTTCCGCGATTTTTATAACTCTGATAAATAAATATTAAAAATGAGCTAGCTGTCATATCCATGCACGAACTATCTAAACCACGAACAACAGGTCGATGTCACCAGAATTTTGCGAGTGTTACTAGAAGCAAACAACAGTTGACAATCGGAATGTGTGCGAAAAAAATGCTCACTTTTTAGACGTTACGAAAGTAAGAAATAACTATTTTATCAATACGATTTATATTACAGGATTGTAATTAGTTACGATCTATAGAGAAAAAAAATGTTAAATACCAGAACCCACAACATTCTTTGAAATGCTGTTATTATATAAATATTCATGAAACAATATTTGAAAGATTGGTCGAATGACGTTGCTTCCTGTAAAAGTGTCTTGTAGAGACTCGAGGTAAATGTACTTGTCTCGAGTCGCTACCGCGACTCTTAAACGTTTTTTATACTGAAAAAAAAAAGTATTTATTGAAAGACCTTTTTGTTCCTTTTTAAAAGATATATTTGTTGTGAATGAAATCTTCAAGTTTGAAAATCAGTGCCGTTGGAATCTCACATGATTCCAACAGCTTTGAAGCTTGAAAAAAGAACAAATTTTTTTTCTTAACGTTGACGAAAAAAAAAAAAAACATTACTGTTTTTTACCATTTTTTCTCGCTTTCACTCGTAAAGAAAAAAATACGAGGACGAGAAAATCGCGCAACAAAGACTACATGATTGTAAGAACATTCTCCATCGAATAAATAAGTTTTCGAAAAATCTATTACTTCGACGTTCCCAGGTAAAACGTTAAAGAAAAGTGTTTGTATCAATTTTATAGTCCCTCGTACATCGCGGTTTAGATCCTTACAGATGAATGTTCGACTACAGATATTTTTTACGTAAATTATAGTTTTATAAAGTAATATTGTTTTTTGTTTTTTTTTTTTGTTTTTTTTTTTTTAATAAATTTAACGACAGTAGTAATAATGGCGAGAAGGATTATTGTTAATATTAAAATTTATACGTAGACAATATAGTGATTGTAATCTGATTTCAATGAGACCCACATCTGCTCGTCGACAATATCGAAACGGTGGAGACGATGACATCGAGAAAGCTCTTGGATTATCCGGACACGCGTTGGGGTTCTTTTTCGTTGACGATCTCGTGGAGATGATAAGTTGTCTTAATATTCAGCAAAAACTACTAGGGGGTTCTTTTGTCACCATCCTCCCTTTCATAAAATATAAATACATATGAGAAAAAAATATATTTGTATTATATGCACCCATATATTTATTTATATATTGGATTATTTTAATCTCTGTGTTATTTTGATGCCATCGGCGACTTTCGGGATGTGATTCCTGTGACTCTCTTGTCACCCGTCAGCGTGTTCTCAGATATAACAACCCAATTTCCTTTTGTGTATTTTTTCATTTTATTATTTTTCGTTTTTTTTTTTTTCAAACAAAACAAATGTCCCAAGAATTTATGAAATAAATACGTAAATAATTATATGCGTGTGTTGACGGAGGTATAAAACATTCTGGAACATCTAAACCTTTCATTCCTTAGGTCTTTTTGTTCGTGGCTTCACAAAACAGGCACAAAAGAGAACACGTCTCGTTGACGACGTTACGCGATTTTTTTTCTTTTCTGTTGATTCTCTCATTTTCTCTTTCCGCACAGGATTATTTTTCCTTCCTCTGATCCCTAGCATAGGCTGCGTTTTAATGCGTTGCTCTTTGAACTGCTGGCTCTGATGTTACCTTCATTAACACCTGGATCAGCTCCACAGATCCGTGCATTTTCTTCGTTCTTTTTTTTTTTTTTGCTGTTTGTTCTACGCTTCGATCGACCCTCACGATCCAAGGAATTTCTCTTTGATCGGGATAAAGGAGAAGAGTTTGAATGAAGAAGAAAAAAAAATCCACGACCATTTTCGCCATAGAGATTCGCGATCTTCCAGAAGAATTTTTCTCGCGGTTGAAAAAGTCTCTCGGCACTATGAGAAGCACCCTTCCTTCCCTTTTGCTCCGCTTCTTTCCACCTCCTGTATAATAGTGTATAAAGAGCGAGAATGGCCGGAAAATTTTCCATCTCCTCTACTTTGCTTTTTCCTCTTTCTTTTTCAGCTTCTGTTTTTTCCTTCTCGTGTTCTCGACTGCGAAAGGGGCCTGAATTTTCTACAGCAATGCGCTCCAGCTTCGTGAAAAACTTAACTCGCCCTTCGAACCACTATTACCGTTGATCGACGAATTACTCATTTTTTTTGCAAGCTTTTCCTCATCTCTCGACTGTTGGAAAAAGATTTTCTGTTTGCTTCAAACAGACTGCACTCTTTCCCTTAGTTGTGATAGGGCTGGGATGTGGTAATGAAGCGAAATAACAAAAAAAAATTCAGTTTATTTTATAGCCATACGCTGCGTGGCTATAAAATAAAGAAAAGAAGGAAGCACTCATTATTTATAGTGAACTAAATGAAGACTTCTTGAAAACGAAGGTTTATTTCTTGTGACAGATACGAGAAAATTTTCGGGATTGTGATAAAAGGGGGAAAAGGATGTTGGTAAATTCAGGAATGATAGAGTGGTTGTTATTGGTTTTTGTTGCTGTTGTTGTTTAACACTCGCGTCTAAAATGGTTGGACATAGAGAAAAAGTGTTTTTTTGCTACTGATCTGCACGTAGGCTTCTCCGAGCCTCATTCACCCTCGATTCACGCCACCCCCTCCGTGACGATTGAACGAAATCGCGTGAGAATATGGCCTCGGGATAGGGGTGGGATAATTCCATCAACCGGATATCGACGAACCGATAGGATATTACCAGCGAGCTCTAATACAACTGCATTTATGCTTATATATGTATATGTATGTATGTAAACTATAATACAAATGAAGGTAGATCGACAGGGTTATACTCGGGCCAACGAGCTTCTCGATGCTATCGTATAATCAGTCGCTTGGAAAATAGAGATCCATTGAAATGTGCGAGGCCAAGATAATCCCTTCGAACTTCCCTCTCAGTGACATATTTTCTCATCTTCTTCCCTCCCATGCACCATAAAATTCTTTTCTCCAATGTATCGATGTACTTTAACGGATGAGGGAAATTTATATCTATATATGTTAATACACATCATTCAATAACCATTCATAGTACTCATCCTCCAGTGAGAAATCACACCTGAAGTCATACATTCCTATGTAGACGTTTGTCCGAAGTGGAATGACCCTAAGGGGTTGTTTTTCAACCCCTCATCCAAGGACTAGCCAATCACTAGGGTATAGTCCCGGAGAACTATGTCGCTCACGGGTTAGCCTATATTTTATACGCAGTTTACACGACAACGAAGCTGTGCGAGCTCGGTCACCCTTCTCTCTTATCCTACTGACTATATGTACTAGCATCCCCGGGATTGTATCACTACAGTCAAGGGATTTTCCCTTTACGATCCGTGCTATATATGCTCTGCTGTTCCCCATCAACATCAGCGCCAGTTCGCTCCAGTCGCGATAACGAATACGTATACATTCACAAACACATTTATACAGGAGGACTCAAAATTTAAAAAAGCACTTTTGACGAATATTTACATCGTGAAAGTCCAGAGAGAAAAGTCCTTGACGATTTTCCTCTCTGACGTACCGTTCAAGAGATTTTCACTTATTTGTGACAGCCTATGCAAGCCTTCGCCTCTCTTAGCGACAGGTCTCGCGCTCGCCCCGCCTCATTCATCGCCACAGCGCAGCGTATTGGCTTAGATAATAAATTGTGTGTATCTAAGCAACGGTGCGTCGCACAGAAAAATTCATAAGGACTATTCTCCACGAATTTCACGATTTAAGAAAGAATTTTTGTAAAACCCTGTACATGTGACTTAGTTTTTTTTTATCTATGACTACCAATCCCATTGCCGGATAAGGAAAAGCGAAGAGTACCGATTTTAGGAGAAGATTCTTTTTCCGACCCTCATTTCGATCGTAACCCACGAGAATGGGTTTTTTCGCGCTTCTACCAAAATTTACCCCTGCGTGTCGTCAGACTCTTTAACATAAAAGAAAAAGAGGAAATTGTCCCTGTAACTTATTCCCTTGGCTCCCTCGGCATCTTGAAAGAATAAAACGAACTCGTGTACCATTTTTTTTTTCATCCCCAGGTGTAATTGACGAAAGGGAGGATTACTCAACCCTCCAATTCTATCATATATTTCAAACGTTTTTCCGGCATATTGAAATACGAAAAAATAACATCAGCTGTTGGAAATGTTTGACGACTATCCGGAAATTAGTACAAATATTTTTCGTACGATAAATCATCTCCCGTCGTTTGGACTTCAAACCCTTGGAAAGAGTAACGAAATTTCATAACGGACAATGCAACTTTCACATATTTGGCCAAATGTATTTGAGAGGCAGGACATTTTCCCATGGGGTATTTTCGGCTAACGAGAAGCCTGTCGCTCTTTTATGTTCCCTCTTTTCGAGCGTGACGTGTGGGGATAATTCCCGTGGACTATCGAGAGGTGGGGTGCGAACGAACCGTGGGGTTGAATATGTGTAACAGTAACTCTCTCTCTCTCTCTCTCTCTCTCTCTCTCTTTCTCATCGCGAAACAACTCCCCCAGGAATTAATTAAAACCCGATGGTTTTTGATCACTTATATATTGTGGGTTTTGTCGGCGATATTCCCGGTCCATCGTTAAAGAGCATTTTTTAAATTCATCTTTTCCCGCTTCACCCCTTCTCCATTTTTTGATAAATCTTTCTTTTCGTTAGGGATGAAATCAGGGATGAAACAAAATACTAAGGGTGAATATGGTATTTAAAAAACTTCGTCTCAATCGTTCGCAGTATTTTTTTTTTTTTTTTTTTTTTTTTTCATCAGCTGGCAACCGATTGGTCAGTCCTAGAACGTCCAACAAACCTCGAGCTGAATTTTTTGATTTATTTATATAGTTATTTAAATTTACAAAACCACAGAGTTGGATTCATAAACTGTCTCATGTTCTCACGAAATCCTGATCAGGACTCTGCTGATTCTGTATATAGGCAGGAGATGCTGTCCCCAAAGTACTGTTTCATTAAGCCGATACTGAGCCATTGTTCGTCGAACCTGGGAACGCTTTTTGTTGTCATGGCGCGTGAGCCTGATACGCTCAAGGATTACGCGCTACATGGCCCACCTAATTGTGCCTTGATCCTGGTCAGACGGCTATCACTGCAATGGCCAGTACAATTCAATGGAAAATCATCAACGAAACGACAGGAAGAGAATAGAGCCCGTATAAATCAGGGAAACCATAGATTATGGGGTTAAAAAAGTAATCATTTAATCAACGAACGCCCTTTGACCTAACTGTATCGATCGCCAACCAAAAAATAAATCGAAGAAATTAAACAGAAAATTATTATTATTGAGAACGTTTAAGACATTTGTAAAAAATGTTTGCAAGTTGATGAAATTTTCATAGAAAATTTATACAATCTTTCTAATGGTAGTAAATAATATTTTACGAGGTTACAGTTCTTTAAGTTTTATAACAATTTAGATTTTCAACAAATTTACACGTTATCAATTTGAAAAATTGTTTTCAACTTCACTAAAGTTGGCAAAAGAAATTGAAACAATACTGTACATTTTTCCACTATTCGCGTACAAAAGAACTAATTCACGATCTAATATTGGACACTTAATGAATTATTAACGATATACGCAGTTGAATAAAAGAGGTGTTAGAGTTCGAGATAGTGACTTTTTTTTTTTTTCCACGGTTATAGAAAAATTAATTCAAAGTTTCCCATTTTATAAAACCCTAACACTTTTGATGTTTGGATTGACGAAGTTTAGATAATTGAAGTAAAAACACTAGAAAATGGAAAAATCCATCAATTTTTTTATTTTTTTTATTTTACTAGAGTTAAATCTCGTCATATCAGTAAATGCAGAATTCTGGATAGTTTTGTCCACGATTATACCTCCTGATTAGCCAGAAATAATGGACATAAAATCACATAATAAATTCATAGCCTAGTTGTTATTTTATTGGAACTTCAATGATAAACTATTAACTAACAACAACAATAACGAAAAGCCAATGAAATTTGAAACTTGCGGAGATTAACTGCATTTTGATTCCTCAACAATGAAGTTTGACGTCCAGATTATATAACTCGGTCAATATTTACAGAAATAAAAACCAAAGTAATATTGGAATATTATTATCGGATTGACGTAGATATTTATAACTATGGAAATAGAGCAACATACGCAGAAAGTACAATAAATAATAAACGATTGCAGCAAAGAGTAAAGACCGATTGCGTGATCGATCGTGAAATTCTATTCCTGAGACCCGCCTACGGTTAATGCACTTTAATTCTAGTGGGCATGATGTCAGGAGTCTCGTTTCGTTGATTTTAATGTTACGGGAGTGCTCTGCTTTTCGATAGGGTGGTAAAAACGTATTAAGGGGATGAGAAAATCCCAAAAATCCATTTAATTACGATTTTATCGAATTCGAGCATAAATAAATCAAAACCTTCTTCAATACGAAACTATACTGGGAAAAAAAATTCATCAGTGATAATTGAATATCCGGTAGGAATTCCTCGAATTTGAAAAAAAAAAAAAAACATTATTCACCACGCATTCCGGCTCCCAACCCTGGAACCCCACGATCAATTTGTTTGGGTAAAAATCCTACAACTGCGTAACTAATTGCTCTATTCTTTTCTTCAATGTAAAATATTCGACACGATAATACAATTAAATTTAATTTCCCACCATTTTCTTACTTTTTTGATAGAAAAAAAGGACAATGAACGATTACGTCACATCCGGTAAACATTTTATTATAAAAGATGTTTAGAAAAAATGATAATTCACAAAAAAAAAATTAAAAATGAAGGAAACTTGAATTTCTCGTGAGGCAATAACTAATTATCCGATAGTTGGGCTCTAGGGTTCAGTACCGAATATAGTAAAAAGTACAATATTCGTGTTTACGCTCTAATTACAAATCAATATACAATCATAGATCATTTATCATTTCGAATAAAAAAAAAAAAAAAAAAAAAAACTCTGCAATGTTCGGGATTGTAGTGCGAAGGGTTGTTAATGGGGTTAAATACCCTTCAGGTTCGCGTATCGATCGGTCCGTGTTTTAATAGAGGCTAAAAGCAATCCTGTCCTCATTGACGTCGCCGTTGTCATCATCACTGCATACGCTATCGGGTTACCGATGTCAAGGAGCCACAGACGGGTCTGCGAGCACTCGTTGAGTTATTGCCCTTGAACCAGGGATCAACCACCATGTTTTAACCCTTTAACATTGTCTTTTATCATGCACAGTATCAAATATTAACACAAAATATATCATTCGGAAAATTACGAGACTTGGATTACCCCACCTACTTTTTTTTTATTATTTTTTTTTTCCCAGTTTTTCATTAATCAAAGACAAGATTTTTGAAACAAATACTCGGTTTTTTGTTGAACGCAAACTTCAGGACATTCATAAATATCAAACAAATATAAACAGTTATAATGAGTCAATTGCACGAATACCACATACAAATAAATATAATTGAATTTCGTAATTTTTCATGAAAAATTCATTTTATACTGAACTACTATAAGTATTGGAATGACATTTTTTTACGAACTCAATAAACTCCAAGGAATGTTACAGAATTTTTTAAACATTTTTCGTAAGAGATAGTTTTTTATAACAAAAATGAAAAACCAATAAATTTTCAATTTCCACATATCGAGTAGAGATTCGTAAATTTGAATGTAAGGAAAAATGTATGGTTCACAGTGTTCAGCTGTCATTATTTTCTCAAGCCATCGAACACAATTATTTATCGTTCTTATTTTTTAAGTTTAATTGAATAAAAAGTTTTGCAAATGAGAATGGTAGTTACGAATATAATAAATAACGATTGGAAAACTGATGATTGATTGAATATTAATGAAAGAAAAAGGAACAATAAAAAGTCGAAAAAATCTAGACGTGCAACGCGCGATGTTCTCACGTTTCTTGCAGCCTAACTATAATCCGCTTTTGAACTTTTCCTTGCAACTCTCAAACCACTACTTCCCTCAATCACATACGTGCACGAAATATACATGTGTATATACTGGCTTAAAACAACAAAAAAAATTGTACGAGTCCATGCTGATTAAAAAGCATTCGTGCCAACTCTCCTCCGTCTCTTTCTTTATTCCGTGGGTGAACGCCTCTTCTGGTCCAGGCATGCAACGAGATAGACCTGCAGACCTGCACCTAGAGTACATGGCTCACTGGCCGCTTTAATTAACGTTAATTTTTTAATTAGAATCCCAGGCCAGTACGTCGGTAACGTCACCCTTGGTGACGTCATCACGTGGTACAGAGAACGAATTTTGTGCAAGGGTGCAAAATACAAAGTGATGTTACAGAGAGCAAAATATTAAAATAATAATAGAAAAAAAAAAAGATCATGATACAAAAAAAAATTATATTTATTGACATTTTGTAACAATGATCTTTTCCTTAAAAAAAAATTAATAAAAATAATGAATAAACAATCGACAGTGGATACAAACGTTAAAAGCTGGAGTTAAATTTGTAACTATGATAAAAGAAATTATGGGCGGAATTGAGACGCGTCTAGACAGATGCTTCACCCTAGGGGAAAAAAAATCCCCATGAAGGATCATTAATTCTAATAGGGAGGATGTCTATATACGGTTCTTTAGCAAATATCAGTCTCACTTATTTACCAATTCATAAAGATACAAACATATAAAAGAGAAAAAGAGATAGAAAATTGGAAAGGGGCGAGAGGGAGAAGAGAGGGTACGAGTATATAACGTGTAGAATGGAATTCACGCAGAACAATTGGCTTCCTCGAAGAGATTCCGCTTAATTGCCTCGTCCAATAATGAACGAATGAGAACAACGAGGGAACGAGTGAGATAGAGAGCGAGATAAAAACGGCGTCGCTCTGTCCGGAGCTTTCAATATGGCGATACGTCCCCCTCGCTTCCCCCTTTTTCAGCTTTTTCTGTACCTTTCCCATTGACTCTTCAAACCATAGCGAAACAAAAAAAAACTCTCTCTGTACCCGCAGGCTCAATTGCGGCTTTCCATACAGATTCACTGCTTTAGTTTTACCAACGGTACATCAACATATCGACTATGTATCGTGTTACCTCAAGAAGTGTACAGAACGAATAAGAGAAAAACAATAACCCATAAACAAGACGAAAAAAAATTGAAACTAAAAAAAAAAACAAATACCCTCATAACAATAGAAAATCGTGTCGTACCGATAACGCAATTTTTCGTTTTTATGATTTTATATGAACAAGTTTCATCTGGATAAAATAACGTTTTTCTATTGTCCAAAAATAATATACCAAATTTTATTGTGGTCATTAAAAAGTATTAGCTGTTAAAATAGGCAAAAAAGATTGTATCGTTGAAAGACCTTAAAAAATTGGCGATTTTCATGACTTTTTTCACAGTCAATGAAATTCGATGACCACTCCGATTTGTTTTTGTCTATTCGAAATGAATCATTTTTTTAATTTTTTTTTTACTTTTTTTAATACTTTAAAATTTTTTAATACTTGAATTTGATTTTTTTATAAAACTTTTGGCTTATACTTTAAAATATTGTCTTACAACAATGAAGCTCGAGCATAGACGCTCCTTTTCCTCTGATATTCGTATAAAATAAGAAATTCCTAAAAAAAAATCTATCGGGATGAAAAATTGGAGGCGACTATAAAAGGTTTTTCTTTTTTGAACAAAGTTTAAAATATATAACGCCCATTAAAAAGTAAATCCTCAAAATGTACTTTTTTAAAACAGTTTTTTATTCGAAAAATTTGAAATTTCAAAATTATAAAAATGTCCCACTAAGAAATGTCTTAAAGAATGATGCAAAAATTTGGCAAGGATTGGTTGAAAATGAAGTTTCCAGGATCTCCCTAGCCGGTCAAATGATTTTATATATGAGAAAGTATTTCATAAAAAAGGTACAAAAAATGGTGAAACTCATCGAGTAATAATTCAGAATGAACTGTTTGTTTATTTTTATTTCTTTTTGCAGAGATCTGAGAATTTACATCACAGCGATGGTAATATTTTCTAAGGATGCTGTAGCACTCTACAGTTTCTATTATTTTATATTGAATGATTTTTTTTTCGTCAAAGGAAAAGTGTGACGTAGGTGAGAGAAATGTAGTTCCAAGGGACAAAGACAAAGAGAGGATGGCAAAAAAATGTGGGAGAGAAAAGAAAAAACCGGTCTGTGGGTTTGCAAACAAACTATGGGCTCGTAGTGTATGGCTCAATTTGCACTTGGCCACGAGCTTTCTTCCCCTCCTCCTCTCTGCCTCGTTGTGTGACAGGGTACCTTTCAATTATTCGTCGTCGTTCTTCTTCCTTTTTCCCTTGCTTTTCATTCCCACTGGGTATCCACCCTATGCTCTTGTAACTCGAGCGGCGCCGCTTTTGTAACCATTCCAATGTGTGTATGTGTATTTTTACATTTTTTTTTTTTTTTTTTTTTTTTTTTTTTGGTGCCCAAAAGCGCACACTCGAACTCTCTCACAGAAACGACAACATAAGCAGAATGCGTGGACTGCAAAAAATATAGAGAAACAGAAATGAAAGCGTTTGTAGGAAACCTTTTTCCAATTTTTTACCAATTTTCAATTTGCTGCAACAATGTTCTGGTTGGATTAGGTCGATGAATTCTTGTTTAAAGCCTTCAACGAAAACCTGATGGGTGCTTGCGACAAAAAATCCCTCGATTTCTCAAGTGAAATGCAATAAAACGTTGAATTTAAAAGTAACTTTAAGATTTATTCATTTTTTCTTATTTATTATTTTTTAAATGTTTTTTTTTTAACTCGAAAATAAAACAAAAAAGTTGATAATGTACTAATGTTACTAATTAAGTGAGAGTAGGAAATGTCATTTGAAAGATTGATTTGTTTTTGTTTCAGGTAAGTCACGACTTGGACATGTAAAACGAAGCGAAACGTCACGAATCAGCGGAGCATGTTGCGCTCTCATTAGTGGAGCAATTAAGTTGGAGGTTATGCTAAGTTTTACTCGACGTAGGACAAAGGTAAAAGTACAATACATACTCGTAAATATTTGTGGCTGTATGTGTGCATAAACACATATTTAAATTATATCGAAAGACAAGTTTCACGCTCGAGATACAACGCCGTAATGATGAGTGGTGATTGGGCTGAAATTGGCAAATTGTAAATACCAATTAGTGTTTTACACCTCCGTATAAACTAAACCCGCCGAACAGCGCAACCCTTAGTCCTGTCTGTGCCTTATGCGCACTTTCAGTAATTAATTAGCGAAAACTCGATGTAGAAATCATTGAGGGTTTCGTACGTTAAGAGGAGAAAAAAAAGAGTAAAACCACGCCCTTCAGTAGCTCAAAGAGTTTGAGGGTGGTGCCGAAATATATAGGTATAGAAAATTACCAAAGTGCCGAAACCATTCGTAAGAAAAAGCAGACGTTAAAAAATGAACGAAAAGAAAAAAATGGGAAAAATCGACCTGGAGCGAAAAGCTACCCTTCGGGACGTCTGACTAGTGGTTGGAAGTTCCCCCTAGTGGCGAACGAAGCAACTTATGTACTCGAGACTTCAATCCCCTTTTCAACCTCTCGTGATTCTTGCTCTGCTTTCGTTTTGCCAACTTCTCTCCTTTCCACCTATTTCAAAATTCCCTTTTTTCATTCAGCGCCATTTTTTTTTTATTATTATTATTTTCCCTCGTCGTGCTTCCTTCGCCATCCTGAAACAAGGCGGGCAAGTTTATACGTCTTTTATGGAACAAAGACGATCAGAGCCTGGAAGACACAAGGAAAAAACGCCCGATGCGCTTTACTTCGCGACGTGGCCGCTAGGTGGCTTTAGGTGGTACGTTTCGCCCGAGTGAAGCGCGCGAGCAATTTCTATAAGTAGTGCTTTTTGACCTATAGGCGATCGATGTGAGAAACTCATTTTTTAATTAACGTAATTTTTTGTAAAACATACAAGATTAAGAGATTTTTAAATATCTTTTCGTCGCAGCTCTTTAAGCCATTTTCCTACCGACAGAGACACTTTCACAGTAGCAGAAACGATTGCGTGATACTCCGCGTGCAAATTACGGTGTTTGCTCATTTTTTTCACGAGGCTGCGTCATGGTATATAGAAACAGAGAGAGGTGATGACGAAGGGAATGGAGGGCTGTAACCTCCTTGAGGCCGTACACTTTCTCTCTCCCTCTCTCTCTCTCTCTCGCTCTCTCTCCACCGTTTGCCCAAGTTCTCCGCACCCATCCAAGTCAGGAAAATATGGCGAGACTCGCGGAAGGTGGAAGAAGGCAAAAAAATATGGAAGAAGGAAAGGTATTCCAGTGCCTCAAGGCTCGACCTCCGTTTTCTCCCTTCCGCACTCTTTCACTCAACATCCATTATACTTTCGTCTCTTTTTTCCAGACTCGCCTCATTCTTTGCCTCGGCATTCGTTGCTTGGAAAACCCTCTTCCGTCCTTACCGGCGGCCCTACGTTCATTCTATTTTTCGTTCTATCGTTACTTTTTTTTTCTTTTTTTTTCTTTTCTTCGCTTTCATTTTTCCTTTAGGTTTTTTACCCTCTCTCCTTCAACCTGCATTCTCCTCGTGATTATATTCTTTGCAAATAAAAAAAGGCCCCCAGGGTCCGTTGGCGTTGATACCAAGAAAATGAAAACTCGATGGGGTTCGATTGCATACAAAATTTATGTACGCGACCTAAGAACCCTTATCCCTGGGGAAAAGATATCAAAATGATGGAGAATTTACGTGGCCATGAATTTACTGAATAATTATCGATCGTTGCCCTCCGGCCCCTTTATCACAAACAAGGGCCCAGTAAAAATCATCGTGGAAAACTCGTAAGAAAGTGCTTTTTGTTTTAACCTTTTTTCAAGTCGTTTGTTCATCTTTTTCGACTTCTTCTGTCTCTCTCTCTCTCTCTCTCTTCTCCAATGGTAATCCGCTTGATGGATTAAGCTTTCTCGGGTTTCGCCGACTAAAGCTCTTATTTGAATTTATTTACATTTGTCCGGGGTTTCTATGGGGCTCAGCTTAGTGCGCGCTGTAAATGAGTCGACGTCATTCCGTATTCTCAAACTCTCTCGCGCTTCTCGGCATTGATTTCGTAGTCGGGTCATCCTTTTTTATACTTTCTTTCATATCTTTGTCACCATTTTCATCCATCATTTCACCTCCTAACTTAAATATAATTGTTTATTGACAAAATAAAGATATTCGATCTTGATTTTCATCGAGAATGAAATCCTGATGCCGATAAATTAGCAATAATCATATTAATAATAATCCTATTATTGTTTTCATTATCATAATATAAATGAATCAAGATATTTATGAAAATTAATTTGTTTGGTTGATACTAAATGTAAATAATACAATGCTTTTGAATGAGAGGTTTCGACGAAGCTGTCGATGATGAATTTAACTAAATGTCTATTAAATTCGATATATATATTTTTTTTTTTTTTTTCGAGTTTCTTAATTCAAATCGAGGGAACAGTTATGGGAGAAAAATAATGTAGTATCTGGTCGCGTGACTCAAAAGAGTTGGCACACAGTCGGTGACCTCACTACCGGGAAATGAATTCATTTTTATTATCTCTCTTCCTCTATAGCACTCTTCCAATGTTTTATCGTTCTTGAGTCCGCATTGAAACGTGTAGAGAAACGAGAGTATATAGGAGCCATTATTCCAAGAGTGAAAGAGAAAGAAAAAATTGAAAGAGGAGGAAAAGGAGGAGGTGAAAGGTTATCGCATATCGTACTTATCTCGTGGTATACGTGATATTTTTATTCCACCAATGCTGTGTACGTAATAATCTCGTGTAGACAATGAATAGTTCGTACCCCGAGAAAAATCGTCCGAATAAAATACCCATTTCTTACCCGCCGAATACAGTAAATTTCATCGAATTATTCTCCATATTATTTGATAACTTATTTCCATTTTACTCACTGAATTATTGCTGTTATTTGTTTTATGCATCAACCCGATAGTTATACTTTCCATATATTTTCTATGAATTTTAATCTACATTTTCGTTCATTTATTCTCGTACTTCCGGCAAGATTAAGCACATATTGTTGAACAATATTTATCTACAAGTTCGTAGAATAATTTTTCTACAATTTACTGACGAATTCTGGTAATATTTATTAGAATTTTTCATAAATTAATATCGCAAAGTTTTAGTAGCAACTACAGTAAGAAATTCTGAAAATATTTAGTAGACAGAATTTTTAAAGAAATTCTGACATTATTTCGAGGAAAAAACTAACAAATTTTTGTTGAAAATCTACAGTAACTAAACTCCACTTCGAAGATATAATAGAGATTGAAAAAAAAGTAAAATCACTGAGCCTCAGAAGGCAGGGAAGATGAAAATCTGTCGAAAAATACCATCGGTCAATAAATTCTTTCACTTCATATCCGTTTTTGAGTAAAAGAGAAAATGTACCTGACCAAAAAAAACCATCTTTACCAACAGCGTTTTTCGTTGTTAGAGGACGCGATTTTTCAATGGTAAACTTCAGTCTCATGACCTTTCTACCTGTCGACCTTTTCCATCGGCTAAATGTTGGTGCTGTAAAGCGTGAGAGGGCGAGAGAAGAGTGTCGGGTTTTGTTGTTGGTCTCGCCGGTGATCAATGGACCAACGAGGGTCACCAAGACTCGACTGACCATGCCAACAAGGTGTAAGACGTGACGTGACTTCACCGACAATTACCTCTAACGCGAGATGCCCTTCAGCTTCAACCCTTCACCCTTTACCACCCTCAGAAACGAGTGAACTCGACGTTTCAGTTACTTCTCCGCCGTCTTCCTTACGAATACAAGGCTCTTCTTTTTTTTCATTCTCATCTCTTTTTATTCCGTTTCTTGTTTTGTTTTTCACCGATTATTTAATCTATTTTTGGATCTATTCAATTATGTTCGATATTTTTATCTATTCCCACCCACTTTGAATACAATTTTTTAAATATTTTTTTATAAGTTTTCGTCGATATTCGAACACGGTTTTAATTTTCATCAAATATAAAGTCAACGTTATTCAATTTCAAAAAATTCCGAGTATAATATCTTTTTTAATAGAAGTTTAAAAAAAATTTCAACTAAAAAATGGTTGATTAACACTATCAGAAACTTTGAATAATAAATAGAACGAAATATTGACCTCACTCGTCGCTGCTTAACATGAAAGATCACCGTAAGGCATACACCAACCGCCGATAGTTCAACGCCTCGAATATTTTTATTTTTTCGAATTAAAATGAATATTTTATCCACATCCTATTGTCTGGCGAACGACTTCTTACTTTTTTTTTTTTCTATTCCCTTTCTTTGGAATACTTAACAGCGTCGGAAAGCACTTGGCAGGGGTTGTCTGGACTGTATGATCGTCTGGCTACTGTGGCCCGAGTTCACTAAGACCAAAACCATAAAATTGGTAAAACGGCAGGGGGAAAAAAGTACTAGTTAAAAAGATAGGAGAAAAGTGTAGAAAAAGGCGTGGGTGTTGTTTTGTGGGGACTTATTTTTCTAGCACCAAGAGGGGCAAAAACTCTTGAGCGATAAGAACACTGGGATACTTAATTTAATCGCTTGAGAGTTGACGTGTAATTAAGTGATAAGTTAGTAACCAAAAAAAAAATATACCACAAATTTTCTCTTCGCTGAAATAAATTTTAGGAAGCACGAAAAAAAACTCAAACGATCGTGAAACCAAAAAGGAAAAGAAAATTCATTCTTCTACTGCGAAAACATTGCCCTGAAAGAAAAAATAGTTAAAAAATGATTACACTGTTTAATTTTAAACGATTAAAAAATCATTTTGAATCTTGGAAAAAATATAAAAAAATAAGAGAAACCATTTTAACACTTCATCAATCGCTTTGGTTGAATATTTGAGTGTGTGTAAGCTCGTTCGACCGCTAACTGGGCTAACACACGGTAATTCAGTGGAGAAGCAACGGTCACGCGATTCTCCTCCTACCGTTCCGTAAACTAATGCACGTGTTCTCTTTTCTGAATAATTTACAAACTCCCATAATTGTGTGTTAGATAATCTGTTGCTTTTTTCCTCTTTTCCCTTTTTTTTTTACCACTTCTTGATTTTATTTCCTCGGCAATTTGTACGTCGTCGCTTTTGTCCCTCTATCATCAAGAGATAAAAGGTAAACACGCTTCATAAAATTCTTCAACATTACAAAATTAAACTGATTTTACAATGTTTGGAATTTATTACTTTTTCGAGGGAAAATTGAGGGGATGATTTTCAAATTATGTTAAATCTTCAAAACATTTTAAAATTAGATTTTTGTCGTAACTCAACATTTTTAGGGGTCCCTTCGTGTCAATGATATTCGTGCAGTTGACGAAATGTGAATGTAGACAATTTCTATATATTTATTAATGTCCTAGGGACCATAGAGAAAAACAAAATATCGGATCGTTGCAGCAGAAATAGTTAAATAATTTCAAAAACTACACAAAAATAGGCGAAACGACCTATACCCTACTATTGGCTCAAAAAGTTGACGGGAGTAAGGAAAATTCTCATAACGCGAAAGCTGATGGGATGAGTGAAGACACGAAGAAACCTTTGACTAATAAATATGAATAAATTAAGTGAATTTCGTTGCAGTATTGATCCAAATACGAAAGAAAAACTTTAGAACCATGGCAGCGTAAAACTTTGAAAAATCGGCTCCATTGCATCGGAACTTCAAAAAAACGAAGACACGTTATACGTGTTTTGCTTTAAAAAAGTAAAAATGGGGACGATATCTAAGGAATGTGTAGAGAATAGAGGGAGAAAGAATGAGAAAGAAAGTGGAGAATATCGTAAACGTGGTGCCACATGACCAAGAAAGTCGTATAGTGAGTACGAGGGATTTAGGGGTGCGAAAGTTTCGAGGCAAACTTTGGTGTCATTACAACCCTCCATCGGTTTCTTCCTTCTTGGTTGGTATCCTTCTTTCTCACTTGGAGTTGAAACGCCTTGGTAACAACTTCCGCAGGCTCTTATCCCTTTCTTACTCCTTTGCAGCCCTGCTTTCCGAGCCGCAGTCTCTTTTCTCCCCTAGTTCTCTCTTCGAGTAGTTCACCTCTTCGTTTCCCTGAAAGATGACCATGTTAAGTAATTTGTGCGCCGTGCACCTACTGCGAATAAGTCATAAGTAAGGTAGATTGTGACTAATTGTGTCCCTGGTGGTACAGCCACATCTAGTACCGTATGACTTTTGCCAGGACCGTTGAAAAGGCTTTATATTCGGCGTTCCGTAAACGAGGTACTTCCTAAAAATGTAGGCTCGGAGGCTGAACCTTTTCGAGCAAATATGACATCTTGAAATCATTAAGAAATATGACATAATCTTGGCTGGAAATACGATAAGTATATGAATGTGTTGTGACAAAACAGCTTCTATTTGACGGAGCAGTTAAACATCGTTTCAATGTACTCATCCAGTTACGTGACGTCGTACGTGTTTGTGTCAAGGGACCCGTGAATCCTGGGATATTCAATGAAGACGTCAGACGTAGAGCCAGTAACAGGAACTTAGTGGATGATGACAAGCAGGCGGATAGTAAAGGAGGAATAGGTTTTCGTTCGGTAAGAAGAACGAGTCGCTCAAACTGCGATTCGGGTCGATCGAGGAACTTGTCCGGACACCTGGTGCACTACGGGATTGTTCACTGCTGATGCCACTAAAACTATTTCCTAACTCACACCCCGAGGCTCACGATATCACCCTGTTACCTCATCCTTTACTTTCTCGAGACTCTCCAACCTCTGACCCCTTTCTCTCACTCCATACATTTTCACCATTGCTCCCTCTCTCTGTGTTATGCTGTTTGAGCCACAAAACTCTATCATGTCCTTGCCTACCGCTCAGCTATTCTCCTCCAATACATTTTCTCATCTCCCGCAGTCTCCAGCTTACCCACTCCATCCTCTTCTTTACTCCTTTTGTCCTATCCCTTCTTTTACCACGTAGCCAGTTGGCGAACTGTCGTCACCATGAAACCAGAACGTCCTCCAGCTCTCGCCAGGCTTCTCGAGCTCTCTCAGTAAGAAGACCAGCTACGTGCACCGCCTGTATATCCTTCGCGTGACCTCGTTTTCCAACCTTTCCAACATCGCATTTCGCCCCAAATTTACTTGTGCGCAATGACGTAGTTACCTCACTCCAGATATATGCTTTTTGATACTCCCGCTTCTTCGAGAGCTTAGTTAAGTTCGATGTGCAAAGATTAATAGATTTATAATTATATATACGTTGGTTATAGAGGTATATATACAGGCTGCTAATAGTTTCAAATAGGCTGTCATGGTCTTCCATAGCGTTTTCAATATGGCTTCCACCTCAAAACGTTTTTAAGTACTTCCGGTCTGTCTGTAGAAGTTAGTGAGCCTTGTTGTGCAAGGATTAAGCATAATTAAATAGCCCTGTAAGCTTTTAAAGGCTTCTCGAAATGAAGTTGAAGACAATTCGAAAACGAAGAAAATGAGCTCGGACTGGGCTTCCAATTTCCAATAGAAACAAAGTTGCTTCAGTGTTAAATAGGGTCGTGACCCAATAAAATAGTTCCAGAACACAAATTCTTACTGAGTTTCATCCACAGTGACTTGAGCTCTGACTTCAGCTGGGGCTAGAAAGATCTCTAGGTCGAAGGAATTATGTTCAAGTTGGAATAATTCTTCACTTCGATAAGGCCCTTGAAAGAAGAGGTTGTATATTTTCAGTTCGCGCTGCAGATCTGCAAGCGGAAATTATCTGCAAATGGAGAGAGATAAGAAAGCATGGGGAAAAATACGTGATGTATTATTTGCTTATTCGTATGATTCGCCCTCTTTTATTTTTATTTCTCCCCTGTTCTCTCGATTTATCTCGCATTAAGCAGTAAAGCGCAGAAATTCTCCGGCAATGGCTGGTTGTTTCTGGCGGAGGGAAGTTCCTATTCCCTGGTGCTGAAACCTTTCTTCCTCTTTTTCTCTTTTCCTCTCTTTCTTACAGCAACAACCCACACATTTCCCAACGAAATAAACTCATGATTTAAAGGGGTTGAAAAAGAAGATCTTCACTAACTTGGCGCTCCTTCTCGCGGCCTTATTTCCGTAGTAACTCCTAAGAGAGAAAGAGAGAAAACTGGAAAGGCCTGATTAATGGCCTTTAGTTTTATTCGCGTTCTCCACCTTCGTAGCCTGTAATAGGTATAGCCAGAAGATTCTTGGTTCGTCGTTTCAACCCTCCCTTGAATAGTGGCATTGGGGATGACCTTTATCTCGAAGAGATTCGGGGGCTTCTTCTTTCTGGGCGCGGCACCACTCCTCGCGATCTTTATCCGTTTCTTCTATTTCTCTTTCTTTATTCCTTTTTTTTCCCGCACTGCCTCGATCTCCGCTCGGATTCCCTCGATTGCCAGCTAAGAATTTCACCACCACGATATATGTGCATTCCCGCCATCTTTTAGCCCCTCTGTGATCTTTATACTCCGGGGAGGAGAAAAATACACGTTTTCACTACAACACCTCCTGCTAAGGTCATTCGTGTTTTTTTTTACGTCTCGATGTTATTGTCGTCGACATTTTGGGGTGTAAGAAAGAACTTTCTTTTAGGAAATACGATGAGTACCATCCGGCCGAGTTCCGACACCATAAAAAAATGACCTTAGAGGGTGTACATTATTTTGTTTCCACTTTCAAAAGTTGTCTCTCAAACTTCCAAGCATCAATTCCTGTAAAAATACGATTATTGTTATTATTACTTCCATGCATCGATTTCTTTCGACGAAGCATTGCGTGCATGGCAGCGGATGCGTTAGATCTAACGTCAAAAGAATGCAGATGAATGGCAACGACTTGTCCCTCAGTCGAGCCTATTTCAGAATGTTTCCGCTCGGTAGTTTCCTCCCTTCGATTCGTCGGAAGTTTGCAAAGTTTTACTGAACGATATACAGGGTGTACTTAGTTTCGTGCTTGAACGACACAAACAGACACAGACAGAGTGCAAAGTCTCGTACAAAAAAAAGGTCCTTTATATTCTTTTTTACGAGGCAGCGATTCTTACATATTCACGAATAAGTGATGAGAGCCAATGCGATCGGTTACGAAAGGTAAAGTGACAGCGGACACCACCCATCAAGACCCAACGTCTTGAGTAGACTTCTCGTTGCCGGCGATCCACATTGGCTCGTGACTAATTAATGAACATCCGAGCAACGGTGCATCGTAGAAATAAATGGTTCGCTTGTTTCTGTTCATAATTCCACGATCTATTTACTACCCTGCAGAACTCTTAAGCGATTTTTGTAACATACTGTATATCTCCGCATATTTAACACAGGAAGTGCAGGCGGTGAAAAACAAAGGAATATAGAAGACGGTGAATGATAGATCACAGTAGACTTCAGAAGACTGCCGAATGAGGGAGCCACCCACGCGTGTGTACTTACGTAAGTCCGACCAGTCAAGATCCTATCTGTCCGTTAAAGCATATATATGTAAAGAAAGGTTGTTCAGGAGCCACCAGAAAGGGATGAGTATATTAGAACCGACGAACAAGAGCACCCCTATATTCATTCGCCCTTGTATTTGACCTGACGAATGTGACCCGAGCACGCAAGCCTCTCGACGACTATTGCCAACGTAAATTACGTATACAAATGCATTCCTTGCTATAAACCAGAATAATCAGTGAAAAAAAAAAAAACCTCGCTAACACTTTTATGGACGTATGTATTTATTGGTTTTAAACACACGCATCGATATGATAGTGTTTAAAGTAATGAATAATTCGTAATCATATTCGTACGAAAGCTCAAACGAAGGGCATCAGCAAGAGCTTCGACCTTTCAGCACAAGTCACCATAAATCTCACATTCATAGCCGTGAATTTCTCCAGACGACAAATCTCCCTAAGAAAATCCGTCTCTTGCGTGAATCGTTGAAAAACGTCCAGACTACGAGGACAAAAAAGTACAGAGTTTTACGGAGAAGCATGGCCGAAAGGGATTGAAGGAAGAAGGGTTGAGAGAAAAGTATGAGGAAAATTTTAACGTCGCGCTCCCTCGAGCGGTAATTAAGTGCGTTTTGTCGTCGTTATAATTTCGCCTCGTCGAACGAGGGAGAAAAGATTGTGAAAAAGGCCACTGAATTATTGATGTATATTATTTTACAATAGAGTGTCGCTGAAATGCTGATATTCCTTTCAATACAGCGAGGACTCGAAATTCTGAAGAAAAATGTATTTTACTGTTTTTTCATCAGATGCACCCGATCTAAGATATTAACGATTTAGTGACAGCCAATCGGCTGTGCTGACGGATCACGCCCCTTCCGGATGACGCTACGCAGGATTGGCTGGACACTGAATGAAGAATATCTCAGCAACGGCTCAATGAAGAGAAAAATAGTTAAATACTTTTCTTTTCAAAATTCCGCGATCCATCTCTACCTTCCATATCTTCAACTAAAATCTTGTCGCATCTTGTATATAAATACTTGTGTATATGTATTCGGGAACATTGAATGGAGCAGACGAAAAGTGAAGAGAGAAGACGCAAATAGTTTGAAAAGGAAAGACTAAAGGGATTGAGATTTGAGACGAACCAACTCGAGAATTCAAGTTGCAACCATCTTTCGACGCATTCAAAGCCAACATCAGGAATATGTTCCGTGGTTGGAGCAACCACTGCAATGATTAACAGCATTCTTGTAAAAATGTTGTAATTCTGTGATACTGAATCGGAAAAAACAAATTCATTTATCGCGTCTTCGCTGGGAGGATATCAGGGAAAAGAGAGAGAGAGAGAGAAAAGGACAGAGAGCTCGCGGCCCATTCAGTACCGAACCCTTTCCACGTCACCGACTAATTAAACGTACCGGAAGTCGATTCTCGGTTTCCGCGAGAATGCTCTGACTTTCGTCCGACCATCATCAACGACACCAGACAGTTTTTTCTCTCATTCGCTCCCCTTCCCCTCGACTCTGTAGCAACGTCCTGTCGACCACGGATGTTGCTCGCGAGATACCACACAGAGCTTCCGGTTGACGACACCCACGACTTCCTGCCTGTTTCTCCACGCGCTTCGTACGGAATCCCTATCTTCCTGTATTGATGTACTCCAGGAAAATTTTTATCGCAAATGATGACTTCTTATCATCATATTCATATGAGAATGAATAAAACCCAAACAAATTTAGAACCAACACTGTAGACAAATTTCGCATTAATTATTCGCTGCACTATCAAACCTATTTGCCTGAAATTTACAAAACATACAATTTTCTTTGCAGAACAATAATTTGTATTATCCAGAAAATCTCGAGGTTTTTTATTCAGGCACTGAGAAAGTTGATTTTTTGGATTGTCGTTGGATCATCTGGTCCTGCAGTTACGGGTAGCCAACGATTCCAGTGTTCCAATCACTTCATTTGCTGACTGACATAAATATTGATCATTTTGATAATATTTCTGATGAATTAACAAATTTAGTTCATCAGTATATATATCATGGGATTTTTTGTATGTATTAGTTTCAAAAATTAATGACTCTTCAAACTTTTTTTCATTGCTTCCATGTGAATCCTTTGCAAGGTTCGGAAAAATTATATACTATACGGAAAACGTTTGGCAAAGGGCGCTGTCTGGGTTGAGTCAACGTACGAGTGAAATAGATAGTGATATATTTTTAGTGTACAGCTTGGCGAATTTACGAGAGGTTCGTACCCCCTCATTGAGTAAAGAAATAACCTCTACGTCGTTGTGGTCTCTTGATGGTCCCGATTCTTGGCACGATTGGTATGTGTGCTTCCGAGAGTTTTCCCACATATGGAAAAAAAAAAAAGGAACAAAGTCTACTTCAAACTTTCTTTTTTGTTCATTCACTGTGTTTGTTTTTACGTTTTTTTTTTTAATTCCGCAAATAGATCTAAATGGTATGTTATCATATTTAGAAATTCTTTTTAAATTGAAAAACCTTCTAAAATATGCTTTTTTCATAAACTATTGATTTAACAAATATTCACTTTTCAAACCTGCTGTATTCAACGACTCCAATGGAAATATTTTCATTAGCTCTCCATGCAATAATAATACTCACAAAATTTCGTCTGTACATTCAACACTGAAAAATCCCACTGAAAAATCATGTATGCGTTCAATGATATTTTCTCATTTATTTACCGCACATAAAACCAATATCAATGTCCTTTGATCCACATTCTGAACCGAAGCTAGAAACAAGAGAGGAATCGAGGGGGTAAATATGACGATTGATTTTTAAGAAAAAATGTGCTTCAGCATAAAAAACAATTTCAAACATTTCGTTCAAGTATTTAGGATTAAAAATACCTGATTTTTCGCGAACAGAAAAAATCGTTAGCAGCTCCCATTCATTTTAAAATAAATAAGTTCATAATATTCAGGGAGAACATCATTTCAACTAAATTTAGTGCAAAAATAATCTAAAAAGATTTCGACGTTATGAACAAAAGAAAATGAAATATAAAAGGTTTTTGATTGCAAATGGGTTACAATTGTTGTAATATTGGATTCTCTGCCATTCATTTTTTATAAATACACGCTGCATCTTACTATATATATTTAATAACAATAGTACCTTCAGATAAACATGTACATTCACTTTTTTGTATACAATTTTTAGTGCATTAAAAAGCAGTAGATTAAAAGCTGAGTTTGTGCGAACGCTGCAAACTCGTAGTTTCTCCTTTGAGAGCATAAGCTGATAAGCTTTTTTTTGTTCACTGAGTCCCAAGAACAAGGAGCCCTTCTTTCTGAGAAGTATATAAAATAATCAGAACGTGCACAATTTCGTAATATAATAAAATCCTCACAAATGAACAATTCACGAATATAATGAAAATTACATGAATATTCTGAAGGAAAATTAATGTGAAATTTTCCAACCGCTCGACTGTCAGAAATTTCACTTGATGCTGAACAACGAAAAAAAAAATTATTGGTTATGAAAAGATTGTTTTTCATATAATAAACCTTTGAGGAAGATAGTCTTTCGAAAATCTTCAATAACGAAAACTTTTGCTTGATCTCCAAGTACGAATATTGATCCTGCTTTCATTTAAGGGGGCGATGGTGAATTTCCACTCCCTTTTGTTTCTAGGTCACTTACACTTTCGCCTTCTTCGCTGGATATCGTTTTTCCACCCCTTCTCTTTTTTTTCTCCCCCCTCTATGTCTCTTTCTTTCTAACTGTCTGAATTCAGCCGACAGGAATCGTCGACGATTCCCATTTCTCAATCCGACTATCTCACGGTCGTAGATAGGAAAGACGTAGGACTGTCTATGTGGGTTGTGAGGGGTTGAGGGGGTGGGAAACCAGGGGAGAAACGCGCTCGAGCTTTCTAATCAAATTGTAAATTCGCCAAAAATGCAAATTTACCAAGAGCCCCGACAGTATTCCTATCAGGGGTGGAGGGGGTGAGATGGAAGGGGTAGGGGTTTGAACGAGTAACAGAGCTCACGCGAGCGTCGCTTCATCCCGCCTCGTCTCTCTCCTCTCATCCACGTAGACTTCATGGCCGAAGGAAATATCAAGAAATCGCATCCCCCGACGAAGCCCCCACCTTAACCAACCCCTACCGTCCTCAATCCATCGTCTTGGTCTCGGTCCCCTTCATTCCTCTTCTTTTCCAAACAGCCCTCAAGCTCCTTCAACTACCCCTATTTTTCACCCCCTTCGTCTTTTTTCCTTTAAAACTAACCCCCTCCTCCGATCTCTTGTCGAGCCCTTCGAGTCTCCCTTTCAGGTTGACGGCCCCTCATCCTTCTTCAGGTTTCGTCCTTTTTTTTTATTAATTAGTGATGATGATTTGTTTTGTTATCTTAATCGAAATCAATGCAATTATTATTATTTTTTTTCGTATTTACTAGGGGAAAAAATCATAATAATAAGTGGAAAAGGGATGATGAAACTAACAGGAAAATACAGTAGCTCTGTACTTTATATTCCAATAAAATAGAGTAGATTTTAATGATAGAAATGATTTGATTAATAGCTTTTTGAGATCCAGCAATTTGATAATACCTTAGAAGAGTTATAGAGCGAGGAATGGGGTTGAAAAAATCGATCGATAATGCACGTATCTGGGAAACTGAAATCAATTTTTATGCCCAGTCTGTATTGCCTCGTATCTCTTACCAAACGAAGTCCTTCGGTACTGCCCTCGAGCCCTTTCCATAGCATTTATATATATATATATAAATAGTCGGCAAAGAAGACGAAGGAGAAACGGCTGAAGAGTCCAGTAGTAGCCCTCGATAGTCCAGTCTCGTCTGACTGAATTATCACCATCCCAAGTCGAATTTATATCGAGCTCTGGTGGTCCGACAGATTAACAGAGCGCCGGGGGTGCTTCTAATAAATATAAAAGAGTAAAGGTGCGGGGGAAGAGAAAGCATGCATCAAGTTTGTTAGTCGTTATAAGAAAAGTAAAAGCATGTGCTCAAAATGGCGTCGTTTTATGTTCGAAATGGACTAGAGAAAAGAAATGGTACCTCTCATGAAACAAATGGCACAATCTTAATTTACAAAACAGTAAACATATAGAAAACGACGGAAATTATAATAGACAAAAGGCAAATATCTTTGTCAACAATGTAGCCGAAATAATAATAAAATAATCTGTACGAAATAACGATATTTTTGTGTCGCGTTTAATCCATAAAATAAGAAAGATATAAGAATAGCTTCGGGGACTTGAAATAACGTAATTTGCCATGAAAATGGCGAGGTCTTAGATCGAATCTCAGACATACATTAATTAGGTATTTATCAAATGGAAATTTTCCAACGTTGGGAATTTGCTTCTCGAGATAGTGTCGAAGAAGTCTCGAGGGAACATTAAACGTAAACGCGTATCTATAAACACAAGCGCATACGGAGTGGCTCATGCGGCTTTTAATTTCGACGCTTGACAAAATGTCGAGCGTTATCGGGCTATGGGAACGATAACGAAAGAACAAGTATGTCGTTTATACAGTGTCTCTCACGATATAGTTATAGTTTTAATGACCGAAGTAACGATACCATGCTCTCACGCATTATGTCTGGGATGTGGCCAAGCCCCTACGGCTTTTCATTCGATTATATCGTTCTATATATGTATGTAGGATCATTATGCCGATACGAAATTTCCTGATGGTAGCACGCCCATCAAGAAGAGAAAGAGAAAGAGAAAGAGGGAGAAGGAAAGAGCAAAAGAAAAAATAAAAGACGTGAAGAAGATCACGTGAGGCCGATGTACTCCGAGTTGAATAGCCTTTCGGATTAATCTAGAAATCCCATAAAAATTTACTTTCGTCCGTGATTGCAATCCTGTTCAAGCCCAAAAAATTACACTCCGAATCCACCCTCGAACTATAATGAATAATCCATTTTTTTTCTATATGCTTTCGAATGAACCATGGAAAAGAGAAAATGAAGAAAACACCCGAGAAATCGTGGTAGACTTTTCTCATACGCAAGAACACGCTACAAGCAAAAAGAATCCTTCCACCCCTTTTCTATGCTTTGAAACATCGCCTGAGAAAGTTCAGGGGGAACGAGGCGAACGAAGCTTTAAGAGGAATCTAATTTCAAATCGATTTCTGCTTTACGATGAATATTACAAGAACCCGATGAAATCGAGGATGAAATAAATAAAGGATCGAATTGAAGGAACACTCTTGGGCTGCTCGGACTGCAGTTCAAGCCTGCGGGCTTTCAGCCCTATTTCCAGTTCACCTACCTCCCTCGATTCACCATTCTATAGAATACCAACATTCTACAATATAATTTCAACTTATTACTTACCTATAGTCACTACTCTCATAAAATTATTATGAAAAAAAAAAAAACTTGATTTCTCACTCGTTTCTTCAGTTCTTAGGACCAATGAAGAATAGAGTTCAAACGCAAAAAATCTTGAATTACTTCATTAAAAGATTTTTAATTTTCATTATTCATTTCACTTCACTTTTCATGTCAATTTTCGTTTTTCGTCAGTCCCCCACAAAGGTGCAACATTGCATTTGCACGAAGGTCAATAAAAATTGTAAAAGAAATTCGATTGCATTTTTATTTCTGAGTTTCCGTCGGTTAGCAATGTCCGAAACTCAGAAAAACCACCCCCTGCTCCATGGCTAAGTGGTCACCCAACCGAGTATTGACTTTATCCGAGGCTGCTTAACTTTGATAAACGACTATAAGGTTTTCAGATTTTTCTCGATGTTCGTCTAGATTCGCAGGATTCTTCAAGTTGTTACGACGTAGTTGGAGTTGATTTAATTTCGATTTCCGAATTTTTAGTTTTTCAGAATAATTTCCAATGAATTCGAAATTTTGAGATTTCTTCGGCGTTGATTCAATTAGTTTGGGTTTATTTTGGCTTGTGTAAATTCGTTGAAGTTTCTTGGCAGCAGTTTGGATACGTTCAAAGTTTCACATTAACTCTGTACAAATGCGAAACGTTTGGGAGATCATTCTCGTCCCCAACGTCTCTTCGACACCTCTTTTCCATGTCGCCGGTACGTTATATTTATACATATATATATGTAGTTCTTTTTTCGCTTTTTGTGCATTGAACATCTCAGGACGTAGTGGGCTCCCCATTAGTATTCCTCACGTTTGTCGCGTCCTGATTGTGCCGGAACGAGTAATGGCGCAGTCTCTCGAGTGTCTGACTAGCTCCCTCTATAGTTAACCCCCCGACCCCCCTGTTTTCCACGAGACCAGAGCAAGCAAGAACTCTCGGGGCCATAAGTTGTCCAAGAGAGGGCCAAGTCACGTAGGATCCGATAGTTAAACTGACAACCACCTGAACTGCATAACAACGGCCTTGGGAATCAATTCCTTCGATCGAAACTTTTTGACTTAAAAAATTGTCCTTCCGGATTCCCCATTGAAATATTATTTCATTCAATACCGATTATTCCTATTGAGAAGTAATAATCCATTGGATATTTTTCCCAAAAAGAGTCTATAAGATAATCGAAAAATGTCACTTTTCCACGATATTTTTCAAAACAAATTTCAACACTAACAAAAATTGTTCGAGTCTTTCGTTTGTATAAAGCAATCGTGATTTTGTGAAAGAAAAAAAAAATGAAAATAAAAAAAAATTCGGTAAGTGGAGCAATTTTATAGAACGTTCGAACGGTAAGAGGGTCTGGAGGAGAGTATAAACGAAATATTTACATACAATCGATATTAAAATGTAAAAGAGCGTATAGACGCGGTGAATCTGGCTGTGAAATCGAGCCACGTATATACCGGAGCATATATAATGGACGGAAGAAACGTATATCTCAGCGTATCGTAAATATATTTTCCATAATGAAGAAGCAGCATGATTTTAAAAGAAAAGAGACTCGATAGAGGTTCAATCACCTCTTAGAAAATTTCAACGAAACGTTATCGGCCACCACGACGAACTTATTCAATTGATTTTTTTATCGACTGAATCGCATCGCGTCAATAAAATTATATACAGGGTGTTCCTCAAGTCATAATCTATCAACGATTGAATCTCTAAGTAAATAAAAACATAACTATTGATATAATTAATATAAAGAATATAAATATTTGTGCCTCAAAACTAAAATATGAGAACGGAAATTTTTGAAAAATCATGTTATTGAGAAAAATATTTCTGGAAATGTCAGAATCGAATCAAAAAGTCAAAAAGATATTAACGAAAAAGAATCGTCTTCATCAATAGTTGGAACGATGGATATGGTAAATTGTGAGGGATGGAGTCACGGGCGAGTAGCCGGCGTTAAGGATCACGCTCGGTTGATTTATCGGCTGGCGGTTGTTCGCTCGGATCGCTTACTCTTACTCGCTCCGAAGCGGCGCGTGTGTGTTTCCCACTCTTCGCGATTGACGATCATGAATCGGACGGTAATTTCTGATCCCCGGTGGGCGACGATGCGCGTTGCCAACGTGAAAAGAGCGGAAAGAATTGTCACTAAGTGAGTGACGAAGCGAAAAAAAAAAACTTAAACAGCACGATAACGGAAGTTAAGAATTAATGGATACTTATTCTCCTTATAACTAAAATCATCCGGAGAAAATTCAATTTAAAGGTTACGAGAACCTACACAGAGGTCGAAAAAATTTAAAAAGTAAAAAAAAATCGAGCAAAATCCTCACTGTACGATTCAAACCTCAGACATTAGGCGAAAAATGCATTTAAAAAAAAAAAATCGGCCTCGAGAACGACTGTTTTTTTAGCAAACATCAAAAAAATAGTTTCATCTAACGCGTTAAAGTGTACAGTCATGAAGAATCATACTGACCACAGATAGAATTTTGCAAAAAAAAATCGATTCACAAAAACTACAATCCCAACTCATCTAATTTTATCGTCTGAATAAAAATGTTCACTTTCATTCACACTGATAGATTTTTTTCAAGCAGACGAAAGCTTTTTCAATAAATCCATTTAATGAGTTGAAAAGAAAACGAAAAAAATTATTGAAATTCGCCCTATTTTCGGCAACTTCACAAAATTCATGGAATTATATAAAATCGGATACTGATAATGTAATCAACCACTTGCTCGAAGCAAGATGAGTATTCGTGTTTGAAATCTCATGGTTATTAATAACGTCATTACGTCATAACATAAAATATTTAGAGCTAATGTTATTGCTAATATAGATTATTGTATATTAATTGATGCACTCGGAGTGATAAAATATATTTGAATCAAGGTTCGCACCGACTGGATAATAGTACATAGATATATGCGGTTGAAAAGGCGAAAGGGCTATGGAGGAAGTGGTGGCAGTGGTCAGGGACGCGTCGAGGGAGCTAGGATTTGCCCAGGCTCGTGGATATTGACGTGGAATACTGCGCGCGAGCTTCATTACGTCGAACTCCACGACCTACAGCCAGACCCACATATATATATATATATATATACATGCGATATACCTACATATTGAGATTATCGATTCTCCAAGCTCGATCGCCAACATCCAACCAAAAGTAACTTCAATCTCCTCTTTGCCTCATCCCTGTAAAGAAGATTCGCAACAACCCTTCATAACTCGTCCCCGGATATGCACCGCCAAGCTCGAAGCCCCCTCCTCCCTCGGCTAAGATAATAACTGACATTGTTCACGTTCCACGCTTTAGAGAATCTCCATTGAATCGTGATACAATGTTCACTTTTCCAAATATCTCATTCACGAGAAATTTTCCTCACGAATTGTCGGTTAAATGGATGTTCGTGAAACGAAGAATTCAAAGCTATACACTAACGTGTGTGTGTGTGTGTATGTTTTTTTTCTTTTTTTTACTAACCTAATGAACGGTGAGTGAATAATTGTAGTAATTATGATAATTCATTACGAGCCAATGGGGCCAGAAATTATCAGAGTTCATTGACACCTTGATTTGTCTCTGTTCTGTTCCATCAATGCCACATATTGTTAGCTCTTATATATTCAAGTATGTAAAGAAAATTAGTTTATCTATCTGTCTGTCTAACTGTTGCACAATGAAATTTCGGCTTAACAGCATTTCGATAAAGTCTTCACTATGTAGCCAAAAAAAAAAAAGAAAACAAATTTTTATACAAAAATTCATAGTATTCAAGTTCAAAATTTTACAACAAATTGAAAAATAATAATTAAAGACCAAGAACAATTTGAAAAATCATCCTTCGATTTCATTAGTGAACCGACACGTTTTCAACGTATTATTTCAATGAGGAAAATGATGAAATTTTCACATTCACGGAATGAATGAATGAAAAATGATAAAAGAAATGCTTAATTATGTGAAAGATTGAAACATTGAAAATCGACGAAGGTGGATAATCTCAAAAGTTTGGTAAAAAAGGAAAAGAAAGCGTGGTTCATTATACGGTCAATAAATTCTAACCGTACAAAATATCATTTATTAAGCTACAACGAAAATCATTCCATCAATGAAACTCGTAGCACGCCCGAGGCAAAGTTTCTGTATATACACATGTGGTGATATGTGTAGATGATGCGTAACATGATCGTGGGTCACGGTATACTGCGTAACATGGTAATATCCTCGATTAATTCGGTGTTTTAGGAGAGTCAGCAGTAGGAGAAGTTGACTTGTTTGGTATACGCGGTGTTGTGTGTCATGTCATCGTCTATATGCAAACATACGATGGCCCAGAATTCGTGCTGAAGCATTAACGGGATGTGTACGTCGTGAAATTCTGAAGAGAAAAGCCCCGAGGCATTTTTCTTTTGGATTCGCCATTCATGATATATTAATAAGTCAGTATAGCGACCTATCAGATACGACGTTGAAAAGTGATGGAAAATAGGGGAAACGACCAGCGCATGTACTTATTACGGTTACTATGGAATGGCTATAACTTTACTATAATGTAATAATAATGCAATCGAACCGTGAATCATTGTTTCAGAGAACTTTTATCTTCACAACAGAGTGATCCAAATGTTTTCTGACTTAAGAGTCACACGCTGTTCTAGCGATTCTATAGAAAGAGAATTAAACCTGACGGTTTTGTCGATCGCCACTCGTGTGTGTCAACAGTGAAATCATGCGGGCATGATGCATGCATCGGTTCATCCTCTGCAGTTCTTTTTTAACCAACAAACCATTACCAAATTGTACAAATCGACAAAGTAGTGAAAAATTCCTATGGAAATTTCAATGTATGTATATAAACGTATGGATCGTTACGAACAACACAAAACATAAATGTTGTGGATCTGGGTCGTATAGATTCTCGTATGGCACATGGAGATTTATCATCCAATAATATTTTCAGCTTAATTGAAACGTTGAGTGACAGAGTGGGTAGGAATTCAGTGACTTTTTCAGTTCTGTCTTTTTCAGTTTGGTGGCTGATGGTAGAAGGAAAAAAAAAAGAAACATATACATCGTGAGACAAAGTAGCAACGTGAATACAAGACTTTTAGTAGGAGGGCGGGAGAGGGAGATGGAGATCATTGGGATGGTTGTCATGGTAGCTTAGAGAACGCTGTCGCGCGTTGTACTACATACGTGGACACATATACGTATTATCGTAGAAGGCGCACACGGATACTCCGATGAATGGCCCCTTTGATCTACGTTTGGCCTGTGCGCGGACTGTCCGCTGGGTTATGTGTATGGCCGGCGCGTCCACCGCAGATGCAGAAGGGAGAAAACGACGAGAGTACGTGCGGTAAAGAGAACGTGAGTAGCCTAGAGAGGAAAAGAGAAACAGGAGTGGGTGGTGTGTTACTATATCCATGAGTTATAGATGGTGTCCGAAATATCATTGGTCAAATGTTCGCCATGTGTATAGAGCGTTCAACTTTAATGAGATAAGTCTCATGTCACCTTATCAAACGTTCAATTTCGCTTCCTCCAACTTCTCTGATTGGTTATCATTGATTAATGATCATCTTAGCAACGAATGGTCGTAAAGAAAAATAGTCAATGACTATACCGTTCGATAAGCTACTACATCGCTAATTCTCAATCGTAAATTCCTGGACACTCGATATGTACTATGAGTTCGCGTGTATATTACTATCGAGCGTTTGGCGGAATGACCCGGGGAAGCCTGGCATAGCGTTTTACACAGCGTGATGCATGTACGCGAAACCGTGCTTGGCCAAAGGCGAACAAGCCTCTTCCAACCCTCCCTTTTCCCTCATCCACGACAACTTTGTGTATCAACGATACTACACTCGCTATAGAATTTATGTAGACGGAACGTGAACCCCGTCGACTGGACTCTCTCTCTCTCTCTTTCTCTGTCTCTTTCTTTCTTTTTGCCTCACCAAAACACGTCCGTATAGGTACTTGTGCCCTGGATAGTCCAACGTTGATTTCCGTAGCACTCCAATCCGCTCTTTACGATTCGATGGACGTCGAATCAATCAACATATATATGTTGCTTTTAGGAGTGTGGACAAATGGCAAAACAGGAAAGATCGCTATTGATCTACTTCTCCTTCTATTCCTCTTTGCTCTTTCTGCTCCATAGAAACCTATATTTGTATACACGTTTCAATGAACCTACTTCATTATAATTTACATGGTAGATTGCTAATAATCTGCTATTAATCATATATGGTGCATTTAAATATCGATCCACTGACCTGAAAACATTTCAACTGGTTTAGATTATCCTGCACAATCTAAATACAAAAGTTTTTCGATTATAATCCCGTTCATTTGAAACGAGACTTAACAAAGAAAAATGTTACGTGACCAATTTTCATTATCCAACCACATCACAAACAAGGTTACTTTTATATTATTCAACACAATGTTATTGACAAACTGCACTTACTATTTTCAATTCAAGTTTTTAATACCGGATAATATTATCCTGAATTTAATCATTTCATTTATCATTATTACACATAATAATAATAATAATAATAATAATAACTTTGAAGGGAAGGAAATAAAAGGGAGGAAAACGCAATACAGAATCAGATGATTGTGATTCCTTTCGAAATTGCTCGACGTACCACAGGTTTAGCCTCCGTGAATCCTATACACATCAAGGCGGAGAAGAGCGAGAAAGAGAGCAACCAAGCTGACTCGACGAGTTGCTTCTCTGATTCGACCTCCACGAAGACATAACCTGGAGTTTGTTCTTCTGTCCCTCTCGAACGAACCCTCGAATCAACCTCCTTTTACCCTCTTCAGTTCCTCGGCTCACTTTTTTCCTTCACCTAAATATCGCTTTATTTATTTTTTATTTTATTTTTTCTCTCATACATTTTGCTCCTCGGCCATATATCCCAATGGGATTTACGGTAATCCTCTCGATCATTTCGCAACGATATAAAAAGAGTACTTATGTGTCGGTTCAATTACGTTGCCAACCGGTAAGCTCAAGCTTTTCGCTTCCTCTCCCACTACTTTCCACCATTTTGTTTGAAAATACTTTTTTCTTTTATATACGCGATGACGGAATTTCTTGTCTCATCACTTTTGTCTCTTTGAGCTCTGCTCCATCTCTCCCCATATTTTTTTTTCTTCTCTTCTTCATCTTCTCAGCTCGATTTTATTTCATAAATCTTTTCACTAATTGAATTCTGAAAAAAACGTGTGTTTTCTAATTCCCCTGTTTTTTATCAGTTGTAAATGGTGAAAAAATGTTGAAAAACGGTAGACAAGAATCGTTTTTTTTCTGTTAAAAAAAAAAACGGTGGTGTAAACTTATTTATTTGTAAAATAACAGAAACGTCATGTAGAAACCGAAAATATTTGTATGGTAAAAACGGGTTTAAAAAAAAAAACATATTAAAAATGGTTGAAAAATGAGATTGAACCGAAATTGAAATGTCAATCTTGAACGATGATCCTTAGGGTAAATTGATTATCTACGATTCGTTTATTTTAACGAAAGTTCATAGCGATCGACTCTTCACTGATGGCGAATCTACCAACGATCCGATGATTGGAATAATGGAACGTGCTTGCTTGCGTGCGTGTGCTTCAAGTATGACAAGCGAGCAAGAGCCAGAGATAAAGATTAAACGTTAAAGACTCGATTAAATTGTTCGTGCGATAAATCCTCCCTCGTTCGAACACGACACATCATTCTCGTCGTGTCTCCAAATCGTCATGACTTATATTTTTTATATTTATCGATAGCCACTCATATTAGTATTAGAAATACGGTGGAAAATTTCGAAATTATCAAATTAGCCATGCACTCAAGAAATCTATTTCGATTTTCAAACGTGTGAATTGATAATTAATTCAAATGTCATTACATTGCTTGATTTTTCGTTGAATTCAATTCTGTTGAAAAAAAGATTAAATAATTAATTTCCCCACGAAGTATTTTTAATGAAAATATTAATTTGAATTAAATTGAGAGAGAAAAATAGTAAATTTTGGGTGTTTCATGAGAATCGAAGGGAATTGTTGTTGAGGGCAAGAAGTGCAGTGCTGTGCAAACACCGGTGGGTAGAAAAGCAAAGCAATGGTCGAAACTCGAGATTCCCGGGGGTGTTCACCCGACTAACTCTATCCCTAAGTTTGGAAACGACTTGGAGTTGTCTCGTTGCGGTTGTACGAGGATATCGTAGCACAGGCAGAGAGTTTCGTCAAAAGGATCTTCTGGTCGAAGATCCTGGAGGAAACGCTTGGAAAGAGGAAAATCTGCATAAGGTGAAATTTCGAAGTTCCGGTCGATGTTTTCGTCCACGACTTTAGCCACCAAGTTATTTCCGGTTTCCTCGTATTTCTTGCATCATTTTCACCCTTAATTATATAATTTAAACCCAAACAATAATAAAAAGCTGTTTATTGACAGAAAAGTCGTTGTGTTGGAGCGTTTAATTAATTTTTCCGTACTAATTTATTGATTACATCTCAGAGGGAACTAAACGTAATCGATTTTCGATGAATTACCTTGTAATTATTTCCTCATTATCTCGTACAGTGTATTTCACAAAAATATACCAGCCTCAAAATGAAACGTGGTTAACAGAAATATGATGAAAATAGGAATTCAATATAAAGACTTTGGGCCTATGGAGTTTACAATTTCGAGAGATACTTACTAATTATACGAGATTGAGGATCGATCATCCGCTTTCAATTACTGTCGATGGCTTAATCAAGCAGAAATCGAATGACACATCGAAGTAACAGTTGCTGCAATGAAGTGGCCTTTTAACGGCTATTTCGCAATTGCAATACCTCGTCGTGTTCGATACTTCCATTGAGTTGGGATCGTTTTCACATGGTTTACGGAAGTGGCTGTACATTGTATGATCGACATAGAAGGTGTCTCTGAAATCATGTTCATATTGGTTTCGAAATTCTGTGTGAAAAAAATGTTTGGGTATTTTTCTGCACTATGCGACGTTGCTGAGATATATCAGCAATACCCATCATCGTATTGGCTGACTTCTAATTTTCATCAATCTCGCAGCTTAACCCTTCGTCATTGAGAAAAATGCTTGAAGACTTTCCTATTGAAAATTTCACTTTCTATCTGTTTCGCAAATGTTTGATCGATTGAAATTAAAGGACACCTTGTAAATTAGTTTATTCTTTGTCAATAGAACGATGAAATTACGTAGACCACACGCGAGAATACACGTATCGTGGAAAGTCATAAGCATTTCTCATTCGAGAGTAACTCGACGGACCAACGACAGCGTGCGGTCGTTAACACACGTTAAATCAAGCGTTACATGGTAATCGTTGATTGATAGCGCGACAGAGACACACCAAGGGGCAGAGAAAAGGGAGGAAACGAACAGACTACAGTAATAATAACGTTGACGAACTGCTGGTCTTCCTGCTAATAACAGTTATGCTATATCGCTTCAAATGCGTGACATTCCGTAATTATGTTCCCACACCCCTACTGGCATTCATGTACTCCAATGTCACATAAATACGACATTCGTTAAAACCAAACCAACCCCCTCATAAATGACTGCAAACTGTTCAATACCATATTCACTCGCAATTGGTGTTTTCAAATCATTAAATTATCGTATTCTTTTCATCTTATACATACCTCTGTCTGCTTATTCGAATGACGCACTTTTTTTTCCGCAATCACACGTTTTCTTCTATATTTTATCAATAAATTGGACAAATTGTTTCAATTGTGTTCGTAGAGTACAAAAAACCCTTCGAATTTTGGCCTGACAACTAAACAAAACTGTTTTAATCGAACTAATTAAAATAACAATGAGAATGAACTCATTAATCATATTTTTTAATTGATTTTTCGTTTTTCACTTTTCTTCAATTGATGCTATTGTTTTATAATTTATTTACATTAAATCATATGCTTTTTAACACATTGAACAATTTTGTTAAAACACGGAATCCCAGGTCTGAAAAAAGTAGTTGCTATTCGACTAATATTAACACCATGTAATGATTAAGTATTTAGATTGGTGGGAAAAAGAAATTGGTATGTATCATGGATTTATTATCGCAGCCCTTGTGCGCGCTTGTGAATTCGAATACTAGCCGAATTATTCGAATGGTAACGTTACGCTCTCGGTAATTAACTTCATTAATAACTCCGTGCGTTAATATTGCCGGAGGGGGCTGCAATGGGATATGGCATATACTGAACAATTTTCGTTGGCACGGGAAATTAGCCTCCGGGATTTTCCCTCTATCGCTACTATATACTGCTCCGATATCATATGCCATATATATACAACTTAAAATACAGCCAAATGATAACGTATGATAACGATAATTGAGAAGTCTTACATTAGTCATTCTCTTCTATCTGTTCCAACCGTGTATTCAATAATGTTTTTTTTTTAATGATTATAATACAAAAATAGTAATGAATATTGCTAATAAATAAATATAAAAATACAATTTTTAATTAAATATAAATAAGTAATAGATCAATTCTAAATAAATGATTAAAATATGTGAACGAAAAATCCATATCCATTCTTATATCTCTTCGATTGCAAATTTATTTTTAACACGGATTTTTCAACGCTTTCATTTCTCTGATCCCAATCGTCCAATTTTAATTAGTCGGGGATGATGACTAAACCTCAAAATGTTTGCAATTTATTGTTAAACGTCAAAGGGCTTACATACTCTCACAGAAAGGACAACAAATTCGATTGTTCGAAAATATTTTTTATTACATATTGTGTCATCCTTCAAACAGGAATCAAAAACACTTCAGCATTGCGGGAATTTTATTCCGAAAACCAAACAGGAATCTTTAAGAAGTTTTCACAAAACACCCGCTTCCTGAGTCAAGCTTCTGACATTTTGTGAAAAATGCATAAATATAAATTCAACCTTTTTTTTGTTAACTGGCTTTTTTTCTGTCAAATTCGAGAAAAAAAAATCATTTCATTTTTGGCTGCAAGCATACAAGCGGATCTATGCAATTACAGCGAATTGCATTTTGCAGAAAAACTGTTTCACAAAAATTAGAACCACAGCTAAGCTGATTTTTTTTTTTAATCGAAATTTTCCATATTCATTAACAACAGTATGTCTTTTCCAATATAAATAAAAATTTGATTAATTATCAATCATGTTTTCACATATTTTAATTATTATTTAATGAACATTTCGAACAAAATTTTATCCAATAAATATTCAAATAATAAAAAAATATATATATAGATTCTCGTAAGTAATAAAAAATCATTGTGTTTTGTTACAGGTATGTACCGGACCGAAGTTAATTTGAAACCGAAAAAAATTTCATGGCTAATATCGTGAGTAAAAAAACATGTTCACATACACGAAGAATGGCATCCAATGAAAAATGCAGTAAAATTTTGTAAAATTGTTCGGTATAATTAATAATTTGTCCATTGGACCAAAAATTTGAAGCTACTTGCAATATTTTATTGTTAGCTCGTGTGGTGGAGCTAACAATAAAAGTTGATTATCGAAAACTAGGGTAGAAAATTTAACACACGGTTGTATTGAATCAGCCACGAGTTTGTCGTACAAAACTGTGAACAAGCGTCATACACAATACGTACTCGAGAATCGAATGGCCAAGGAAGTAAATTTGGTGACCCCGTTTCGTAATTAAACTGGTCATTAACGTTTCGGTAAATAACGTAAAGCTCGACAAAACGAGCATTTAAATTTTATACGAATTTCCATTATACACGAATACAGCCTGTTCCAAAAATTATTCTCATATATTGTTTATAGATTAGTTTGTCAAGCTTTAAAAAGATAAACCATCAGCTTTTTTTTTTCTTCGATGCACCATTTCCGAGATATTTACTGATCCGTGATGGCGTTGATGATAACGATTGTAAAGAGGCGGAAACGCGATCCGCCCACTTCTTATCGTTGAATCCCAATGGCTGATTGTTGAATGATTTACGTTTGATGAACATCGCGAAGAAAAATGCTACAAAAAAATTGTCTTTTTACAATAATTTAATAATTTGATTAGTCACCGAATCTCCAGCGTTTTGTGACTTTTAACCTCACCAGTACATTCATTCATACATTTGGGAAAAAAAATTCTTGCACATTGACACAAAAATATATTTATACTCATATTTGCATTGTGGGCTCTATTGTTTTCTCAGCTTCGCTACACAGATCTGGCGCCATAAAGGTGTGTGGGTCGGGAACGTTAATCAAACCAATTCTCGTTATTCGTTCTTCATTTCTACCAGAACAATAGATTTTCTTGCTTCGGGTGAAAAATAATAATTGAACGAGCTCTTTCTCCTCAATCTCCAAGGTTTAATGTCGACGAAAAGTTTTTTAACCATTTGGACGAGATGGAAGGCCCGAGCTTTTGAGAAAATGTCGAATTTATGAAAATGAGAGTTTGGAAAATTAGCCCTTTTTTTATATCAAATACACAAAGCTCGTAATTTGTATCGCTGTATCTCCAATTTTTAATATTTCATTGTTAATATGTTGGAAATAGAAAAAAGTTTCATTTTATTGACTCTACTGCGACCCGAAAATTTCAAAGAAATCTGTAGTAAACGGCTGTGGCGAGACGACTACCTTAAGAGATTTTTCAGAATCTCTTCATTTTATTCTCTATTTATTGTGTGATTTTTTTCAATATAAAAAAAAATGAGAAGCAGAAAAAAACGAAAGAGATAGAGGAAAGCTCGCGTTAATTGTGACACGTAAGGCGATTAAGCGAGCATTGTTGTACGTTAATTGAGAGATGACTTCAGCGCCGAGAGTGGCGTATTTATTACACAGAGATGGAAGACTGGCGAGACGAAAGGGGGGATCAGGAAAAGGGGTAGATGTTAAAAATGAGTGAGACAGAGAGACAAATATTACTGTCTTTTCTCTTTCTCTCTCCGATCTTTCGTCTCTTGTCGTTTCCTCCTCTTTCTAACATTCTCATTCTCGTTTCTCGACTCACTAAGACCAAGAGGATTAATTAAACCGAATTGCCACGAGCGCGAAGAGATCTCGCGACTCGAGAAAATCGTGTACCAAAAATCGTATGGGCTATTCCTTGTCTCTCAATATTTTTTTTTTTTTTTTTAATTTTTCTTTTTTAACGTTATCATGCATCTTTAGTCTTTATTTAAATGAAAAATATTCATCATTTCTTAGGAAAAGTTTTCCTTCAGCTTCATGTGCTGCATATTAATTATTTTTTCTTTTCAAAACTCTATTCTTTCTGCATTATTGGATGTATATTTTGCAGGGCTTGGAAAATAATTCGAAGTTGCAGCTCATTAAACTACAGCGGATATTCTAATGTTATTATTTTTATGATTGTTGTTATTATTATTATCATTATTTTATTTTCCATTCCTGCTTTCTCTTCAATTTCTTCTTCCTTCAACTCGAAATTCTTGACTGCCAGTCAATTTAATTCGCACCAAGTTCTTCGTATTATTGCACTTATTATGCTCGTATAGTCGTCGACGTCGTAGTCATCTCGACGAACTAATTAACTCCGTGATAGCTTCTGCTGCTTGGATTACATTAATAAAAGCAAAAAGGGGGTGGGTTAGGACTTATTAAAGAATAAAAGAGAGAAAAAATAATAATAGAAAGAGGCAGGGAGCAAGAACAAAGCAAAATTTATATACATATATATATATTGTTACGTCCTGGGATTTCGTCCAATCTCTATTTTTATATTTTTAAGCGATTAATAATTTTATCGCGATGAGAGCGTCTTAACCGTCGAGCTCCCACAGAGATCGTCCACTAAAATTGCTGACGACGGAGATCTCACGGTAGTGGACAAGACGCTCAACACCTCCCGAACGCGCGAAGTCCGGCTTATCGCGAACTTCGTGCGCGGAGTAATACAATATAAAAGTGCAGCGCACTAATTTCAAAAGCGAATAGTCAGTTCTATCCTGGAGCCCGACCACGATGGTCGAGGACTCCCTAATCATAAAAGAGCACGGAAGACAAATCTCCGTGATCAAAAATATAAAAGTTTTCCAAAAGGGCCTCGACCCTCAAGGTCGAGGACCCCATTCAAACTTCGGTCCACCAACCGTCTAAATTGGTTACCCGAAAATGCATTTCGAGAACCTAGATAAAATCCGGAGAATCAAAAATATAATTCGGAAGTAACAAGCGCGAATGGCCCCAAGCGTCGTCGCTCGGTGGGCCATTGCGCAAATAAACTGCACATGTAATTCTCAATGTAATAACGACTACCATCAATTAGTGATTTCAATAAAAATCGTTATTTGTTATTGATTAAGCAAAAGTATTTTAAAATCATTAACCGTTACCTTTACTCCACCGTCGTTCCATATAATAACTAATCACCCTACCTGGACAACTGGCTCCAATCCCCGATTTGCCTTTGCAAATCTAAAACCGGAGCAACATAAACTCTACGATCACGGTAAGTCCTAACACTGTCAGGCAAAATTATCGGGACGTAACATTTTTGGTGGCAGCGGTGGGATACGTTGTCAAGTGGCAGGTGAAGAAAAAAATAAATAAAAAGAAATAAATAAATGGAACGATCGGAAGGAAACGAGTGTAAAAACAATTCGCGAGTCTGCGAGCAGTGTCTCAAATGAAGAACACGAAAACGGACAATTCCACAAAAGGAAAGTCTACATGCCAAGTGCAACGAAATAAATATGAAGTGATAGGAAACACAAAAGACGCCCCGCGAATATTGTCAAATATCGTGCGTGCGAAAATAAAATAAGTGGTTCGCGTTCCCTGAACAATTACGTCGAATAAAGCTCGTGTTAAAAAATAAAATTTCAACAATTGCAAAATCGAATTTAGGCGATGTGTCAAATAAAGAAATTTCGAACAATCACGTGAAATAAAATGCAACCGAAGTGGTAAATAACCAAATTTCGGAAAATCGCTCGAAATGAAATATAACCTCAGTGTTAATAAATAAAAATGTCGAGCAATCACGCGAAATAAAATTTAACCAGTGAGTTAAATAATAAAATTTCGAACAATTATGTGAAATAGAATCCAACCAAAGAGTTGAACAATAAAATTTCGAAAAATCGCGAAATAAAATTTAACCAAGTGTTAGATATTAAATATTCGAAAATTACGCGATACTGAATTTGTCAATAGTGTCAAATAATAATGTTTCGAAAAATCGCGAAACCAAATTTAACCATGAGTTGGACAATAAAATTCCAAACAATTACGTTAAATAAAAATACCGAACAATCACCCGAAATTCAATTTAACTAAAATGTTGAATAATGCAATTTCGAAGAACCACGTGAAATAAAATTTTACCAAAGTGTTAAATAATAAAATTTTGAATCGTTAAACGAAATAAAAAAAAGAAATAAAAAAAATATTCCGAACAATTCCGCGAACTATCGTGAAGTCCGCACTAAAGACATAAGAGAATCGTGATTTACAAAAAAACACGATTCAAATCAAAGTAAAATAAAATAAGTGGTTCGCGTTCTCCGAGCAAATGCGAACTAAAGAAAACTCGAACAAAGTGAGTGGAAGAAAAATAATTTTCGTACCACACCAAACATTATTCAACCAACGAGAATATTTCCACCCCTTCAATCGATACGGAACAAGTGAAATAAAATAATAAGTTGAGTTCAATCGACAAAAAATATTATAAGTCGAAAAATAATTTAAATAAAAATGCCATTGAGCTAAAGTGCTCCAGTGATAAGGTGCACGAATAAGTGAAAAAAAAAAATGAATGAAAATTATCCAAAATTTTCATGAACTATAAAAATTCAAAAAAAAAAGATTATAAAAATTACGAGAACTAATGACATTATCACCGAACGTGAATACAACACGTGGGTGATTAAAATATTTGCATATACCGAGTACCAGAGGAACTGTCATCCGAGACGCCCTGCAGCTGTGTCAAGACAGAAAACTACAGGGTGACGCAAAAATCCTTTGGACCATCTCATCATCGATCGCGCTGAATCCAAACGTACAAGTCCGAAGGAACCTCTGAGCCAACAATGGACAAGTCAACAGGACCTCTGAGATGTCAAACAAGGTCACGCGTCAAAACGGAAAGGAGCATCCAAAGATAAGAACGTTCCCGATACGGCATAGTTATAGCAAAATAAAATATTGCGAGAGAATAATTAAATTAGCGCTCGAATTAAAATAGGATAAATTTAATTTCGAAATAAGCACCATAGCGAATGCACGGAAGTAAATTTTTGACACATAGATCAAAATGAATAAATAAATAAATACATTTTTAGAAATGCAAAAATTGAAAGAAAAACCAAATAAAACGTCTATGGGCACAATTTCATACTGTGCACCGTAGTGAATACACGAAATTAAATTTTGACAAGGCGATCAAATTAATACAATTTTGAAAATTAAAAGAATCGTAAAATTTGCAAAAATCGTTATTCACAAAGAATATGGATACGCCGTAGCGAGGGCACGGACGTACGTTTCCAAAGATTGAAAAAGAAAAGAGGAATATTTTCTAAATGGAAATGACTCAAATGAAAGTAAAAATACCCTGCATAAAAATAATAAAAAACGAAAATAATAAAATAAAAACCCACGGGGTTAATCAGTCTCAAAGAAAAATTTGATACTAAGTAAATAAATTACTATTAAAATAAAACAGACCAAATGGTCGTATTTGAATAAAATAAGCAATTTTTTTTATTGTCTTGAAAAAATGTCTCGTGCAAGTACATCGAAACCTCTGACTCGATAAACGAACATGTACATTCGAACCTCTGACACGTAGACGAAAATCAAACGAAAATCATTGAAATAAAATCATTTAAAACAATTATTATTTTTATGCAAAGTAAAATAAATAAATAAACTTTCAAGACTTATCACGAGTAAAGTTTATAAAGGGTTGAGTGCTACGAGACTTACGGAATCTCTCGAGGCCACGGAAGACCACCTTAGAAGAGATCCGTAGAGGGAAGCTCAATACCGAATAACATTTGAAAAAATGTAGTACGACTACGCGATCCTGAAGGCCTCGCGAGCGTATAAAATAATAAAAGTAAAATCACGCGATAAAGCGACAACTCTTGCGCCGAGTACGAGTGTACACGTCCACGGAACCGTTGAGCCCTACAATGGACAAGTCACCTGGACCTCTGAGACACTGCGTAGCAGTAAGCAAGTAAAATTTGAAAAAAAAATGAAAAAAAGATTTTTAGTTTTGAAAAACCAAGCTACACTTACTTTAGCTTAGTATCGAATACAAATGTTCTGCGAACCACAGTATCGACAGATAAGAACATTAATATGACAGATTTAAGAAATAGTTCATAAAAATTCGAAAATAAAAATTGTCTTGCAATCTCAAAAAAAAAATAATAATAAAAAATCAGGATAAGTGAGTGGTTACGCCGTAGCGAAGGCACGGACGTACTAAACAAAATTAATAAAAGGTCCTTATTTGATAAGAGAAATTTGAATTTAAAAAAAAAAAAAAAAAAAAAAAAAAAAAAAATCAGAATAAGTGAATGGTTACGCCGTAGCGAAGACACGGACGTATTTATTAAAAATTTAACGAAGGTAAAAGAATGCGTATTTTCCTAAATAAAATACATCTTCCGAATAAAAGTGAACATTGCTTGGGTATAAGAATTAAATACGTAGCCGACAAAAAGAAAATACAGAATTGATTGAGAAAGATATATCAAGAAATCAAAATTAAATCAAAGTCAATCAGCAAAATACAAAATAAAAAATATTCAAAATATACGTCTTTGGCCAATTGCCCGTAAACAATTGAACACAGAAGATATGATAAATCATCAATGCAAAATTTATAAAAATAAAAGACTTATATCGATCCAACGATCCTTGAGACGGAGGACGAATAAGCATAATAAAAGAACATTTTGAAATCAAATCATTCAAAATAATTTCTATTTCAATGAAAAATTTATAAAAATAAATAAAAATAAAAGACTTATATCGATCCAACGATCTTAGAGACGGAGGACGAATAAGCATAATAAAAGAAAGTTTTGAAATCAAATCATTCAAAATAATTTCTATTTCAATGAAAAATTTATAAAAATAAATAAAAACAAAAGACTTATTACGATCCAACGATCCTATAGAGACGGAGGACGAATAAGCATAATACAAATAAAAATAAAAATTGTAATCAAATAATTTACAAAAATTGAAAGACTTATTACGATCCTAGAGATAAAGGACGAATGAGCATATTAAAAATAAAAATTTTGAAATCAAAATTTTTTCCAAAAAAAAATAAGAATTTCAAAGACTTATTACGATCTGACGATCCGAGCGACGGAGGACGAATAAGCAACATAAAGGGTTGAGTGATATCAAACCTACGGAATCTTTCAAGGCCACGGATTGTCCACCCCAAAAAGAAATCTGTAGAGGGAAGCTCAATGCCTAACAAAATAAGCCTTATTACGATCCAACGATTCTAGAGACGGAGGACGAATAAGCATGATAAAAAAATATATAATAAAATTTGTAATCAAATGATTTGCAAAAATTTCAAAGACTTATTACGATCTGACGATCCTAGCGACGGAGGACGAATAAGCAATGTAAAGGGTTGAGTGATATCAAACCTACAGAATCTCTCAAGGCCACGGATAGACCACCTTAGAAGAAGACATCTGTAGAGGAAAGCTCAATGCCCAACAAAATATTGAGGAATGCTGCGACTTGCGATAAGCGAAAGTGCGAAGCCGTCGTAGACAGTCCAAAATGCAATTATCAATGGAAAATAAATCCGAAAGCACTCCAATTATAAAACGAAAGTAGATTCAATATAAAATTCAAATAAGTAAAAAAATAAATAAAGTTAAAAATAAAGATTCAGAAGCATAAAAAAATAATTTTGAGATCAAATCATTCAAAATAACTATTACTCTTTCTTGCAAAAAGAAAAAATGCTCACATACAATGGAGGACCCATTTCCACAGTCGAACAAGTCGAAGTGACCTCTGAGCCTTCGAGAGGACAAGTCCAAAGAACCTCTGAGTTGACATGTGAGAGGGTACAATCAAACCTCTGATGCGAAGAAAAATTCAAAAAAAAATGAACGCTGACTTATTACGATCCAACGATCTTAGAGACGGAGGACGAATGAGCAACGCAAAATAAGGACAAAATAAAATTAGTCCTAGTCAAGGGCGAGTGATAAGAAACCTGTAGGATCCTGATAGGCCACGAAAAGTTCACCTTAAATAGGACCTATAGAGGCAAGCTCGATCCAAAAAAAAAATACTGTAACAATATTCGAGCTATCATCGAAAAAAATGTATTGTAAACAACGATGGCGAAGACAAAGATACTTGAGGCACGGGTACGCACAAGTAATCGAACATGTCAAACATCAAGATTAAAAAAAAAAACATAATTACAATCTCGAAAGATAACCTGTAGGTTCACTCATCGAGTATTTCTCAATTTTCTGGACACCAAGGCAAAATAATAATCATTTTTCGCCATGGTTGCCATGACCAAAATGTAAAGGGTAAATACCCCTGTCAAAAAAAACAAAACAAATCAGAACGTTATTGTAATAAAACGTTCACTTAAAAATAATGCAAATTAAATTAACCAAAATACAATGTTATTGAAAAACAAATCAATATCGAATAATAATAAAAAAAATAATCAAAATTCAATTTTAAATTGAATCAACGAGAATTGAACAAACGAAATTGAAAGGACGCTCTTCCTGCCGAATGCTAAGCCTAAGCGTAGCATTCTTCTTAAAGGGGGAGGTGTTACGTCCTGGGATTTCGTCCAATCTCTATTTTTATATTTTTAAGCGATTAATAATTTTATCGCGATGAGAGCGTCTTAACCGTCGAGCTCCCACAGAGATCGTCCACTAAAATTGCTGACGACGGAGATCTCACGGTAGTGGACAAGACGCTCAACACCTCCCGAACGCGCGAAGTCCGGCTTATCGCGAACTTCGTGCGCGGAGTAATACAATATAAAAGTGCAGCGCACTAATTTCAAAAGCGAATAGTCAGTTCTATCCTGGAGCCCGACCACGATGGTCGAGGACTCCCTAATCATAAAAGAGCACGGAAGACAAATCTCCGTGATCAAAAATATAAAAGTTTTCCAAAAGGGCCTCGACCCTCAAGGTCGAGGACCCCATTCAAACTTCGGTCCACCAACCGTCTAAATTGGTTACCCGAAAATGCATTTCGAGAACCTAGATAAAATCCGGAGAATCAAAAATATAATTCGGAAGTAACAAGCGCGAATGGCCCCAAGCGTCGTCGCTCGGTGGGCCATTGCGCAAATAAACTGCACATGTAATTCTCAATGTAATAACGACTACCATCAATTAGTGATTTCAATAAAAATCGTTATTTGTTATTGATTAAGCAAAAGTATTTTAAAATCATTAACCGTTACCTTTACTCCACCGTCGTTCCATATAATAACTAATCACCCTACCTGGACAACTGGCTCCAATCCCCGATTTGCCTTTGCAAATCTAAAACCGGAGCAACATAAACTCTACGATCACGGTAAGTCCTAACACTGTCAGGCAAAATTATCGGGACGTAACAATATCTATAAATGTATAGATTTTTGGAGGGTTGTTTCTACTTTTATTTTTAAAAAATCACTTAAAATTAAAAGTCGTAATTTATACGTGAAGAAGGTAATTATTAATTAGAAAATTTCTTCCTTGTTTTTTTTTTTTTTTTTGGACCAATGAATCTGAAGAGATGTTTATTGTTGGAATTTTAACGGGACTTTATTTCGTGGGAGACTCATAAATTCTTTCTCATGATCGTAAATTTCGTTGCACATGTTTGACGCTCTGAGAGCAAAAAAGCGCGGATCTTTTGGTTAAGGTTGATTTTAAAAAATATATCTCTCATCGCAAACACAAGTCAGTCCACTGTCCGTTGTTCTTCAATTCCCAGCTCAGACTGCCTATCTCCCTATTCTGTTTTCTCGCTTCTCGCACGTGCTCGAAGATGAGATGCGAACACTTGGCGATTTCATCTCGAACGACCGAGTCTGAGGGAATTAAATTAAGAAAAAAAAAATAAAAAAAACTCGGAGCACAATGCCGTCGATTGTTTATCTTGAAATGTATGGTCTGCTCAGTGTAAGCACGAATGATGAAGAACGAGACAGAGATAATATATAAAAGAGTGGACGCTCAATCAAGCATGTCGACAACTTAATATTTTATTTACGCTATTAATCTGGGAGCAACGTCAAGCCGTTTTTTTTTTTTTTTTTTTTCAAACAGCTTTTAAACCTAAATTCCATTGCATTATATAATGCAACCATAAAATAAATTAACCAAATCGATGATACATTATAAAATTTTGAAAAATCTTTGGATATTTTTCTTTCAGACGTATACTGTTGCCTGGATATTAATTATTTACTTGACAATTAAACTGCTGAAGCGAACGAGAGAGAGAGAGAGAGTAAGAGCGCTCTTAATTGGCTATCGATTACTAAAATATATATTTGCACAACAGTGCATCACGGAAAATAAAGTGAAAAGACTTTTCTCAACGAAATGTGTCTATAAATGTTATACAAAACTACGACATTCCTTTATAAACAGAGTTTACTTTTCCACGGCTCTTCATCAAAGAAAAGTAAATTACTTAGACAACGAAAAGAAAGGCTGTAATAAGAAAGAAGAAAATGTTGCAACCACCCAGGGTGGCCTCTGTTTCAATATGAGAGTTTTGTTGAACAAGCAATGGGGCTACAAACCTTTTGCAAACCACAGAAACGTGGTCCACCATGAACCACCGCAACTGCGCAACGATCTCTAATTACGTATTATCCTCCTCGCTGTGGTATAAGGCTTCAATTTCCTCTCTTTACTCTCTCTCTCTCTCTCTCTCTCTCTCTCTCTCTCTTTTTGCCGATTCGTTATTATTATCCTAACAAATAATCATATTGTATTATGTTGCGTTATGTTAAGTTGAGAGTCTTTACATTTTCAATTTTTTGCCCTATAACGTGATTGCACAAAATAATGATTATCTGTTAATTTATCCATCTCCCTTCATCTGGAAAAACTTAGCAGTTCTCAAATCCTTCAAGGATATTCAAGGATATATACAGATTCAAAGCTGAATATTTGAAATGACAAATTCATTTGTAATATTCGATTTAAATGACAGAATGACAGTGCAGGATATGTGAATTTCTTAAAAATAAAGTTTTATTCTTACTATAAAGTCAAAGTCAATTTGACAATTCTTTTGATAATATCTCGGAGACTTTGAATATATTTATTAACGAAATAACACAATGAGAAACGAAGAGTATTTTTATAATAAATTATACGATTATATACAAAATATTTAGTAAAGAAATTTATTGAAATGAACTCTTTTAGGAAGAGAAAACTCGAGGAGTATATTTGTCGTGAACGTGAGATTTCTTATCAATTTAAGAAGCAAGCTTTATCGAATTTATATAGAGCGTAGCCGGAAATAGGATATCGCATTCTAAAGTTGGTTGAGGTTTGGGAGATGCGAGCGGGAAGGACGACGGTTGTGGTTGTGAATCGCGCCAATGAAAGTCGTTGATTAATATTTCAGCAAAGATAGTACATATATATGTATATATTGGTAGCAGTTTATCCCAGGAATTTCTCACACCCGAGCTGCCAAGATCGTTTGAATAATTCATGCCAAAGCATCCCCATTCCTTCCCTACACTCGAAACCCCCTCCCCTGTTTCCTAAAAAATCATCCCCGAACTACCGTTTGAGTTATTTGTTGAACCGCAAACACGATATTTGTCGCAATTTCATTCGTCATCGTGATCCCGGATCCTTTCGTTGTAATAAATTCAACCTGCTCGAGATGACAAGGCAATATACGCAGATTCCAAGAGATTTCAATCGGATCAAAATTGGATTATAATTTTATTAGTTCATTGTAATTTTTTTACATAAACTGTGTCAAAGCAGTCATCATTTTTCGATTCAATTTTCAAATCAATTTTCTGACCAAGAATGTCTAAAAATTCATTTGTTTGATAAAAGTTGAAAAAAATCATTTAAAAAATTAGTACTGTTCTTACCCGAAGTATCATTTTCATTGATTTAGTTTCAAGATCATTAAAAAGAGTTGAGAACAAATAATAAATAGACGTGAATGAAAGGAAAACATAAACAAAATGGTCCATTTTAGAACCAACTCACGTGTGTAGGTGTGCAAGCTCATGTATCAGAGAACTGCGTGCAGTAAAAGATCAACGAGAAGGTGTGAGAGAGAGAAAAAGCGAAAAAGAAAGAAATAAAACAATAAAAAAACGAAAGAAAAAGTCGGAAAGAAGAAACGAAGCAAGGAACGAAGCTCGAGCTTCTCGCGATATCGTGCTCTTTTTCACTACGTTATAAATCAAACATTCACAAAGGATAATGGATGAAGGAAAAGCCCCGGGCGAACTATAGCGTTCGCTCGATGATACGTATACACTTTATACATATTTTACAATATATATATATGTACACATTGTACCATTATGGGATGTACTTCAAGGGAATAATAATAACAGTTAAAAAAATAATAATAAAAAAAATCGAATGGATCTCGTGGTGGAGTATCGAAAGAGGAAATTCTTGAGTGAAATTTACGTAAGCGCAAAAGTGCATGACCGAGTGCAAAAAAAAAACTACAAGAAAGGAAGATAAAAAGAACATATCGAAGAATTGAAATAAATCGCGACGATTATTTAATCGAATTGTTCGATAATCGATCGAGTAATCATCATAAAAATATGTATTGTTTTTAATTGGATACAATGTAAATTTCGAACAACACAACACGATAATCGATTGCAATAATTATTATCCTACATGACAAATTGTTGAAATAATTCTTTTAAAAGTAAATCTTATAGTACAACTGATATATTATTATTATTATTGTTATTATTATTTCTATAACTGATTTATTACAATTAATAAAATATATTTTCGATTTTCGGTCCATTACTCGTTCGGACAGTACATCGATCACAAAAATGTGAAAGGATCAGAGAGGAAAAGGGATGATAGAGAGAAAGTGTTGCAAGCATCCCCTTGTCTTCAACCGCTATCCTCTCTTTTTGTTTCTTTTTTTCTCTTTTCTCCCCTCTCTTATTTTCTCGACATCATGAGTGAGGGATGGGAAAAAAGTAATATTTATATATATATATATGTGTGTGCGTATGTGTATATTTTTCTCTTTTTCTTACCAACCCCTCTCGCCATCGGATAATTCCCGTTCGTTGCAACGTCATTAACTTCTTCTTATTTGAAGGGAAATACCGCGTGTGCACGCTCGCGGGGCTTATATCGACGATGGCGCCCCCTCCTGAGGCCCGAAGGACTCATCGATCACTGAGCTGTGGCGCTCACTATTTCCGGGGATGAAAGATATATTTCTATATATATATATCGATTTGTAGATATATAATGGACGGAGATCAGAGTATGAAGGTCACCTTTGCAACACTCGATGTAACACCAGAACACCCGAGAATGTCCAATCTCGACGCGATTTTTCACGCTTGAGTCTTTCCCTCTCCCTTTTTTTGTCCAGGGGGTGAAAAGTAGCGAGGGAACAAAAATTTCTCCTTTTTCACAACCGCTGCATTCCGTCGAAAAGTTTATATTCTCGAGTGTATTTGAGAATAAAAATAATCTTTGTTTATTTAAATCGATATATATATAAATAAATATTGTTTATTTTTATAAATAATTCTCCCCGTTCCATTTTGTGCGTTTGGAAGTTTTTGTTTTTTTTTTATTTTTCAACAGCAGTACTCCATCATCATGGCTTCTATACTTTCTGGTATAGAGCAAACAGATTTCAATTTTTTCGTATAACAAATCACAAACAGCTGGGATTTCATTGTTTTGCATTTTTTTCACTGAATTCTATGTAAAGTCTGGGGTTTCTATTTTGCATGTTTCGCTAATAGAAGTTTAATATTTTTTTGGAATCGTGAAAATATCTTTACAAATAGAATTTCGGTTGGAATACAACGTAAAAAAGTGAAAAAATGAAATATAAATGAGTTTATGAGCGTGAAAATATTGCTACGTGCAACACTCGTAAATTTGTCGAGATAAAAAGCAACATAAGGGAGGAAAAGAAAAAAAATAAAAGTAGTATTGCATGTGGGGGGAAAAATAGTATACTAGAAGTAACCCTGGGTGTGAAGGGAGGGAAAAGGGCGAGCTTTATTAAGCGGCATGTGCGAATAAGGGATACGAGACCAATCGATTATCCACGCCGTCAGCTTGTCCCACTATCAAGATACTTTTAATCATATTCATATTCATGTTTGTCTACTAAGCATATACCTTGTTCTATATATTAACTTCTTATATTTCTACAGTACATCTAGGTATCAAAAAAATTACATTGACATTTATTTTTTTTTGTGATTTTATCGATTTTCCTTTATTTATCCAAATTTTTGGATAATTCTTTGATAAACTCTTAAGTAATTTCAATCAGAATAAATGCAAACTGAATTATTCAGGAGAAATGATTAAGGAGCTAATTTTATATTCAGAAATGAATGGTGAAGATAAATTTATTTTTAATTCGTTGAAAGTGCGGAAAATGAATAATATAAATACCAAATTTAAAATTTACAATTGAGTCAAGAAATTGGATTCATATCAAATGATCAATATGGATTTACACAAAATTTGAATCATTTTCAACATTTGGTTTTATACAGTTGTTTAAAAATAGATCCAAACTATTTAAAAAACTCTCCCCGTTCCAGTAAAACAACATTTTAAATACTTTATTTGATTATTTTCTGGCAGAAGAGCTTTCGAATAATATAAGAACGATATTTTTGTAAAGATATTTTGCAGAACGATGATAGAACTTGTAAAATTCGAAATATATGTGAGCCGGACTCACGTAGTACTTGTTCATCTTTATTTCGATAAATTCGAAGTGTTGGGGAGAGATTGTTCAATTCTTTCGTTATTTATAACCTCTCTGTCTTTCTAACTTTTGGATATGAAACTTTAGCTCCATCCCTTACCCCTCTGTCCCTCCTCGTGCCTTTTTTCTTCTCGCTTTTCTTGTACCCTGAATCTTGGGAGTTTTGTCTCGTACGTGGCGCGAATAGGGCCCGATGAAACGATAAAAAAGATCATAAAGGTAACGGCCGTAACGGGGCTACGGTCTATACGTGAGTTCTTCCTCTAAACTCACTTCATACTCGACCGAAAGACTCGCCATAATTTCTTAGAATATATCGTTTTTTATCTTTTTTTCTTTTCTTGCGTTTTTTTTTTTTTTTCGTTCCTCTCGATAATTTACGTCTTGCACAGTTTTTCGAACTTTGAGTAAAATTTGTTTTAGATCTAAAAAAAAAGCATTAATAATCTTATTCAATTTTCCATTTAGATTTTGAAATAATAATTTTTTATTCCCTTCATTCTCAATTCAATAGAAAATGCTGAATAATTGATTACCAAAAAAAAGGACTATAAGTTAAAGAAAAGTTCGGATCAACCCAGAGTTGATGTAAGTTCATTATCAATAATTTATTTCTCGTCGGTTAACTGCTATATGGAAAATCGAATTTTTTTTTTGCACGACCCAATTGTTCGTAAATTTGATTTATTAAAAATCAATCGTTCCATTAAAGCTGGTCTACGAAATTATTCATAAGTTGAGAACCATTTGTACTTTGTTATTTCTCTCCTTCAGGTGTATTGAAAAGTGCTCTAGAGATGAAGTACGAGATTGCTCTCGTGCACCAAGAAATAGGGAGCAAAGAATCTTCGTGTTTCATCTTGAGCAGAGCAAGTTTTTCGAATGAAATTCCTTTGCAACGTAGTCAGGTTAACCACACACGCGTAATAAGTCATTTGTTTCTCTCGTACGCAAATTGCAAGTAGTAGGATTTCTCTCAAGTGCCTCTTCATGTTATATATATTTTTATTTATTTTTACAAGCAAAAATGTCGGACTATTTCTCGAAGTAATTTTCCAAATAGTTCGCAATGTGAAATACGCCTTTAAAATAACAATAACAATAAATAATAAAGTCTAAAGTAAAAAATGTTGAAATGTCGAGCCATTACTTTTTTCCGCAGCAGTACTTTCGACTGGAATGTTGATTTAGTTTAGTCTTAAGCGGGAATGAGCAATGAGTACACAACCGGAAATGAAAGAAAACATTTTCACAGAGATATGGCACGTACAAACGATAAGCAAAAATTTTTTGAATGCCCAACAATAACGAGTTTTCCAACGGTCAATTGTTTTCACCGCAAAGCATTTTTCGTTATGCTTAATTTAATAAAATGGGGTTGGAGAAAAAGTGAGTCAAGATTGTGTGAAATGGCCTGTGAAAAAATTATGAACGTTTGTTGGGACTTGATTTATCTGTGGCTGTTAATTTGTTCCGGCCCCTTGAGGATGTAAGAATGGCAGCCAAAATAAAGTCCGAAAAATATCCGGAAAGTTAGGGACGAAGTAAAAAAGGCAAAAAAAAATGAAGGGAGGAAAAAATCCGGAAGACGTCAAGGAAAAACGGAAATCTTAAGGTCCTGACACAACCCATTGAACAGGGATTTTCATCCTACACTTTTTTTAAGGACGAAGAATAAATCTGCAAAAGACTGACCACATACACACACACGCGCACACATGTAACTATATACTTTTACATACGAAACAATATTTTTGCCTCTTTTATTCACGAATCGTAGACAGTTTATTCGGGATCCTCCGTCCTGATGGACCAAGTGCCAAAACCCATCTCCCATGGGCCAATTTCCCCCGTTCTCTAATCCCAACCTTGTTCCTTCAGACCTTAATGCCGTAACAATATTCGCAACAGGACAAAACGTGGACGACACATAATGGCGATTGTTCGCCTCCTCCTGCTTCTCTCCTTCGATCCTTCATGTTCACTCTGTGATAATCTTATTTTTATTTTGATAATTTTATTTTATTTTGAAATTAGGAGAGCAATCGAGTTAGTTGACGTTAACAAATTTATAATTTCGACAAATATTGCTGGTCGCATAACAACGAAGCTTACATACATCCGTCTCACTCACACTCACACATTCACATAAATACGTTAAATCGTTCGTTTGTATTAATTGTGTAGGATAAAGAATGCTTATCTTTTATTTCTTTGATCGTCCCTCGTTGGCTCTTTCATTTGTTCCGGGACATCTGTTGCGTGGATGCTCCGAAGTACGTGGAAAATGGTTGGAAGGCCAGCCCGAAGGTTTTAATGAACTCCAACGTCTTCGATATATCGTTGATGGTAGAGATGGAGATCCAGGCTTTGGCGATGTTGTATGACGATGGTCCCGGAACGAAAGAGGCCGAGAGCACGCGTTGATTCATTATATCCAATTCGATCGAGAAGGCGCATGCCCATCGATCGAATTGGGGAATCACGTGAGGGATCATAAAATTTCGATCACGTGCTCGTTTGGGGATTGTCGCAATTATTGAATCGTTACATCATCCCCCTTTTGTATGGGATGAAGTCATAAGACGTTCCATACAAACTCACGCATACATGCATTCACATATATAACATTCATAACCCATACTTGATCGAGTGTCTAAACACTTTCAATTCAATTTAAATATCAATCTTTTCTTCACGATATAGAGTCTTTATACATTTTCAAAGGAAACATGTCAACTAATTATTAATTTTATATATCATTCCGAAATTCTTACATCATTACGCATTATATATATAAATATCTTAGAACTGGCAGCGTCTGAAGGCTCTCAAAAAAAAAATATTTTCTATACCATATTTAGGGAGCGGACTGGTGATATTTTCGGAGACTTAACATATTGTAGACTCCCTTTTTTTTCATTTCGTCATCGACGTACGATAATTCGAACGCATTAGCACCAACTATTTTCGTTATCTTATAGGGCCCTTCATATAAGTGAAAAAATTTGTGTGTGACTCTGTCTCCAGCATTCGACAAATGTGGAACCAGCAAGAGTACTAAATCATTTACTTTGAGTTTAATTTTGCTTATTGATTTTTGTTGCCTCTTTCTACTTTCGAATTGTTTAAGAAGACGATCATTTGCCAGTACAAACCTGTCAACCTTATTCTTATTGTCTGTATGGGGGAAGCCAATAAGTTTCCTAATTTCATCATACGGTTTTTCCCCATAAAATAGTTCATGAGGGCTAAAACCAGTGCTTTGGTGGGTGGTAATATTCAAAACATTCTGTATCTCTGGAATGCATTTCGCCCATTTGGTGTGTTTGTCCGAACAGAGTGTTCTGAAAAGCCTACCCAGTTCGCGCATTACACGCTCCGACGGATTAGATTGCGGATGACGTATCGAAGAATAACTAACAATGATACCTTCTTTTTCTAATCGGGTTTTCCACGCTCGCGCAGTAAACTGGGTCCCGTGATCAGACAATACTCTTGTTGGCTTGCCAATACGGACAACATAATCATCAAGTATCTTTTTGAGAACAATATCCGTCGTAGCTCTTTTTATCGGATAAAGCATTACTAACTTAGAGAATGTGTCAAGGACCACAAAAATATACTGCACCCCTCCTATGGATTTCGGCAGAGGCCCATAAAAATCGACTGCAATTAGTTCGTTTGGTTTTTTCGAACTGATCATGTGAAATTCCCCCTCCATGCTATAAGACAGGTGTTTGACTCGTTGACAAAGATCACACGGCAATAACAATTTCTTTATATCTCGATTCATGCCCCTCCAATAATAATACTGCTGTATATATTTCAATGTCTTATAGATTCCGGCATGTGCTAACCTTTCATGGGTAGACCTAACTATTAAAGCTCTCACTTGTTGCGGTACAATTATGCACCAATCAGGTGATAATGATCTTTTATGAAACCAAATTCCGTTATAATGTTGTATGTGTTCAGGATTCTTATCCCTCATTTTCGCAACATCTTTCTGTAGTTCGAGATCACAGGCTTGCATTTTTTCAAGATGTTTTAAGTTGTTGCGAAGAACGGGGTCTAACTCCAAACTACATACTGCACACAATGCATTGATCCCCCCATCACTGAATTTCATTGATGAAGGGATGCAATATTGTAATATAGAAATAGCGATCTCTTTAGGTTCGTCTCGGTGGAATTTGGCATCAGGATTTCTGCTGAAGAAATCAGCGACGTAGTTATCTCGTCCATGACAATGCCTGACTTCGAAGTCATATTCCTGCAGCAAAAGGCTCCATCGACATAAACGGGCCGTTTGATACAAGGTTGAATTCAGAAATGTCAAGCATTGATGGTCGGTGATTATCTCAAACTTACGTCCCATAAGGTATATTCGAAATTTATTGATTGCATATATAATCGCTAACAACTCTTTTTCAGTCGTTGTATAATTAACTTCCGCTAAATTTAGACATCTGCTAACAAGAGATATTATGTGATGATCCCCCTGACTATCTGTTTGGTATAATATACCGCAAATTCCGGCGTCCGACGCATCAGTTTGAACCTTAAAAATTTCGTCTGGCAAGATATGATTTAATTGGATGACATTTATGAATTTATTCTTCAATATTATAAATGCACACTCATGTTCCCTAGTCCAATTCCATGTCACCTCTTTCTTAAGCAACATACGGAACGGTTCTAAAAATTGTGAGTACCCTACGACGAACTGTCTGTAGTAATTGCAGACTCCAAGAAATTTTTGAAGTTGCAGCTTACTAGCAGGAGATTCAAAGTCGCGGATCACGCTCAACTTTTCCGGCTCAGGAACAATCCCGGTAGGTGAAAGAACAAATCCCAAAAATGACACGCTTTTCTGACAAAATCTGGCTTTACTCAGACGAAGGGTAAAATTATTCTTCAATAATACACTAAAAAGCTTTTCCAAGTGAATTATGTGTTGTTCAAAGTTAAGTGATGCTATAAGGAGATCATCAACGTAATAAGTGAGAAAATCGGAGTATTTGTTTCCTAGAGCCAAACTGAGGGCTCGAATAAAGCCACTACCAGCTGTTTTTATGCCAAACGGAATTCTACAAAATTGATAAACAGTGCCGTCATGTAAAAATGCCGTATATTGTCTCGAATTTTTCTCTAAAGGAACCTGCCAGTACCCATGCGTTAGGTCCAAGGTGGACAAGATTTGCACTCCGTGAAACTTCTGCATTATTTCATTAATTATTGGAGGAGCCTCATTATCTCCTCGTATAACCTCGTTTAAGAAACGGGCATCTAAACATAACCGAACCCTTCCATCTTTTTTCTTGACAATTCTCAGAGGGTTGCAATATTCGCTGTTTGACCTTTCAATGACCCCTGCGTCTAACATTTGCTGTATTTCTGAATCTACTGCGTTGCGCAGTGCCAAGGGCACGGGGTATGAGCGTCGCACAAATGGTTTATCTTTTATTAATTCGATTCGGTGTTCATATACTTTGGTACAACCGGGTTTATTTGAAAATAATGGACGATATGATGCAATTAAATCGATTAAACGACTGGCCTGGTTAGGAGTCAGTGACGACAGCCTAAGCGCGACAGATCGAAGGTCGTCAAAGAAACCCGCGTCCTCAACAGAAAGAGCGCCGCTCGTCTCATGATCATTTTGCGATAATTCATTGACAGCCTGACACTTGGATATTATGTGATTGTTTACATTAGAATACATAATTTTACGCAACATTAAATCGCACCTATGTTTATTATGATTTAAACATGACTTTTCGTGATCATTTTCATGTTTATAATTGTCGATCCACTTATTATTTATACAATTAACCCTTGAATTGCTTCTATCACTTAGATTAATCGTCTCCCACATTTGGGTTTCTACATCTTTATTTGTTGAAATACCGTTAACATACTCTCTTTTAGTCATGTCAACGTTTAAATTAGTGTTTGGACTACCAATCTTCGTTGCCTGTGAATACTCAAGCATCTCAATGTTTTCATTGATAGAACAATTATCGTGAAATTGATCATCCTTCGTGTCAAGGCTATCAGATTGAATGTCTGAAATGTCTTTTTCTTCCGAACACATTAAAATATTAATGTGTGTTACACCGTTACAAGTTACTGACTCGAGTCTCTCCAACGGTCCTCGATCAAACGCCACCGACTCACTATCAAGGCGCTTGCCCCCAACTTCAATTGCATGCTTATTATAATCGATTACAGCCCCATTATGGTCTAGCCAATCGTTACCGATTATCATTTGAGATGTTAAGAATGGGACAACAAGAAATATGAAACAAAAAACGTGAACACCTATATCTACTTTCAGGGAAATTTGACGCTTGATCGTCGTACTTTTCTTGCTAATAGCGGACGTTACATGCATATTGGTTACCGGAAATTCATTTAGTTTTATTCGAAATCGAATTTTGTTATAAAAAGATTCAGACACACAGGTCACTTGACTGCCTGTATCTACCAATGCAGACACGTTTTCTGAGGCAGCTGTTAGTATAATTCGCGGTGATTTTAGCGTGTACTTCGGTTGAGCGTTTTTTGGCGTCACGTCACCCTCTGCGTCTTTTGCTAGGTCCTCGATAAAATCGTAAAAATTCTGGCACGATGTGGGACCTTCATTTATCGTACCAATTAGTGGTTTAAATTATTTGTACTAACGGGATTTGTGTTATTAATGAGTGTACTTTCCATTGTGTGATTACTTTGTATATTAGGAGGCGGTATACGCGTATCAGGTAAAAATTGCCCGAAGTTATGTGATGGATAGTAAAAGGGTATCGCCATATTAGGATAATTTGGAAATGGATAACCCGAAAAGTTTCCATTATTATTTGGAGTTGTTGAATCTTGTGTGTTTGTATTGCGTGGTTTATGGCTATGTGTTTTCGTTCGGTGTTTATTTTGATCTCGGCTAATCCCCAGACTATTAACTCTGTTTGTTCGACTATATTGCCCGTAATTATTGTTGCTCGCATTGTTGTGATCTTTTGTTTTTTCACCTTCAAAATCAATTCTCGTTCCATCTAACTGCGTAAGCGCTTGACTTACGCGAGAGCTATTGTTATAATCAACCGTTGCCAGAGACGATCGCACTCTAAATGGAAGTTGTTGTGTGATGGTGTAATTTATTTCGTATTCAGACATTTTGGGCTTGAAATATTTAGCTTCTCTGACTTGTTTATAATAGTATGCTTGGAAACTACCGTCTGATGATTTATATTTTCGAGATGACCACTGGCTTTTGAATTTCACCTGTATTGGCACTGAATAAAATTCAAACTCAAATTCTCTCTTAAACAATTCAAAATTGCGCATGTTTTCTTTTGAAATCTCATACCAAATCTTTACACGACCCTCTAAAAAACTTTCTATAACTAGCATTTGGTGCTCTTGCGGTACATTTTTGCATCGAATATATTTTTCAATATTTTCTAAAAATTCTAGAGGATTCGTATCCTCCGTGAATTTGGGTACTTTGACGTCGATGTGTAAATATTGCAAATGTCTCACCAATCCGCTCACCAATCGATCATTGTTAGGAATGTCGTTTGAAATTCCCTGTGGATCACCATTTGGTCGATTATCCATGTTTTCGCGTGAAGCAAAGGGAACAGCGTGAGTACGGAGTTGTTCAAATACAGCTCGTTCTTCGTCAAATTTTCTCTGAGCCTCCTTCAGACGCTCCCACTCTGCTCTTATTGTTTCACTTATTTCTGTCGGCATAATGCGAGGCTCTTCGTTTTGTTCTGACCTGTCAATAGTTACAGTTGTATTAGTATTCGAGTTTTCTGTATTTACCATAGTTTTTTCCTTACTGCGGCCAGATTTCGGAGTATTTGGAGATAATCTCTTGCGAATGTTTACGTTTGTTCGAACAGACGTCGCAATTCTCGGTAATGTACGTGTATTCAAACCACGAGTGCTCGACCTCGTGATATGTATTTTATCGTTGGACATGTATATAATTTATCAAATTAAGTTAACGAATAAATTGTGCATGACATGTTTGGATCATGCCTCTACGTTGGGCGCCATTGTGATAATCTTATTTTTATTTTGATAATTTTATTTTATTTTGAAATTAGGAGAGCAATCGAGTTAGTTGACGTTAACAAATTTATAATTTCGACAAATATTGCTGGTCGCATAACAACGAAGCTTACATACATCCGTCTCACTCACACTCACACATTCACATAAATACGTTAAATCGTTCGTTTGTATTAATTGTGTAGGATAAAGAATGCTTATCTTTTATTTCTTTGATCGTCCCTCGTTGGCTCTTTCATTTGTTCCGGGACATCTGTTGCGTGGATGCTCCGAAGTACGTGGAAAATGGTTGGAAGGCCAGCCCGAAGGTTTTAATGAACTCCAACGTCTTCGATATATCGTTGATGGTAGAGATGGAGATCCAGGCTTTGGCGATGTTGTATGACGATGGTCCCGGAACGAAAGAGGCCGAGAGCACGCGTTGATTCATTATATCCAATTCGATCGAGAAGGCGCATGCCCATCGATCGAATTGGGGAATCACGTGAGGGATCATAAAATTTCGATCACGTGCTCGTTTGGGGATGGTCGCAATTATTGAATCGTTACAACTCCCTCATACGAGGCCTTCCGATTCTTATAAACCACTTTCCAACATTTGAAAAATATATTGAGTTCGAAATCAAAACAAAAAAACTGCTTTTAAATAATTCTTAAATGTAACAAAAAAAGTTTTTAATCTGTCAATATTTCTTATGAAATTTTAATCGTGTTTCATTTAAATATTTATACTTATTTGATTATTTCCTATTACAATTTTAACGAACTCTACTTTTTTTTTTTTAGATATTTTCTAATTTTTATTTATTTTATACTTTTATGCTGTACATATTTGTGACAATTTTACATTTTTCAAATGTTTCAAATCGAAGTATTCGATAATCTTCCAATTTTTATGGTACATACTACTTCTTGAGGTTTTAAAATTTCATTGAACGTGATTGTAAACACTAATTCGTCATAAAAAAACATTTATATCCCGAAGTATTTTATTATCACGTATTTCAGACCTTCCGGTCATCGTATAAGGCCTTTAAGATATATTCTGCTTTTATCATATAACTTGGGTTTTCGAAAAACTCAAAAAAGTCATGTTCACTGTCCAATACATCCATAGAAATGTTCAATAGACTGCATTGTGCGACACGCACCGACAACGATGGGTACGCGGTCGGTGCGTGGCTCCGGCGATCACACAAGTTAAGCGGCATCGACTTCGGTCAGTACTCGGTTGGGTGACCACTTAGCCATGCATTGGCTGGCGTATCAATCGCTGAGCGGGAGGCAGTTTTCACTGAGTGGGCAACACTCTGGGGGGGAACTCAAGGAACTCAGGAACTCAGGAACTCAGGAACAGTGTAGTGGGGATAAAAGTGAGAGAAGGGATCGTAAAAACCCGCAAGGGTATACGCAGGAATAATAATAAAAATAAATAAAAATAAAAATAGATAGACGCGCCCGTAAATGTAAAAAAATATGTTGGATTCGTATTTTTGTAAATTTGACATAGAAAGTCTCATGCAAAAGACATATTTATACATCACTGTATATTTCCTGCTTGGCAGGACCCTTATCTTGAGGGTGACTATGTAGATCGGCTTAGCAAAGTCCATTCTGGAGTAGAGTTGGGTTGTATAAGTGGTGAAGGAATGCGACATTCGTCGGAAAACGAAAAAGGTTGTACCAAACAGCAATGGCCATTACTAGCAATGCTGGACTGTTATAGGTCCAGGCCATTGTAGATATAATGCTATTATAACGTTCTGAAGATTTTCTATCTCGAATATTATGTCTTCCATTCATTCGATACCGTTTAGCTGTCGTTTTAGCAGTAAGCTGTTTAGTGTCCTCGAAAAAATGTGTGAGTCTAAGCATCGTGTTGGTGTGAGGAAAGATTTTTTTTCGATCGCTTAAGTAGTACTCGTATAACGAGATCCGGACGATCGAGAAACGAATGGAGAAAAAGGAAAAAAAGTCGCTGTAATCCTCTTCCGAAGATCGAGCCATAGATCGGATCTTACACGTGGAAGATTTGCTCCTATAGTTTTTCCTAGTGTGCACAATAAGTAAAAAGATTGAGAAAGATCTTGAAAATCGATGAACCCTCAGTGAGGAAAATTTGAGAAATAAAATATGTTCCACATGCTCAGCATTTTATTTAAGAATTGAAGACTTTCAGAATTTCTTTTTTTTTCTTTTCTTTCAACACTCGATGATGCGAAATTTGAAAATTAAAATTCAGGAATGTTCATAACCTATAGAAAGCATTATTAATACACCCTCCGCTCATTCATCATTCCCGTATTTCTCTTTCCACTCGACTATTCATCCCTTGCAACATATATCTTAGCACTTCGTGCTCATTCGAAGAAAAAAAAGATCATTTTCATCAACAGCCTACTACTGTCTGGTGTCCCGATCAAATTCCACAGTGAAACGAACGGTTGCTCCGGAATTTGCATTTCACTCCATAGAAACTACCCCATTCACCCCTGCCCCCTTCGGCCTCTCTGTATTCTGCTTTCCATCCTGCGAATCCCCTTTTCTATCAGTCGCTCGATTCATTTCACTCACACTCTCTCTCTCTCTCTCTTCCTGGACAGTGGGGATGATGACGAAATGCTGCAGCTCTTTCGTCATCGCACCCTCGTTCATCGACCACACACGTAGACTCTTGAAATTGTTTAAAACACGAATGGAACGTTACTGAAAGCACATTTATACAGAACATTTCACAAATTCAGATACTTTCATAATCGGCTAGACATCAACTTATGAAGCAGTAGCCGGTGGATCGATCCTGTTCCACGGTCGTTACGTCCATCGCTTCATCATCTCGTGATTATGATTTTTCTGTACAAAGAAACTAGACATTCCTCTTCAGAACATCAAGATCTCACGACTCTGAGAACCTCTGAGTATACGAATTTCGAACTATCTTTTACAGAGAGATCATGATCCGTCCAAATCTCCTTTGCCAAGGTATTTGCATGAGGAAGATAGTTCGTTGTCGCATCATCAATACGCAGTTAGTCTGGCTAATGACGAGACGCGTTGATCTAGGAATGAAAATTTGCTAGAGGCTATGGAACATCCTTGATCCCGGAAATGACTATGGCTTGTATCGAAATTCTCTGTTAAGTATACCATGGTGCACATACATGTTTGCAAATTAACGAAGTCTATTAATACAGACTCGAGTTTAGCATTACGTGTGCACAGGCGTATCAAAGCGGCCAAACATGAATGTGCTCACAGAAGCCAAAGTAAATTAGTGTTTACCATGAGAAAATGTTTGTTGCAAAGTCGACCAGTGTTATCTTTCGAAGTTGATGAAAAAAACAATGAAATTAAACGATATTGTCATATTTTAATTGAACTGAAACATAAATAAATAATAAGAGGAAGTTTGATTAATTTCAAAGTGTATCGGGTATTAGAATAATATTTGATGCAATCACAGCAATCATAGTCCTTGACTGTTTACGAGCAAGTCAACAGATTCCGAATGGAGCATTGAGTACTTGGAGGAGAATGGGCGAACCGACCAACGTATGTACAAGGTTCAGATGTGCATTTCTATGGGGCACATGTATCCATTCATACTGCCAATTATCAAAACGACGTAATGCTCCACGTACGAGTATACTCGTGCGTACATTCGCAATGGCATATTCGTTGAGCATAACTCGGAGTATGTGGTATGTATATAGCTTTTACCAAAGAGACGAGAAGCGAGCCTCTGGAAAATTGACTTCCTGTGAAAGGCCCACTCTATTCACGTATTGCATTTGCCAGATCAAAAGATAGGCAGCTCTGCTCTCTCCCAGTCTTTCTATTCATCATTATTATTTGTATTATTCTTGTTACGACTACATTAATTGTAGGTGCATAAATCATCATAACATTTTCAGAATAAATCATACAATTAATTCTGATAATAATCATTTTATCGATATGTCGCTTTATTTATAAACGTAGTTGTTATTTAATAAATCTTGGAAAATAATCAGGATTATTATTAATGCTACGTGAAAGGTTGAAGATATGTAATCAATGTCAACAATTCTTTGAATAAAGCTACGATGTGAAGAAAAATCGAAGACTACTATTTTTAGAGGGTTTAAAATTAGGCATTTTCCACGCCGGATTGTTCACATGTTCTGGAAGTGAGGAAAAATCCACGTATCGTCAACAACGTTTTAGTAGCCTCGTGCTTCATTAGTGAGTGCGAGGGAAAAAACAATTTTCTCAACCGACGTTGTTCCGTTGACGTGGCTCTGGGTATATATCTATAAAAGTAGTCACGCTCCCTCCGGAGTGCGAAAGGTTTTTCGAACCTGCGATGTACCACGGCACCCTTTAGCTCCTGTCGAAAGAGCCAGAGGAAAAGTGAACGAAAAGAGAAAGCAAGAGAGAAAGAGAGAGGGAGAGGGAGAGGAAGAGAATAGGGTGATCCAGAGCACGCGAACTCTGCCATGAATAATGGAGGGTGTTTCTCAAAATCCGATGTGGGGTGGTCTGGTTGAACGTTGAAAAGTACCAACGCGCCCCCCGCTCTCTTATCCCCTCTTGTGTACCTCAATCCACGCGCACCAAGCCCCGGAACTTGTATCGAAAGTTCGACGTGCGAAAATTGCCTCAGCGGCGCTGATGCGTTCGTGGCAACCTCCAGTTTTATGTACACGTATATATGCATATATTTTTATAGCACGAGCCTGCTGACTGAGGCAATCCACGAGACAAGACTCTCCTCCCTCTTCTCACTCCTTTTTCTCCCAAGACCTGAACCTCCGTCCCACAACTCCGATCCATTTGTTCCCGGCGCACTGAAAAATTTGCAGGTATGAATAAAAAAAGAAAGCCTTAAACCAGTTTTCACCAATCTTAAACCACTTGCGTTTGAGTGTTGAGGCTCTGGGATGCTTGCTGGATATTTGATCCGAAAATTATCCATTCCGAAGATTCCAAAGCAGGATATTATTCGTCAAGAATAGTCAAACATTTGCAAGCTTTAATAGATTGAATAAACCCGTCAAACTATTTTCTCTTTTCCACCACTTTTCGTTTGTGCTTGAATGTCTTAAGCTCTTAGATACTGGAATGTCAAGTTTCAGAATCATCTGCGTCTAAAATTTTGTCCTGGGATTCAGTTCGTCAAGAATTTACTTGGGTCATCATTTTTGGCTGATTCACAATGTTTTTTTAATCTTGTCATCGATAGTGATGCGAAGATCTCAAATTGACAGACCGGCTGTTTGACCCAGACAGCTGAACCAACAATAGTTACGGTTGTCAATGAGTCAGAAAAGTGACCGCACCGACTGGACACCGTGAAGCTGTGACTAACCATTTAGAGACCATTAAGATTGGCATTTGGTTGAATCAATATAGTCGATCCTTAGCTCCAACACACTATGAGTGTGAGTCAGGGCTCCTAGCAATCTGCACTCAAATGGTAGCATCATTCATCATAAAATCTGGGAGACATCATAAAACCTCAAACGGTTGAGTGTTTTGCTGTCGGCACCCGGAATATGAACTCGGATGAGACATTCCAATGGGAAGACTGATGAAGCTTACAAAACTGTTGACCTTGGACCGAAAACCCGGTCAATTAGTTACCTCCAAAGTATCGATAAAGTAGCCGGCTGGTCGGACGAAGTTTTGGTCTTGGCGATAATCACGCTGGCCATAGACGATAAGGGAATTCCACTCCAAAAGCTAGACCCTCATTGTCTTCGGATGTCTGTGGCTACAGTACGGTTGCTACTATTGGAGATATAATAAGGTGGTAAATCCTCTGCTAACCGTAAAACTGTGTTACGACCAAGCAACACTTTTAACCAAGGCCAGTTTTGGTCGGCTTTACCATCCATTAGACCCGGCGAGATAGAGCTTTGGTGAGTGACGATAAAGGATGAAGTTTTTTGCGTTGGAGGCTGCTCCTTTACCCCAGAAGGCTCGAAGACGTGTCTGGCTAGGTTCGAAGGTCGATGTTCCTAGTCTGGATAGTTCCATCTGCACCTCTTCCATCTCACTTGACTTGCCTTTTCCCTCATTTCCTCGTGATCAATCGTGATTGGACGGATCATCAGGAACATCCAAACAGTGGGTCGAGAAAACTTGGCACTGCAAATTGCATTTGCCCTAGCAATTACCACATTCGACCCTTCCAATGGCCCACATCATACGAGGAAAATGGAATTTGCTTCGTAACTAAGTTACCCACTGATGGCACTGATCAAGTTCAACCCTCAACTCGAATGATGGGTCAGCAATTGGAGGCTAATCGAGCAAGGCAACTTGTATAATCCTTATTCAGTTTGGCCATTCCAAATGGAACTTGATCAAGTGCCTAAAATCAGCAACTAGCTTCTTTAACTTTACACAGTTGTCTAAACTTTTGTAAACTTCCCAAGTAAGTTTCCAAGCTCTTTCTTATCGGATTCAATGACGTCCTTGCTCTTCTCCTCGGTAATTGAAATTCAATAAATTCAAAATTTTTCAGTGCGTTTGCAGGGTGGACCTTTGGTTTCCCAGCTAAATTACTCATAATTGCTGAATCGTTCCTTAAATCTGAAAAAAGCGAATTGACGAATAAGCTGTTTGTCAGACTGTGAGGTCCAATTGGTCGAAGAGGTATCCTGTCAGCTCGTTCCATTGTTCCAGCATTACCGGGCCTTTCATTAATGTAATTTCTAAAAGGGCGTCGAGACAAAGCTCCATGGCACACCACGTTCTCGAATCCTATCCTACGTCCTTCATTCGGCCTTTCCTTCACGTATTTACTTGGGTTCCTTTTTATCAATCTATTGTCACTACAATGTAGGATGAGTTGGAGGGTACAGTGTCGACCAGTCTGGCTCATCTCGGCTTTATCCTTTTGCCTCCCATTCAGGATCATATTGTCTGTGGGTATTGTGGACGAGTCTGACTGAAGCTGGAGAGCCCAGCATTTTTCCAACATTGCTGATGGGCAAACCTGGAAAATGCAGGAGCTCTGTCCATGCAGGCATTGATATAGTTGGGGGGACTGGACGGACCTGAACGAAATGGGAGTCAGCCAACTCTTTCATCATTCGACCGGACGCGACGATTCTGTTGACCAAAGCGACCATTCAACCCTATCCTCCCATCAATAAATAAAACTATTATCTATTTTATCTATCGCTGGGACAAAACGCAGCGGTGCAACGCAGAAAACTCGTTTTTCTGCTCTGCCACAAAACCATCCAGATTCGCGTTGCTACATCGGCTTTTCGTTCACCCTCATCTTCTACATACCCATGAAATTCGATGCCTCGCTGGTGTCAACTAACTTCCGGCACTTGCGTTACCTTTTAGAATTTTGAATGGATATCTCCGAGTTACTGCAGGAGAAAGTCCTACGCTGCTATCTTACATCCACCCCTTCTAGTTCCTTCACCATTCAATGTAATCGTGTGTAAAACGTTATCAGGGCACGATTAATCATCCGATACATGGACCAAGACGTATTCAAGATCGAAAACGTCCCAGTCCATTTTTCCTACAAGCATTGAACTGCGCTGAAAGAGATTAGGTTTTCAACTTGACGGAAATGGGTGAAATAAATCATTCTCATCGATAATTACAATCAGCTGTTCTACGAGCTGACGTGAGATATACGGTTTCTTCGGTGGTTGAGAATTTTAATTCAAAATTAAAATGAAGATTAAAAAACGAATTTTTGGTACTGTATTAAAAAGAAAAAGTTCTTTATTACTGTAAATCATTTTGGTTTATTTGGTCACAAGATTAAGGGTAATAATTGCGTTTGAATATTGACTGGTAATAGGCTTAACCCGAAAAATTAGCACTTAAATCGTATTATTCAAATACACATTGATCTTCAATAAAATAAAAAAAATACACTCATTCCCTGTTTCTTCTCACATTACTATTTTAACATATTCGAATGATAACTGCTTCGTAATCCCGTGAATCGACGTTCTCATGTATTTACAATCTCCAATTTAATTTCTCGATCTTTAGAATGACTCGTCAGTCACAACAAAAACGTCAGTAAGTTGATCTTTGATCGAATCACGTAATTTCGTCTCTTCTTATCCATCGTTTCTTCCCCGTGGTACAGAGAATATTTCCCCGTGATTCCAACGCCTCTTTTGCTTCGTAAAGATCCTTGAGCCTGACACGGCAACTGCTCCCTGGCCCTTATTCACAACTCCCACACTGCTGCTCTTCGACAACCGTTATAACGTGTTTTATCTCAACCATCTTGGTGCTCCAACCTCTCTTTCTCTTCTCCGTTTTACTATTTTCTTCGATTCCCTCACTCCTTTATTATCGTGCATCGCTCAATCTTATACTCTATGTATTATTTATATGGATTATATTTTACATGAATAATGAAACTAAAAAAATAACAATATTTAGTATTATTCACATCCATATTTATTGTTACATTATTATTGAAATATATTTCATTTATGTTCCAAGTTATTTGAGGTTTGTTCCAAAGTCCATATTATTTTTATAAATAATAGGGTATATTTTTCGTTAGTTTCCCCCGTCCGTCATTTTTTATAACACATTTTTCATTTTATTTAATAATAGTGTTATTTTTTTTTTGTCACTTCGCAATTGTGAGAAAACTTGTGAAAGACACAATTACGTGGTGACATGAAAAATTGACAAACCGCGAGCCACACAAAAGCTCGTTGGCTGTATTTTTTGCAATAAACGTTTAGAGAATTTCTCTTCGTCAGAATGACACATGAATAAGTCTTTAAATTTTCATCAATAGAAAAAAATGATTGAAGAATAAAATCCGTCAAAATACTGTCGTTTATTTTTTGCTCAAACACCAAAAATGTCAAATCAATTGAACGATATTGAAATTTATAATTGTACGATGCATTTCCAATTGTCGACTCAAGCTTAAAATAAAGACTACAAAAAATGTACAGGAACCGACGGCTCACGAGAATCGTATACAATCATAGACTTCCGGTGTAACGAGATGTGTGACCTTTTTTTTTCTCATGCGGGTAAATAACTGACTGGAAACTGAGGGGACGTGATTTTTCGTCTCGGTCCACTACGGTAATTCAAATTTCTCTCGGTCGAGGCAAAACCGTTACAGTTTCTATTATTGGCTGCACTCAAAATGGTTCATGCACGATCTATTATTAAACCGTTGAGAATTCGTTGATTCTGGGAACATCGCGAAATGAACAGTCGTCATATCGAATCTTTGAAAATATCGATACTATAAATACATATCGTTACCGATTGGCTGTTAATTTACTTTTACAAAAAGTCGATACTGCCGATTTATTTTTAAATCAACAATGAGAGCTTTATTGAAATCGTTTTCGGAGCATTGGAAATCAAAAAATGATTTGAGTGTTTATGATTTTTAATAATATTTTGGATCTGAAGAAAATCTTTAAAAATAATGGATCGTCTTTATACTATTCCTTTGTTGAAAGAAATATACATTTAATCCTTTCGGTTGTTTTTTTTTTTTTTTTTTCATCGTTATTGTATGCACGTCTTGGGAAGAGCTGATTTGTGGCATTGTGAAGTTAAAACGTTGCTGCTGGACTTTGGAGAGGGTTGGCCCAGAATCAATGCACGAAATTCTAAATCGCAGCTCTCGATCTCTTTGATCCTTTTTAGAGCACCTGGTCCCAGTTGTCGTTTCTTTTTCGCTCTCCTCTTCGTGCACCATTTTTTTTCTCTATTTCGTACCCTTGTTTTTTTTCGCCCTTTGATATCTTTGTGCTCTCTCTCTCTCTCTCTCTCTCTCACTCCTGCCCATTCTACCATTCTTTCTTACTCGTGACCCAATGTGACCTACCATTCGTAATAATTCGCATTGCACCCTGCAGTGAAAGAAGTGCACTATTCCGACCTATAACTTTTTTTTTCTCTCTTGCGCCTTATCAGTCGTAAAATCAGTGCCAGCGATATTCTCAAGCGATATAATATTTTTTTTATTTTTTCTTTTCCAAGGGTTAGTTTTATCCCATTCTTCTTTTTAACTCTCCCTCTACCTTCTTCATCCAACTTGTACAATCCACGATTTTTTTATATTTCTACCTACAAACAGAGCATCTGCAACGATTCTGATCCTCGTCAAGATTCCATCATAATTTTTAAACCTTTTCCATCTGGACACAAATACTTTTAACCCCATCGACCTGAATTCGAGAAATATTTTTTCTCTCTCGCCCGTGAAACAATTTACAAAAGGCCCAACATTGTTACAACCTCGCGCCAACGCTGTCCTCCGTTTACCGACATTCGGCGTTGGTACTGGGCAATCGTTGTTCAATGGCTGGAGTGGTAGACTCGGTCCGAGCATTGAAACCGATGGTAGTGCCAGCGTTGGCTGGGCTTCTGTTTGAGTACTGGTTGAGCTGAGGCGGGGATTAAGACCAGTAATGGGCGAACATTTGACGGATGAAATTCCGACTTTTTGCCAATACTGGGCACGTAGGAATGCCAATACTGGGCACGTTGGAATACCAATACTGGGGTCACTCCAGCCCAGCATATGGTATTCCATGCCGCATAATTTTAATAGAGGGAGGGAGCTTATTTTAATGGTAAAAAGAAAACTTAAAGATTCCATGAAAAAACTACAATATTTATTTATTCATTATGAATTAGATTACTTATTACATCGATTAAATTATTATTATTACATTGAACAAAAGAACAAAATGGAAGACGAACGAAAGAGGGTCAAAATTATAAAAAGAGTGTCGAAACAATATTTATTTCTCGGCGTTCTCGTTGGCGTATCGTTGCGCTCGACCACCTTCACGGTCTCCGGCGCCGGAAAACCGGATTTATTGACAAATTTCTCCTGTAAAGTCTCTGCAATCAAACAAATATCCCAATTGTGGTATGAAAATTAATATATTTATGTATCTAGAAAAAATCCTTTATTACGTTCCAGCGATACAAACTCCAATACTATAAAAATAAATATCGTTGGAAAGAAAGGGAATTACAAAAAATACCAACTCCGTGCAAGCTTGATAATTATTACTTCTTCATTTGTGCCTTTAAACTATTGTATAAATCAATATGTTTTTTTGTTTTCAATTTCTTCCTCTGTTCCGTGTTTTCTTCTACTGAAAATCTATAAGCAACAAATCTTCGTATTTATTCAATTGTGGATACTTACGTGCTTCACCCTTTACTTCCTTAACGGGATATTTTTTCCATTTTTCGGTGTCCGGGTCGCGGTTCGCTGCTACGAATTTTTGGACAGTTTTCGATGACACTTTGCACGGGTACCAGGTTAATAAATCTCCTTTCGAAACGAAAATCCAAGATCGAGGTATTAATTCGAATACGGGAAAATTGTCCGCATTCACTTCATCAAACCGAACGACCACGAAAGTGGTTGATTCTTTGAATTTATCCATCCCGTACGAGCACGTGTCTAAAGAGCGGTCGGTATAACAATGACTTAGATAGCACTAGCACGTCCACTCATCCCCACTCCTCAGTTTTGGGCCTATCCGTGGATATGTTGCTTCGTTGACATTCGTCAAAAACAAAGCGCATACGTACGGGCGCATGCTGGTTAGCTACCGATGGCCAACTCTGGCCGACGATATTTTCCCATTGTTATTGTCATTCTGCTGTAGGCGTTCTCGCATCCAAACAAACACATCATCAAGCTATCGGTGGCCAACTACTTTGTAACGAATTTCAGTTATTTGGAGTGGACTGTTTATTTTTATATTTCAATCAACTTTTTTATGATTTTGTTTTACTTTTTACATTTTTTTTCACTTTTTTCCGACGACGTTTTTACGTTTCTCGGGTTGTTTTTTTTTTTTTTCATTTTATTGTTAAAGTTATTTATTATTTCATTTTACTTTTTTTACTTTTTTTTTACTTTTAATCATGTACGTTTATATTTTTTTCGATTTTGATTGATTCAAGTGATTCATTTTCACTTCCGTTGCTTTTTTTCCGTTTCAAGGCTCGATATTTTTTATTACCGTAATAACGATTCGCTCGAAACATCGCGATTGAATTACGTTACAACTTGAATGTTTTTACTTGATCTACCAAACTTCTTCTGTTGGTTTGATTCCTGCTGACGTGGTGTCTGAACAGTGTTGGAATGGTGGAGGGGAGACGAGCATTTATATTATGAGAGTGGCCAAGTTTTACACAGAGAAAAAAAAAAACCACCACTGTCGGTAAATGAGAAACTGCAATACTGGGCGATCACCGGCAGTTCATCAAGCACCGATGAGGTAAATATATATATATATATATATATATTTGCGCGAATACGGCAAAAAGTATTGGTCGAGATCCGGCCTAATATTGGCTGTGAATGTTGGTATACAACGCAAAATCGATACTGGCCCAGTCCCGGCAAATTACGACATGCCAACAAGAAGTTTTATAACAATGTTTAGACTGCGGCTCAAGTGAGTCGGGCCATGCTCGGGAAAGCGATGGATGCCAATGTCTGGGTGCCCAGTTCTGTGCCATTCGTTGGCCGTATTGATAACTCTGGCAATTGTTTCACGGGCGTGTATGACATGGCAGGAAAAATGTATTTTCCAAAACTGCATTCAGTCGTTTTGGATAATAATCAATAATTGTGTAACAATAACAATAATAACAATAATAACAATAATAACGCAAAATCATTCAAGAGTCGTTTTTTGAACTACAATTTCGTTCCAGAATAAAATCTATTTATATACAAAAAATATTGTATTTAAAATAATTCGTGATTTTTTCGACAGTACAGAGTGTGTGGCTTTTTTTTTTTTTTTTTTGCGTGAATATGAGCAGCCGATTTTGACCTTGGATGTCTCGCAGACCATAAAAATCGTACCTTAAAAATGGCGCCATAAAAAATCGGGAAAATGGTGAAAAAAGGAAAAATAAAAGGGGGAAAAAGTTCATGAGAGTGGGTCGGTTGGTTTGGGTTAGGGAGAAATTTCATAGGGATAGAAATACGACACCTAAGAGGAGCCACGACCCGAGCCATTAGCTATTTACGGAAAACGAGCGTTGCAAATGGAGAGCACAAGGCACGATTGTCGTTCCACGCGTCTCTTCACTCTTCGCCTTTTCGTCTCTTTCTCTGTCTCTCTCTCTCTCTCTCTTTTCTCTCCTCCCTCTTTCTTTCTTTATCTTCCTTTCTTCTTCTCTTCAGTTTCATTTGAAGACTTGGTCTGGGTTACGATCGAGCCATTTGTGGCCCAAGGGACGAGCCAAAGGTCCCTGGGATCCCGTATTGAGGGGAAAACAGTATTAGAGGTTAGAATCGTACAGGAAGAAACGTGCGCGCCACGAGTAGACGAAATCGCCCATCTTTGTCGTATTGAATTACTATATGACCCTCTTTCCATGTATTTACAACGAGAATTTCTGTGAATCTTGAGAGAACGTAAAAAAAGACAGAAAACGAAAGAGTTAAGCACGCGGTTGGGTTTCCGAGCGCCACGCCGTGGGCGCCATCTGGTGGTAGCGTCCTTAACTAATCGCCCATTCCTAAGATGTTTATGATACTTCGGAGAGGATTTATTGCACGGGTTCCATAGAATGTTGGAAAAAAATCAAAATACATAAGGACTAATCTTATGTCACCATTTTTTGCATGACAAAATGTATTGCCAGGTTTTTCATAATTAAACCAAAATGGCTTCTTTGTCACAACTTTTTTGCAGGATTTTTTTTCGATCCTCATAAAAGCCTTCTGGGCCTATGAACCAGCGGCTGATTTTCTTAAAGGTAATCCAGAATTTAGGATCGATCGAATAGATCAGTGAACGAGAGAGTCGCTGAGTAGAAGAGGGAAAATAGAGGGAGTAGGGTCTCCTGAGCCCTTTGAGACGTCATACTAGGACACGACGTGTGGCCCTTTTCATCTCCATCGATTTCTTTTCATTTCTCAAGGCGATTAAGGGAGACTACCGACCAAATGGATCTAATGTCCATGATGCTGCAATTTTTCTCCCAAAAATGCATGCATTGTTGGAAGAAAAAAATTTCCCAAATTGAAAGTAAGAAATGGGGGTTTTTTTCTAATGCATCGGATCCGAAGAAGACTTCATCTTTCGTCTGACCGATCGTGAAACGCTCTCGAGCGCGTGTCACTCGAATTCTTTATATTTTTTTTTTCTATACACGAGAAAATAAAAATGGTGGATCGCTTTAGAAGCACTGTCCACCTATTAGCTTTTGTAAACCAACGACAAGGGCCGAGAAAAACCAGTCCTAAGCAAATAACTCTTGGAGTTGGTCCCCCTCCCTCTATTTTCACAGCTCTTTGAACAGATGACAAATTGTCCAAAACTTCGAAAACATTTTAGAAGAGCAAGAGAAAAAACTAGTTTCCTCGAAAAAAAAAGCACATTTTTGAGTCATACTTTATTTCCTGCTTTTATTTGTATCCATCCAAATATGTCATTATAATTATACAATTGCTACAATACTTATGCAAAAAATCACTTGAGAAAATGAATTCATAATTAAATATACCAATTTAAAAATAAAACGTTCAACAAGGTTACAGCTCTTCTTCTGGCCTCGTTTTAAAATTTTACATTCTTTTATTCGACTATATCCGCATGTGGCACTTACATAAATGACAGAATACGTTCGAATAAATATATACATGTCTATAGATTTTGTTACCTCTTGGTAGCGGTTCAACGTCTGGCTAATGGGAATACTAATCGACGTTAATTCGACGCAAGACCGAAAGCCAGCGTCGAGTTTAACGAGTCTTATTGACAAGCTTCCATGCATACATATATACGTATATATTTTACGTTACAATTCTGGTCGATCGTCGATCGTAACATTTACACTGCGCTGTCCGAATGCTCTTGATTTCTGCTTTTTTTTTCTCTGTCCAACGAAACTTCATCTCATTCGTTAACATGATTAATTTACGGCATGGGTGGTCCCGGTCTATTGCATGTTTAACGATCAGAAAAAAAATCCCATTATTAATTAACATTGGAGTGCTAATTATTAAATTGAAGAAAAATGGAATTGCAATTTTTATATTCTGCGGTATATAAACGTCAAAAATTGGTAATTGAAGATTATTTAGAAAAAAATTTGTTTATTTTATACATATTTTCCCTAAACGATAAATTGCTTCATTTTTTTAAATTCTTTTCCACTCATATTTTATAAATATTGAATTGAAATAAAATATACGTCTCAAAATTATAACAATCATATCGTACCCCATTTATACTTATTTTTTCGAATCAAAATAACATTTGTCCAGCTTTGTCGAGTCTACGCCTATACGAAAACAGGAGTTAAAAAAAAAAGAAAAAAAAGAGTAGGAAAAAACTTCAAAGATATCCGCCTTTTTTGTAAGCCGCTCTGAAAATCTTCGAAAAAAAAATATGTAAATTTTAGTAATCATTGATAAATGAGAGTCAATTTGAAGTAGCAGTAGACTTTCATATCGGTCGCCAGTTTTGTTATCATTCCTTTCCAGTTTCAAACGTCCCATTTTATATATAAATGTATATAGATATTCAAAATATCTTTCAAGCGTTTATAGAGAGCGTGAGTTATAGTGGCTCGTTCCCATTGACGAGCTCCCACGCCTTGATATAAGGAAACGAGGGACAGTAGCAAAGTTCTCTGCTATCTAATTTTTTTTTCTTTTTTTTTTTTCGAGTGATTATTCAACATCTCTTTTTCTTTCTATATTCTATTTTTGTTTGTTTCTTTTTCGTCTTTCTTTTTATCTCATTTGATTTTTTTTCTCTATCACTTTCTATTCATCTTCTTCTTTATCCTTCCTTTTTTTTTTGTTACTTTTTTATTGTCGTATTCGATACAGCTTAAGTGAAAAAATACTTTCTTCTGATACGACATTGAGCCATCACACGATTAAGGCCCATAAGTAACTTGTGAGATGAGCCAGAGAAGAGAATACAACTCTCAACGTCCCCCAAGATTGTCTGCTCCCTGAACATTAATTCTTTTCCACCTCCCCCCACCTTTCTTCTCGTCGGTTTACATCGAAACACTTGCCTCAACGTTCACAGCGATTATCATGTCTCCTTGTACTCTTTACCCTCCAACCCCCCTCCCCCGCTTCCTCCTTTAACAAGTAATTTGCCAAATTAGGCCCCTTGTGTCCGAGTCAAATGACACAAACTGAACACTGCTCAATTTTCAATCCACTCTTTCGTCAGTTCGTATTTCAAGAAAAATATACATTTATTAACCCTTCGTTTACACACTGGGTCATTTTGACCCGAAATTATTTTTCGGCATTTATTATCCGTACTCCGTAAAATATATAATGCTCAACTTTAAATAGCGAAAAAAGACAATTAATTGTTCTAGGGAATATTTTAAAATTATTAATAAATATATATCGATAATATTGTTAGGGTTGCCAAGGGTTGAGATTGAACTTTATACGAGTCACGCCGCGTTTGTCCCGCACGAAGATTGATGGTGACATATACTCCGCTCCGTACATAATGGCGATGCAAAAGGGTGGTTCATAGGGGTAGATTTTCGCCAGTCTCCAGGATCTGCAAGTCATGGGCGGAACACTCGGTAGCCTTACCGCGAAAAAATCGAAAGCTTTTAAAGTTCACACCGGGGCTCTTCGTTCCTTCATTTTTTTCTTCTTCTTCTTCTCATATTTTCGCGCCATTTCATTCAACCCCCCGTAGCAAAATCGTCAGCCCCGACTCTCCCGCACGTCATAACCAAGCATTATGCAAGGGTGATTTTTGTCACGTGATGCAAAAAAAGTCTCGACACCATAAGAATTGTTGTTTTACAAAGAATATCACGCATTTTTATTTTTCTTTAATAAATAAACCATTTTTTATCTGAACAACACTCGAATGAGATGAACGAATAATTTCTTGAATTCCGGTCTCCAAAATCTCCCCAAACATTTATTATTTCAAGTGTTAATCACTAATTAATGACGTTTCGTCAATTAAACAATTATTTCATTATTACAATTGACAAATTTTTCAAGAACAGTTTTTTTTTATGTTCCAGGTATGTACGAGAAAATTTTGCAGATTCCGGAGGATTGGTACAACAGACATCTTTCGAAAAATTGTATTTTAAACTTCAAAATGTTCATTATTATTATTTTTTTTTCTTCTCAATGATTAACGGAGATGGTATCACCACTATTTTTTCTGGATTAACGAGTGAGTCTTAGACATACGTGTTTATACAGACAGTGTTTTTTATGCTCGATATATAAGTTTACGATTTCCAAACAAATCTGTGACGGAAGCGTGCGGGCCGGAAATTCTACCCTCGCCGTTTAACGACCGTATAGTCTAAGGAACATCAGAGCCTGAGAATTTTTCATCAGGCCGGAAGTTTACGAGATTATATGTGTATATACAAGCTTCTGAACAAGAAGTCGTTCAACTTGGCCTCGTTTGTCAAATATTATCATCATCATTATCATCTACTCAATGAAGACATTTTTTCACCCCATCATAAAGACAAATTGAATCGTAAAATAAATTCAGAACATTTTTTCTTTCATTCATCATCATTTACCAACAATCACATTAATAAAATATTTAAAAAAAAAAGAATTAAACAAATATTTTGAACATTTATTCACCGATTCATATGCAAACATTAATTAATTTAACACATCGTTTTTTTCAACTGCAATATTTTCAACTTCGTTATTATTTACGAAAAAATGTATAGAAACGAGCGTCAGCTGAGAATCTGAGCTGAAAAAAATCTTCCCATCATAAAGAAAAATTGAATCGTAAAATAAATTCAGAACATTTTTTTCTTTCATTCATCATCATTTACCAAGAATCACATTAATAAAATATTTAAAATAAAAAAAAAAAAAAGAATTAAACAAATATTTTGAACATTTATTCACCTGTTCATATGCAAACATTAATTAATTTAACACATCGTTTTTTTCAACTGCAATATTTTCAGCTTCGTTATTATTTACGAAAAAATGTATAGAAACGAGCGTCAGCTGAGAATCTGAGCTGAAAAAAATCTTAAAAGAAAAAACAATGATGGGAAAAGATGAAAGGATGAAAATAATAGAAGTTAACCTCAAATTCGTAACCCGATTAGTATACACGGTGAACGACGACATACGGAAGGCGAGGATCCTAAAAGTCGAAAAGATCCCAGGATGACTGAAACGTAATAAGGAAGAAAGAGTATATATGAGAGATTGAAAGGCGCGAAAGGAAAGAGTGGACCTCGGCACACAACCAACCTGCTGTGAATCTTCCTTCCCCCAAATTTTTTTTTCTATACCCTTTTCTTCGGGGCATCTGTTCTTCCTGAATTTAATACCTGTGAGCAAAGCTCAACTCTTCGATCGAAACTGCCTGTTATGCTTCACAAATTGGCACAATAATCGACCTTGATTTTTCTGTCAAATTCCATTTATTACTTCAGCCACATTACGATCCGCACTTCATTCTCTATCCAATTCATAACTCAGTATATTATTTATTACAGAAGGTTCAAATATCGTCGAAGAAGAATTAAACATTAACTTTAACATTTATTAACTATTGATATTTTAAATTATATCGTTGAATGTAATTTGACATTTTCCCGAGTAAATTATCGACGACTCCAAATTTTTGAGGTATTTTTTTTTTTTTTTTTATGAACGAAAAGGACAACAGGATCTTTTGGAAAGGCAAGAAAACACAATTTTCGATGATTCGTCATTCGTTTCCGGCTAAATATATTATCATAACTGCACGACAAAACAGACTCAATCATTCTGAGCTGCCAGAGTCTTATTCTCCGTTTCTTTTCTTTGTTCGCACCAGTCATAGATGTTCCATCGTACCACGTTACAATAACTTTGTTTTTCCAACAGTTGTATGTAATTTGAAGCTGCCGTGTTTTTCTGGAGGGAAAAAAGGCCAGCGCCTTCTGTTCGATCGTGAGGAAATTTTTTTTTCTCTATCTCGCTCTCTTTTTCGTATTTTTTTTTTTTTTTTTTTTTTTTTCTAGGGTCGAATTAGTTCGGGTATTGTAATGTAAAAAGCCTATTTGGATAGGATCGTAGGTGGTTCTGTTGCCTGGGTACGATCTATAGAAATATTATGAAGAAAATAGAAGCCTAAGAAACGAGGAAATTGGACGGAATAAAAGAGCATGACGAATATGCGATAAGAAGGGTGAATATCATCGGTAAGCGTCATTCTTTTTGTTTACGAAACGCGCCCTTGGCTCACCTTTCCAACAACGTCTTCCTCCCTAAACTTCATTGTTCGATTGCATGCTTAACGAGACATTAATACAGCCACAAAATTTCGTTATAACTCTATACAAAAATAGATTCTTCCTGAATGATCGAAATATTCGAGTGTTGACTGAACAGTAGAATCGAAGCAATATAAGCCAAACGCTTCTTGATGCATATCTCCACCCACGAGTCAATTATTCTAAAAATTTACATTTTTTTTTAAACTTTTATGACCTGTGGACAAACGAACTTGTCGTAAAACAATAATAAGTGTTTTTTAACACTTCAATGTTGCGTTGAGTCTTGAAATGTCATGAAAGTATTTCACTTGGATATCAGACGTCAATATTCATTTTTATTCGATATTTAAAATACTGTGGTCGCGTTAAATTGTTAAATATTCGAATATGTCGAAATATCGAATCGATGACGTAATTCAGCCAATCGCTGAGCAGGAGATGAGGCATTTATGTTGAAGTTTACTGTGCGTGGGATGTCGCTTGAAAATTTGTAGAGAGTCTATGGTTTGTGCAATAATAAATGGACTGTGACAAAAAGTTTGGTAAACGGTAACTCGAGATGGACAAATATCGACTCCTGACATCGTTCAGAGCGTAGTCACTCTGGACGAACGACGTTGTTTACTTTTCCAATTGGCCGGAACAATGATAAACATGAGTATGAAGAGTGAGTCAGTGATTTCGAACGGTATTGACTTTGGAAACGCCAAAAAAAGTGTTTCATTTGAAACAAATAGAAATTCCCTCTAAATTTGGTGGAAAAGTGAGTTCTGTATGTTCACAGCTATCAGACTCTTTGGGAAAAGAGTACCGCGTGGAATGGGCGGTTAGAATAGCCAACAACAATTCTAAACAGTGGCTAATCGTTTTCCCTGAAGAAAATTAGGATCTTGGTAAAGTAAACAAAAAGGGCCCCGGGGGTCCATTGAAAGAAAACTGTATATAGACATACAAGGTTCGTTGGGTCAGTGAGAGGTTGTAGTGTGTGGTGTATATTCCATTATGCGTATAATTTCAATTTCAAAAGAAAAAAACATTCCATGGGTTGACTAAAAGGTCTCTTAGGTGTTTGTCGAATGAGAGAGAAAGAAAAAAAGGACCACCATAAGTTTCTTCGACGATCCTTCATAAACAGTGGACAAAAAAATGGCCACCCAGCCGGAGGTCTGGCGAGGTCGGCTGGTGTCCACAAGTGGCTCACGAGGTTCCTCAGTAGGCGCCGGTCCTTTTTTATTCTTTCTCTCTTCCCTTTACCGCCTTTTTCTCGACTTCTGTCGATATATCTGCGTGTAAATCGCCCATGGACCTTTGGATGTAGAAACTTGACTATTGTCCTCGAGAGAGAAGACCCCCGACAGGCACTGTTTTTGGTCTTGAGATGCAAATTCACAACCGCAACGAACAAAGGTCCTGAAGGATGGCCTTCCGAAGGGCTTCCAGGTAACCTAATTTTATACCAACGTTTATAAGTCTGTTTCAGCGGATAACTCAAGTATATTCAATAATCAGTCTTTATGGGTTGAGGGGAACTTAGTCCAGATGAAAAATAGATCACATGATGTTTTTTTTTACACTTTGATCGAATATTTCGATCATTTTATTTTTTCTTATGATGCCAATGACTTACAAAATCAAGTAATGATTTATAAATACTGTTTAAATAATATTTATTGTAAAATAAAAGCAGTTGTTAATTTATAGATAAATTTCTGTGCCGGTGGTCAACCATAGTGTCGCCGCAGCCACAGGGTGTCGAGCATGACCATCCAACGTCTCATCCTGGGTGGTTTTGTCTCGATGACCTCTCTTCCTCTCTCGCCGTAGCAATTTCTGCCTCAAAACGTGTGCAGCAGACACCGACCTTCGTAGTCGTTCCTTTAAATGACTCTTTTTCTCTCTTTCCCTCTCTCCCTCTATCTTCTGCTGTTTCTCATGCTCTCTCTCTCTCCCGCTCTTTCTCTCTTCTCTCAGTTCGAACAAGAAGAGCCTCAAGCATTTTCAAGAGGTGGCGTTGTTTCGTGTGCGGTCACCGAACGCCCTCACTACATTTATTACAATCTCGGATCCTCTCATCCACAACGTGTAGTTGACCATATATTTGATCCAAATACGCCAGAAGAGTAACCACGTTTGAGAACAAACAATAGCATTCTCACGAGAGAAAAAAATTCAATTTATTCATATCCCAGTTTTTGTCCTTTGAACTGAAATTCTACTGAAAATACCATTAGGTTGGGAACGGTATGAGACTTCAAATTAGTTGACAACTATCTTGAACAATTTATTAAAATACTTTTATTCCATGTTCTTTAAAAATCATTAATTGTAAAATAGTTCTAATTTTGAACTTAGTCTAATATAGTAACGAAAAAAAAAAAAACAATTTTATATATTGCTCAGTAGAAATGAGAGGAATGATTTAAAAAGTAATCGATAAAAATAATGATGTAAATTTTATTTTTCGCGATAGTAAAAAATATGCTAATCGGAATTTGAATTTGCTTAAGTGTAAAGGGACCCAAAATTCCTGAATAAAATAATACACCACGGGATGCTGGTTCGTCGCAATGTGGGGAATAAAACATGGAGAATAAAATAGTGGAAAGGAAGAAGGTTTGGAGTGGAAGAGAGAAAAGAGGAAGACACACATGGTCATCGAGGTTTGCGGACCACGTGCCCTCAAGGCGTCCAAGTCTAATAAAGAGCGGTCCGGACACACTTCGAGACTAAAAAAAAACTCCGATTTGGGAGTTTACAGCAACGAAAATATCGAACACGAAGGCTCGTCAAAGAAAGTCACGGTTTACGGAGGGATGTTTCGAGATTCTCTTTTCGACGAGCCAAACGTGATCAGGAACAATCGACACGAAATCTCGTACGATCTTTTCGCGCTCTCAAACAGATGTGTACAAAAGAGAAACAGAAAAAAATATCAAGAGAGAGTGAAATTTCGAGTTGGAAACGTGACGAGACGACTTCTCGTCACGTTCCTTTTTATTTTGTTCGATCTTTTATAGATTCAGTTGCACCCAGATGGACTCTCAATATGCTTGCCAGAAATATCACGTTCGAAAAATTTTCAAATTCAAACACAAAAATATAGAACACTCACTCGGTAAATTATTTTGAAACTTGACACACCTGGGTAACAGACCTTTAAACATTTTCCAAACACAGCTTCGTCCAACATTTTCGAAATTCAAAACACGCTCCACTTTGTCAATTGAAATTTGACAAAATAATCCTATTACTTCGAATTTAATATTTTATCCAGATTTTTGAACGAACTTGCTTTCAAAATCAATCAATCAAATGATTCATATAAAAATAATAAATATAAAGCAAATCAACTGTTTAAAAAATACTTACAATTCGTAGAAAAATATTAGAAAACAATTTGAAAAAAGGAATAATTCAAACAACAAAACCAACATACCCTCCTGCAGGATAATTAGATTTCCATCAATAATCCTTAATCTTAAGCTGAAAAAAAACTCTCCATACAATTTCTAAGACGCTCGCTATAGAATTCGTTTTGTCTTCTTTTCGATAATTCTACTCGTTTGTATTTCCTGGAGAGATCGGAGTGTTTGTATTTTCAACGTACATCCAGGGGTCCGTGAACTCGATTATTATGTAGATTAATTCATGCCTTTAAAATACTTATTATAATACACGGATCATTTCGTGATAGAGAGAGAGAGAAACCTCGTGACGAGTATTGTTGATCCATCTCGTAGAACTGATACATCTTGAGTTAATGTAAATTTTTTTTTACCATTCGTTTGTGAATTTGTGGGGCACGATAATAAAGGAGCGTTAAGAATACAAATGCAAGTAGATAGATATAAATGTATTTATATCAATATGAATTAGAAAAAAATTCGAAACATTTAACAGAATTTCAATTGTGCATATATTTTTTTGCTCTCGACACAGTTTTTTTTATTATTTAATAATATGAAAATATTTTCATAGTAAATTTCTGAACGTGACACATGATTCTTTTCAATTATTAAAATATATTTTTAAATACTATACATATATGCATAAAAAATCGTAATTTAAATTACAATACACCTATATATATATAGATATATACATATTTTTTACGTCCATTAATCATGTAGTTCTGGAGCCCTCCAACTGCGAAGTGATATCAACCATGCCTCACTGCTTGACAGGCTTCCAAGCAATTAGAAGACGCCTCTAAATTCTTTCGAGTCTTTCTCCCTCTCTTTCCCAATCGTTCTCTCATGGAAAAAAAAAAAAAAAGATTCCGTAGGTCCATCTACTTGTTCATGCTGTCATGACAATTATTGTCACAAGTGACAGTTTCTATTTGATACGGATGGATTAACGTTTATTCGTTAAATTAGCTTTTTTATATTCAACAGAATCACGTTTGACGATGATGGTTTTAGTCAGTGATCGATTGTAGTCAATGCTTTTTGTTTTTAATTCAACACGATTTATTTATTAAAATTTCAAGTGATACGTTTTTTTAACTAAGAAATGGTCAAAAACAGACAAGTTGATGGAAAAAAAAAAAAAAAAAAACTAATGGTCCGACATTTTGTAAGGAAAATTCGAGATTCAGCTGAAGTGAGTAGTGCATTTATGGTATAGTGCTATAAATTCGCGTGCATGCGCTTATACGGGTAAATATTCAAGAAAAAGGGAAGAGGAGGAGCTCAAGAAGCCCCTTGAAAATGTTGAAATTGGAATTTTCGCAAGAAGCAAAAGGAAGAAAATGAAGAGTTACAGTGTGAGAAAGGGACTTTATAACGAGTTCTCTCCTGTGTCTTCTTCCTCTCGCTTTACTTTTCCTGTGCTGGTATATCGTTTGAAGTCTCCAGGGAATAATCGAACGTTTCGACGATCCCCGATGAGAGAGAAAGAGGGAGAAAAAGTGCTCTCGTAATATCGTCTTGTCTTCGTTTATTCCTTCAGACGAGCTGCTTCCTTACCCTTATCAATTGCCTTTCGTGGCCCTACGCATTTCCTCTCTTCTTTACATTTACTCCCTCAGATATAGAGCTACACATACAAATATATATTTGAGATCCTTCTTCATCGTGATCTTGAACCATGAGAAAACATTCACGTAAAGTGTATAGGGACGAGACGAGATATTCACCTTGTGATATAATTACGCTATTCTACTCTATTGTACTTGGCAAAGCCCCCATTCGACTTTGTCTGCTTGAATGGCCCGTCAAAGGCTCGCGGAATCGGCTTTGTACTCGTCAATTTCAAATATTTCTTTGAATCCTTTTATCTTTCCATTTTTATTCGTACCTTATTCAATTGTAAATTTATTACTGATTTTATTTATTGGTTCGATGATATTTCATGTATTCAAATTTCTCTGTAAATTTTACATAATTTCATATTTTTATTTTATATTTGTGAAAAGTTGAGTGTCACTCTCGTCACATCGTAGACAAAATAGAGACGAGAGAGCAAACTTAAACTGTCTGGAACCGGAGAGCCAAGAAGGTCGGTCAATAAACAGAGGAACGACAGTTTCTTATAGAATAAATAGAGTGAGCAGTAGGAAAAAAGAAAGAGAGAATATATGTGTGTTTCCAAATGGAAGACAAGGGTGGGAGGTCACTTCCGAAGGTCGAAGACAGCGGTCGAAAGGGTACTCCACTTTCGGCGCACTCGTGCAAGCCCAAGGTCAATATAATAAGTGAAAGAACTGCGTGCTGATACGAACATTTTTTTCCTCTCGGAGCAGAGGAAAAGTCAAAGTCTGCAGTGAAATAAGGATCCAATAACGTTCGATTGGACTTCTGGCAAACCAATACTCCCTTCACCTTCCTTCAATTTTCTAAGTTGTTTGTTTTTTTTTTTTTTTTAATGCTCGGTTCGTATATTTCAATGACAAACTCTCGGTGAGGTCATAGCTCAGGTCACATGAGATGAGCCAAAACAGGCCGAATAAAACCGATGACTGTTGGCGAACTTTCCACTCGCAGAAACCATTTGTCGTCTGGAGACAATGCACCAAGATCGTTGAGTGTAAAATCATGATACAAAGTGATGTTAATGTGACTTTTCCTTCGGTACCGATGGAGTTGGACACGTAAATACGTGGAATTGGTACTTTTACTAGAAAGGGCAGTCGTTTATTCTTCTCCAAAGTCTCCTTTGAGTTAATGTTCAACCTTTGTCGTTCCAAAGGTCAACTTGCAAGGAGACCGGAGTTGGAATAATTGGAAGACTTTTCTGAAGAAATTACTTTGGTTATGACACAGTCGGAGTTACGAGGTCGATTAGGAGGGCTTGGAAGATGGCAGAGTGTTTGGGGATTCCCAGGAGACTGAGCTTCGTCGTTAAACAAACGAAGGATAAGACTCGAACTCGAAACGCTAATACGAGCGAACAAGACGCCAAGTGGATCGAGGTCCAGAAGATGCTGCAGAAGCTTCAGACCAGTTACTCCGTCCTGGGATTTTGTTGCCAACTCTCTTCTTCTCTCTCTCGTCCCTTTATCCCTCTCTCTGCCTCTCTCGCTCCTTCTCCTATGGTTGAAGAAGAAATTACCAACGTTGTTGCAACGGTGTACGCACTCGAGGTACAAGCGAGCTCGATAATTAGAGTGGTATAGTGGCAAGCCGTGTAGCCGTAAAAGCATTCCGCCTGGACCCGTCCATCCAAGCTCGCTAAATCGGAACCGGTGAACTGTTAAAAGACGTTATTATTATCCCAGCTCTTGGCGGAGCTTGGGAGAGAAACCCTTCGTTCCCACATACGGTTCAGAGTCTATAAAGGGAATTTCGACTTGTCCAGCTGTGAGATTTCCCTCTTTGCTACTCTTTGACTTCCATTTCTCGCTTCCTCGATCGGGTGCTCGTTCCCATCTTACGAAGCAATGAACGTCGCCAAACGCCTTCCGGTTAATTGAAATCTTGCTCGAAAAAGACTAACATCAACATCAGTTTGAAGTGGAGAGAACTTGAACCAATGGGTATAGAACAGTTAAAAATTTCCCGAAAAGATCATATTTTCTTTTGCACCAGCTGTGTTTTTACAAATATTTAAGGACCCCGGGTAAACCAGGGCTTCGGTAATGAACCGGGGCCTCCAAAGGTCAGAAGTCATTGGACACCACTAGCTTGAACCTCGCCATGAGCGAAGATGGAAAAATGGAAAAATAAGATTCCGCGTTTTCACATACCGTTCCAAGTGGTTAGAAAAACAAATAGTTTAACGGCCGAGTGCATGCGGCCAGAAAAAAAACGACGAACGAAAAGGCTGTTCTGGTTTTTCGTCTTGGTTATCTTAACACTGACTGCCATGTGGTATGCGTGTCAAAGTATATGGCGGAGGCCTGTTTACAAAACGACTCGTTCTTTTCCCGGTCATCATCAGGACATGAATGATCAACAGCAAAAACAGAAGCAGACGCATCATGTGGGAAGAGACCCTTTTCGTTTCTCGCCTGTCCCTTCTTCCTATACGTTCTTCCCAAAAACCCTGTGTGGTGTGTTGGGAAGGCGTATCAACTGAGTAAACTGAGTAAACGAGAAGGCAGTCATTAAGAGACGTCCAGTACTGTGGGTGTCATTGAAAGCAAGAGAACAGTCCCAACGGCCGTTCGAATATAGCCACGTCATCCGAACCTTTTCCCGGATTTGTTGTTCTTCATTTATCAGCTCTTGCCTTTCCCAAAACAATCGATTAAATATCCATTAGTGATGGCAATTAAGAACTCCTCTTCCTTGGAAAAAAAGAAGCACTGGTAATATGACATGCCTGGGATTCTAGGCTATCAACGAATAGTACTGATTTCAGAACACCATCAATGGCATATGACGTCTGATGGGTACATCAAAATCGATTGAACAATGACTCATCAGCAAGAATCTGGAGTAGGTACTGGAGATGTAGGAATGACTGGAAGAAAAACGGCTGGAACGTGGCATCAGGTGACGAATAATACCACACATGAGGGTCTAACCGAAACATCAACTAAATGCAGAAAACTAGCAGGAACCCTCAATATCAACAATACCAGGAGAAATTCAAGAGCAAAACGATTATAAACTCTCGAGGTAAAGGAAGGCCATCAGGCGTCGCAATGGCACTTCCGCAACCCCGAAACAACCCCTAATTCGTCTGTGCCTCCATCCCCTCGTACAATTCATATGGATATAACTTGGACGTGTGTACGTATGTGCGCTATTGTAGGACACCTACATACAAAAACAGCTAATACAGAACCGGGAGATCGTGGCGGTCACGGTTCTGGCGCACACGTACGTAAAAAGTAACACGAGATCAGAGCAACAGGGGTGAGAAAGGAGGACACGACAATGAAGGAACTAGATAGGGAGAAAGAGAGAGAAAGAACAAATGTGAGAAGAGACACGGGTAGCGCGGAGACCGACAAATGCGACGTAATAGGAGCGATTGTTCGTTGTCGGGCCAATTTGAGTGGCAGCCAGCAATTTGTACGCCCTGCCTCCCTCCGAACCCCTCCTCAACCCACCGGGTGCCTTCTCTTCCTTTTGGTTTTGCCAGCACCCAGCTAGGAGCAAAGCCCCTCCGGAAAAAGGCGAACCCGATTTAGCTCTGTCTCTGTTTTCGTGTTGTTCTCTTTCCCTCTGTGTCACTGGCATATTCTGGTCTGTTGTACAATCCGCACGAGGCGACATGTTATAATGCGCATAATAGTTGGAAGGGTTCCTTCTTTTTATTTTCACCGCGCCCTTTCAATCCAAAACCCTGCTAGATCGCCTTATGTTACCGCTCCGTCGTGATGTCTACGCTGCGCTGCTGTTACCCAGTCTTGGATTTGCTCTAGCAAAGGGTTCTACCAAATGAGTTGATTAGAAAAAAATGGGCATTACGATTGGAAAACCCGTCGCAATACGTCTGGATCCACTTACGTCCTGTTCAGAACCTGTTCAAAGCCTGTCAAAGTACTTGATCCGGTTGGCCAGGTTGGAAGGCTGTTAATTGGACACATCGAACATCAGGTTTCTGATGACAGATACAAAACAGCTGGAACCAACTGAGAAAGTTCTACACAGCTCCAACTGAACAAAAATTCTGACTCTGGAAGCTGGATTAGTCATGCTCCAGGTTCTAGATTCATCCAGGGATCCAGGTAGATAGCAACACATTTGAACAATCAAAGTTGGACTACTGATAGCAGAGAAAGAAAGGAATCCTCAGCTAAGAAAATGACATTCGAATCCAGCTGGACTTGAAACTCAAAAAGTTGATCAATAATCCCTACAATGATGATGAGGAGCATCTAAAGGTTTGTATCTTGAAAAGGGTTGGATTAAGCCTATGTCTGTGCCAGCTAAGAGAGATATTGGTATGTTTCGTGGATCGCCAATATATCCAACTGGTGAAAAGCCAGTCTCCCTTTCATCCATTGATGATGCCTACGCATAGTATAACCCAACATGAGATCATCACCCTAATCCCAGAGCAAGGTCTATTCGTTTGGAACAGCAATTTGTCCTAGGTTTGCCCAGTATACAGATATACATGCAATACAAAACACGGATAGCCCGGTAGGTTCTATGGTTTCGGTATACTGTACATTATGTAACCTGGTCATGTACTCGCATTAAATAATCACCCAGGGACAGTTAGAGGGTTAATGCCACATTTTTTTATACCAATGCCTCCCTTTTCTATACTCAGTCCCCTTCCATTCTCTAGTCGTGAAACTTGAAAGGCCATGGTTGCCGATGAACGATCGTCCATCCGTCATCTCCGTTGGCACTCCAGAGCATGCTTTCATTCAACGCATGTTATTCCCTGGACGCCTGCGAGCAGGACAACTGGACCCTCTGCTCCGTGAGCCCAATCATCAATAAAATTTGTTCATCCACGCACTACCCTACGCTTTATCGTTCCGCAAAAAGTGGAACAGTTACGTTCTCGCATACGAATCTATCCTTTTTGTTCTTTCTTTCGATTCATCCACTTTGACTCCATTGACTGGGTCTCTAAGTTGTATTTTGTTGGAACTCGGGATTACCAATCTCAGAACTAGCGCCCCCCACCCCTCCTGCCCCATCAGAGCCTGTAAATATTTTCATTTTAACAGCAAAACCTGTCGCAACCCCTTGGTACTCCAAACCTCTCCCCGATCGTCTTTCAATGCCCCCCTCGATTTTTCTAGTGGCCCCGAGGGGCCCATATCCTCTACACGGCCAATCCCTGTGCCGGGCAACGAGCCCTAACCATATCCATGCGCTCCAGCCATCAGTTCTGTCAATAAACCCTTTTTTTTTGTTTAACATTGCAAAGTGCTTGCTCCTCATGATTATATCGATGCTACGTGCACTATTTTAATTTTTTTTTTTCACTTTTTCTGCTTTTGCGTTGGTTCGTTTGTTTGGCTGGTCCATTCGAGTAAAATTCCCTTGCGGCCCCCGCAGAACCGGGCGCATCGATTTCGTTTGATGTGGCTGTTTTGCGAATTCGACGAGCGTACTAAATCAGCAACCCCGGAGTATACACGACTCGTTGCTCCCTCCCTCGAACCTTTTTAACCTCATCCTTCCAAACAACCTCCAACAACGTACTCGTCTCGTGTACACAACATTGGATCGCTCTGCTAGCGCGCACAATAACTCGCTACCTCGGGATATGGAATTGGATCAATGGCCGTCTCGGTTTGACCAGACTACTCATGTTCCTCCGAGTAGAATAGCCGAAAATGGCATTTTTTCATATTTGTTTCTTTCCCCAACTCCATTCAAATAATTTTCTTTTCTTAATTCTTCAAGTACTATTTTCTCCTGTACTTTTTGGAATTTAACGCACTTTTGGCCGATAAATAAAAGAGATAAATGGACGAGATTCTTCATGCTCATTTTTGGTGGCAAAATTCTTTGCTCCAACGTCACACTTTATGGCCGGATAATTCCGCCTTTGCCACGTGGCTCACGTGCGAAAATTTCTTAACTGGCAGTTGCGGCTGTCGTGAGCACGTGAATGTGGTATTTGTCTTTCCTCTCTCTCGCTCGCGCTTCGCTCTCTATCTCTCTCCCCCGCTCATATAATAATTCATCTACGTCGTTCCCTTGTGGCACAACACACCTTTCGCAGCTTCCCCGACGTACGTGTCGTCGCATCTCACCAGAACCAAATAGCTAGGAAAATTCGTATTTGTCTCCCCCCTTACTCCTCTTTTTCTAGTGAAAGCAGGGATCCCGTCGAAATGGATGAAAACGGATAACGTTCTTACACGATCCAACGATTATATTTTGCCCGTCATATAATCTTTTTTTTGGTTTTATCTCTTTCTTGCTTTTACTATCTGCCCAGGAATGTAATGGAAACAATTTTAAATGTAATTTTGCAGAAACATTTTCCAAAAGGCTTGAAATTTCCTTGAAAATTATTCAGCAATTAAAATCGTTTTAAAAAATATACGAAAACCGTTTTTAACATTTATAAAAATAACCACACGGTAAATATTTATTTTTTATACGATAAAAATGAATAAATAAATAAACAATTCTGTAAAAATAGTTAAAAAATTTCACAAACCACCCCCATGTTGTAATTTATTTTTCTTGCTTCATTCCGTTTTCTTTCCTTCATCCTTTGTTCCATGATTCTCAACCCGTCGTCCCGTTAATTACTCGCTCTTTGGGTGTTTCGGCTTCGACATCAATTACGGTCACCAGGAGATGCTAATCTTTATACCGGTGCATAAAATAGGCAGAACATTTCCACTTCCTCTCGAGAATCGCAGAGTTCGATCTTCGTACTTACACATCTTTAAATTCTCGACTGCGCGCTCCGGTAGAATGACAAACATTTTGTCGACGATTCCTAAAAGAATGAACAATAAATGAGGCGGAAGAAGGAAGAGATAAAAAGAAAGTATAAAAAAAAAAGTGAGACGAAAAAAATTTCAATTGTCCTCGGTCGACCTGTACAGTAGTTCGTATTTTTGTTCCAAAGTCTCTTCCTTTCTCTATCCATCCTTCTCTTTGTCCCCTCTTCTTCTTTATTTTTTTACCGCTTCTTTTTTTACTCCCGATCTCTCGGTTTTTCCCTCTCGTTTATGCCCTTTTTCTTGCTTATATATTTTGGTTATTTTGTCATTTTCTTTTTTTATATCTTCCCCTCTCTCTCTTTTTCTACCTCGTTCTTTGCATTTTTCGTCTACATGAAAGAGGAGCAGCCGGCTTAGCCGATTATGCTAATATGCCCGCCCACGAACCTTCTCTACATACAGTCGTTGTTCCGAATACATGACATGTTTTCTCTCTCTCTCTCTCTCTCTCGCTCTCTCTCGTCTTCTCGTCATAACTTTACCACAATAATTCACTATTTTAAACTCAATTCATTTGAAACATACATTATTTATACTTTTTACCAACGATAAACATTTTTATCATTAAAAATTAATCATCAACGATTACATTTGGTAAAAAAAATATATAAATATATATATATATGTAAAATTAATTATAAACAAAATTTCGAATGAATTGTTAATTTTCCAGAGAGTACATTTCAGTGTCATAAAGTATTCACGCGAAGGATTTTTTTCTTTTTTTGTATAATTTTTTCACAAAATTAAAGTGAAGATTTATTAATTGGAAAAAAATATGTTAAGAATAATCCAACTAAAGTGAGACGGTCAAGGACCACCCGAGTGACTTTTTCTTTGCTCTCACTCTCTCCTTGCCTTTTTTTCTATGCATGGATCGGGTTCACAAAACGCAGCTTACGAAGAGAAAGGTGTTAGCGAGCTTGTCGAAAGATATATCTTTCGGAGATATATCCAAGGCAGTTACATTGTGTGTGCGAGGGAGGGATGAATTTAGCTCGGGGATGTGCACTCCTCGTTTTCTCGATAAGGATCTTTACTTGCCCCGTATATATATATATGTACACATGAAGACAAACGTTTTTGGTTCTGGCCGTCGGGATGCTGCAAAGAAACGCGAGTCTGATTCTTGATTCACGAGGCAAGCTGCATAACGGCCGGAGGATTCAAAACCCGATACAGAAATAAAATGGGGGAAAAAAATTCCTCTATCTCCCTAAACCTTTATCCAGAAAAAAAAATAACGAAATCGACGCAAAGTGATGGGCGTGAGAAAAACTGAGTACATGGGAATGGAAAAAGAACTGAAAAAAAATTATACAAAAAAAAAGTCGAGTCATACTTAATGTGTTGTTTTGTATTTTTTTTTTTTAATTCTAATATGGTTATGTGGATAACAATGATGTTTATTTGTTTGTTATAATTCCTTCGTCAGAAAATAAAAATCCGAAGTGACAAAAACACGACGAAATACATCGTAGACTTGTTTCGAAAGATGGAAAAAACGAATCTCGGATTCTCGATGTGATCTCTCGATCAAAACCTCTTTCTCTCAACAGCGAGGAACGAAGGAAAAATGGAAATTCCAATGTTCTCGTAGGTGGTCAGTTTCGAGTGTCTCTTAAAAAGAAAAAATATTTCAAGCCTCCACAGTTAGCTCTGACTTATTAGAGATTATCGTGAAGAAAACTAATTTTATAACACAGCAACGAAACATTTTGTTTTTTAATAATACACAATCCTATAAATTCCAATTCCTGGGTCCAACACGATTTGTTTATTTCGTTGATAGTTTACAATAAAAATAATGAGATACCATCAAGTTGTGGCATTATCATTTCCATGTTCTATTTAGTTCCCTGAACTCATATCATTACTGTTGTTATTATTGTTAAAATAAAAATGGTCGAAATCATGAAAATTCATTTAAAGTTTCGAACAATTTTCTTAATAAATTGCTGAATAATGTTCCAATAATGAAAATGAAAATTTAGCAATTCGTTCATTTTTTCTTCAACATTGTAAGGTTTGATAGGACAACCTCCAAATTTGATTACACTTCACGATTCTGGTCACGTAAACCGCTAAAAGCGCTTTGTCAAATTTCCTGTCGATTGTTGTCGAATGAATAACGAAAATAGGCACAACATAATTAAATTCTTTGATGGGACGTATAAATACGTAACGGATTCTCAAAATCATTGTTCCTTTGTCCACACCCACAGAAAAAGGGATGGAGGAGGAAGATGGGTGGATAAAAAAAATTTCGAGTCATTGATACGAGGAATTGTTGATTCGACAGGAAATGTCGAAGTGTCAGGCTTCTTCACACATACGCCATCTTGGTACACCTTGCTGCGCGCGTGGCATACATGATTTGCTTACTCACGCGTGGCTAAGAGAAAGAACGACTCATTGGCTTGATAAAGTTTACTGTTCGAGCGTGCCTCTCTATTTTTTGTTCTTTTCCTTCGATGCTTTTTTTTTTTTTTTTTTTTTAATTTATTTTCTCTTTCCTTTCATCCACACGCTCTCTATTCGTTTTTTTTTTTTTTTACTTCGGTTACTCTCTGATCTTTGTGACGTCATGCACAATTCTCTCGTCGCGTGCTGCACAGATGTATATACATTTTTATTTATTCGTGTCAATGTACAGTGTGTCCCGGTCCCGGTCAATTATGAGTCCTTTCAAGATTTTCTCATCAATTCATTAAGCAGTTAATGAAGTACACTTTGAAGAAAAATAATTGTGTCATAATTGTCATCACTGATTGCTTACAGTTTCAAGTTTTTTTTTCTTCTTCTTTTTCTTCTTCTTATTAATATCGTTCTTATATACTTTACTGTGATAGATTCTCAAGGTCTTTTTCGAAATCTTTTGCATTTTGTTACCACGATTCACTTTTTTTCACTCGTACTTTGCACTTGTGCGTTTCTCTTCACACTTTCGTTCGTATCTCATTCGCAATACTCGTTCTCAAGCACAAGGGAAGTTGGATGGAATATACCGGAAGTGGCCTGGCGGCGTTTCTCTACTTTTACCACCGTATATAAATATGTATATATTTAGAAGCTTCTCTCCCTCTCTCTCTCTCTCTCTCTCTTATTCAAAGATAAGGGTGGTAAGACTGCTTTCTGTTCGTTCCTGCGCTTTTTCCCTCGAGTTTCTTGTGCCACCCTCAACCCCAAGACTCAAAAGAGAAAACCTGTCCCCCCGGCTAGGGGCGAGATAGGGAAGAGAACGCGCGAGAGATAAAATCTAGTACGACCACCGCGTAGAGCCGGAAGTGCATCCAGTAAGGAAATGACGTATAATCCAGTGTCGCGCGTCCGGCAAGAAAATCTGGTACGTTTCGTGACCTGAAAAAAAATGTCATGCACATATATTTGTGAGTGGAAATGAAAGAAATATGATTTAAAATATGGTGGAAAAAATAATTTTAAAGTTTGAATTAGAGGTGAAGAAACAAAAACACTTATTCAGATGAATTAAAAGAAAAAAATGGTTATTAATCTTTTCGATCAAATAAAAAACTGCGGTATTTTGACAATGTTGAATTTTTCATAATTCAAAAAATAGATTAGTGCTCGAACGAAAATTGACTAAGTTTTAAAACTGTTGTATGTTTTAAAAAACTATTTTGCAATTGATAAAAAAAAAATTCTTCGAACTAACGATAATTCCGCTCTTGATATCGACGGATCGAATAAATAAATATTTCGATTTACAAAATAAATATAAAATTATATCTGTGACAAAAAAATGGCAGATCCTACGAAGACTCAAAAGCCTTAAGAATATTTATCTCGATTTTTCGTTACCGATTGTTGCGCCGATGTTTTTGGGGGCCCTTTTCAATGGATAGGTTCCAAGACAAGATAAAAAAAAAAAATACTCCCTTAAAGGAGACAGGGAGTAAGAAAGAAAGAATGAAAGGAAGAAAGAAAGAAAGTAAAACGAAGGGCTGGAGAAGAAAAAGTTTCTCATCACAGATTGGAAATCGTCTCAGCTTACCTCGTGCGTATGTGTGTGTATGGAAAGAAAGACGAAAAGGGCTGCGCCAAAGAGAGTGGTGAAAAAAAAAGGCCAAACTCCTATCGGCCAGATGGCAGGCGCGCCCGTCTGCCGAACTTGGTTCCTTCTTAACACATACGTAACATAATCTATAGATATATATTATGTAGTAAGATTATGCACTGCAAGAAAACCATTACTTCGTGTTCTTTCGCCCAATACTTTACTCCTTATTGTTCGCTCCAACGCGGTCCAAAAAATGCAAAAAAAAAATTAGAGACAATAATAAAGACCCTGCAGCTTTTTACTTATTTGACTTATTTCGCTAATGAAAAAAATTGCAAAATAATTAATTCTAAATATTTGTCGAAATGCGTAACATTTATTATATTTTAAATTATTTGCCATTCGCGTCAGTTCACCCTTTCGTATTTATAGCTAAACTTCTGAGATTTTCGATATCTAAAAAAAGAAAGAAAACGTAAAAAAAGGGTGGGTCCACAAGAATGCTGGAGCGTCCTTTCATCCGTCCGGTCAATGGTGATTCTTCTCATCTCGTCTGCGAGCACAGAGAACCTTTAAGAACGACGATCTCTCCTTTTTTCCACTCTTACGTCCTTTTCGTTTTTTTATCCTCTATCGAGATACACAGGATGCTTTAAAGCGAACCGAAATGAATTTTTGGACGTAGCTCTTCCTCTGAAAGGTGGGGTGCAATGATCGCTAAAAGTGATCGCTTTGGATTTTTTTCCTTTATTGTCATTATTGCTATTATTCTGTCTATAAAAAATACAAACAAGAATTTTTTTAAATATTTTTCACATGAAACGCGTTTTTTCCGATGATAATATACAAAAAAAATCTTGAGAGTGTCAACTTCAATAAACGTTAATTAATTAATTTATAAAAAAAATATAAAAAATTCGATCGTTGAAAATATTTGTGAAATTATGCTCTACATCCACAGCCCCTTAGGCACTCAAATAATAAACTGAATACACTGTTTGAAAAAAAAAAAAAAGTATAAACATTCATTTTTCAACCAAAAAGGAAATGAAAAAGTTTTAAAAAATCAACTGAATCTCTGGAAAAATACGAATGCTCTCTGAAAAAAAAAAAAAACGGATTTTCATGCTCGTTCAGATAAAATCATCCCCAAAAATGCTTCAGCTCAAAGACTCAATATGGAAAAAAAAAAAAATAATACGAGAAAAATGAACAGACCTTCATGCAATTCTAGTTTTATCGACACTTGGTGAAAAATCCATAGAAATATAATAAACGATGGCATTATAGGATGTAAGTGAGCACGAAATATAAAGCATAAATCCTTAGAAAGGTGTTTAGTGTCATACCTGAGGTTTTATACGTTTCGCTTGAAATTTCAAGCCCGATGGGGTGACGAAACGTATATATTAATATATAGAAATATATACGTATGTGTATATATATAAATATATATAAAATTACATTGTATATATATATATTTATATATTTATATGGGTGAGAAAGCCTCGAAGGTAGGTTTGCTCAATGCCACGAGGCTCCGCGTATATAAATGGACTAGGAGTGTTGTATTAATACCACCTCGGACTCACGCTTTTGCGTGACCACGAGGTTAGCACCCTGTGCACGACGACCCCTTAGCGTTATACAACCATGGGCATGCATTTACCCTCACATATGCATATTACACTCTATCAATTTAAATATATATACATATATATATATATAAATGTATATCTATGTATAAAAAATGTAGTAAAAAATATGCGCTGTACAGGGTGTCCTTTGCAGAGGGCAATTAAGGTAGATCGATTAATCTAAACTTTCCAAGATAAGGGATTAAAAATTCTTGTATTCATAAATAAATACAAAATTAAACAATATCTGCAACTTGAATGATATATTCACCATCTAGTTGGATTATTTCACATTGATTTTCTTTTTTTTTTTATAAAAAACTGATTATTGTATTTTATCTGCAAATATTTGTTGAAGTATTTGTTGAAGAATCAGACAGTTCACAACAGTTTGACAGTTTGACAACACTGACATTCTCTTCTTCTTCTTCTTTATTCTTCATGCATTCTTCAGTGCATGGATATTTTTTGTCTATACTCGATGAATATCGATCAGATTAATGGTCATAGGTAAATACACAACACTTTTGTTCATCCCTAATTATTTTGTTCAAATATTCTACACTGACAGTTTTGTCAAACGACAGTAACAGCTGTAACACAATTTTCAATCAACTACTCTCGTCAAAATCCAGTTTTTAAATATTTCTTTGTGAATTTACATTACAATATCTATAATTCGAGTGTTTTTCAATTCTTTTTAAAGCTACAAATACAGCAAAATTTTTTGCTTCTCATTATCGATAGATTGTTTTTTTTCCTCTTTATTTGATGTAAAAAATTCGGAAAAAAAACAATTTTCTGATTAATTTTATTCAAAAAAAAAAAAAAAATACCAAAAATTCATTTTGCAATGTGTTCTCAATCTTTAGGCACCCTGTATATGTAAATATACAAGCCTTAATATGTATATATGTATAATGTATATGCATTTTATAACGTATCGTGACGACCCGCTTTGCCTGAACGACAAAAGCTACGTTACGGGGAGAGCTCGTAGGGCGATTTGCCCCCGAGGTGCAAAATAACACGAGCAGAATAATCCATGTAACCTACACTGACCGAATATTCAATGTATGGCCGCGCAAACTTAAATATAAAATGACCATGGAGCACGAGTCGTTTGAATGTAAAGGCTGGTCGGAAATTTTCGAGCTTTATATCCTGCTTCCCTCAAAGTCTCTTTATGGAAGACTCTGCAAGGACTTAACATTTCTGTAGAAAAAAAAGAGAAAAAACGCCAAGTAAATTTGTTTTGCTATCTGTAAAGGATTTAATGAAACAGAAAAAAATGTCTTTCACATCAGAGAACATAACAAAGTTGTACAAAGAACGTGAAAGTTAAAACTAAAAATGCAGTGTCACTTGACATTGTTAGAAAAAAGAAAAAATTGATAGTGCGAGGAGAAAAAGAAAAGAAAAAATGAACGAAAAAAAAACGACGTTTTAATTCAATATTTCTCTTGTAAATGTAATTTTCGAGATAATATCGCGTAGGAAGATTACGAGAATTCAGGGAATATGATTTCTTCTTATATCTACCTTAGTAATGAAGGTTGAAGTGAAGAAGAACAGGGAAAGGGGTGGAGGAGGGTGGAAAGGAGGGAAGAAAATATATTCAAAGCCTGAGGCAACATTGGCATACGTGCACACGTGTGCATATAATGCCACAAAAGTTACGTATGTAATACTTGGATGTTAAGAAGAAGAGAAAGATGAAGAAAAAAGGAAAAAAGGAAAAAAGTTTGAAAAACAAAAGAAAAAGAGCAAAGAGGAAATAAACAATAAGAAAGAGAAGAAGAGGGATAGTGGGAGGGAAGGGAAATGAGAAGAAAAAGAAGAAAGAAGGAAAAATGGACAGAGGGACTTTACCGGCAAGGGCCATTGCCGTAAGGGCAGCAATTTACGAAGCTATCATCCGCGTGAACATAACGTAGATGTATATGTATATATAGCTATATATAAATGTAACGAGTTGGTGTGCAAAGCCTGAGGGATTTTCTCATTCCCTCTCGCCCTCTTATACCTAAACTCGTTTCTCATCCCTACTCTCTCTCTCTCTCGCTCTCTCTTTTTCTCTTACTTTTCTATCTAGCCATGGTGGCTGTTTTACGCCCCCGCAAAAAATGCGAGACCATCAGAGAAAGAGAGCTGGAGAGAGAGCGAAAAGCACTTGGAGTAATTTTTATTACTTTTATACACAGCAAAATCACGTTAAATAAGAAAAAAATATGTATATATATTAACAAAACTGAAACGTGAAGAAGCTTTAAAAAATATTATGCAAAGAATCTCGAGAAAAAATGATACCGCCCGATAGTGTGAGAAAGTGGATGAAAATGTAATTATATATCGCAGCCACGGAAATTATCGATCGTAAACGATGAGAGATTTATTTAGCAATATTGAAAAAGCGTGAAAATCATTTTATTACATGAAAAATATCATTCATATTATTATTGTCATTTTTTTACCGATAAATTATTCGTTTATCAATTTTTAATATTCTTCTAGTTTTTGATATAAAATTTATTTGGACTTTTAAATCTAACAATATACGCGCATCAGCTGCATACACTTGGTCGGTACATTAATCCTGGACAGACTCGAAGCTGATGCGTTTCTTATTCGTCCGGACATTCGCATTAAAAAGCCTTGAAGGAAGAACTTACGGTGGACCGACAACGCGGATTGAGAGATATCTCATGAATACATTAAAATCACGCAGATGTCCCCATATATATATGCACGCGTACACCTGCGTTACATATATGTAGGAATTTCCATACGATTCTCTGTGCATTTTGTATAATTAAAAATCTAGTTTATGTCGATTTCTTCGCCATTTCAATCCAAATTCAAATTATAATAAAAATATAAGCAGTTTTATAAAAAAAAAAAAAAAAACTCATTAATTTTCATAAAAATCGTAAATTCATTCGGTATATTTATTTTTATTATTTTTAAAGTTAATTAATCTTCAAAGATATTGAAGTTTACAGCGTCACTCGAGTGAAAAAATTTTAACGTAGAAAAAATGATGTAAAAGAAAGAGAGAAAAAGAGAGAGATAAACTGATACTGATGCTTTTCGTCTTATGTAGTCCGGAGCACAGCTCCGATCCTACAACACTGCCTGTGAATTGACTCTTCCCCCTCCCCTGCCTTTCCTTCCGCATTCTTTTTTTTTTCCTTCTCTCTCCACCCTCGCTTCAAAAACCAGTCGGCGACTACTCTCGCCCTCGTCTTTCACGCATTATCCTACGCATATATATATTCTCCACACAATGATACAAATATATAGATATAAAGAATAATACGCGGGAGAAAGTATCTATATAGACACTTTGGGCATCGCATGCTTTCTGAAAGATGTGAAACTGTCCGTCAGGGGGCAGCAGAATCTGAGGATGGTGCATTGATTACAGTATGCCAAGGAATGGTTTGCCCTGCGAGATGCTCAGTCTACCGTCGACCGCGCAACCGTGCGGATCGTCCCTTCATTTCGCGAAGGAACGAACACGAGTTTACCATTTGCTCTCGGTTCATTTTTTATAATTCTTCACGATTTTTTGTTTTGTTTTGTTTTATTTTTTTTCCCCCTTTTTTGTTTTGTTTTCGTTCGAATCGTTCGAACACGAGGGTTGAATAAAAAATCTGTACATTTTTCAAAGTGAAAAACAAATTTTTCGAGGCAAAAAAATATTATCCAGCGAACGACATATCCGCGAGTAAACAAAATATTCTCGTTGTAAACGTACATATCTTTTTTTCGAGTTTTTTTCCAGTGAAAATGTTATTTTTCCTTTGCAAGTGAAAAAAATAGATTTTCAGTGACGTGAATTCGTTGAGGAAATAAAACAAGTGATATTTGTTGTTGTTGTTATCGTTGTTATTTGCGGTCCATGAGAGCCCATGCTTCCGCCGGATATACTGACCGATTCTGGATACCCCAATCATCGTAAGTGCATTATTATCCGGGAAAATTAATTTTTATTGAGGATTTTAAAGTCCTGAAAAAAACAAGCGTTTTTATTGCAATTTTCTTCTTTTTTTGCTTTTCTCGTCGGCTTTTTCGATCGATTTAACTTCGAATAAGTTTAACGTTTTTTTTTTTACGTAAACTCGCTGTGAAATAAAATCATCGGCGTTGAAGGAGATAATAATACGACGTGACTTAAAAAAATCATTGTTTAATGCAATTTAAACGTGAAATAAAAAACGAATTAATTATTTTTTCGATCTACGAACTAAGTGTAAAGTTTTATCGAATTAATCCAAAGTGCAATCTCGTGTTTGAAGTGCGTGGACTGATATTGTGCGCAATTTAATTCGTTCGCTCGGAATATTAGTTTTTATAATAATTTTTCATCGCGAGAGGAGCAACAAAATAAATGACGAGCTTAAAGCGATAGACTGCTTCAATTTCAAAATATTTCCTTCAATCCTTTTCTATGGGGATTGTTTGGTAAAAAAAAAATAAAGAAAAAACTTAAATAATGACTTCGGATTTAATAACGAAAAGAATTGTTTATTAATAATCTTTCGTATTAATAATAAATGTGCGATCCTGTGGCACTTTTGGATCTCGTACCAGGCGAAGGATTACTGAAAAAGCCCAACATGGATTACAACGAGTACACGTATTGCTACGGTGGTGGTCGAGGTGCGTAATGAAAAATTAAAAAAAAAAAAAAAAATGAAAATAAAATAAAAAATCCAAATTGTTATAAACATAAATACGTAATTTCGGAAATAAAATTTATCTTCGTTCCATAAATACGATTTTTTTAAATGAAATAAAGAAAAGCCCATCACGAATTTCAGTTGTCAACGTTTTTCAATAATAACCCGATCGAAAAGTTTTTGAAACAAAAAAAAAAGAGCCAGTCTGTACGAAACAGTGCGTGAATAAAAGAAATACATTCATTCGTTGATATGAATTCACAATAAAAATTCGTAGTGATTGGAAAAAAAAATATATATTTTTCAAATAAAAATAAAACTACAATGTTTTACTGGTTTTTCGCGAGAGGCTCGTTCTCCGAAACGTGTGCATACTTCAATTTTCGTATCGAGTGTGTTTTTTTCATCCTCTAAACCAACAAATAAATACAAATATATATTTTATTGCGATAATTGTCCTAATAGAAGATAAAATGAATGTTTAAAATAAATACGATTGAAATAATGAAATAATAAACGTTGGATAAACAATTGTTCTCGTTTTTCACTCTCTTCCCGTTTGACAGGGGAGGTAAATAATTTTATCGCGACACTTGGAGACGTTGAAAGTGCGTCTAAATCTTATGGAACGCGTTGAAAAGCGTAGAAAAAAATAAATCTTGTATAAAAACTCGTGGATTTTTTTATGATTTTTTATTTAGATTTTATTTTCATTTCATTTTTATTCGTTTTATATATTTTTTCTCCACCCTCGCGTGCCTTCGCACTTTCCACCCTGAAAGCTTTACAACCCTATATATATTTTTTTTACTCTCTTTTTCTGTCTTTCCCCGTGCCTCTCTCGCTCTTTTTCTCTCTTTCTTGTAGTGACGTCACGAAGCCGATATTACATCTGCATAATAAAAGATCGCGTGCTCCCTGAGGCAAAGCTCCGATGCAGGATTCGAGCTATAGCCCTGGCAATCTATACACGATGTGGCAAGAAAGAGAGCAAGAAAAATAACAGAGAAATATAGAGAACGTGGTGAAATGCCCTATGTGGTGGTTTTAGAATCGTTGAAATAGAGCTCAGCTGTCGTTCTCCTGCTACAATAATATGAAAAAAGACCTCTTCAATTTTTTTATACATTTTTCCACGGCTTATTTTCACCGTAAATTTCCTTCGGAAATTCCGACCAATAAAAAGAAATATTCTTTGTGAAGGCCTCGTAAAAAATGTGCCAATAAAACGAAATCTATTGCATCAAGTTTTAATATTTATATATTTTCCAATTTCGACACTGTTTACAATAACGTTACAATTTTTTTATATTTTTTTTCATTGCAAACTCTGCACAATTAATCGCTCTGGACTTGATATTTGCAGAAAACTTGCAGAAAAAACATAAACAAACGAATGAATCGAACTTGAGAAATTATTTCGACACTGAACACTGAATGAGTGACATAAATAAAATAATTATGTAACTCAACAACGTTAATACACAAAGAGATAAATGTCCAAAAAAAAAACAACATTTCCGATCTACTAAATGACGATTTTTCACTCATTCAAGAATTACCGGCGATACCAAAATACGAGATCAAAAAAATGAAGAAAAAAAAACAAGAAAAAAAAGTAAAGAAATCTCGTTCCTTCACCTAACTATGTAAATACATTTGGATATATTACATGCTCGTATATCCCGAGCTCGTTCAACTTTATACGTCCGCCAAGAGCGGCTCCTTGAAACATTATACCGTGTAAAGATGAGATATATAGTTGGCAATAAAAAAAACTCTATACGAATGAATGTTAGAACTCTTTTGATGCTTCTGGTGAACGCGTGTGTCCATCTGTTGTTACATACAAGTCTAACTGTATATTTAAATAATAATGACAGATCGAACAAAAGAAATGAATGATAAAAAAAAAAAAAAAAAAACCACAATTATATGCACTCTCCCAAGATCGCAATGTGGCTAATTTCACTCGAGGCTCATTTTGCCTACTTATTCGTTCATTGTACTCAGCCCCTTTGTCTCCTGTTGGAAATTATCGTCCCAAAAATGGCATTTAATTGTTCGTTACCTTATGAGGTATGTCTACCTTCGTGGAAACATTTACGTGACGTTCAACTCATCCTATAATATTTAATTCGTATTTTTCTCCGAATAAACGTCATTTTTTATTAATAATTTTTAATTCATTTATAAACACATTTATAACACATTTGGTGTTATTGTGTAGTGTAATTTATTGATAAGTTTAAGATTTAAAAAAAAAAACAAACGATAGTCGAACATACGTTAAGTTATTTGTTAAATGATAAACAACTTTGTTATTCAGAAGTTTTTAATGATTTCGGAGAACATAGATTGGGTACAAATTAGTGATTCGCTGTTATCGAAAGTTTGAACTACGCTTGAACTCTCTTTACGAGAGTGGGTTGCCGCGATTAGGCCGTTTGTTCATTCATGTTCGTGTCAAAGTTCAAGCTCATTATCTTGCGCGTCTACGTATAATATCGGCGTATTAAATAAGAGAGTTTGCAACACTCAGTTTTAAATTAGTTCAATGAATTTCTTCGAAAACTAACTCCCAGAGACCATTTTCTCTTCTACGTCCTTCTCTCTCTTTCTCTCACTCCATTAAACTATGGCAACAGTACCTAACTAACGAACGGTGGACACGAGAGGGTGACAGAGTCGGAAGGCACCAGTAGCAATATTACGGGTTCCATACATTGGTCCGATTCTCATTAGAGGCACGTGCTCGGTTATCGATCGTTGGTTATACACTTGTTGTGTGTATATGTTCCACATACAGCGATATTCAGAATTGTCATTAAAACTTAGAAGGGTATTGAATAGATCGTATAATTCTGAAGAGAAAAATCTTTGGGCATTTTGTCGAACGAGGCATCGTTAAAGAGATATTAGTCAATTAGTAGGTATCGAATCGGGTGTGCTGGCAAACAGAAGTGGGAGTGGCGAGCGCGGAGCACTATAGCGCTCAAGCCAATCCGCGTACATGGGAAATGCACGCGCACCTCTCGCTGCGTACGCACTGCTTTCAATTAATATCTCGTGAACGATAGATCGTAGAAAAAAAAGCCTGAGAACTTTTCAATGCAGAATTTGGCTGCCGAAATTTTCGGCAAATCTAGAGCACGAGAAAGGGCATTCGGTGATTTTTTTTTTTTTTTTTTCGATGCTCATAATAGATCCCAGGGGGTTATGATGCCGACTGGACCGTAGTGACTAGGAATGGGGATGGACAGGAGGGCGAAGGGTGATGAGATGAAGCAGGCCAGATCGAAGGAGAAAGATCCGTGGTGCTCAATCGCGTATAAATGTTTTCTCCAAAGGAACTGATCAAAGTGAGGTATTCCCTTCTTTGGAAGTTGGGCACCACCATCAATGCAGAAATGTGACCACCCTAGCGACGAACAAACCACCCAGAATCTCCCTCCGTTGGGACACCCTCCAACGTAGCCCTTATATACGACTCGTTCCAATATCCGCGACCTGCCAAATTCAGGACACCCTCTCACACAGTCGCCGTCTTTCCCATCCTCTTCATCCCCTTCTACATTTTTTCTCCACTCTTTGCCGGTTACACTCGCACTATAGGCTCTTTCGAGCCCTTTTTCTTTCCACGCCATCGTCTTACGCATTTTCCACCTCCATCTCTCTCTCTCTCTTTCTCTTTCGCTTCAGGATTCTTTGCTTGCATCTCAACGCTTCCCTTCTACTGTTTATTCCGGACCCTCTCGGCCCTTTTCACGAAGCTCGTCGCATCGATCTTGTACCCCAGCTCAACGGATTTATTTCGGATTCCTTCTGGCGTATACTATGTCATCTTCGTCGTCGTCGCTGTCGCGACAACGACGAAGACAACCCCAGCAGGTTTCGTTGAAGGGAAGATATCGAAGGGATTTACGAATCGTATGAACGTCCAAGTGAGACAGAAATATATAAATTGCCCAATCGAATTATCTGCACACAAATGTGATGGATTCTGTGTGGATTAGAAACGCGACAAGCTTGACGATTACTAGTGATATACAGGAAATGACTGTATCAGAACTTCCCAAAATGGCCGCTAGTCTGACTAAGCTTTTCAAGTACTTTTTCTCTTTCAGACTCGACAATATAATAATCCGAGTCATTTCTCTTGTCCACCCTCAAAAGACGGATTATCATCAACCGCAAGTGCATTTCCCAACCGTCCAAGTAAATTAATTACGGCTCATTAATATCATCAAACATTTTATCTCATGGGCTGTGATTGGGAGCTCGAAAAAAAAACAAAAAAAAACTCAATGATTGAGTATAAGCGTTATTTATTCGCCAACACTTTCTGATTTCCTTTTCGCTCGAAACCCGCATCCAAAATTTCCAGGAAACCTAGAATAAAAAACACGAAAAAAAAAACTGTCTTCCGTTTCTCGTTCGTTTGCCAGTGACTCGCGGCCAAAGTTAATCCCAGAATTAAAGGGGGATTATTCTCAATCTCCTAGTACGAAAGGGGACGAAACGCTGATTAATGAGAGATGCGACTAATAATCCGGATTTCACGACCTCCCACCCCCCTCCTCCTCCTCGCCCCTCTGATTTTCCTTCTCTCGGACATGTCCGTTATTGCTACGATACGCAATTCAAAATTCCGTTAGGTTCCTATCACTGGCGTCGCAGCACGTCTCTCTGAACCTCCATGACCCCGAACCAACTTGTCATCATAAATATACATTTTTTTGTTGCTTCTTTAAAAAAAAAAAAACAAGCAAATAAGTTTCCCTCCTCTTTCCGCAACCGTAAGAGAAACAGCCAATAAACCATGAGATAACTGGACCCTTTCTATTTCTCTTCCTCTCTCTCTCTCTCTCTCTCTCTGTCTCCCTTTGTCTATCTTTCTACCATCATTGTTATTGTCCCATTTGTTTCAAGGTGACCCCTGCGGCTTAACCTGCGCCAAAAGAGCGATAAGGTACGAGGAAAAAGAATTGTTTACTCAGGATTTTAAATTGCTGGCCCATTTTCCCGAAAGTCAAATACCTCTGGACAATGCTCTCTGGGCATTTGAAGCTTATTTGTTCGAAACCTCAACACACGAACACAAATTCAATAATATTTACTCTTTATTTAAATTAATTAAAAACTAAATCGATTGCACATTTTTCTCGTCATTTTTTCGGAAATGCTTTGTTGTATTTGTCGAAATATCTCTCCCTATCAAAAAGACATTCAGGCCCCTTTGGATTAAATGGATGAAGAATGACTCTTTTTCTTTTTTCTTCGAATTTATTGTCGTGTAATTTATTCGGTCGAAAAATTCGATTATATTTTAAATTGATTTAATATCAAGATCTCGTTTAATCCTTTTTCTAGCCCAACGACGATTTATTACCATAAATGGCAGGTTTCGTAATTAAAAATCAGAGATATTTTTTTCTACTTTCCCGGAAGATATATGTTACGATGTTATTAATATATATATCTATCTATTTTTTTATGTTTATTTGGTGCTCGTTATTATTATGCATAATTATATTTATAGATTTTTATATTACCCACAACGCGTTTGATGATTCGCTGCCTCGAGCTCTCTCGGCCTAATAATATATAGACTGTAATACGAGATAGGCGCGGCCGTTTGAACGCGTAGGTGGCTTATAATAACCATTCTGGTTGTGTCAGACTTTTTTCTCCCCTCCATCATTTCAAGAGAACCTCTAATTAACAGCTTTAGCTCATTGAGATCCTCTAATCGATCAAGTTATCAAAAAAAATGACCATGAGCTATTTATTTATTTGTCTGCTAATGAATTTACGCTTTTTTTTCAATCGACCAATTAATTACCGATAGAAATAATCATTTTCATCACTTTTTCTGCTCCGAATTCAACCTTCGTTTGAATCTGAGATCTGTTTATTTTTTTCTTTTATTATTCTTCGTACAGAATCATACTTTTAAAAAATGTGTATAAATTTTCTTGGAACAAACTTTGTTCTCACGTTCGAAAATTAATATTTTTAACATGGAGCACGTGCGTGTAGCTCGTAATGCTGTCGTCACGGAATCGTCAGGTACTATATTTGACAGACACATCCTCGCTACGAGCTATACGAGCATCTTCGTCGTGTGTATTTCAAAATGCACGTGTTTAGCTTTTTTTTCGGTTGGTGAAGATGAGATCTCTACGGGTGGTCATGTACAATATAATTCATTCAATTAACACGTGGGCGTTAAAAGTTTCTTTGAAGTAACGTGTGTCAACGTTTTACCTCGATTTACGATTCTATTCCCGTCTCTCTCTCTCTTTCTCTCTTTCTCTCTTCCTTACGTATCGTCTAATTCATTCCGACTCTCGATGACTCGGTTTTTTTCGTACAAAATCCTCCTGTCATCACCTTGTCAATATTTTCAAACAATGATCAATGATAAAGTGTTATATAATTATTTTATAACGAATTCATATTCATTTTATACATGAAAATGTTTACGAATTAATTTTTATGACTAACGTATGACCAAATGAGGTGAAATTTCGAAAATGGTCTTAAGGTGATGGAGCACTCGCTTTTTCGGAATGTGAGTGCGAGAGAGATAGCTGCAATTTTCGAAATTGGATACTTCCGACACGGTTTTACCAACAAAAAAAAGCCCCTGTCAGTCGATTTCTGCCATCGTCCCGCGTGCGCTGACAGAGCCTTTTTTTTGATTAGTGAAACGACATCGATGAATTTTTATTTCGGAAATTCGAGGTGACTGATCCATCATCTTAAGAGAAAGAAGAAAGATTAATAGTTGCAGTATATTTATGATAAAAGTAAAAAAATCGTATTGTATTTTTCGCTTAAACTCAACATTAAATACAACATTTTTTCAAACAGGCTTTGCTTACCTGGAATTGCTTGAAATATTTACAAACCGCAATTTCTACTGTATTTTATATATATTGAGGTGAATGGTAGTCGCCGATCGCGAGTTAAATCGCCCACGCGAGACTTCGGTCCTTTTCTCATCCGTACCATTATGTTTCCCACAGATATTTATATAAATCTATATACATACATGCAAATAAATAAATATATATATATATATATATCGTGTAGATGCTTTTATAAGAGGCTCGCGATTCTCTCGATCGCTTACTTCGATACCGCGAGAAACTCGCGGAATGAGAGGCCTCGATCGGTTCTCTCGCACAATGGAACTTCGACTAGAATTGCTGAAAAAAAAAAAAAGAAAAGAAAAAAAGCAACGAAAAATAAAAACGAAAGAGAAAAATATTCCAAGAGAGATCGTGGAAGAAAAGGGGAGAAATATACGCGTGGGCGAATATCTCGACAGTTATCCTTATCTTCTTTCTCTTCTTTCTTCGTCTTCTTTTCTTCTTTATTGTCCATTCTCGTTGCTGGAGTTTCCGTAAAGCACGCATTCACGCACTTTCCTCTTTTTCCCTCCCTATACTCTTCTCTTTATTTCTATAAATATATACTGCCTTTATGTACACAAACATACAGGATTGTACAAAAGTCACGTTTCAGCTAAACTGAATAATAGTTGGGTTGTGAGATTGCAAAGACTACCTTTGGCTCTGTTTACTGTGCTATTTATGTAACTCTCTTAACCCTCTGCGAGTATACGAAGGATTTAAAGACATAGTCGATATTAAAACTTAATATGATATGGTGTTAAATGGACAAAATTGGAGCTCTTTCTTTTTGCCTAAAAATACTTGATACTCTAATCAATAGTTTTATAGACAGTTTGTAAAGTGAACCTGAAACGTGAATCACTGATGAAATCAATTATCACCAATCATTCGCGATTGGTGCATGGATTGCAGAAAAAAAAGTTACAAAAGGCTCTGCATATTTCTGTGAACACGATAGAGTTAAAAATTTTCTTTGAACCATGCAAAGGAAATAGAGAGAACAAAGATTTGTACCAGAGGCTAAATCGGGATCTTGACAGGGAACGGAGTTTAAGTCGAAAAACGTGAAGCTTGAAGTGGAGAATCTGGAAGAAGTTTATGATAGAGAGGACGAGGCCCTGAAAAAGTACAACGTTCCTTAAAGGACCGGACATCCCGATAGCAGTTGTTTTTGCAGCTTTACCGGGAGAGCACTCGAGCTCGAAGCCGGTCAATTATTCACGCTAATCGATCACGAAACAGCGGAAGACGAAGTAGAAGGAGAAGAAAAAATGAAAACAGTTAAGTGTCCCGAGAAAAAGAGATTCCGGCGGATCTCACCTGGCGGAGTATCGTGACGAAACGTTTGACTCTCGAGGCTAAGTTTCTCTTCGAGTATCATTTGGAATGTCTGCTGGTAGTTTTAAGCTGCAACGTGCCGAGAGTCCGTAATCGATAAAAGCGTGAACTCTCGTCGGTCTCTCTTTAATGGAAGGGGGCAGCGGGGTGAACGTTACCCTCTTTTTCTCTCGTTTGAGATTTTTCTTCTCTCCCTCTTTATCCCTCGCCGCTTTTTAACGCGTGACTTTGTCCCGGACTTGAACTTCAAGTATCTCAAGCTTTTCTCTCTTTATTTTTTTTCTTCTGTTTCTCTTCGGTACAAAATGCGTTACGTCGTGCGTGTTTACCGAACTCTTGAGGACTCGGTCCATTCTCATCTCTCTCTCTCTCTCCCTCTTTCTCTCTGTGTATCTATGTTTGTGAGTGTATCTGTTCAGAGGGGAAGAAAGAGTGGAGTTGGGGGCGAAATAAAAGGGAATCTTGATTCCTTGAGCGTGGCGAACGAACGAGCGAGACTGATGCGATTCACGCACACATGCCCTGGCCAAAGAATCCCACGAAAGTGTCCCAGGGTGACGGCGGCTCTGGAACATCTCCGAGTGAATGAGAGACAAGGGGATGACGAGAAAACTCAAGCCACTCCGGCTCTCCAAACCCTTAGCATTGTATTCCCCCTTGGCACGCACCTCTGCATACGAATCATGTGCACCCCCTAAGACGGATGACATTCATTAATAAACTTGCTTCGAATTATTCACAAAAATATCCGCGTCCGATGACCCCGAAAAGGTTATTACTAAAAAAAAAAACAATTCACGTTGGATTTGTCTTGACGGAAATCAAATAAGCTTGAGCTTAATGTGAGAAAATTGAATGAACTCTTCGTTGACACAGTGGATCGATTTTCATTGAAAAAAAAAAAAAAAAAAAATTTATGCTTCATGAAAGTTCGAGAAAATAGTTCATTCATTCAATTTTCAATGTAACCCACCGGAGAAGTAAGCAGTCAAAAATATACCCGCGGTGTGTGTCAACAAAGAGTAAAGATCGAATGGTACTTAAATGCAGTAATTTAAGATCGGTTTATCTTTTGCCATTTCAGTTTTTATCATGAAGATATTTATTGACATAAATTAAATTGAGGTGTAATTTGTTTTTGATAAAATAAATAAAAGTCATGGTTTTAAAATTTGCACGAAGTTATTAATGGCGCAAATTAAATTGAGGCTGAACTGTAATTGTTAATATTCAATTACGATCGGATTTTGATCGTAGAAATTTAATTACAAAGCATACGGAAAATATTTTTGAAGTACATGAAACGAATTATCGGAATAGTATTTTCCGAGCAAGTTATTTCTGTTCGGCAAAGATCGATAAATCCCAGTGCCACTTAGTACTAACTGGCTCTTGGCAGTTTGAGTTTTAGGATATTTTTTAAAATCCTCCTATTTTGGCAAGATTGAAGTGTTGAAGTGTTTCGACCTGCCAGATGTTGGAGCACGTGGTATAGAGCAAATAGTATCATGTCATACCGTAAATATGCTTCAGTTTCATGTGACGTAAGAATCGAGTGTAAGGATAAGAGGGGAGGATATGAAAAGAACAAGCCAGTTTTATGCCTGAAGTTGGGTGAATCTGCTTGCGATTTGGGAGACGGAGATGATGCCCTTTTTGGTCCGGATCTCGAAATTTTTTCTATTGTATATTTGCCTTGGCACATGGAGCATTCTCTAATAAATTCCATTAGTCTTGGAATAGTGCACGCATGAGAAGCCCGAGGATATTATGTTACGAGGGGTTTTGACACGGCCCTTGGAGTACCTCAATGGGCCATTTTCATCCATTACGCCACGAGGTACGACAACAACGGCACGTTTCCTTCGTTTTATTCTTTTTATTTTTCTTTTACACGAGAAGAAAAATACGAAGATACGAAAAAGAGAAAGGGAAGAGAATGAGAATAAAGGAAAATCGTGTCTCGTTCCCGTGAGCAATCCTAGACGATTCCAAAGGGCGTTCAAGGTCAACCAGGCGTACTTTAATTCGATCCAGCAGACTCTTTCGTCTCGAGCCTCTTGAAAATCGACAACCTCAGCCTATGCTACCTTTTGTACCTCTTCTCTTCTCAGCCCAGACATACTTATTTCATCTCTCGGTGTCTCCACCCGCCCGTGCAAATGATCCGTGTACTTGTCAATGATCTGGGCCACCTTCTTTCATGTCAATTTTGTAACTAATGGACGACCAACATCGTAAACATCATCTGACATCTGCCAAAAGACCTCCTTATCCCGGACACGTCTGCTGACGGTGTAGAAAATTTCGTTTCATTTTTTTCTTGCATCCTAACATTGCTGAATTAATTTTTTTCTTTGTAATTACTTCTCGAGCCTGTAGGAAGCTCGTGTAGTGCCCATCACAAGGGCGTTCAACCCTTGAACAGGACGCCATATTGGTAGACCTTCTTTTAAAAAAAACAAAAAAAAAAGAAGTCTCTCTCATTACTAAGAGTTCTTGCTAATTAAGACCAATTTTTTTCTCGTAGATTCTCTCGTTAAGGAGAGTTCTCCATAATTAAGAGAAAAAAAAAATTTTCAATGACCTCATCGAGGCTTGAATGGGCTTCCGGATGACCTTACGGCACGAATCCCTAACCTCATTGCCTCGCAGCTTCATACACTTTGTTGAATGAGAACGCGCGATGATCTAAGGCTTCTTCATGTTCAATTCGCAAGTGTTGAAGAAGCCGAAAAAATTAAGCGAATTAAAAACAATGCGAATGTTTATGGAAAATAAAATAAGTTTTTCGGGAATCCTATAAATTTTCTGAACTTCGATGGCGCAGATGTCAACGTGCGAGATTTTCGTTCCTTTGAACCTTTGACTCTTGTCCTTGAAGCCGACAGTTAGGTACAAGAGAACAACACAGAAAAATGTATTCTCCTCGATCTTTCTCTCGCTCTATGCAAAGGAAACAGTTAAAGAAAGGGAAGAGAGAAAAATGGTACCGAGGATAATGTGGCATAGAGGGAGCCACTTCATTCAAAAAAAAAGCCACATTTCTTGGGCTCTCCGCACTCCTGAGAGGCTTCTGCTTCTCATCTCGCCACGAGGACAATGGCCCTTCGAGCACTCCCACAAGTACCATATGTACAGTCCAAGGGTGTCTTTTATTTACTTCTTTTTCGTTCTGTCCTTTTTTTTTACTTCGACACTACTTCACAGAATTTCTCTTATTTTTTTATTTTTCAAAAACTTAACGCTTTAAATCGCTTATGTGTCGTCCCACGTGCTGTCCTGAAGTCAATGTCGAGTCCTCTTCATCTTTCTACCTTCTTTCGGTCTTCGAATCGTTCTCCTTATAATCCACTCCGAGTTACATCGACTTTTACACTCTCGAGTATGATTTTATGCATTTTTTCCCCCTTGATTCCGAGTCTTGTTAATAGAAAAAAAACAAAAACAGAAACAACCAAGTTTCCTTCGAGGATTCATTTGTATCCTGCGACTCATCTCAATCGCTTGTTATATGTTTTGTTTTGTGATTAATTCGATTTTTTTTTGTACTCCAGGGTGTTTATTGGACAACACGGCACCACGGGGACCGCCCGATGTGCCACCCCGAAATCCTACAATGAGCCGTATCAACGGAAGACTGCCAGGAAGTCACGGAGCTAGTGATCACGAACGCGATCCCGATATCGAACCATCCTGTCTGGTGCGCACACCATCTGGCAATTTCTACAATATTGGAAGTGCGTAACAATAATTAATTAAAACAAAATTAACAATTAAGACAAAAAAAATCGATAAGAATTACCAAGAGCGAAAAAATCGAAACGAGAATGAATATCCAATGAAATTTTATTTTTCTTCGTACGACGCCACTATTTTCAGTACAAAAATCCTCATGGGCATTAAATCAAGTGACGTGTAAAAAAGGAAAAATTTCTATAGATGATTTTGAAAAATTTTTAACGTAGAAATCACTAGTTTGTATCGAAATCGAGATTTTCTTAAGACCGATCGATTCGATGCACAATATAAATATATTTTATGGAAAAATTTGTTGTCTCATTGTGTGGTCGGTAATTTTGTTCTCGTTCTTCTTCATTATTCACTAATGTTGGATCCAGTATAATAGAAAATCCATGACACGTGTGGGAGTGGTCAAAAAATAAAAGGATCCGAGTCACTCGAAAATTTCTCGATCCTCGATACGATATTTCATCGTTTAACCAACAGCAGGTAGACGTGAAAAAAAATCGACAGAGAATCAATATAAAATAATGAAAATAATTGTATTGAATTTAAAAAATAAAAATTTACGAAAGGAGGAAGAATATTTGTTTTAATTATAATTGGTGTGATGAAAATAAAGATTATTTATAAATATTCAGTGATAATAATAATGATAAAAATAACAATTAAAATGAAAATACGTCTGAAGAATTGTTGCAAATGAATTTTGAGCTATAAATAAAGATATGATTTTCAATCATGAGAATGAGGACGAAAAATCTCAAAGCTAAACGTCCAAGGAGGGGTTTCTGGTTTTCTAAGTAATCTGAAGGGAACTTTGACGAGGGTTTAGTCTCGCAATCGATGGGCGTTTTTCTCCCAACTGACCCGAACAGGCAGACACACAAGATAAAAAAGAATTTTGAGATACCTCCAGTTCTGTACTTGTGTTATTTTTTTTTCTTTTTTTTTTCGGGCTTTTGCTTCGGCTCTTTTTTCTCGGCTATTTATCGCTCGACCCGCCAGGCAATTCTTGTGTCCTTATCGTTGACTGGTGGTCACCGGATGGCCCTTGGAGAAAAGAAATATCTCTCCTTCTCCTTATACAAGAGAGAAAAAATTTTGTAGATACTTTTTCGAAATCAGAAGTTTTTTCAACTAAACGAACAAATCTGTTTCGTGTTTTTCTCGTTATTTCAATTTATATTCAAATAAAGGCACTGTAATGTTAAAATTTTGAAGTTTTCTTGTTTTTCTATATTATTAAAAAATAAAACAAAAACAGATTCAAAACTTGAGACTGGTTTACATTATATTTTCTGTATAATGACAGGACTCTGTGATTTACGAGCCTTCGATCTATTGACTCTCTCGGTTATGACAGTCTCGCTTTGTCGATCAACCCCTGCATAATGTATGTTTCATCCCTTCAACTTTTTTTTTCTTCTTGCACGCTTCACACCCTTTTCTTCGGCCATTTTCTCGTCTCCACTCCTTATCTTCAATTATCGATCTTCATCCCCCTCGCCCTGTGTTTGCCCTGCCTATTTCTCGGAGACGAAGGCTCGCCCATTTCGAGATTAGGAGCTTGTACAGATAAGAGTAAGATTGTCTTGTCAAACGGTGGTAGCAAAAGAAAAAAAAACCCGAAAAAGTCTCGATTGATTAGACGTTTTTTGAGCCTGTGTTTTTATCAATTGTCTTAAGTTCTATTTCATGAATTTCGAAAATTAAGCCAAGATTTCGTTGTCCTACAATTTTGGTGGCAAACAAATTGTTTAATTTCTTTTTGCTCAAGAATGAAATTTGGACCAACGTGAAATTCGAACTTGAAGATGAAAAAAGAAAAGAATGAAAATATTTGCTAATTTGAGAAGAAGGAGGAGAATGAAAAAAAAGAAATAACTAAAGGGAAAAAATAATAATGGCTGGGAATTCGAGAGTTTCTAAACGTCCTGATCACGGACATCTTCGTAAATGCCATAATTACCATAGCACTCCCTCATTTTTGCACTCTTTCCCCTTTTCTCTGCGTGTCTCTCTCTCTCTCTCTGTCTCTTTCTCTCTTTCGTTCTTTCTTTTTGACTCTCGATTTCATTCTCTCAGCTTTGTGCCCTTTTTCTTCCTCCTTCTGACCCGGATAAGGCCGTCTCGGTCTCGACACCCGCAATTAGAGAACTGACCATTACACAAACTTCCCACGCTCGGATTTGCGAGCCTCGAGCTTCGTACAGTGAAATTGACCGTACCAATCATTTGGTATTCATCTCGGCTCAAAAACATTTTTTTAACCACAAATAATGAAAAAAAAAAAGTAAAAAAAACAATTAAAAAAAGTATACATCGTTAAATAAATTTTTAAAGGTCATTATATTATTTTAAGTACACTTTTTGTGATTTATCATTTTTTTCTCCACCGAATGTTTCATAAAATGAAATGGTTATTTATATATTCCTATCGCTTGGCCAATATGTAACGAGGCTTACTCATCCCCGGACTAGCGTGGCTTGAAATTTAAACCACACGATGAATCATGTACTTATTGATTCAACAGGGGTATGTTCCCCTTCTTTTCGTTCGCCTCTCGCGCACATTTTCTCGGCTTTTTTATTTATAGTCCCGCGTGTCTCGTTCGCGAATTTTTGTCCGATCTCAATGCATAGCAAGTTCCAAAAACGCCTCCAGAATATTAAAAAACAAAATACATTTGCAATTCTCTTGAACTTTTTATACTCTTTCGTTTATTTTTATAACTTGTCGTGAGTTTATTTTGTTTTTATTTACAGCTCATGTCATCAATGACATTTTGCAACAACGAATTAAATCAGTTTCTGTTTTGTACGTTGAAATAATCGTCAATAATCAATGGATTGATAAAAAATGATATTATTTTATTAAATTAATCTGTTGTTGAATGTAAGAATTGAATTTACATATTTCCAACACATTATTCATCGAAGCATTAATTTATTCATTTGCAGAAATACCGAAGAATGATTACAACAACAAGAATCCATCGACAGGCAACAGTCCAATAAAGGTCGAACTTCAGAACAACATGGACAGGTAAGATTGACGGGATACGTTAGTAGTTGGAGCCTAACAAAACGATCGATCGATCAATTCCCTCTCCGACCACGTGTTTCCTTCCATCCTGTATTTTTTTTTTTTTCTTTCCCAAACTTACGATTTTTCGTCCCGAGCAAAATAGCTCAGCAAAAAAAAACAAGGGATGAAAAATAGGGGATGGAAAATTTGGATAAATATTCGAGGGCGACGTTGGGAAAGGACCTTTTGCAAGCATCACTCATTGAATTTTTGCATCCCCCCCCCTTCCTCTTTCATCTTCATTCATAATTTTATAGCTACCGTTGAACAAATTTTGGTCTTTTTTTTCTCCCCTCCTCAAACCATGAATCATTCCTTCAAACATTCGGTGAATTGGTCAATGAGTCAAAGTTCGAGTATTGTGATCTTCAAAGTCGAGTTTACCGTAGAAAATTCACGGGACTTCTCGATCCATGACAAAAGCGCTCTTCAAGAGGGCCCTTAAAATTCCTATGGTACGAAAAAATGGTCCATTTTCGAAGAAAAATCTTTAGAATTCATTGAAGTGAAATTTTACACTTTCAAATCAAGGATTCCAAAAGACTGGGGGATTCAGAACTCCAGAAAAGGTGTTTAAACCAATTTTTTTCTTATTATTTGCATTAAAAATCCAACATTTATTTAAAATAAAAAAAGTATGTAGTGAAAAAAAATATAGTCGCCATTTTTGATCGATTTTTCTTGGTGGCAGTGTACACGAAAATTTCGTTTTAATAAATTCTGAACAAGTTATGTTCCAATATTCCGATGTTGGGAACAAAACAAATAAAAAATAGAGGATATAGATTTTTTTTTTTCTATTTGAAGACTTGGGTAAAGAGATATCTGCCACTCGTGTTGAGCTTCTTCGCCGTGACGTCGTCACTCAGAGGTCGAGTGTGCGGTAGAAAATTCTGAGTAAACTCTCTTTGCTCTCCATCTCTTTTTTCTCTATGGCCCGAGAATCTGTCTATCCAGTTCAAATATTATGGTTAGACACTCGTAAGTAACAGGAATGGCTCCGGGGTCCAGAGTAAACACTTGTCTCGTCACACAGAGCCATTCACATATTCACACCCACATGAAGAAAAGAGAGGGAGAATTTTTCCATCTAGTCAAAGTGTTTCTCTGGTAGGATTGAGAAAATATTTCGGTGCGATAGTGTCGTGAAAAATTCCCCAAGAGTTCTACTAAGAAAAAAAAAGCCTAGAAGCAACGAAAGAGAAAAAGAGAAAAACAAAGTTATGATAAATCACTGAAACTTTTCGTATCTTTTCCTATTTATTCATCTGCAAGTGATAATGTCACACTTTGAGTATAATCTTGACATAGGCTGGAGCTTAAGTCGAGCTATTATGGCTTGGATAATGTTGGTTTGATAGAAAACACAGTCTAGCTTTCGATAACGATGTTAAAGTAAGAGGACACGTGTGCCCTTTGATGGTCTAGAGAAGATTGTTAGCATATGGGTCATCTGGAGGGATTAGTGCAGCTTGGGATATTCCAAGACCCCATGGCAGTTGATGGGATGCCAATGCATCGAGAAATCACTTTCGAGAGCCACGAACTTAAATGTATCTGGGCAACGTGTCTGATCCCCACGAGAGATAGATGCTGATGACATAATCCAGGGGTCCATTCTGCCCCCTGGTTACTGAGTATCACACGATCCATAGGCAGACGAAAACGTGACTCTCTATAATCCACAACGATCAGAGATGATAATTTCGGGGTGTTTTTTTGTTGTTGTTTCAGGGTAACTTTGCCTTACGGGCACACCCCGTCAATGATCCCTATGAGAAGACAGAGCATACGATGCCACTTTGGCAAAGGAATGGTCTGGTGCAGCTGGAAACAAATCGCTATTGTGGTAACCATGGTCTCACTCTGCTTAGGTGCAGCCCTTATTTACGTTGCCGGTAAGTTACCTTTACAACGATTATTTCTATACCCCCGACCTTGATATAACCTTGAGAACAAAAAAAAAGAGCTGAACAAAGTTGTAACCTTACAAAAATCAATAGTTCCGTGCGAATATCCAATTTTAAAACAGATATGCAACTGTTGGAAGGTTACTCCTTGATACCGATGTGTTACACCAGATGTTAACGATTGGAAAGATAAAATCTCATTAGTTTGCTTGGATGCAACCTTCGAACAATGGAAAGCACTAGTTTCAAGGATCTGAATCATCCTTCATTTGAATCTGATCAACTTTGAACTAAAAATAATGGCCATGTGCCCAAAAAATGGGCCAAATTGGCTAGAACTTGATTTCTATTCAGCTTGCAAATCGCTAAACCAGTGTTCTAACGACTTCTGTATACGCTTCGTAAATTTTTAGCCTCGAATATAATGAACTGGTCGTACCAGCGAACGAAGGCGTGCACGGTGTTAGTTGGTGAGAATGCAGATACCAAGTTGACAGGGTCTGATGCGAACAAGACGTCGACATCGTTGACGTCTGGTTCATCGTCGTCCGGTAGCAGAACGCGTCAACAATCGTCTTCAGGAGGTAGGAAACGTATTGATGACGAGTTAGACAACGTATTTTTGCGCAAACGTAGAGACACTGTTAACCAGCATGCCCAAGTGTTGCACCAAACAAACATGACTAGTTATAATCCAAGTGACAGCACGGAGAAGATTGTCACAATTGATGATACTTCTGAAAATCCTGGCGACGATAATCTGCATGACGAAGTTGTTAAGGTTGGTTTGCATGTCGTGAATCCTGTTGATGATTATTCACGGGCAAAAACCAATGGTTTTGGAAATCTTAACACCGAAGATAACAATGAAGTGGAAACTGAAGAACTAACTCGGGAATATTCATCTTCACTCTCTTCTTTTTCTTCTTCTTCTCCTTCTCCTTCTTCTGTTTCTTCTTCCTCTTTGCCCTTCACTCATTTTTCCTCCTCGAGTCCTGATAGCTCATTAAACCCACAAAATCAGATCGAAACTTACTCCACCACCCTGCCAAGCATCGTCGTTGATCTTGAAACATCGAAAAAGGCGGAAACGACCTCGACTAGTAGTGAATACGACTACACGACGTCGTCGACCAGGAATTTTGATTCCATCGATGAATCTGCTCCTGGGGAGATTGATACGAACCCGGAAGACGATTTTGATGTGAATCAACGAGACTTGGACAAAGACTCGATGGAATCACAGCCAGAAATTTATCTCAGAGATGCCGAAATTCCAAAGGGTGAAGAAATTGGTTCAACCACCGAAGATATTTTGACCAGTGAATACAATTCAACGTCCTCTTTGTCCTTGAAGCCGTCTCAGCCAGGGGAAGGTTTCTTAGAGGTCAGTGAGAATCCACCATCATCGAGTACAGAATTAAATTCATCTGAGCAACCATCGAATTTCAATGGATCGTCTAATGCTGTCAGTCGTACGGAAAATACAACGTCGGACATATTGAAAATAGTTCGTGAGATATCTAACGAGGATCAATCGGTAGAAATACCGGAAATACTTTCTCCTCCGGTTCCAGAGACAAACGAGAGATTGGGAGAAAAGCCTCAAGGAGATTATCCTTTATTGTACAACTACGAGGAGGTAGAGATTGTAAAACTGAATCATGAAAAACCAATGACTGGTTCTAAATCGATTTACAATAGTGTTGACCTTGATGCATTGCCAAGGTCAACGGGAATGAAAAACGAGGTGAGAACGGTGGAGTTCGAGCCGGAAACGATGGAGGAAGACATGGAGGAGAGGTCGAAGGAAGACCTCCGGGTGATTATGAGGGAGGGAACGGACGAGGAATTTCTTCGAGAATTCGAAAGACGTTTCAGACGTAAAAACATTCAAATCCCTTCATCGTCATCAACAACAACATCATCCCCATTATCATATCCGCCGAAAAACGACGCGGAAGCTTCATTGCACGAAGGTCATGACCTTGGCTCAGCCAATAATCGGGATTCTAACAGCGCAAGCTTAACGAAAGTCCAAATGATAGAAATACCTATGATCCCTGAAGCTCAAGGTCAACACGAGCCGTCTATTCGTCACGATTCTCGAAGAGTCCTCGTAAACGTGACGATTTCAACGGAAGACTCATCCTCGTCGACGGGAACTCGACCACTTTACGTCCTTTCGGTATCAGTACCCGGTGGCAACGTTTCACCTTCAAATGACCTTTCACCTCACATTAACATCGAGCCCGCTCATAAGCTTCATCAAATATCTGACCCTGACAAAATGAATTTGACCTTGGGAACGTCTCCTCGAGCTTTGCCGTATAAAATATTGGAGGCTCCTCTGCCACCACCTCCGCAACCACCTGCCTCACCACCGCCGCCATTATGGGGCGGCGGCGAATGCGAGTGTTCGTGCCCATGCATGGAATCCTCCTCCAACGAATGGGACAGCTTTCCTACTAACGAACGATCTCCTAATGTCCTTGAAATCCTCGATAATGAATTTCATCTCTCTCAAGATCTTAATGAAATTTCTTCTCACAAAGATACGACGATTATCGAGAATTCGAATGTCGACCTTGATCAGGATTTATCTTCGACCACTTCCAACCAAGGTTTGTCCGATTTTTTTACGAGCACCGATACTTCCGAGGATTTTAACGGCACTACCGAGGATACCAACGACATGTCGACAACCGAGCTTATCGATACATCCACCAACGAGAACGAGACTGTATGGTGCTCAAATACTACCCCACTTCCCCCTGAGCCCACTATACTTATTCTTGAAGGTGAGGCCACTCACGCTCGCCATTTTATTTTCTTCTTTTTTCATTTTCACAACTCTACTTTACAACTATTGCTTTCATTTTTATACATTTTCGAAAAAACTTCCTCGAGGTTTTCGAAAAAGCTGCAGAACGTCAATTGGAACGTCATTCATGGACTATTTCCAAAAGGTCCAAACTTCAATAAACTATTTTTTATTACGAAAATATAAACTTTTTTAGTATATTTTAATATTCAACAGTTTGGAAAACACTTCAACTCATTTAACCTCTTGACCTACAACAGTTCGATCCAAATTTTTCTGCTCTAATGGATGCTCTGTTCTTTCTCGATATCACATGTTATATTTCGTTCTCGACACACTATCTGCTTTCAATGTTTTTTCTGTACTCGTTTCTTTTTTTCCTTGCTGCATGCTTTTGTTTGTCAGCCATTTTTTTCTATCGTAAAATGCATTGTGCGCTCGTTATTTTAGTGAGTGTGCATTTTTGTTTTGTTTTGTTTTGTTTTTTTTTCCTCTATTTTTTGCATTTTATTCTTTTTGGTAGACGACCCTATTTTAATCACATGTTTTAATCACATCACTCGCTCCTCTTTCCTTGTCCCATTATCGTGTACATTGCTTTACACAAGAACGTCCGAATGGTAGGTTCATAAATGTTTAGCGTTAGTTTTTCAAAGCTTCTGTTAGTTTGTAAAATAATTGACCTATAAAAAAACATTCCGAAAATCTATTTTGGAATCATAATTTTATTTTAATCTTCGTTTTTCCAATTAACATCAATTTTAAATGTGTTTCAACGAATTTTTCAATATTTTTTCGTCATATTTCATGTTTGCAATGCATTTCTTTACGTCAGAATAATTTTTATTTTCCAAGTAAAGTCATTTTTATTATTTTGATAAAATAAAATTTTCGTTGCTTAATTTACAAGTTATTTTCATGTTTAATTTTTTATTCTCACGATATGCACCAAGGAGGAAAACATTTCGTTATTTCATTCGCAATAACAATTGCATAATCGACGTAACTATAACATAAATATCATTTAAAAAAATCATTTGTTTATAAACATTTTTTTGTCTCATTATTTGTTTTTATTTATTTTTCATACTTTTAATCATCCATTTTTTTTTCACAATTTCATATTTTTTGCTTATTTTATACAATTATTTAAAACTTCAATATTTTTTTATTACTTTCGATCGTTTAATTTGTGATTTTTGATCGATTATTAATGAAAGAATTATGGAATTTATTATTTCAGGCGCAAGAACATTTCCTGCGAGATCTTTCCCACCGGATGGCACGACCTTTGCTCAAGTTGGTCTCGGCCAAAGGCTGAGCAAGGAAATTTCACCTTATAGTTATTGGAACATGCAGTTTTATCAATCCGAGCCTGCATACGTACGGTTCGATTACAATATACCACGTGGTGCAAGTATCGGTGTCTACGCGAGAAGAAATGCATTGCCGACTCACACGCAATACGATCTCCTCGAAGTGCTCAGTGGATTCAAGGCTCGAACAACCAGGGCATCCCATGTTAGTGTAATTGTATGTGCGAGTGACCCAACTGTTTTTTTTTTACTCTAGTGATCCATGTATCAAAATAATTATTACTTTTGTAAACAATTTTTTTTCCGTTACGAAATAATTCAATTTTTTTAACCTTTCGTTGCCACACTGGGTCATTTTGACCCAGACTTATTCGTCTGTGTCGATTATTTCACCGGAGAAATATTTTCGATGACTGCCAACGTTTTTACCAGAATTGAAGATTCATTTAATCTCGTTATTGCAATTTTTTTTTTCGCAAAATACCATTTTTCATGAATACTTCACTGGTTATTAATTTCAAATATAATAAAACTTGAAAAATTCATGATTTTTTTTAGTAGAATATTAACTTTAGCAGAGTTGAAAATTTTCTGTTATTTTTTGAAACAGTTTAATTTGATTTATTGCGAATTTTTATGATGCACTCGTACTGAGCGATGTTTAAAATGTACTTCTGATTTTTTCTCAATAAGAGTTGACCAAAGGGCTGCTCGTAACAGACGAATGAAGCATCCTCCGGGTCACATTGACCCGGTGTATCAATACAATGGCAAAATAGAAATGTGTCAACGAAGGATTATTATAATAATTTTTTTTTTCAATTGCATCATCATTTTCTATTTTAATTTTTTTTTTTTTTTTAATGCACCGTTTCTTTAATTATTTTATTAATTGTGTGTGTTGTCCTCCCATCGAAAAACTCTACACACGTTCGATCAACACTCGATCAAAAAATTTCAAGTACACTCTAAAATTGCTGCAAAAACTTTTATTACACAAATTCGATGGTTATATTTTTATTACAATATTCATGATAAATTATTGGAAAAAAATGAATTACGAACTGATTGAAAATTGAGCGAATGTAAAATATAAATTTGTAGATTAGCCCTTGACCTCCATAACGGGACATTTAATTACAGCACGAGAATATCAAATTTTCCTTCCGTTGAAATTTTTCGTAATCAGTATTTTCGTTATCGAGAGTTCTTCGAATCGAATGTTGACCAAATGCAATTTTATCGTGGATCATTCTCTTCGTTATCAAAAAACAAAAAGAATGATGTATAATAAAATATTGTTATCATACATTTTATGTAAAAAAAAAACAACGTTTGAGACATTTAGTGCCCAAAGATTGTGGGATTCGATGGTTGATGTCAAGTGATTAAAATCAGAAAAATTTCTAATGATATTTCATTGATTCCGAGGTACAATTAATATTATAATAACAAAGATTAAGTTTGGAAAAATTATCACGCAATGACGAAGCAAAAAAGTCATAAAATTTTGATGAATCAACCATCGAACAACCGACAATAATTAATTGGTTTCCAATCCGCTCACTTTATCAATTGAATGTGATTTTTATGTTTGTTTTTTTCTATTAATTTATTGCAGCCATCAATAAAAAAGGAAGTGACACATTACATGGAACCAGGTCACTGGTTTTTGTCTTTGTACAACGACGATGGTGATCCACAGGAGGTAGCGTTTATAGCTGTGATCGCTGAAGACATGACACACAACTGTCCAAACGGTTGCAGTGGCAAAGGCGAATGTTTGCTTGGCCATTGTCAATGTAATCCTGGTTTCGGTGGGGAGGATTGTAGCGAGAGCGTTTGTCCGGTGCTTTGTAGTCAACGTGGAGAATATATCAATGGCGAATGTCAATGTAATCCTGGTTGGAAGGGTAAAGAATGTTCGTTACGTCATGACGAATGCGAAGTGCCTGATTGCAACGGCCACGGTCATTGTACCAATGGAAAATGCAATTGCGTTCGTGGATACAAAGGAAAATTCTGCGAGGAAGCTGATTGTCCACATCCAACTTGCTCTGGTCATGGTTTCTGTGCCGAAGGTACTTGCATATGTAAAAAAGGTTGGAAGGGAGCTGACTGCAGCACAATGGACAAGGAAGCTCTTCAATGTTTGCCTGACTGCAGTGGACATGGAAATTTTGATCTGGAATCACAAACTTGCCATTGCGAACCCATGTGGTCCGGGGACGATTGTTCCAAAGGTAAGAATCTTTCAAAAAATAAAAATTGAAAAAAAAAAACACTCATTTCAATTTGTAAACATTCTAATTTACGTAGTTTTCTCAAAATGTTGTTTTCAAAACAAAAGGAAATCGTTGTTATTAAAAAATAAAAATAAAAACTGTACAACATCAATTTTGTTACAGAACTTTGCGATCTCGATTGCGGTCCTCATGGGCATTGCGTTGACAACGCCTGCGATTGTTTGCCTGGCTGGTCCGGCGATCTTTGCAACTTGAAACAGTGTGATCCACGATGCAACGAACATGGTCAATGTAAAAATGGTACGTGCTTGTGCGTTAGTGGTTGGAACGGACGTCACTGCACGATGGAGGGTTGTCCAAATTCTTGCTCCGGGCATGGACAATGCAAAGGTAACGCCGACGAACAATGGGAATGTCGATGCTACGATGGTTGGGATGGAAAAGACTGCAGCGTTCTTCTCGAACAGAATTGCAACGACGGAAGGGACAATGACAAAGGTAACTTTACCATTTTTTGTCCATATTGACATTTAAAAAAAAAAAAAAAAAAAAAAAAAAAAAACAGATTTTGCAACTTTCAATAATAGACTCGTATTCATTTTAAGAAGAAAAAAAAAAAGAAAAATTATTCAATTAAAGAGTCATGCGATTTTTTTCAATTTTGATTTTTTTCGTAAATATTAAAATTGTATTTATTAATAAATACCATTAAAAATTAAACTCCACGATTTTGAATACTTGGGAATTGTTTTCTATATTTTGTTTTTTATCGTGAAAAAATATTAATTATTAAATTTGAAAAAAAAAAAATAGACGGCCTCGTGGACTGCGCTGATCCAGAGTGTTGCGCTAATCACGCCTGTCGAAGCAGCCAACTTTGTGTCTCGGCGCCAAAACCAATTGACATTTTATTACGAAAACAACCGCCAGCGATAACAGCCTCCTTTTTCGAGAGAATGAAATTTTTGATTGACGAAGGTAGCCTCCAAAATTATGCTCGCCAAGAAACCTTCAACGAGAGGTGAGTTATCGAAATATTTTTCATTCTTTATTTACGAGAGAAGAAAGAAAAAATAATATAAATTGAGAAAAATAAAAAAATTAGGATGTGAAGAATATTTCTATTTATAAAAATGTTGTCGAAATGGTCTTGACGATTTCGAGACGTTGATTGAGATGTTTGATAGCAATTATTATTAACATTAATTATTAAATTAATCGTAGTACATATAATTCTATATACATATATATTTATATATTTATATTTATATATATTAATATGAATATTAAGAAATGTCCGTCCCGAATCGATGTTGCGTGCAGTGGCGTCTTTAATAATAGAACCCGAACGTCAATCCGTTCGATGTCATACAATAATCTCACACTTTCACACATCATTTTTATTTTTTCATCATTTTACGTTTAATTTTTATTTTATTTTTTTGTAATTGATTCGAAAATAATACAAATTTCAGAGTCTGTTGTTGCAACAATAATAATTGATATATTTAAAGATAAAAATGATTATTTTAGTATTTTTCGAAGTCATTTAGAAGACATGAAAGTTTTAATTATCAGGCCGATGATTAATTTTTTTGAAATACTTTCTCATTTTCGTGTTAAAAAATTGCAATCAATATTTCATAAGGATATTGAAAGAGGAAAAAAAAAAATAGAAAATGACATTTTTCGTTGACACATATACCACAAAATATTATATTTAAATATACTGCGCTGTTGTGACCCGTGTGAAATCACATCCCATCAATTTTGTACATATGTTTTGTATGTAAGTGTGCGCGAGTGTGTTCCCCGATGCACTCCAACCTCCTCATGAATATAAAAAAAAATTGTCTCCATTTATCTTATTTGTTAACAGCCCCTAAAAATTATTTGAAAAAAAAAAAGAAAAGAAAAAAACGGAAGTTTTGAGTATTTTTCTACGAAACGATGTCCATTTCCGATTGTTCAATGCTTCAAAAAATGGTGCTCAATTGTAGTTGTTGAATTCAATTTAAAAATGTCTCCCCACTCCATTTTTTATTTTTGGTTAAAAAAAATCCCCCCCCCCTTCTCTCTCTACCTCTCTTTCTCTCTCTTTCTCACTAATATTTTCTTTTCTATTGTCCGTCCGAGTGAAGCTTGCGCGTATGTCTAAGAGAACTATGCTTTTTTTGCCCATCGCTCTCAAACATTCCGAAATAGCATACGAAACGAGAAAAAACAAAAATGGTACATAAAAATATCGCAGCTAAGGGACACTCAAATAAAATTATTATTAATTTTGCAAATAAATTAAAAAAAAAAAAAAAAAGTAGAGAGAGACAGTATTGTTTTCATTAAATTAGATATTCATTAATTAGTTTCCAATGATTATATTTGACCCACTTCATAACGCCAATTAATAATTTACTAAAAAATAAATTAAATTCTCTTGTTAAGTTTCCACAAATATTTTTCAAATTTTAGTCTCAAAGGAATCTATGCAATTGAATTTATTTTGAGTTATTATTGTTTATCCTTTCATGCATTTTAATCGAATTAATTATTGGGTTGAATAAAAACTTCACTTTAATTCGATAATATTTTTTTTTTCCTTTTGTTTTTATAATTTTTCTATTTTTATCGAATATAACTTGATTTATGAAATGAAAATGCCTGAAAAAATAGACAATACTTGTTTTCTTACCCCATATTTCAATTATTTTGACCCACTCTCTCGACAATCGTATTGGGGTGAAAAAAAAAACAAATACTTTAATTTAACTGGGCTCTGTTTTATCCGTGCTGCCCGATCAGTGTGTTCTGGAATCACTTCAACACAAGGTAAGAATAAGGCCCCGTCCGCAGGAGGGATGGAATCGAACAAACGATTTTACGACAATAATTTTATTATTTTTGTTTTTTTCGATTTTTCTTTTCTTATCGAAGAGCTCGTAGAGTTAAGTCATTTTGTTTTTATGGTAGCTGCCGCGTGACGATCGGCTTTTTGCATTCGTGTTATTTCTGCATCCTTGATGAGAAGTAAATTTGGAAAAAAAAAAAAAACATTTATATATATTTTTATATATATATATATCAAAAAGAATAATTCGAAAAAAAATGGAGAGCGAAACGCTGCGAGAATATGTTTTGTTTACATTCAGGCCGTATGTGTGTGTGTTTGTAAAGAATTGAGAGTCAATACACGAGCGGGTCGTCAACATCCGCCTCTTATGTGTTTTTCTATCTGTCTGTCTCTCTTTCTCTCTTTAGCCTGTGTCCACATAAAACAAATATTGAATTGGAATAAAAAGATGAAAAAAAAAAAGAAAAAAAAAAATGACCAAAATCATCAATTTGGTGATTTTTATAAATTCGAACAATTTTTATGTCGAATTGTTTGTTTTGGTGATTTATCTCCAATATTAAAATGGACCCAATAAGGCGAAAGAAAATAAAAGAAAATGTGTATGTGTGTTGTGCACCCGAGCTCTTGAATCGTCTCGTCTGTCACAATGCGTGATTTTGTGTTTAAACGTAATTGTTGCATGGTTTATTTTGACCTAATTACATTCCTACGTTGTGTTACGTCAATCTTTTTGTTGAGCTTCGTACGTTGTGTTGTTAATCGTTCGTTAGGACACGTGATTAAGCTAATTACATTATATTTTAATGTCTGTGTGTTGTCCTCATCGAAATTCGAACGAGGGCTTTAAATAACGAAGAAATGTTGAAGAAACAACACCCTCGTTAATCATAACTCCTGAAAGAAAAATCATTCAACATTTTTAACAAACATAACGATCACAAGATGAACAATTAAAATCGCAAACAAAACGTTGTCCAATATTTCTCAGTTGAAGCATAAAAGATTAAGAACAAAACGATTAAAAAGTAATATTAAACAAAACGAAACTAAAATAACAAAAACAACAACAAAATTGTATCTAAAGAAACTTTAACTCGTAAACTTTGAACGAATCGAACGACACATTGAAATCTCGCTTATTGCGTAGTTTGAAGAAAGTATTATCGAAGTTTTTGCGACGTAGATTTCATTAGAAGAGAGAAGATTTGAAATTGTTGATAAACGTTGAAAAGTTGAGAATTTGGTTGATTAATTTTGTTTTTCATCATTTAGTCGTTCGGCTGTTGTACGTGGACGTGTGGTGACGTCATTGGGTACCGGTCTTATGGGAGTAAGAGTCAGTACGAGTACACCACTCGAGGGATTCACCCTGACGAGGGACGACGGTTGGTTCGATCTTCTCGTTAATGGCGGAGGAGCGGTCACTTTGCAATTTGGCAGATCGCCTTTCAAGCCCCAGAGCCATATCGTCTTCGTTCCATGGAACGAGGTAAATAAATTTTATTATATTTTCATCGTTATATATATATTTGTTTTTTTTTTTTAAGTACAAATTCCTTCAATAATTATGAGGTATTAAAGTTACCTGGATCGTAAAAAAACCATGTTTATTTTAACATTAATTATTTATTTATTCATTAACAACCTCAAGTTTGGATAACGTTTAATTTTTTCAGGTCGTAATAATCGACAGAATAGTAATGAGCACGGTGGATGAAAAAGCGCCAATTCACATACCACATGCATGTGCGGCACACGACTACGATTTAATGAAGCCAGTTGTGTTGGCAACATGGAAGCACGGTTTCCAAGGCGCTTGTCCGGACAAAAGTGCGATTCTTGCAGAATCGCAAGTGATACAAGAGAGTTTACAAATACCAGGAACTGGTTTGAACTTGGTTTATCACAGTTCACGTGCAGCGGGTTATTTATCAACGATACAATTGCAATTGACTCCTGAAACGATACCACCGACGTTGAATCTGATTCATTTGAGGATAACGATCGAGGGAATACTGTTCGAGAAGACTTTCGAGGCAGATCCGGTGATTAAATTCACTTATGCCTGGAATCGTTTGAACGTTTATCGCCAAAGAGTTTATGGAGTTACTACAGCGATGGTGAAGGTTGGCTACGAATACAGCGATTGCAAAGACGTCATCTGGGACGTCCAAACGACGAAACTCAGTGGTCATGACATGTCGATATCCGAAGTTGGCGGTTGGAATCTTGACATTCATCATCGTTACAACTTTCACGAGGGTATATTGCAAAAAGGTGATGGTTCTAACATTTATCTGAAGCATAAACCCCGTGTAATCCTTACCACTATGGGTGACGGACACCAGCGACCTCTTGATTGCTTCGATTGTGACGGACAAGCCTCGAAACAACGACTTTTGGCGCCGGTTGCCCTTGCCACCTCCGCAGACGGATCTATCTTCGTTGGGGACTTTAATCTCGTGAGGAAAATCCTTGTCGATGGAACTGTCAAAACGGTTGTTCGTCTCAAGTGAGTTAACAGATTTTATTTATACCCGAAATGTCCATTTTAACTTTAATTTCGAACTTTATTAGTCTCCGAACAAATCGGAAGATAAACTTCAATGATATTTATTTAAATTTTCAGCGCCACAAGAGTCTCATATCGCTACCATATCGCCTTGAGTCCCCTCGATGGAGTTCTGTACATTTCGGATCCGGAATCCCATCAGATCATACGCGTCCGAGATACAAACGATTATTCCGATCCAGAACACAATTGGGAAACGGTAGTGGGTTCGGGTGAACGATGTTTACCAGGAGACGAAGCCCATTGCGGCGATGGTGCATTAGCACGAGATGCCAAATTGGCGTACCCGAAAGGTGTCGCTGTTTCGGCCGACAACGTGCTCTACTTTGCAGATGGAACTAATATCCGTATGGTTGATCGTGACGGTATAATAACAACTGTGATCGGCAACCACATGCACAAGTCACACTGGAAACCAATACCTTGTGAAGGGACTCTCAATGTCGAGGAGGTTCATTTACGCTGGCCGACAGAGCTGGCGATAAATCCCCTCGACAATTCTCTTCACATGATCGACGATCACATGGTTCTCCAGTTGGCACCGGACGGCAGAGTCAAAGTAGTTGCCGGACGTCCTCTACACTGCGCGAGTCCTTCCTCAACCTTCGACACAGAATTAGCAACCCACGCAACTTTGGTGATGCCCCAGAGCATCGCTTTTGGGCCGTCCGGAAATCTCTATATCGCTGAAAGCGATTCCCAGCGAATAAATCGAGTTCGGGTGATTGGTACGGATGGTAAAATATCGCCGTATGCCGGTGCCGAATCCAAGTGTAATTGCTTGGAACGTGGCTGCGATTGTTTCGATGCCGATCATTATCTTGCGTCGACTTCCAAATTCAATACAATTTCAGCAGTAGCCGTATCTCCCGACGGTGTCGTTCACATTGGCGACCAAGCCAATTACCGCATCCGATCGGTAATGGCGAGCATACCGGACGCAAGTGGCGCAAGAGAGTACGAAATTTATTCACCCGACACTCAGGAAATTTACGTATTCAATCGATTCGGCCAACACATCGCTACGAAAAACATCCTTACGGGTGAAACCTTTTACCTCTTTACGTACAACGTCAATACGAGCAACGGCAAGTTGTCAACTGTTACGGATGCCGCAGGCAACAAAGTATTCCTGTTGAGAGATTACAGCAGTCAGGTAAACTCTATAGAAAACACCAAGGGACAAAAGTGCCGATTACGGATGTCCCGTATGAAGATGCTCCACGAGCTAAGTACCCCGGACAATTACAACGTGACCTTCGACTATCACGGACCCACTGGGCTACTAAAAACCAAATTGGACAGCACGGGACGTAGTTATGTCTACAATTACGACGAGTTCGGTCGATTGACCAGCGCAGTAACACCTACCGGAAAAGTAATAAGTCTGACATTTGACCTTAGCCTGAAAGGAGCCACCGTAAAAGTTGGTCAGAACAACAGAAAACCAGTTTCCATGTTAATCAAGGGTTCCTCGGTTGTGACAAAGATCGGCGATGCCGAGCAGCGCACTACAGTAATGGGCGATGGTTCCGTAGGCCGAGTAACGCCTTGGGCCCATACTGTAAGTACGGATACAATGCCATACGCCATTTTGGCCGAAATCGAACCATTACTTGGCGAAAGTTATCCCGTCCCGGCTAAACAACGAACCGAGATCGCTGGCGATCTTGCCAACCGATTCGAGTGGAGATATTTCTTACGGAAAGTTCAGGGCAACAAAAACCGTGGCAATACCAAAGCAATAGCCCAAGTTGGCAGAAAACTCCGCGTCAATGGTGACGTTTTGCTGTCATTGGAATATGATCGGGAGACCAACACGGTTGCTGTCTTTATTGATGATCGAGTGGAGCTGTTGAACGTGACCTACGACAGAAACGCTCGGCCTGTCAAGTGGGGACCTCGGGATGGAATCTTTGCCGGAGTTGAACTGGAGTACGATCGGTTTAGCAGATTAACCAGCTGGACCTGGGGCGACATTAGTGAAACTTACGGATTCGACCGAGCCGGTAGATTGTATGAGATCAAGTACAGCGATGGAACCTCAATGATTTATGCCTTCAAAGACATGTTCAGTAGTCTTCCACTCAAAGTTACTACACCACGCGGCAGTGATTATCTTCTGCAGTACGATGAAGCTGGAGCTCTTCAATCCTTGACAACACCACGAGGCCACATTCACGCCTTTTCCCTCCAGACTTCCCTCGGTTTCTACAAGTATCAATATTACTCGCCAATGAATCGTCATCCTTATGAAATTCTTTACAACGACGATGGACAAATCCTTGCCAAGGTTTATCCCCACCAAAGTGGCAAAGTTGCCTACGTCTACGATCATACTGGCAAATTGGAAACAACATTGGCAGGACTCTCGTCGATCCACTACACCTATCAAGAGACTACGAGCCTCGTACGCAGCATCGACATCAATGAGCCCAACTTCGAGATGAGAATCGAGTACAAATATCACGCTGGTATCGTTAAGGACGAGAAGATCAAATTTGGCAGTAAAAGTGGAATGGCAAACGCTCACTATCGTTATCAGTACGATGGCAACGCGCGCATATCCGGCATCGAAGTTGACATCAATGGCAAACAACTGCCACAATTGCGTCTCAAGTACAATCAGAACTTGGGGGTATTGGAGGGCGTTGGTGACTTGAGAATTTACCGCAATACCTTCAACCGTTCGGTCATGCAGGACAGCAGCAAACAGTTCTTTACCGTCACTGATTACGACGAACACGGTCGCGTTAAAACTATTTTGACCAATATCCGATCTGTTGATGTTTTCCGCATGGAGCTGGAATACGACAACAGAAATCGCATTAAAATGCGCAAATTAACGATCGGCAAGGAACCCATGGAAAAGAAAGAATGGTCGAGGATGGACAAAATAACTTACAACGCCGATGGACATGTTCTGGAAGTTGCTGATACTGACAACAATTGGCAGTATGCGTACGATGAAAACGGCAATGTCATCGGGGTAACTGAACACACGGAAAAAATTACACTTGGCTACGATAGCGGTGATCGGGTCGTTCAATACGGCGATGTCGAATTCAATTCTTACGATGGACGAGGATTTGTTGTTATTCGTGGTGAACACAAATACAGGTACGGTCTCAATTAATGCAAAAACAGATCCGCTTATATTTATTTTTTCTTCCAAACGAGTTAAACGAATGTTAACGTTTGATATCTTTTTTCTCCACAGATACAACTCACGTGGTCAGCTCATCCACGCATCCGAACACAAGAAATTCCAAATCTGGTACTTCTACGACGATCGTGGACGTCTGGTATCCTGGAACGACGATCGGGAGAATATAACACAATTCTTCTACGCTAATCCAAGAACTCCGGATTTGATAACCCACGTACATTTCCCGAAGTCGTCAAAAACCTTCAGGTTTCTTTACGACTCGAGAGACTATTTGATGACTGTTGAGACGTCGGAGCAACGATTTTACGTGGCAACCGATCAGAACGGTTCGCCATTGGCGCTTTTCGACACAAATGGCAACCTCGTGAAAGAGATGCGGCGTACACCGTTCGGCAAAATAATCAAAGATACCAATCCTGATTTTTATTTGCCAATCGATTTTCACGGTGGTCTTTTCGACCCTAACACCAAGCTCGTTTATTTGAACAAACGTCTGTACGATCCTACGGTGGGTCAATGGATGACGCCAGCTTGGGAACAAATGGCCAACGAATTGACAACGCCTACGGACATCTTTATATATCGTTTCCGAAACAACGATCCAATAAACATCCGACAAAACGTGGAATACATGACGGACTTGACGAGTTGGTTGAAACTGTACGGTTACGACATCAACTCGATGTTGGGCTCGGAATATACGAAGCGAATGGTTTATCAACCAAGCGCAACAATAACCTCGCCGCAATTGACACCAGACTTTGGAGTCATGTCAGGTTTGCAGTGCATCGTTGATCGAGTACATGAGAAATTTTCAGATCTTGGTTTTGTACCAAAACCATTGTTGAAATTAGAGCCAAAAACGCGAAATTTGTTGCCGAGGGTAGCTCACAGGCGGGCAGTTTTCGGCGAAGGTATATTGGTTTCGAGAGTCGGTGGTCGTGCCCTGGTGAGCGTTGTCGATGGGGTCAACGGCGTAGTTCAAGATGTGGTGACGTCAGTCTTCAACAATTCGTACTTTTTGCCACTCCATTTCAGCGTGCACGATCAGGATGTCTTTTATTTTGTGAAGGACAATGCTCTCAAGATTCGTGATGACATGGATGAGCTTCGTCGTCTTGGCAGTATGTTCAACGTTTCTACCCACGAAACAACCGAACATGGTGCTGGCACATGGAAAGAATTGAGACTTCATAATCCCGACGCTGCTGTTGTCATTAAGTACGGAGCTGATCCTGAACAAGAGAGACATCGCATTTTAAAACACGCTCACAAAAGAGCGGTCGAAAGAGCTTGGGAGATTGAGAAACAATTGGTCATGGCGGGTTTCCAGGGTCGCGGTGATTGGTCGAAAGAGGAAAAAGACGAGTTGATCGCCCGTGGTACCGTCGTTGGTTACGAAGGTGTCGACATTCACAGCGTACACAGGTATCCACAATTAGCGGATGATCCTGGCAACGTGGCATTCACACGGGACACTAAGCGTAAAAGGCGCAAATCTGGCAATCGCCGTAACAGAATACACAGGCATGATTCGTGATGCGACCGTTGCCACGGATCACCTGCAACTACCGTCGTTTCAACGGAGTCCGAATTCGTCCATACAACTCGACGGGACAACAATGACGACGACGACGATGACGACGATGACGACAACGATGACAGTCATACGTCACGTACAAACGCGCCAACGAGAGAGACGAGCACGCAGAGAGTGGCCGATACGACGACACTAGCGCCAACTACCCTAGCGCCAATAACGGTGGCGTCTTTAACTACCAGCGTTAAAACCACTGCGAGAAATCAATTCGTTAATGACGAAAACGTTTCTTCTTGAAATTCCCTTTCGCGGATTGAACAATGCAACTGTTGAGAATTCACGTTCCGAGTGGAAATCGATTCTCAATTTTTGTTTACTATTTTGTTTTATTTACGAGTGCCCTCGTTTCGTCGTCGAATCGATCGTGTTATTATTTTCTGTATCATAGACCCTCTACGATTTCCAGTCCAGTTCCCCTTATTATTATTTTTTATTTTTGTTATCTTTTTTCTCTCTTTCTCTTCTCCCTCTCTCTCTACCTCCCCCCTCTCTTCCTTTGTCTCTCTTCTGCAAGTGCTTTGTTGTACGTGACCGAAGTCTCGTTGTTTAATATGGCAGTGATGATCGGTATAATGATCGGACGAGTGATCCGTGAAGTGTCAAAATTATAAGCTAGTCGCGATATATATTTACAATACGAAAAGTATAAAGCTTGTTACAAGGTGATTATTTTATAGATGACGAATTATGAACTCTCGGGTCTAATTATGCGGAGATTTAAAATATGTAATTAATGAACAATACATGTGAGTATATAAGTGTGAGAATGTCGAATGTGTCCTTTGTATGTATGAGTTGCGCTGTGCGTAGAGACTGAACGAGAAAAGAGGACGATAAATAATATTTCTTTGTTTTTAATTTGAAAAAAAAAAAAAAGAAAAAGAAAAAAAAATTCCAACGATCTCGTGACGAAATAGTTGTGAAAAAAAAATGTAAAAATCGCCTAAAAAAAATGCATTGAGTGCTCGGTAATGATTGACGCATTAACAGGGTCTAAGGACGCGTGTACGTAAATGAAAATACTGGGGAGAAAAGGAAAGGAGAGTTGGACAAAAAAATATATATAGACGATCTTTCGTGCGGAGGGATCGCGTCTACATTTACGTTCGTCATATTGTTTTGTTTTTCTTTTTATTTTCTTCGAATCCACACAAACGCGTGTACGTCCAACGTAAATAGTAGTGAAAAGAGTTGGGATGCGATGAGGGAAATAACAAGGAGCGCCATCTCGCGCATTCTTTTCAAAATGGTAATGAAAAATATTTAAAAAAAAATGGTGACGAGAAAAAAAATTAAATAAAGAATGTGGGGCGTGCGGTGAATGAGCTGCGAGAAAAATAATTTAAAAAAAATTAAAATACACACACACACACACAAAAAGAAATATTTTTAACATAACTCAATGAATCGAGGGAGAAACTCGATTTTTTTTGTAAATATCAACTTAATCTATACATATAAATAAATACGGTAATAATTGTAGATAATATTGCAACACGAAATATCGATGTGGTGAATATATATATATATAGATATATATATTTATATATATATGTGTGTTTATAAATATATATATGTATATATAAATAAATATCTGACAGCAGTGACGGAACATCACTTGTCGATATCGCTTTTTTATATGTATACACGATTTACCAGCGCCATGCTCGGACACATAAACGGTAATGAACGTAATTACAGCGAGTAATTAGTAAAAATTTCATTAAAAAAAAAAAAAAACAGAATAAATACAATAACAAAATGCAAAATTCATGTTCACTAAAGACATCAACAAAAAACATGTAATTGTAGCATCGAATGGTACGTACTTGAGCCACACGCACATATATGTGTAAATATATACATCAACGAGTTCGCGGCCTGGCAAGAAAAAGAAACTCCATAATTATCAACGAAAAAATATTACCAGGATAATAAAAAAATTCACGAATAACTTTGTTGTTGTTGTTTTTTTTTTTCTTTTTTTTGATACTCTTGAAATTTTCGAATTTTTGTTTTTTTGCCAGTTTGCGAGACGAATCGTTGTTGCGAAGACTGTGTGGCGCGAATGAAATGTTGCACGAGCAATGATATAAATACGTATATATATATATATATATATACATATAAAATAAATTCTAAGCGTCGAGAAAAAAATCTTGCAATTCGATTAACCGATGCAGAATGATCGTTCATTCGAGCTCGATTAGCTCGTAAGTCACGAGAGAAAAAAACTTTTCTCTCGTTATGTCATAGACACTTGTAAATATTAACAATAACGATAATAATAAAACATTCGTTTAGATAATGAAACGAAACAACAAATAAGAAAAACTGTGTCGTATCTAATGCGAGAAGTTTGGTGGAGTAGCATTAAGAAAGAAAAAAAAAAAAAAGGAGAGCAACAAAAATTACGCGATGAAAATTGGGACAGTTATCGTGAGCAGCAGGGAAAGAGGTGAATGGAAAGTTCGTGGAATAAATAATAATTATCGTGCGCGATCGTTAGCAAACAAATTCAAAAAAACAACACACCAAAAATATCTGAAAGGATAAAATGATAAAATTAATGAGAAAAAAAAAAAGAAGAAAAATAATAATAAAATGAATAATAATAGTAATAACAATAATGATAATGATATTAATAATCATAATAATAATAGTAATACGCCCCCCGCCTATCTTTCTACTGAAAAAAAAAAAAACAATGAGGAGAAAAAAAGAAGCAAATTATTTTTTGAATTGTGTCGTCAAAAAAAAACCTAAACCCAATGTCTCCCTTTTCCTTCCCCGAAAAATCCTAGTCCCCAACCTCCTGCGCCCTTGACTGTTACCCAACGATGAAAAAAAAAAAAAAGAAAAGAAAAAACAATTAAAATAAGTGATTTGTCGGTGTTTAGATATTGGAAGTAGATCTCGATGCCTCGATTGGATTGGATCGAAAAGAAGATGAAATAAAGAAAAAGAAAAGCAAAGTAATCGATAGAAAGTATAAACGAAACAAGAGGAAATAAATAAATAAATAAACAAGCCCACGTCCATGTCCCCGAAACTCGCTCACATAAATACGTGTACGTGTACAGGATTTTCCAAAAATTTCGCGCAAAGAATGAGGTTATTGGATACGTCACGAAATTCCAAGAAAATAAGTCCCCAGCCATTTTTTTCTATGACGTACCATTCATGATATATTAATTAATTAATGATAACGAATCTAAAATTTCAATAATTAATTGCTCATGAATCAGAAGCTGCAGAGAAACACGAGTAAGAACACTTTTTTTTTAGAATTTCGCAGTCACCTTGACACTTTCTGGCCCGATTTTTTACCATCCTGTCTGTATACACGTATATTTATATGTATTTGCGTGCTATATACGTACATGTACGTAAATATGTATATGTACTTGACTATCGAACGAGTAAATATAAGCGCAAATGACGAGAGAGCGAAGACATCGCGAAATAAACACGCACACATAAAGAGCATATGAACCATGATTTAAAAGAAAAATAAACAAACAAACAAAAAATGACAGAAAACTTGATCGGAACATAATCATAAACAAAAAAACTGCAGTACTCGTAATATTTGGTAGAATCGACTGCTAATACGAAGATTAAAAATTTTATATTGGATATGAAGTCCCGGAAATAAGTTGAATTGTATATCGCTTAAAAAAAAAAAAAAGCTCTCGCGTTAAACGCCGTAAATATTCATCGTATCGAGGGAAAAGTTAATATTTATTTTTTATCTGCGATTCTGAATTTCGAGGTTTTTCTTTTAGCCGAAAAAATTCGTATCTTCGTTCTTGCATCTTTTTACACAGACACTACATAAAAACAAATAATTGTCCTTACAAATTTACTTAATTATTAATTTTATTATTATTACAATTGTTACTATTGTTATTATATTCATTAATAATAGTAAACAAGTGATCAACTGAATCTCTTGGTATTTTATCTTTCGCTGCATGTTCTATTTTCATTCGGTTTTGAAGGTGCGAGTTCTTCAAGACAAAGAGGATGGGCAAAAAAAAAAAACAAATGCTGACACGTGCATGAGAAAAGCAATACTTCGTAACTAACGTGCTCGAATGACTGAATGTTGTGGCTGTCGAGACAAAAGTAAATAAATAAGATAAAATCAGCGTGAATGACATTTTTCAACGATTAATAAAGAGGAAGATAGAAAAAAGGAATGTTAGTAAAAACAAAATGTGGTGACCGATGATATATAAATAGGAGAACGATTAAAGAATTGCGACTGCAAAGGAAAAATACGCGCTTGTGTATTCGGTGTCCGTGCGTTAGTATTAATTAAAAGAAGATGAGATGAGAAAAAAAAACAAAATAAATAAATAGCGTGTGATACGTAAAACAAGCGTGCGAGGAGAACAAAAAAAAGTCGAACAAGTGAAAAATTGAGAAAACCAAAATCATTGCAAATTTTCGCTAATTTATCTATTCTTATTTATTCAAATTTTGTACATACAATTTTTATCATTACATTCATTTTGAATAGCGAACAAAATTATCTTTGGTTCGACAATGCTTATCAAGAGCGACAGTAGATGGCGTCAGCGCCTTGCGTCGAGAGTTCCTTTGAGGATTTCTCCCTTTACGTATACTTTCATAACAAAGCGCAAAAACTTGAAATGGAAAAACAAAATAAAACAATTTTAGCGTTTCGTTTGTAATTTTTACCAAGTCAACGACGAAAAAAAATTGACACAATAAACAGAAGAACGCGACTCATAATGAACGTGTCGTAAATGGTGTGTGAGGACTTCGTGAATTTGTAAATATCGTATTATTATTATTATTATTATCATTATTATGTAAATAGCACGAAAACGTATGCATAAAGCATATTTCATGGAAAAATTAGAGATGACCAGAAAAGCTCTGAAACTCTCCCGTGAACACAAAAATAAACATGTGACACTTAACATGTAACACACACGAGGTTTTTATTTTAAAGGCTACATAATTATATATATACGTATATATATGAACTATATATATGCATATGTATAACTACGTAACGATACTTAACGATAAGTATATATATATATATCTAAATATGAATATATATATATACATATTCTATACTCTTACACGCTAAGTACTCAATAAATATATATATAAAATGTCCGAGTGTTTTGTGTATTTCTCAACTTCCTTCCCTTTCCTGTAACTCCTGTTGGATTTTCTCGTGTTTTTTCGGTGATTTCAGAATTTTGTTTATTGTGTCGACACATCGTCTGTCTTTGTCTTTGACATCGTAAAAAAAAAAAAAAAAACTCGTCTAGTGTTTATACTGTTTATGAGCAAGACTGGCACAAAACAGCCAAACATATAAGGAACGACTTCTAACTTTTTAGAGGTTATGACTTTTTTCTAGCCATTCATTATGTCACTTGATCCGGTTTGTTCGAAGAATAAGTCACAATTTTTTAAATATCTCGAAATATTTGTTGATTGAGGTTATTCAGATATTTTGATCGATCAGCTGCTCTCTCGGCTCAGGTCGAGCTCTCCCTGATTTCGATGCGAGCATTGACTGAAATGTTTTTACTGGTGGCCAGGTCGGATCGCCCTCCACCGATAGCTAACAGAACGGAAAAAAGGGAAAAAGGGAATGAATATAAAAACAATAATATATCAAAATAAACCAAACTAACGTTCTTCTCATTGGAAAATTAATAAATCCAAGATTATGACGTTATTTTTTCATATTCCTTTATTTCATTAATGGATCATATTTTATTATCATCTATTTACAATTTATACGAATACCATGTTTTTCGTTCTCCCCGTCATAGTATATAAAGTTTGCGAGTTATGTGAACATAATCATTGTGAGAAAAAGACGAAATCAAGTGCATTTTAACGAAACGAAATGATGGTTTGTTTTTTTTTTTTTTTTTGGTAATAATTCTGAGTTTACTCAATTGTCATGTGACACTTTCGCTCATTTTTCATTGGACATTACGGTAGTGGGCTCACTCAACGTCCGAGAATATTCATAATACAATGCATAAAAATACGGATTCATAAAAAAAAATCACACACACACACACACACACACACGATTTATCGCATTTTGTGTCAAAACTTCGAGCATTACATAAACCGTGAAATTCTCGAGAGATAAGTTCTCAAACATTTATTTCTTTTACACAACACATCGTTCATTGGTTTCCGAATAATAAGTGAACAGCCAATCGAGATGGATAGGCGTAACGCCCACTTTGTCCCACCAGCGTCTCTAATTGGCTCTGTCACTAAATCGATGAACAAATCTTTTACGATAAATCTTAGAAAAAAATGATATAGGACTTTTCTCTTGAAAAGTTTGGCCGGTAAAAGCTGAACGTGAACTTTGGAGAATCTCTAGAAATGCTCGCTTTCAAAGACGGAGCAAATACTGCTGACAGTTTCGGAAAATACTTGTACGTACACGCGCACACACACGCATACGTGCTTTCGTTGATTACTTAATTAACGAACACTAATTAAATTGGCTTTTTCACAAGAAAAAAAGAAAAAACATCGAAACGAACAAAATATCTGCGGTCAATAAAACTCTCGCGATTATTGACTAGTCGAAGAAAACGAACAGGACTTTGAGGAATGATGCAACAAGTGAACCATCGGTCCTTCGAAGATTTCAGCGAAAAAAAAAATCGTTGCGAGATTTCAAAATACAAAACGCACCATTAAATATTATTGTGGTTAGTTATTCCGAATGTGTTATTTTTTGACGAATATCTGACGATGTATCAAAAAGAAAATAAAATATATTTACAGAGGTCTGGGAATAGCTAAGTGATCCTGCGAATTTGATCGACTTGATAATTCACCCGATAATCCATGTCAATTAGTGTATAGCAATATACAAAAATACAAACATTCGGGGTCGTTGCGATCGAACGATTCTCAAATTTCGAGTGTTCTCTTTTTTTTTTCTTTCTCTCGTCGTTTATTTTTCTCACTCTTTGTTTTGTCGTGGCTTAGTTTTTCATTTTTTGGTGGCATAGCTCCGCGAATTTTTTCTAGTAGCGCTTTATTTTTCTATGTTGAAGCATTTATTCAAGACCCAAGAGCCAATTGATGCCTTGAACGAGGAGAGTTATGAGTGGCTGCCAAGCCACCAGCCACCTTATCCAATCGAGCAATTGACCGTACATTACATGAGGTCGTTCCCAGCTTTTAAAAACAAATTTTTCTCAATTAAGGCTCAATAAAAGTTGTTTTATCGTATTTAAAAAATCATCAAATGCTTAAAGTTAAACATTTTTGTATAAAAAGGATACGGATTTGTGAACATCTTCCTGAGATCAACTTTTTCCTTGCAGTACGGACAAGTTTGTTTTTTACCCACGATGCACCAACCTCGGATACAAAATTCATGAAAGACATGGTCGCAGCTCAATTTGTACGTGTTTTCGAGAACTCCTTCCTCGTGTTCCGATACCAACAGTCTGTTACCACATACTGCGCATACATTTGGCTCTAATGTTCTTGTTGGCATTTTTCCTGGTGCGTAGTACTAAAACAGGAAGAGATTTCATGATAAAAATATTGTCATTATATCATAAGTTGAAATTTCCATAACAAGGGAAAAAAATTGACAGATTTTGATACATTTTATTATTTATTTTTTAATCTCTTCTGTTATATTCTATAGGGTGTTGAACAGACGATTCTAAGTTTATAAAATGCATGTCAAAATGTCTCACGATCTTTGTTACATTGGAAGACAAACGCCAAGCGAATTTTTACTGGTATTTAGAGAAAAAAAAACAAAAATTGATTAAACACACGAGTGTAAAAAGCAAAGATTTCAAAAGTAGCCAAAAAAACACATTTTTTATGTTGTAGAACATAAAAGGATCATAAATAAATGCACTGAGCTCATTCGAGTTGAATAACAAACAAATATATTGATAAACAACGCGTTTAGAGTATTTTTTTTCTTTCAAATGACTGAAATCGATGCTGCAAACACAGAAAACGCATTCGAATACCTTTTCGTCAATAGTTTCCTAAACAACTAAAAAGATTAGTTACCAGTAACCAAAATACTCTTTACTTAAGACATAATCAAAAGTAATGCATAGAAAAAAAAAGATCAATTTTTTGAAGTTTGCGTAATGAAAGAATAAAAAAGACAAAATCTTACTCCGACGTGTGAAGCCATTGTGTCGGCGCATATTTCAGCCATGTCTCTGCCCAACACACCAAAATAAATTCCATAGCACAGGAACAAAAGTGCGCAATCCATCCAGACTGCTGGCTTAACATCGAACACCAAATTAAGGCCAAAAAATGTAGCAAGCCCAACGAGATAGCTACATATTCCAAGAATATAACTCAGTTTGTAAAGAAAATAAAACCATTTGTACACCAATCTGTAAAAAAATAAATAAAAAATTCATATTATTTTGATTTTTTAAGAAGAGAGAAAAACGTAAGTAATCTGATGATTCAAACTGCATACCTGGGTGTTGTTCCCAAAATGGGTTTTTGTATGGCTTTCCTGAAAACGAGACCCGTAATACAAGAAAATACGAGCCAAATGAAGACAAACCGCCACCAGTAATTCTTCACGCTCACACCGAACGGTATTAGCCACATAGCGATCAAAGTGACCAGCTGAAAATCGTTTAAATTTCATAATCAATATAATTTTCATAAATTCCATAATTTTTCATTCATGGTCGGAATTCATGGTAAAGTGAAAAATTGAATTTTACAGATAAAGTTTCAAAGAATTCTGTAAGCTGTCAATCAACACATTCCAGCCAGGATCGCAGATTATATTCAAAATAAAAGTGAGCCAATGGTTGACATGATAAAAATTGGACGTAACGGTCAATGTTTTAGAAAATGCTCAGTATTCGACATATTTTTTATATATTTTGGTAGCTTTAAAAACAAACGACAAGAGCTCATGTTTTTTTTTTTTTTTATTTTCAATGAAACTTTCCTCTTTTATTGACTACGATGTGTCTTTTCAAATTATATCACATAACACCTGTCACAATTCTCAATACCTTGAAAAAAAGAGTGAGAAAAAGTGTCATAGCGTGATAATTGAGAGGTTAATGGATATTATTTATCATTACAGAAAAAATCATAGAAATTGACACTATTTTTGGCTCCTGTAGGTATTTAATCCCTTAATTGACAAAGTACTAAGTGCGTACCTGATAAGACGACGAATGCCTTTGTTTCCATTGGACTAGAATTAATTGAGCTACCAACAAAGTGACCAAAGTGACAATGACCATTTCTGCGTGCATGGATTCATGGCCCTGATGCTTGCGATGCATTTTTATGTGTTCCACCCTTGATAAAAAAAATACAAGGAATAATTCAAAAAATTCATAATTCATAATTGGTTTGAACAATGGACTATGTACCTCCATCTCTCTTCGGGCGTTAATTCAGCCTCGCTCTGTGAAAAATTTGACACATTAAAAAATATTCAAAATTTCCTCCATGTTTAAATGCCTGTATCAATGGAAAATAACTGCTCAATTAACCACGTTGAAAAATCACTATAGTCGCTTAATTGCTAATTTAAACTTTACTTCAAACAATTTGACATTTGAGACTCAAATGAAAAAAGTATTGCAATCTAGTTACGATTCTTTTAGGTTAAAAAACTGTTTGACGTATGGCGAAAAAAGTATTGGAAATTCGACAAGATTTGTGATGAAAACGTTTTCCTACTTTGTTTGGCATCACGTGCAATTCCATGTACGAGTCCATTTTCGAAAATTCACTATTTTTTTTATGGTCCGGAGAAAAATGCGACAATCAATAGGGTATATAACATGTACACACGTATATTTATGTATATATATATCTATCTATATACACATATATGTATACACTCGTATAACTCAAAACGCCATCGTGTCATGCGGCAGACACGTTCGACCCGTTTGACCACTGCCTGCTGCCACGACCGCCACGACGGCACGACGGACGCATGAATCTTGCGCACACGCACACATTCGTACGAACCAGCTGATCATATAATCCTCTTATAAAAATTTCACACTTTGAAACGAAAAAAACAATATTTAAAACAAATTTACCCAGATACCCAGATAACCATCATCGGGCGTAAAATCAAAAGATACTACCACGGCACTACTACCGGTCGTGTGACACGACGAAATTAATACCAGCGTGGTAATTTGAAATTATTATTTATTTTGTTATATTTGTGAATCTCACGGTTTCACCGCTTTGATTGTTCAAATAGTAACCGATGAGGGATTCCCAACTTATTTTTTAATCGATTATAATTAAAATACGTGCAGACGAGGTTTCTTTTCTTTCAAAACCATGTCAATTCGGAGTTTTGACAAAATAAATAATTTTTTGCTAGCCCTCCTAGCAGCACTCAGAAAAAATTGAATAATATCACGTGGAGACCTTGTAGATTCATACGAAAAAAAAAAAAAAAACAAATATTGACATGACAATGAAAAACACTAATTAAAAACAGCTGTAACAAATATTCTACCGCGTTTACGGATTCTTAACAACTGTGACAATAATCATTTCCATGATGATAATTCCTGTCATATGGGAGCATCCATTAAACATGTGAATCAGGCTTATTAAATACCATTTTACTATCGAGTATATTTCCTCAATGATGATACGAAAATTATTATTTGATGAATTTATTTTCGTTATATTGAAAGATATACATAAATCAAACGGTCCTTCGGAGTACACTTTGTGTGGTATGCGTTTGGTTTGTTTACGTTCTACGCGCTCCCGCGAGTGCCGTGTGCTTGCTACGGTTGAGCGTGCCGCGTAGTGGGGGAACGTTCGCATTGCCGGCGCGTCGCGAGAGGAGAAGCGGGGAAGCGCAAATGGTGGGGCGTGCGCAGGACAATAGGGTGAGCGGGAAAGCGTGATAAGACTAGTATCAATCGGGCGCCGGCCGGCGATACACAGAGAGTGCGGTCTGAGCGTCGGTTGGTTAATCAAACGCTACGCTTTATCGTTCCTCGATGCAGATAAATTTAACTGAACAAAATATCCTATAGTATAAGTAGAATTCTTCTTAATCCTCAACGAACAAAAATAACTATACAACCCTAGGATCTTTTCTATGATTTAATTTTTTGTTAATCTAATAAAAATTAAACAATACTACTAAATAATGAATAATTTTATTGAATAAAATTGAAGAAAAGGAATGACATTATTATTTCCATAAATAATACACAAAAATAATTCGTACATTTTTTTCATTCCATTTTTTTCCAAGTTGTCAAATTCTAAATTTTATTTACGACCAGAAGAAATACTATTCAAAAAATAATCGCTTTTGATACAACTAACCGATAATGTTGAAACACTTTCGTTAATAATTGAATCGTAGGTATACATTTTTTTGGATATTTCGTTTTGGATTCAAAATCATTTTTGTGTTTAAACATAAATATGTTAGGTGTGAAAATTTTCGAAAGTAAAATTTTTAGTGCGGGTTGTGATTCATGTGCTATTTCGCGAAATATAAGAGTGAATAAATAACTAATGCGTGAAATTAATTAAATCATTTGTACGGGGTTGACAGTGATAAATATATTAAACGATCGTTATTATATAAAATGCAACTTCATAATAGAATGGAAGGAAACAAGTGCAACGTGTTTTAGTGAGGATCTTTTGTGCAATGGATTTCAACTCTGCGATACTCGGAAGACTTCGCCGCACTCGACGACTGGGAGACGAGTTCCTGAGAGGTGGAACAAAAAACAAACGGTGAGTAAATTAATCATTTCTATAGCATGAAACAGCCAGCATAAAAAATGAAGTATACTTTAAGGAATTTTTAATGTTAATTTTATCTCTCATACTACCAAGGTTGTCAATTTTTTAATGAAAGCTATTTCGTCATAGAATATTTTTTCTGTAATCGGTCGCAAGATTAAGTTTGAAAAAAATTCGTCACGGTTAATTAGTAGAGAATTTCTTTAGGAACCAAATATGGGTTCGTGCGTTTTAGAATAGTTTGGAAAATAGGGATTAATCTCAGGAAAATATCGATCAAAATATGGATTCGTGGAACTTCGTATTCATCCAATGATAGTTGAGCAAATCATTAGCTATGAGTTGTTCTATTTGTTGAAACGACACCCAGCAAAACGAGTGCAACGTCATTTAATGAAATTAACGTTGCACGCAACTATTGTGAAGATTTAAAATCCATATGACTAGTGTAGTCCCTGCCAATCATCTTTAAAATACGCCGCAAACTTTACTAGGGTGTGATCGATGCGAAATCGTTTATCGGTGAAGAATACATTAATTAAACCATTTTCCTGATAATATTAACGTTGATCCCCAAGGGATTTGTAGAAAAAAAAATTCAATTTGTTTACTTGAGGGGACTGAATTTTTAAATTCATTTAAAAAATATTGATTTATCACTGAACGATCTAATTGCGCTACCAAGAACCACTGTACGACCACCAAACGATTAGCATTCGAAAAAATCAATTTATTCGACTTGGGAGAGCTAACTCAACGGATGTCATAATGCCTAATCGAACCCCGCGCCGTCGATATTGTAGAGGTACCGTGCTCATACCACGGCAGTACACACCGTAGACGTACCATAGTAGAACTGGCTTATGAAAACGGTGTACTGAGATAATCTGAATGGTCCGACGTTTATTCACGTTATATATAGTGTACAGTCCCCCATACGTACTTGTACTGCGAAAACACATTGTACAGCTGTGACCGCGTACTTATACGCTGTTCCAGTGTCGTACGCTTACCATACGCACGTACCTGGTAGATTTTGCACCAGTACACACTGTACGAAATGATTACATCGTACTGGTACTGCACAACTATTTTATCTGTTGGCTAACTAAATATATCAGCATTGTTACGTAATATAATTAATTAACAATTTATTGTTCATTCCACTAAATTTATTACTAGGAATCGCATGAAACTTTAATTATGAAATATTTTGGAAAAGGTCGAGTAGGATTCAGTGAATTGTGAAAACATTTTGAATTTTTTCTCTATTTATAATGCTCACCGATTGGCGGATTTTCATCCAATGGGCATGGACTTTCTTTTTAAAATTTTGACGTCAGTTTACCTATGGATTTTGCGTTTTGCGAACTTTCCAGTCTAGCCCTCTCGCGGTTTATCGCTGAGTCACTTTTCTACGGAGTGAGTAGTGCACTAGTGCTTCGATTGTTAAAATAATCCTGTCGAATTAAAAACAGTAAGTACGAAAATATTACAATAAATTAAAATAACAAATACGCGTAAAAAATTTTGCAAGTCGTCGCTATAGAGAACAAATTGCAAAAGAGACCAGTGATTACTGTTACACTTTCCTGCAAAATTAACGGCGTTTTTCAGAGCCGGTTCGAGCTGCTTTTTTTTTTTTGCGCATTCAGACCGGCAAAGTTAGCAATTGCGTTGTCTCGTCAAAAAAAAATTGGTTTCTTTGAAATTTTGCTTGTATATTAAATATTATAACAAAAATATATACGTTAACTGATTGGATTAAGAACTCTCTTGCGAAAATAGCACTCTCTTGACAGAAGATCGAATCGTAATCGTAAAAACAGTAAATTTTTTGTCTGAAACAGAATATTCCATAAGCCCTGTGTTTATTTTCTTTAGTTTTGTGTCAATGAATTTTTTTTAATAGGCAAAAAAATGCTGCCTCCTATAACTAAAGAACAGATGGTAATGTTCCTGGATACATTGAAAAGCAATCCGTCACTTTTGTACACTCCTGATTTTGAGTGTCTCAAGTCTTTTGTCGAACATTTTGGTGGAAAAATTCCACCCGCTACAGGACCACAAGCAGCTGGCCCAACAAGCGACGAACCTGAAGGGAAAAAATTCAAAAATGAACCTGAAGTTGAAAGCGAGGAGAGCGAGGAGAGCGACCTTGAACTCGATATGACCGGAGTCTTGGGTATTTCAACCATTTTCTTTGTTTCTAACTTTAGTTTACACGGAAAATATAAACAGCGTTAAGATATATTTACATTTTCAAGCTTTGCGGTCACGAAGTGTCAAAATAACTCAAATGGTTGGTCAATGAAAGATCAAAAGTTCTTTGATTTTGTATTTTCATCTTTTTCTTTCTGTTTTATGATCGAATTCTGGCCATCAATACAATATTTTTATGTTTTTCAATGTTCACTGAAGGATTCACATTTTTTTGGAATCAATTCGACTGATATAATTAGCGCCGCATCCATTTAAAAGCCATGTCTGATTAAAATGCAAAAAAACAGGTATTTTTTCAACAAAAGAAATGAGAAAAAAGCATGCTATTGTGAAAAAAAAGTTTATTCGTCATTTCAATCTCTCAAACCTGTGGAAAATGAAGGCTCAATTTTACAGACACGTCAAATATGAAAAACTCAACATTTGATTGAGAAAATAATTGATCAGCAATCTATTTAATTTAAACTTACGAATAGAATCATGAGTTTGGGAAAAAAATTTGAAACTGCAATTTCAGAACCGGATAACGACCCTCCACAAAAAATGGGAGATCCAACGACAGAGCCAACCGAAGAAGAAATAACAGAGTCACAGGCCAAGCGTTCCGAGGCAGTTTCAGCATTTATGGAAAAAGATTACGAGAAAGCATTGAGTCTTTATACCGAAGCGATTGTTTTGAATCCGCAGGCAGCTTTGCTTTATGCAAAGCGAGGACAAATATTTTTGTTGTTGGGAAAACCTAACGCTTGTATTCGCGATTGTGACAGAGCTTTGGAATTGAATCCCGACAGTGCAGCGGGTCACAAATTCCGTGGACGTGCCAAACAGCTTCTGGGACATTTCGAAGAAGCTGCAGTTGATCTTCGACTCGCATGCAAATTCGATTTTGACGAACAAACGGACGAGTGGCTTCGCGAAGTAACTCCAAACGTGAGTACATCTCAACATGATGATTTGAAAAATCATGAAAATTTTCATAAATCATCGAATTCGCTTGAGAATTTCTATGGCAGATATTTTTTCAGCTGTCCAATCTCTCGAGTCTGTCGAGTTTATTGATTTTCATTGTTTTGTTTTTTTTTTTCACAGTTTTTTGGTTTTTTTTTTATTTTCAACGAATGTTATTATTCGATCATTAAAATTTAGATTCCGAGTTCGTTAGAATTCATTATAATTTATTTGGGTTTTTTCGGACGAGGGATAGAAAAATTGTTTAAAGAAAAACTGACCAGAGCCACTGTACCTCGTTACAAAAACAACCATAGCAGAGATAGCATTTTTTTTTCTTTCATTTTTTGTTTTTTTTTTTTTTGGTTCACAGCACACGATCTTATTTTTTGAAAAATACAATGTAGTTTTCTAATGATTAATGAAACGCTAGAATAATCACGAATATAATATCCTACCTACTTACCCTAAGCAGTGCACGGTACTTACGTATTTTTCGATTATATTTTATTTGCATTTATTTGTTTTTTTTTTTTTGTTTGTTTTCTTTCATATTCGCATTTCTTTGTATTTCAACTTTCAAACTTATTAATATCTTACTTAATAAAATACGACACATTGGTTGGACAGTGATTAATGGTAATGATAATTATAATCGTAATGCCGAAGTCGCTTTTGAATTTGCGATCCAGATTTTCGTCGATATCTTTATTTTTCAAGTGAATAACAAAAAACCGTAGTTTTATCTTTTTTTTCTCTCTTAATCTTTCTGGATCGCGTAATGATTCTCACTCTTTTTTTAATAAATTGAACCAATAAATAATCGTAACGCTTACGATGATAATTGGATGAACGTGAGGTATTTATGACGAGAATTATTCGTACGAAAACGAATAATTCCGATGAACAATTTTCGACGATTTCTCAGGACTCAAATAAATTATCCGCTATACAAAAAATGCATATCATAGGCACAGAAAATTTCATGCAAGCTAAACGATTCATTAAAACAACTTTGTGTGTAGGTTTTTTTTTTTTTTTTTTTTATGATTCTGACACTTTTTACAATACTTCGATTTTTTCTTTCTTTTTTTTGTGTACTCTTTTCGGCTGTGAATGAATTTAAACGCGAAAGAGATGAAAATGGTTTTTCGGGAAAAAAAAAAAGAAAAAATCCAACGTCTCGCCCTTCTTGTGGAAAAAAAATCTGCGGCGAAGATTTTTTCGAGTTTTTCCAAATTTACGACGATTTCATTGCGTTCTCATTTATTGTTTCGTAGTGGATTGCATTTTTTTTTCTGATATTTTTTGAAATTTAATTTGAATTTATTCCAATTCCCTGGCTGCCCGCAGCTGGGCGATCGGCAACTCGAACAATCCCGTTCCTTGAACAACGAGTTTTTCTCCGTTTTCGCAATATTTCAATCACGGTTTTTTTTTTTCCTCATTGCCTAGCATTTTTTGTGTTATTCAGTGATCTTTTGGATGAAATGTGACCGATCTGATGGAACGATCGGTGCTGGAAAATAGCGCGAGAAAAAGCCCCTTCGTTGGTAAATTCTCGGTTTTTTCTCATCTTTATCTTCTCTTTGGTTTCCTTATGTTTTTGTTTTTATAATTTAATTTGTTTTTTTGATTTTCCAGTCGCGATATCCTCGCAAAAAATAGTTCAGGTCGCGTCAATCGCGCCTCAACTCGCGGTTTTTTCGTCGCTCGACTCGTGCATTGCAGCCTCAACCGATTTTTTGTACTTTCCAACGAGCTCCGGTAAATCGTAGGCTATCGCTACGTCCAGCCTGTTTATCGGACAACCTCGGAAGTATGTGCACGTCGAACTCAATGGTTGGAACTCGTACAACGCGTTCAAACGGAAAAAGTCCCGATATACGTCCGGATCCGGAAGATCGTAACGCGATATATTCGTCAATGTACTCAGACCCTCGTAAATGTGATAATCCTGTGGATTCTCGATTATTTTGTCGCTTATTTCCTTCTTGTTGCCGAAAAACGTCTTGTGGTTGTAATACGTTGTCAAATAACAGTCGACCATTTTTGCGTGATTACGAACGCGCACCTGAAAACATTTAAATTCTTTATTATCCGATAATTCAGTTGCCATTGGTGAACGAGAAAAGTCTAAAAATTATATTTATAAATTTATAATTATAATTTTGAAGTTTGAATTCTTTCTCTTTCTCCGTAAGAAGACAAAAAAATTCCATACAAATTGTAGTATTTCCGAAATAACTACAGTTTTTTTTTTCTTACAATCTTCGTTCCAAAACAGTTTTCGAGTTATTTCGAAATTGAATATCGAATGGTAAATCTATTGAAAATTTTTACCACATTTTTTTAGATGAAAAAACGGGCATGAGTTTGAGAATTTAAAAAAAATAAAAGAATTCTTGTAGATTTGAGACGGATTTTGAAAAGTTTACGTTCCTTCGAGAGTTATGAACTCACAAAATGGACGTAAAAACAAAACGAAAGTTCGACACATACGACCTGGTTGAATTCTGAATAAGTTTTTATTGATAAAAAATGATATTTTTTTTCTTACCGCAAATCTTCGAGCGCTCGCTATTTTGTGCTCGACTCGTTTGTCAATGGCCGAACGTAAATCTCGAAGGAAAGCGCGTTCTTGTGCATAAAGTAGTCTGGTAGGGGCGCCAGCTTCGTAGGGCATTGACCAGAGGGACGTTGAGTACATAATCGGAGGTTCAGCGCTTGACATTAAGGGCGAAATGTTCCAGATTAAAGCTCCTTGAACTCTCATAAGTTCTTCAGGTTTAACTTGGTCAGCTTTGTTGAGAATAATTCGCGTCTGAAATTCATCAAGTTATCTTACTTTCGAAAAATCCCATTTGAAGTATTCGCCGAAGCTTTTAGATTGTTTCTATGATTTTAATGAACTTTTTCCAGACTATTTTTTACCTGATACTCGCGTCCTTTGAGCTGATCCAAAATAGCTTCAGTTTCCGGTCCAACGTCTAGTTTGGCAGGATCGTAAACGAGGAATATAATGTCCGCTCGATCAATGAACCACTGACAGGCATCGTTGAATGGAAAGAGACGTTGCACTTGTTTACGAATTTCCAATATTCCTGGAATCTCCACGATATTTACCTGCAATTTTTTTTTTTTTTTTTCATTATTCCTTTTAATTGAATCGTTGGGAAAAATTTTGATACTATTTCTAACGATTCAAAGACCAGAAACGAGAAATTTTTTCTAGTCTCAATATTCAAAGAAATACAGACATTAAACTTGCCCTCTCAAGTAGCTTATTATTCATTTTTAATCCTCGCAAACGATCGAGCATTCCTTGACCAAACTTTTGTAGACCCGAGAATGTCCAGTCTGCTGCAAGTTGCGTGCCATCTAACACTTCAGTTTCTTCGCCATGCATGACGATGTTGAAATAGGCCGGAGAAGGTTCAGCTCCTTAAACGATTGAGTCAAAGTTCGTTTTTATTAGAATTTCGTTGTTTTATGATTAATTGAAACATCTTTAAACATACCTGTCCTCAAAGCATAAGGCGTGTACTCAGTCTCCAAAAGATAATTTATTATCGATGATTTTCCTCCACTCCATGGACCCATAAATAGTACCAGAGGTTTGGAAAATATTTCTGGATCTATAAACGAAATAAGTTAACATGAAAACTCACTCGTAAAACTCATTTGAATTTCTTACTTACCACCAAAGTGTCTGTTGCTCAAATCTCTGTATTTGTATAAAGTTTCCAAAGGTTGGATTGCCATGTCGTACAATTTTTTCAAATCCTTGAGAATTACCTCAGCCGCTTTCTGAATAGCTCTTTCTCTCTCTTCGTTCTCGACATCCAGTCTCAACAATTGATTTATGTGATCTCGTGGCCTCAGATTTTCTGGTATTTCGATCTCTTGAATTAAGTCTTCTTCAGGAGTCGGAGCTACCTCTTGGTTCTCTCCGGCTGTTGAAAAAGTCATCCAAGTTTCAGCCAGTCAGTCTCAGGAATTAATATCTCCAAATTAGGCTCAAAAAGTTAGTTGGCGAAGGACTTGATTGGTTCAGAGTTTTTGCAAGTTTGAGTGTTGGTGCAAAAAAAGAAAACGTGTCATTTTTCTATAGCTCGCCAATAATCTCATCATTTATATATTTTTTTCATAATGATTTTCTGATCATCAAGTGTCATCAAATCTATTTTTCATTTTTTTTACATAAAGTTTTGGATACAAAAGTCTTCAACCGAAGTACTTGGCGAGTTTTTTTTTTTTTTTTTTTACTCGAGTTAATTGACACGATGAATTACTCGTGGTTATGAATTTTTTTTCTTTTTAATCTCATTTCAGCGGTTTGAAATTGTCTGTCGAGCTAATTTTGTTGCGATTCGATTTTTTTCATTACGTGTTTTTCTGAGTATAATATCCCTACCGTAAAAGAACAATTACATTTTGAATAAAGCGAACGATATTTAATTAGCGATCAAAATGTTTAGGTGCATTAGAGAATTTATGATTTTATATCTATTATTTATTTCGTGAAGTTTCAAGACAACTTTTAACGAGAAATGATTTATCTTCTTTTTGTGTGATTTGACTTTATGCGATTATTTTTTTTTTTTTTTGCTCTTGTGATAAAGGATTAGACTATTGGCTAAAGGTATTTTTGACAAATCGATTTTTTTACGTCTCCGGGTGTATGTACGTAGGTTTTCTTTTAATTAAAATGTTGAATCTTTGACTCACCACCACCTTCGGAATCGTCTTCTCCCTCGGTTTTCTCATCTTCTACGGACTCGTCCTTCTTTTCATCCTCCTCAGTCACATCATCATCTTGACCAGTTTCTCGCCTGGTTCTTGGCAAGGCATCTTCATCCTCAACTGACGTTTCTTTACTGGCAGCTTCAGCTTCTTCCTTGGAACTATCTTGCTCTTCGGATGGAGCTTCACCTTCTGCCTCTTTACTGTCTTTGTCATCAGCTTCGGTGGTTTCGTGGCTCGCTCCTTTTTCCTCTTCTCCACTGTCAGCTTTTTCTTCTTCGCCCTCTGCTGCTTCCTCCTTCGATTCTTCAGCGTCCACTTGCTCTTTCGATTCTTCAGCGTCTACTTGCTCCTTCGATTCTTCATCATTTTCCGCCTCTTTCGAATCTTCCTCTTTCTCAGCCTCTGTGCTCTCTTCTCCCTCACTCGTTAACGTTGCTTCACCAGAATCCGTATCTTGTTCTTCATCGGATTTTCCTTCCGCTTGAACATCATCTGCCTCTTGGCTACCACCCTCGACACTAACTCCACCATCTTCGACATCTTCCTCCTCAGCTTTTGAGTCTCCGTCCTCGGTCTCCGCTTCCTCTATGCTCGCTGTACCCTCGCCAGAATCTTCTACATTCTGGGAATCTTCCTCACCAGTTTCGTTATTATCTTCCACGGATTTACCACCATCTTCCGATTCTTCTTGTCCCTCTTCTTCCGATTCATCAGCTTTTGTCACATCTTCACTCTCATCTTCTTCCGATTTGACTTGTTCAGTCGATTCTTTTTCAACTTTGTCTTCTTCCTTTTCCCCGGATTCCTCGGTCGTTTCTACAGCCTCGTTGCCACCTTCCTCTCCGGAATCTCCATCTTTTTCACTCGAATTTTCGCCCTCATTTCCGCTATCTTCCTCCTTCTCGCCCGAATCTTCTCCATCCTTATCCTCGTTGGCTAATGAAAATAACTCATTGACATCCAGCCTCAAGGCTCATGCGTTTTTAATGAAAATCTTCAATCTCACCTTCTCCCGTCGCCTCGGTGCTCACGTCTTCGCTTGAATCTTGCTTATTATCAGCTTCGTCAACTTCCTTCGAATCGGTCGTATCACTTTCGTCTTGCTCGGCTTCCTGTGCAGAATTTTCGTCGGTTCCATCCTCCTTCGTTTCGTTACTTTGGTCCTTTTGTTCTTCGGTACTCACAGCCTCGTTATCCTCAACGACGCTGTCAGTTTCCACACTTTCATCCGCATTTTCCTCTAATTTATCGTCGACTTCCTGTGCATTAATCATACGAGCTTGTAAACTGTTATTCACACGAATTCCACACGAAATAGGAACTCGTTGATAACCCAAGTAATTATTATTTATTTTTTATTATAAATAACTAGAAACTTTACTTGACTTGATTGATGCGATTGAGCCTCGTCTTGTTGCTCTTCGTTGTCGACTCCTTCCTCACTGCCCGGACCATCCTCGGCGCTGCTCTGCTCGGGAGGTCCTTCAAACGAAATATTCTAGAGATCGCCATGTCCGACCCTGGCTAACCGGCTAACGTCTAGTATTACCTGTTCCGAGATCTTTCAGAGCTTTCTCGATGTACGGCCGACATTGAACCTCGGATGGTACTGACTGCTGCTCATCTTCGCCTTGCACACCTTTAACGTAACGACAGAAAGCGTTTTAACCAATAAACGAAAGTTTATAAAGCCTGACGATAGTCCGTAGTACAAAATCATAAAAATAGATGCGACAGAGAAAAGAGAACTTTATACATCGAGAATGAGTCAACTTCTCGTGGTTAAGTTTAGGGATACAGAAGTTGCGGCTTTTTACGTAGGTACAAAAGTGCAGCAGACTAAAATATCTGACCCGTCAGGGTGACGCAAGTAATAATATACCAAAATGTCGTTTACGCTGGGAACCCTGTGAGCAGAAGATAGAAAACGCGACGTGTAAACTAAGCATCCAAAGATATGTAGATATATATATGAGTTTATAGACGAGAATCGTGTTCACGATTTGGGGATGGAGTCTCATGAGATGTGACAGGTGTTACGCGAGTGAAACAACGGCCTCAACGCGCATCTGACCCGTGTGGCAACCCGGGCATGCGATAGCACCGCTAGCCAAGAATTTGCCAAACGAACTTCCTCGAATACCAACTTGTTGGATTTTTTTTTTTTTTTTTTTATCTTCTTTTTCTCTCTTTCTATCTTAAGGGGCGATTTATCCGGGCTACATTGACGAATGAAGATTTTTTCAGGGTCGTCGTGCATCATCGATCTGTGTCTCGAACTTTATCTCCGTTTATTCTACATTTTTTTTTCAACGAACCCCTCATTCTCTCGTCGATTCTTTTCTAACAACATTTCAATCGGTATGTCGACTGTGACGCATTTTTACCCGGCACTTAACGCATCGCACCAACTCGAGGTGAACTCTTGTCGGAACTCTAGCAGACCGACGGCAGAATAAAGCTATTCACCTCCTCTCTCTTTTTCTCTCTTGTGCACTAAGACTCTAAGATTCTAAGTTTAGATGGTCGAGTAGGCGTTTTCGCGACGAGGCGGCAACGCACACGGAAATATTTGTATACACACTCTCGTCTCTCTATCTCTTTTACTCGCAAAAACACCCATTACGTTTCTCCATCTATTCACATATATAAGTCATCGAATTCTATAATAAAAGAGAGAATCTTTATTTTTATCAACCATTTGAATTTCGAAAAATATTCGACGTCTTTTGCTGCTTTAACGGCTGTCGCCTGCCACTCATATATTTTTTTTTTCTTATACCCACTGACTTTTATCCACTTTCTTACAACATCGATTATCCCAGGGTCCAACCTATTTTCCTACGATCTAGAGAATCCCCTCGAACTACTCTAATTTCTCTAATTATTCGACGTTTTTGACGATAATTTAAATCGTGCTTAATCTTTTCCAACACCATCCCTTGATATTATCTGGCAGTAGTGACTCTTAATGTTTTTAAAGATTAAAAACTAGGTCATTCGGGTTTATCGACGCTTCAATGAAGTTTGAAAAACCTGCTGGCCAAAGTGTCGCGGAATTTGACTTTAGCCCAGGGTCTGACCGTCATGTCAAACCCTGGCCCAGCCCCGAAGAGAATTGAAAGTCAGGCCACTAAAGCAGCACGCGATTGCACAACTTGGATCTTAGCTTCGACTTGAACTTGAAGACCACACCCGTGGACACGACAACATAATCTCCATAGTCAAAAACAATCATCATAGTCATTAAATCTCATGAATCTTCATGTTACAAACTCTTTGTGATGAACCAAGTCCTTAAAGTATAGTTATTACGATTGAAATAATGGATGACGATGATGATGAAGACCTTATGTAACATTGACCTTCGTCAGTCAATCGTCACGTCTGCGTCAGCGTCCCACGTCGACCGACAGACGTATGACGACGTCTTATGTTTCGAAAATCTGGCCCGGAACACTGCCCGAGGTTTTATGTACCTTTTCATCGAGTGCCATAACCCCGATACATAGTTGTTTTTTTTTTTTTTTTTTTTTCACAATAAAATAGAATTTACTACGATTTTACTCGTTAACAATTTTCACGACGTCGTCATACTCCTCTTAGCATTTTCATTTATTTCGGAAACATATATACAATTATCATGAGAATTAAAAGTTGACACGAGTCTTTCGTACTCCTGGGATCATGTTTTTACTGCTCTTTTCAGGTTGTTTTACCTTGAAGGTTAAACGACGATTAAAACGACTAGAACATATGAAATATTTGTTGAAAAAAGCTACAACGAGAACGACCTTACCTCAGCCTTTATATAACTCGCCAACAAAATTTCGTTACCGAGCTGCACTATAAATACTTGTGAGTATAAATGACAGCAGAAAACCGGGTGTCAATGCAGGATAATAACGTAAATTCGGAGAAATTAAGGACAAACACGAGAGATTGGAATTTTAGAGAATTTTTTTTTTTTTTTTTAATTTAATGAATTGCAGAAATTCGATGATAAAATACTCAAGAGACAAATTTGTTTTTTCAAACTATAGATTTATCCTCCGTAATAAATAATGAGAGAAACGTATAATTTGAAATAAAAAGAAAAAATGCAGATTTGACGTTTTTACTTAGTGGTAAATAGGATCGAAAAATATGTTGGTAGCTTCGAATGAGTTGAAGATTAATCAATGGGGTATTGGGGTAATGTTGGGGGAGATCCATTGATAGAATAATAAAACTCACCGTGCAAGGATACGGCGAGAATCGCGAGGATGAGGCCCACCACGTAGAGGGGTCTCAAACTCGTCGAGCCCGTCATCCCGTCGTTTCACTATGCACTACGCGATGAGCCAGGCTGCTGGCAACGCGGTCAGTTGTATCAAACGAAACGTCCGCACACGTTCGACTCCTCTACACACTCCCCGTTAAACTGCTTGGCCGGCTTCGAAACGACCGCGAAACCTGCGAAACTCTCTCAACCACACGTATATTTCTCTATCTCCGTCTGTACCGCTTTTGACTCTTGTCTTCATTCCCACTCCTTCTTCCTCTCTACGTCCCTACTGACGTCCACTAAATCTGATGCTGTATGTGCCATCGTTTCTCTCACATCTTCTCCTTCTTCTTCTTCTTCTTCTTCTTTTACCCTCTCGACCATTTCTGAACGATCTTTCGCTTTATTAATCTCGTTATATTAAATTTTTGATATTTCTTCTTTCACGCTCATCCCTAAAATCATCAAATGAAAGACACTAGAGTTTTTATTAGAGAATTGTAAGCTCGAACTCGAATGACCTAACGAATTTCTTGACTCGTTTGTCAACGAAATGAGACGATTATGTTAGTTTTGAAGACAGAAATGATGATATCATCAAATAGCCTTGATCAACTTTCGATAACGTGGCTTTAGGATCATCAAGTTGATCATTTTTGTGGCTGTTTTCTCGATGAGCCTCGCTCTCTCAATAATTAACATCCAATGGTTGTATTTTTCTTCGTGTTTAGTAACTAATTTGATATGCCAAACGAGCATTGATTTGCTAGTTACTAAATAAGCTTTCTTAGAATTTTATTGGTTGCCGAACTCGAGAAATATTGGTGACGAAATACAGAAATAATGAAGACACTTGATGACGGAACTGTGAGGCTTTCGTAGTGAACAGAGAGGAGTTTGCCAATGCTCGTCATCATAAATCATTGCTCTTGAAACGAGGCTTAAACTTCTCGAGCGAAATTTAACGTTGTCTTTGTCGTGGTAGAATCTCGTGATCGTATCGATAGTCGAATCTCGTGAATTGAACGCTATATCGTTTTGGCTGAGAATTCATCTTCTCAGCCTTTCGCTCAATTAGTTTGGCCACTATTACCCTGTACCGTTATCTTTTCTTAAGCTCGTACACTTATGCCTCTTTGATATTCATTCGTGTCCCCACGATTGTCCATGTGAAGCCTCAAAACTCTTGTCTGTATTTCAGTACACACACTCACGCACTCGTCTCTTCGTCACTACTCTCCGACTAGCTTTAAAAATACTCTGTGGCCCGGTTTTCCTCCATCGGCATCAGCATCACCGGCTTTCGGTGACAAAACACCCTCGTATACATGCTTTTATGACAAAACTATGTTACCTTCTTTAACGTCTTTTTACTTAACCCCCATTCCCCCAATATTGTGCATTTACTGCTTCAGGATAATGATTTTTGAATTCACGTCTTACTGACGTACGAAATTTTTACTCAAAATAATATCGTTTTAAGGAAATAGCGATATTCAAGTCGAAATACTACATTGTAGCAGCCTCAACTCATCGCCCATTGCAAATACGATGTAGTTTGAAAAAGTACCGCTAGGTGGCGAACTCCCGCAATCATTCTCGCAACTGCAACGCTACATCCATTTCTATAAGAAAAGACCAATGTATAGCTTTTTTGATATCGCACTTTTACTGCTTTTGACATTCAGACTTGAATCCTTGAATCCAATACTCCGATTTCGTGCCTCTTGGTAAACGAATATTCGAAGTTTTCCAAAGATGTTTTTATTTTTTTATTTTTTTTATTTCGTCACTTTTATGGTATTGTTCCGGCCTTCAAAACTTTATCAATTATTACCTTTCGGTGATGATACTAGTTGTTAAAAAACTCGATATGCTAATATTTATTTAACGAAAATAGCGGAAGGTCAAGGTCATTCGTCGTATGACAAAAAAAAGGCAGGTCAAGCTTTACCAAAACTACTGATCATCTCGACGGAATCATCTCGATGTTGCGAAATACTTGAGCGTATACTTTACCGGAACATACAGTTGGACCAAAGCCTCGCGTTTGAAAACGAAAATTATTTTCCATTTGGCAGAAATGAACTTTTACGATTGTTATTTTTATTCGAAGATTTTTTATATATATATATATATATTTTTTTTTTTTTTGAAAATAGTGCGAAACAAGGAGAATGTCATGACTATTATTTTTTTTTTTTATATTAAAAAATCATTGTTATTGTACTTTTCAAAAAGAATCAAATTTTTGAAATTGCTCAACGAAATCGTTCTCGTAGGAGACAGAAAAAAAAAAAGACTCGACTTCCAGAATTAGACTTTGTCCTTCAGATATCAGATAACGTAACTGGAATTTGAAAGAACTTTAAAAATAACAATTGTGTGTTTTCGAAATTCGTCTTCTGCCTACAAAAAGCATAATTTTAGGCCTGACGCCAAGTTATATATAAACATTTTTTTTTTTTTTTTCGTTTTCTAATCATACGACAAATGTATTTTGTTCCATTTATGTGAATTCCGAAGAATCTAAAAACACGTGGAATTTTTTTTTTTTTTTTTACCAAAAATTAATTTCCCATCTTGTAATAATAGATTTTTCCAAATCTTGTGAATTATTTATTAATAATATTAAATTATGATTAAACAGACTTGGGAAAAAAAAAAACTTTATAACTCTGGACGAATGTTTTATTTTGTTCAGTCGTGTAGTTATTTTACAAACAAATTTTTGTTTCAAGTTTTTATTTGAAACGAGAGAAATAGGTGGGAAAAAAAAAATTGAAAAGAGCTCTTGTTCGTTTTGTCCGTTTTTCGATCGACAAGAGTAAAAAGTTGAATAAGAGAATGAGGTGGTAAACCGTGACGGAATAATACATCTGAAGATTTTTGTTGAGCGTGAAAAAAAATGATTTTTTTCCCCACCTCTGGATGAACCCGAAGACGATTTTGCTCTCGAATCTGTGGTGAATCCGCTGCTCTCTCTCTCTCTCTCTCTCTCTCTCTCTCTCTCTCTTTCTCTCTCTCGTTCTCTCGTTGTTGGGAGACACACGGAGTACGCGGAGCAGAGATTCTCTTCGATGTTCACGACTCCCCGAGCGCCTTTATATTTAGACGTGTCCGGGCCGCCGCCGTATAAGGTTGGCTCGCCCCTCGTGCGAAAAAACCCCCCTCTCGGCTCAATACCTCGATCCTCCACGTTTTCATGATTTTCTTCGTTACGTTTCACCATCGACCTCTGACCATTATCCCACCAAACTTAATGTTTAATAATCAATGACTTTCGTCGTCGAGTCAATCGTCTTCTCGGACGTTTGAGAGAGCTAACAACGCTGGAGGAAATTTCATGTAAAAAAAAAAAAAAAACAACTTTTAGAATGCTTTTCGGACACAATCGAGGCCGAAAAATATTTTATGGACATGACTTTTTGGTGCTTGGCAATAATACAGCTTTTGTTTTATTCACTAAACGAAGTCTGGAATTTTATGCGGATATTGACGTTCGGTAATAATCGATAAAGAAAGTTGTTGATCGAAAAATTTGATTTATTTTCAAATAATTTGTTTTTTTGTGATATTTTTCTCCAAATTTGTCCCATTTTTGTACAATTTATCTTTTATTTCGAATATATTAGAAATTTGATGGTAATCATGTTTTGAATGATCCTGTAGAAAATCATATTTTGTTAAATATATCACGCACGATGTATGTATGTTTCTGAAGTACGATTGGCACGTATATATCCCAAAATATATGTGAAACGTATAAAAATACATTTTTCGTGTATTTCGAGATGGAAAAACAAATATTTGCAACATAAATATTCGACAAAGTATCGAGTATTTATTATCGATTATCGATTGAAATTCGTTGATCAAATGTGGCAAAAAATTGATGTCACAAAGTTGCAATAAATTGTTGAAACATTGTTACGATTTTGAATTACAATTATGGAAAAAAAAAAAAAAATACTTGAACTTATTTTTAAATAGCAATTTCGTATACTTTGGAGTTGACCATTTTATAAATTGTTATCGCAAAAAAAAAAAAAATGTGCAGGCCCAGAAAATCGAGGAACATAAGAGAAAGAAGGATCGAAAAACGATGGAAAAAGCAGCTAAAAGAGCAACCAGAGCAAAATCAACCAAGGAAAATGTTCAGTCGTCAAAACCTGAGGGATCAACATCAGAAGGTGAAGGCGATGCTGAAAAAAAGAAAATGGACTTCACTGAAATACTCCAAGCTTTCAAGGTTTATTTTTTAATTCATAATAATTAATAACGTCGTCTTTAAATTATTAATTCATCAACCGAATTGAAAAAAAAAAAAAAAAGAAAAAAAAACAATTCTTGTCCCTGAATTGATAAATATTCAATTGCATTTGTCATAATTTCCAACATTTCTTGAACTGTTGTACGACTTTCGTAGCAAAGAAATAAGAAAATTTTTAATGATTAAACAAAAACAATTCGATGATGTGAATTCCATACTTGAAATAAATATCAATTAATAATAATACACTCGAAGGAATATGATGAAAAAACTGGATACAGTAAAAAAAAAAAAGATTATTATAAATTAAAATAATTATTGATTTAGTATCTTCTGTACCATCGATTTTTTTACATTGTTGTTTCGTTTTTTTGTTTTTTTAAGGATCCGGAAATATCGCAAATGTTCCTTGACATATCGGCGAATCCAGCGAACATTAAAAAATATAAAGACAACCCAAAGATGATGGCATTAATAAACAAATTGTGCGGTTCTGATGGTAAAGGTGCAGCGAGTGATCTTCTTGGATTTTTGGGCAGCATGGGTGCTGGAGGTTTGGGAGGTTTGGGTGGACTATTCCAGGGTGCCGGTGGTGCAGCGGCGAACCCACCCCCGGCTGCTGAACCAAAACCATCAGCTCCAAAAGCCAGCGATGAGGTTGAGCTTGACTAAAGTAAAAAAAAAGAAAAAAAAAAAATTCCAGCTTTTTTGCACTTTTTCAAGATCAAGTTATACGTTCTGCTGATATCCCTTTGCAAATATAATATTTAGTTTTATTAATACTGCCTCATTAAACAATGATCTACTTTAAATGAAAATTTTAGCGTATTTTGTTCATTTTCGAATTTATTTGATTAATATTTCTTTAAAATTATGATAAAAACATGAAAATTACTTCGCGTTCATCGAATACGTGATCCGTCATCAGGAATCGCGAAATACTATTCGCTGGCCTGAATATGTGTGTGTGCGTGTGTGTGTTTGTTGCATATGTATATGGGCGATTTTGTAGTGCCTGCGAAATGAAGGCAAAAAAAAAACAGACGGCGAGGTTACAGAATCACGTCACGATGTATAATTAGGTGATACCGATAAAATGATTTTAATGGTGATGCTAGTTCTGTCGAATATTAAATATAAAACATTTTCATCTGCATTTATCTCGAATTTAATCTCACCAACGTATTAACAATTCGCAGTCATTCAATGCACTGAAACTTTCTTTATTTTGCACCACAATTTAAATTGCATTACGAATTTCATTCATTTATTCATCACACAATTGTTTTTATTTCTGTATTTTTTTTTTGAATTAATTTATCTCAATACAAGACTTGAAAATACAAGACTTGTAAATGAAAATTTACATGATTGAACGAATTTACGTATCAACTCACGCCCCCCCCCCCCCCCCCCCCGACTTCATAACAACGTCGCTATGGTTTAAAATACTGCCATAAATTAACTGAGATGTAAATATAATAAGGGAAAGTTCATACGATCTCGATTGAGCTTTAATTACAGGTAATTTCGTTCAATCATAAATTGCATTTCGCGCTTCTTTCTCTAGATCAACTCGTAGATGTTGAAAGAATTTATGGCAGATGGAGTTACAGAAAATTTTATTCATAGATCATTTATAATCAAATGAAAAAATTACTCTAATAGTTAAAAAGACCTCAAAATTGCTTTTGTGACAAAATCTTTTTTATGAACAGTAAGGACAATTATGAAACGTTGCGAATGCACTCGATTTTTTAGTCCATTCAGCAGCTTTTCCAATACTTTCAATACCATTCTATCCATTTTTGCTTCGAATTGAATTGCATTGAAAATTTATTCCATTGATTGAATGAAAAATCAATTATTAATCTCACAGCAAAAATTGAATGTCAAAAAGAAATTTTTCAACACTTTCCAACAATGAAATTAACGATTTCAATGAAATTTTTCGCCTCTATCAGAAAAAAAGGTAAGTTTTGTAGAAGAAGAAAAAAGAAAACAAAGTTGAAGCTTTCCGTACCATTATAAATATTTGTTTATTATGTCGGTATTTTCGAGATTTCGAATATTCTCGAGCGAGTTACCAAATAAATATGTACATCGTTGTTTTGACGGGATTTACAAAAGAAAAATGATATTGTTTCGTTACTTTATTTATAAAATAATGAATAAGAGCATGGTCGTTGCGCGTGACCCGACTTTCATGGCTATTTCGATGATTGAAGATTAATTCGTATCGCTTTTTCGACTTAACATCGAGGCTCTATTTTCGCATGAAAAATCGAGCGAAGAAAAAACACAAAGAAAGGGGTGCAAATTGTCTATAACACGAGAATTTCTTTCTTGAAGTTAACTCTACAGCGTTTTACATCAACTTAAGAAGTAATATTGCACATAAATAAAGAAAAAATATTAATCGAAGGGACGTATACTTAAGACTAATCACGTAAACTTGGGTCGTTCATTAACAACAAATTTTCTACAGTCTTTCTTTCAAAAACCATATATTCGTTATAAGAAAATGTTCGGAACACACATTTTTTGAATCATTTGGGGCGAGGCATTGAAACAAAACAAAAAAAAGTTGATCGATCAACGAAATTCATAAATTTATTACTTTTTCGGAATTTTTAAGCGGGAATTTTGAAGACATGAATTTTGCAAAGATCAATCTTTTCTTTCCTATGATATTATAATTTAACAAATTCTTTCAGCTTTCGAAAGAGACTCATTGAATTAAAAATGGCTGATAGTTTTTATTCTCAGAGTCTTTCAAAACAGTCATTATTATGGTCTCCTCGTTTCGTTCGTATTTGAAAAACCACAAACAAAAGGAAATATTTGATAACATAATGTTTGTCAACCTATTGCCTCCTGATATTTTTAAAAATGCGATGAACGCACCCGTTGTTACACTTTGAAAGTGCGATGGAAGCCTTTTACAGCACAAATATAAATTTTTGGTCAGTTTAAATGGAAGAGCGAAAGGTAAAAGTATAAAAATCGATAGTGTGGAGTGTTTGGGAGAAAAAAAAAAGATACAGTTGTTGGGCGTGTGTCTAATCAATTTTGTCTAGTTTTGAGCATGTGCAGATTGGGGTGCCATGGCACTTTTCTGAAAGTCAAAGTTTTCGACGTCTCGTCCGGACTGGGTTCGTCTTCGCTGGCTTCGGTGATGGTTGGTTGAAGGAGGCCAGGAACGTGATCGTTGCCACCAAGGCTTCGAAAACGACGATGTTGCGCAATGACGTTTTGTCTTTTGGAACGAAGAAAACCACCGGGATCACTGGCTACTCGACGATGATGACGTCGATGACAATGTTGATGTTGATAATCGTGATTATTACGATATTGATGATGATGGTGATGATGATGATGATGATGATTGTTTGGATAATGGTGATGATGATGTCGTTGATGATCTTTATCGTGCGGTAAATTATAATTATAAAGACGATGATGGCGTTGAGCTTTTCTCTTAGGCGGTGGCATCGCATATTCGATTACTTGTGGATGCATCACTGGATTGGCGATACGCATCATCGGATTTGTCTCAAGATACAACCAACTACCGCTCTCCAAATAAGGATGAAGATAATTAATCGAATCGTCGATTTTTCTTTCTTCGTTATCTGATGTCCGGTCGAGCGAACTTCCGGCTTGCCGGATATCAAGTGTTAGCTTCCTCTTTCGACAACGCCGATGACGCGATATTGGCTGTAATCTATTTAAAAAAAAAAGAAAAAGAAAAATATACTTTGGATGACGTTAATAGTTTTAAACATTTTGGAGCATAACTGTCACAATAATTATTTGCATGAATAAATACCTGGTCGAATATCGTCCGGACAATAACCGTCGTCAGTTAAGGGGATGTTCGCCCCTTGGTATTCTATAACATTTGTTCCAAGCCTCGAGCAATAGAACGCAACTATGAAATCTGTAAAAGACAACAAGTGGCAAACAAATCCTTGAGATTATGCCCCAAGCGAGTACACCGAAGAAACGAAGTTGTAGCTCCTGAGAAACCCAATTTTGTGTGACAACAGTATCAAATGCCCAAAGAACAGCGTTACTGAAGAGTAGAAAAGTGACGACTTGACGAGCTGGTTTGGCCATCATTTGAAATCTCGTTATGCAAGATCTTTTTGAAGTTTCAGCGATAAGAGTACTTTGAGCAAAACATTGAGCCAATTGGAGTATCGAGGCTGCTAAAAGCATCGCGTGTCTGCCACGACTTTCAGGATCTTGAGTTTCCGGGTCATAAGTTGCGAGAGAACAGGCACAAACGACCGCAGTGAAAACAGCGTACAGTTGGACTCCAAAAAGAGCTACGTTTGACAACAAAGCATCGAGAGTTGCTGGCGCACGTGTCACCACTGACATTTGCCGGACTTGAACGAGACCACTCGCTGTCATTATTCCACTCAATGCCAAAATTCCAATCAATGTGCCACACGTCAGCCACGAAAGTGTAGCTGGTGAAAATTTATCATCCTCTCTTACTACGAGGAATATCAAAATAACAACGATTCCAGCTGTCATGCAAAGTATACCGAGAAATAATCCCTTGCTCGAACCATCACAACCCACTCGGCTATGACTCGACGTCAAATCTTTGCTCGAATGAAATTTTGATTTGTGACAGTAACGATTTCTACCCACGTTTTGGCCCATTACGAATGTCACTGCAGCTGCGATCAAACTGAAATAATAATCATCATTTTTTATACATTTTTTTTTTTTCTTCCACTTGAATTCTTATTTAGTTTAAAAGCTCAAATTTCCATTCAACTCGAAGACAAATCGAACTTTTGTTTTATTCTCTGACGAAAAAAACAATTACGTTTCAATTTTTTCTTGCAAACTCAACTGACTCGGAACAAAATTGACAGCATTATTTTCACGCACTGCACAACTGGCAAATTTCTTTAAACTTTACTTTCATGGATCTCATTTTTTTTTGAATATTATTCCATATGTCGTTAAAAAAAAAAACTCGAAGCTCGAGTCACTAATAGAAAAAGTAACAGACAAAATTGTCAAATTTTTGGTGTAGCGATCTCCTAATGTAACAAATTTCTTTATCTCTGTAAAAATCGCGTTTTAACATCGCATGACCTTGGTCAATGCGTTACAAGGTTAAGAAAAAAATGGGACATGAATTTGTTGATTTAATTTTGTGCCTTTTAGGGTTTTGACGAACTTACCTGAACTGGACGATGAAAGGATACAAAAAGGGCATGCTGGAAGTCCATAATTGACCAAGTGTGTTAGTGTTCAAACATTCTTGAAGAGTTACTACTTGAGATATTTGTTCAGGTGAAATAGGCTGATAAGGATGTGAAACAACATCGTCCGAAGCTGATTTCCCTGAAAATATATTATTGCAAATATTATTACGATAAACATACATACTAAAAGTTTAAAGTTGGAAAAACTTTGACTAAACTCACCTAAAAGGTCACGAGCCCTTCTCGTAAGGGAACCAGGAAATCCTCGAAGGTTTAAAGGCGACGAAGACGTCTCAGGACCCCTTTGAGCTAAATGTACGAAATAAGTCCATTCTTGGGCTGAATCCCAGATTACGAGACGAGCCCAGACTGCGATATTCGTCGCTGCTAAATGAGTGAAACCAAATCTCGCTGCTAGACCAAATCGTTCAACTAAAACCTGGAGAAAAGGTTAAATATATTGAAGGACTTTTGTATTACAATCTTCGACAGCGAATCAAACGTTTCAAACGTTGTTTTTTTTATTATTTATTTATAATCTCTATCTCTATTGAAAAAATCTGCAGGACAGAAAAATTTTGGCTGCTTTTTTACTCGAGAACCACTTAATTAACCAATTTCAATGAGTTTTTCGTAAAAAATAAAGCTCATGATTGCACGATAGGTCGAAGGCCCGATAACTTTCCGATAATTTATTTATTACGTAAAAGCCAACAGAAAATTTCAATTTTTAATCCCACGTCAAACTTCAGACGTTCATCAGTAATGAAAAAATGTGAATAAATCAAAAATTCAATTGATCAATTAGAAAATAATTAAAAAAACAAAGAAAATGAGCGGTGGCTGGACTTTCAATTTCAAATAGAGAATAAAATTACAGTGATTTTAATGGATTCGTTAAAATTTGAAATTTGCGTCATTCTTTGTGGAATATTTTAGAAGAGCAGCACGAAAATTAAACTCGAATAGGCAAAATAATGGCAAAATTGAAACAAAATGAAAGATAATTAAACTTTTTTTTCTACAACTCTAACTAAATGATAAATTTCATATTATTTCAACAGAAATTAGGAAATTTTGTTAAACTAGTGGATAATTTTGATTAATATTACAGTTGCATTTACAGTTTGTACTTTCGTCAGTACAAACTCTGGCCGCTGGGGGCGTTTTATGAAATAATTTCCTCTTACCTGTGAGTTAACAAAAAGGAAATGCATTTGCAGAAAAGTGAAGAGTCCGTGAAGAACCGGATGAACAAATATAATGTCACTAAGACATTCAGCACCTTGCATCATTGTGTGCATAGCCATTTCCAGGCCATTGAAGACTAGAGTGGCCAGGCCGAAAACTGAAATTACAATAAAATAATAAATAAGAAAATATATTCATAGAAAAATAAAAATAAAAATAATGAACGATCGATTTGATTGATTTTCAATGAATTTTCTTACGCAAAGCTCCGACGCGAATATAAAAACTTGTCGGTGCGGTTCTCGCTCTGGAGATGTGAGCTCTTTTGAGAGAACCGAAACGCGTGAGTGACGCACCACCAAGTTCCGCATCTTCTGCTCGTCCGTTTGCGAGAACTCCGCAACTGTCGACGAGGACCCAGAAATAAATGCTGATGATAACTGCTATGCTCCCGACGTAAAGATACATGAGGAAAACGCTCTGTACGACGACAAAAAAAAACCAACAAAAAAAAAAGCAAAAAGTTTAAAATTAATGGTCATTTAATTAGGTCATTTTCGACGAAGCTCGCGAAGCATGCAAACCGACGAAACAATAATACCCTGGAAACGTGACCATAAATATATTTTTCATTTTGCGAACCACGCGGGCCTCGTAAATAAATTACAGGGGGAAGGTAAATACGTTGATAATGGAATTTGTACAGCTTCACGAAGTTTCCGCAAGAGATTCTCGTGCTGCAATTACGAATTCCGTTTCGTTGGATGAAATTACCACGAAAACCGCGTGGATTCCTGAGACTACCGTAAGAGGACATTTACTCAAAGAAGGAGAAGCCAAGAAAAACGTTCGAAAGGAGGAAAAACGAGAAAATGGAGTAGGAATTTAATATTTCCTCTTCCCTGAAACTTTCTCTATCTCTTTCTTTCGTGTTTTGCCTATTTTTTTTTTTCTTCTTCTTCTTCTCCTTTCCTTCTTCCGAAGAGATTAATAGGAACCGGTTAAAGCTCGACAAACCGGATTCATTTACGTCTCTTATTGTATACATTCTAATATACATGCGCTAACGTGCAATCATTCTGAGCGTTGAAATCGCCTAATGAATTCCCATTCTATATGTCAGAAGTTTTGCTACCATACTGACATTAATTGACGTTTTAATATACTGCGATAATAATCCTCCCTATTCGCATTAAAAGTTGCGATTAAAATAGCTCGCATTCATCCTTATTTCAAATATTTTCCCTTATTTTATCTCAATTTTTCTTTTTTTCTTTCTCTTTTTAATGGCGTCTTCTCGAACATTAAACTTTTTTCATGACGATTTCTTTTTTGAGAGATTCCCCGCAACGAGCTTTCAAATAGTCGATCTTTTTTTTTTTTTTTTGCAGAATGTCACCATTCCGTTGCAAAGAATCTAACGATTTTCGTTTTACGTCTTTGGATAAATCAAAGTCTTTTCATCGTTTATTTTTTAATTAGGCGCTTCGTGTTCACTCCGGGGTTTATTTAATTTTGACAAATAATCTCGGTTCGGACAGTGGAATTATATCGGAAGTAAAAAACTGCATGTAATTAAAAAAATAAAAATAAAAATTGCCAATGTTTTATCATTGTCGCGTGGCTTCCTCTTTAAATTCTTAATTATTATTGAATAAAAACTGCATCATTATTTCGTAATTGTCATTCGCATTATTTGGTCGTTATTATTATTATTATAACATGAAATTTTCACTCGTAATAAGTGTTTAGATTTTTTGTCGAATGGCAAATTTTCCGAAGTCGTCATATCGGTCAGTAAGTTTATACGAATGATAGGCCGTGGGGATCTGGATAAAAAACTTTCACCGTGTTGTTTTCTCTCCGGAAAACAGAAGGCACGTTCTATCGTCGAATAAATTTGTTTCTCTGTACCGTCTGAATAGCAAATTCCAGTATCAATGTTTCTATTATTAAATATTTATAAACAAAGTGATCATATTGAAGTCGTGTAACTCACCGGAAGTAAAATCTATGATAATGAGAAGTCAACGCTTATTTCCGCTTAAAATTTGCCAACGAACCGGTTTCTGTTTTATTATTCATACACGAGCCTTTCTGGATCTTTATCAAAATGAAGTTAATGTTCGGGCACGCGCGAGTCACAGCGGGATGACCGGACGTTGATTTCACTCTTCTTCTCTCCCTCTCCTTCCCCCTACCCTTCCTCTCACTAATTCTCTTCTTGTGCAAAAACTCTTGGATATAATATACTTGAAAATACATATATATATATGTATATATATAATAATACATGGAACTTTTATCCACGAGATACTCCACGAATTAGAAATCGCTTTGCGTCTCGATCGAGTGAACAGATTACGGGCTCTCGACGAAGCGAACGAGAAGAGGCCACTTTGACGAGCACTCAAGCAGCTGAGGTATGTCCAGCAAACAGTACTTCTATTCGTAGCATTAGCATTCAACAAAAGACTCGAATTCGATTGCTCGGAGAATTAGACAATGAAAATTGTAATAAACTATCGAGAATCTTTGCTTTAAAAGTCCTAGACTTATTACTTCCGGTCTGTAAAAACTATTCTTCGAGATGACTCCTTAGGGAAAGTATGGTAAGAATTTGAATTTGAAAAAACCGATGGTTTTCCCATTTTTTTTTTCTCAATGCCCTGGATCGTTTTATATTTGAGAAATGATGACGTATTTCTTTTTTTTTTTTTCTTTTCGAAATAAAATGTATGGAGTAACATTTTTATAGCTATTGTGGGGAATTTTTTTTTGCTCTTTTCCACATGATGATTCTTCGAATTTGGCTTTTCTTGGTGAATGAAAAAACAGAAACGAAGGACTTCAGATTTTGTAGATTCTTTTTCGTTTCAATGAAACGATAAACTAAACGTCATTTTTATTTTATGAAAAAATGGCAGTTTCAACTTTAGACATTGACAATTTATGGGTGGAAATTGGTATTTTGAAAAAGTCTTTCTTCGAAGACTGCGTTTATTTACCAATGAAATGAATCTTTTTGATTTTTCGTTTCACTATAAATGAGCCAAATTCAATAATTCGTGGTCACAGCAAAAATATTCTGTGTTTTTTTTTTCTTCGAAAAACAAAGAAAAAAAAACAATTTTTTTATATCCCAACCAGACACGACCCCTTGAAACGTCGCTGAAGTAATGCGAATTTCAACACGTCAACAAAAACAGTGTGTTTCTTGTAAAAATCATAAAAAATGATAAAATTAAAAAAAATTGACAGAGTTAGTAATTGCCGTATTAAGGATAAAACGAAAACGGCGGTGACGTTTCAATCAGAATGACGCGGGACTAACAATTAATTCGATTTAATCAGGCCACTGATGTGACTAAGTGTTATTTTTGTTCGGCACCTTTTCGCCGGATTCTTGTCGATAATTGCATTTTTTTCTTTTTTTTTCTTTATCTTATTTGTCAATGTATGAAAAATTCATCTCGGTATTCACGTCGGCGATTTTGAAGCCGAACGAGGCCACCGAGTGAAAATTTATAATTAAAACACATTCAGCCACGGTTTGTGTCAAACGTTCGTAAGTTTAATATGCACGCTTGTTCGTCTTGTCATCCTCAAGACGAAAGCAACGCCGTGTACTCTTGAAAAGCACTTTGTGAGAACAGGTTTACCGGGAGTGGAACGTCCATTAACATCGCAAGTATCTCGTACACGACACCGGTACACGATACACGCGATTAAAAGCATCGTTTGCTTACCGCGATTTCAATATCGACAACAATCAACATCATTTCTCACGATAATATTATTAAAAAACCAATTCTAGAGGCTCTAAATATTTTATCTATACAAATCGTTCAATTCCGAAGAGAAAAGTCTTTGGCCATTTTTTTCTACGACCCACCATTCTTGAGATAATAATTAATTAATCCTTAACAGCCAATCCGTTGCGTCGATGAAAAGCAAAGAGAGGGCAAGACACTCACTTCGGGGCCCGCACGACACGCGTCATTGGTCAATACTAATCTATTTATATTTCTACAGTAAAGAAGCATCTGAGACAAAAAAGCCTGAGGACTTTTCTCCGCGAAATTGCATCGTCTGGAAGAAAAAAAATATGTTTTTTTTTTTTTTTTCGGTAATCGTGAACTTACCTGGAGGCTCAAAAGGGGCACAGGCGTGTCCATAACTTCGGCCAAACACAATGCCATCATTAAAACGACCACGAGCTCTCCGTAAACGTTGCTTAAAACGATCCATAGTTGTGAACTGAAAGAAAAATGATTTCTAGTGTGGTTTCATTTTTTCTTTTTTTTTCTTAATCTTCATTAAAGAAAAAAAAATCAAATTTTTTTACTATGGTTCTGAATGATCGAGTAAATCGTCGGTCGAACGCGCCCTCGCGAGAATCCTCGATACGAGCGACCGAGGTGGTGCCGTATTGGAAACGGGTCTTCTTTCGGTGCTTGGGACTTGTTCATTTGGCCCACTGCTCCTCTCACCCCTGGCGGGGTTCCCCGAGTGGTTTCCCTCCACCGTGCCACCCGTCGTACTTCCGGTCTCGTTCAGACTGTCTTTGTCATGAGGTTCATTGCTCGCTGAAGCGTTAGAAAATGAAAAAATCATTAATTTACTAAAAAGCGTTATTTATTTATAAAGAAAAACGATCGTTTCGTCGTGTTTATTATTCGCAATCTATCGAATAATTCTTGAATGAAAAAAAAAAAAAAAAAAAAAAAACCCCCATATGGTATCTCGTTTTTTAGACGTTGGTGAACGTAAAAACTTTGAACTTGCTTGGAATTCAATTAAAAAAAAGGAACCGTATAAAACTAAAGAATTTAAATGAAAACATAAAAATTAGGTTTTTTTCTTCGTCCGAGGGTTCAAACCGAGTCCATTTATTAGTCGTAGAACAGTTGAAAGCATGAGTGCATTAAATTGGCGTCCGGAGTCTCGAGAGTTGCATAGTCTCTCGCACTTGTGGAATTTGTGTGATTAGCGTAGCATATGAAGTACTTAGTTTCTCAGAAACTAATGACTTTATTAACCGTTATGAATCTGTCAAATAATCTAAAAGTCACAATTTATTTGTCAATTAATTTGGTGCGCTTTTGAAAAATTAATTGTGAATTTTTTAACTATAAATCAACCAGAGTCTTTATTTCTATTTACTTGTTTTACAATAAAAACGTGCAGATAAACGTGGAAAATTCTTATTATTTTCATAGTCTTTTTTTTTCACATACGAATGCCAAAACGTTCTGCTTCTTCACTTGCCTGTGAGCGAGAGGATAAAACAAAGCAAATTGTTTTAAACCGAGGCAGTTAATAAATTCACCGGCGGACAGCTACACGCTCGATGAACAATCACTTTGAATCCGAATTTAAACAAACTTTTATACGCTAGATAAAGCTGGCAAGATAAAAAAGAAAAACAATTAGTATGGAATGCCGAAGAAACGAGAGCGAGAAAGAGAGTGAGTCCATGTGTTCACCATGCGTTAAAAGTACTCGTGTATAGATATAGAATATTTAAAATGCTAAGTACTGCGATTGATTTGGGTGGCTGACGCTCTCGAGTGTCATTATTTTTGTCATAAATACGAAATATTTCACACAAGCACATGGGAACGTTGATTCGCGAAAATATAAGATTTTGGAAAAAACATCTAATTCATATTTATCGATAAATCGATAACTTTTAGCCATCCGTTTTTTCGTTCACGCTAACGGTTCTGACGCTCATATTTTATAAAGTAAATATTATCTCAACACTCCACGTGAGTTTGTGTCAAGTACGAAAAAATGAAAACAACTTCGAAATCAAGTTTCTCGCTATCGACTACTTGGGTCGAGACTAAAATAACAAACCATCACATTTGTTCTCTAGTTTACCTTCTGAGTGAGAGCGAACTCGAGTCTCGTCGATCTATGAATTACCGGCAGCGATTAAGAAAAAAAAAAAAAGAAACAATAATTATATGTGGACACTTGTCAACTTGGAGTTTATTTGCACTTTCTAAAATAAATCTTCATGTCGTTGCAAATAAACACTATTTCAAGTTCTTTAAAAAAGAGTCATTTTAATGTGGAATTGATTAGAATTATTAGAGATGAGAATTTTTTTTTCTTTTTTTTTCATTTACAATTCTATTCTCAATAGATAAAAATGTTTTTTTATTTTTTGTATTTTAATAAAATCGTTTATGCAGGGATTTATTTATACGCGATGAAACAAAACGATGCTGTCCGAACGATATGTCGATAGAGAGTGCGACTGGAATCTTTTGCACACGTGCAATCGCAGTCTCGACAAATCCCGGTGAAACGGTTCCGTCCGCTACCACCTCGCACTCAATTTCATACTTGAAGCTTCGCAACAGCGCGAGGAGGAAGAAAATATTAAAAAAAAGGAACTAGCGGATAAAGTTGGGTCACGTCTGTTCACAGAAAACACCATCTGTGTTGACAGGAGGGAAAAATACTCCCCACCAAATTCCAACACATATAAATCACGAGAACCATTTTACCGTCACATTTTTTTACATTAATATTCAAAAAAATAATAATAATACAGACACCCACTAACCAGGATGGGTCCGATTGACCCAATTCCAGTTTTCAAACACTGCAAATCTATTTGTTTCAATATGTTTCAGAGCATGCAACATGACCTTCGAAAAGGTCATGAAGTAATTTCATGGTTGTCAATGTGTGTAAAAAAAAACTTCGGTTCGTTCCGATCGGATAAAAATACTCTGAGAAAAATTGCACAAATTGCAGAAGATATTGAATACGACTGCAGATTATTTCAGAATTCCTTAATCGCTCAAAAAGTAATTGCAAAATCCCTGATTTAATGTCATTTATTTATTTTGTCGTTTTCGATGTAACCTTCAGACGAACAAATAAGAGTTCCATCAGTTTTGACCAATAAATCCAATAGAAAATTATTAGTTTAGAATAGTCAGTAGTATTGTCAGAGTTTATGGTTTTTAATTGATTTTTTTTTAATTATTTAATTTTTTTTAAATCACCATTAAATAATACAGTGAGTAATACAATTAATCGAATTAAATTAAATTAAAACACTTTGACATTTTTTTAAAAAACGTGCACTCTGAGTAAAATGTAACTTATTGCTATTTTTTGATCGAATCAAATTTTCACGTTTCTAGTATTTTTATATCGTTTATCTCTTCCGTGATAGAGATTTGATAATTATCGAAAATTTTCAGGCAGTTTTATTTATCATCATATCTCCTATTTTTATTTTATTCAATCAAACTTTTATTTCAAAAATGCTGCACTTCCTCTGTCATAATAATGTCAAGATTTTCAGCTCCCTTTCGCCATATAGCTGTCAAAATTGAAACTGATCTTCACACAAAACACAGACGTAGGGGCCCTTAAATGTTTTCACTCAAGCATTACAAGAACAATATTTACTTGAACAAATCGAAACAACATATAGTTATAGTATAACAACAACTAAAAAGATTGGCTCTGAGAGGAAAATGAAAGATAACTGTAATGGCGCATCACAACGAGGACCATTGAGACATGCTCGTTGAGATCCGAGGTAAGCGGTCCAGATGCAATATCGCAAACATCATCTTCGTTGCATATATACGCTCGTTATTACTCGACAATGTTTGTGAGGGCAGTAACGGTGATAGCATGTGTTCGATTGAGAAAATATCATTATTATTATTATTATTATTATTATTATTATTATTAGTATTCTCTAAAATGAAATCACGTAAATTTCACTTGTTGAATATCGTTGAAAAAAAAATTCTGGTTTTGTGTGTACACGTGACTGGTACTTATATTAAAATTTATTGAAAAATCTATCGGTATGTTAAAAAAAAAAAAAAAAATACTACAATTTGATAACGCAATTATTATTGCAACCTGATAATTATGTTTTTTTTTTTCTTTCCTTTTAAAAGGGACCTGAGAAAATGTAAGTTGTGAAATTTATCGGGAATAAGTGAAAAAAACTGTTTTTTGTTTAGATTTTTTTTTCTCTTTTTGCTCCCTCTCTCATGAATTGAGTGGCTCAAAATTGTAATTATAGAGGAGGCAAAATCGAGTAACTGGATTTCAAGGATCCTGGTTAAAATTTATGCATGCGATTATCGATGAAAAGGTGGTCCAAAGAAAATTACACACTCACGCTGATTCTTGGGCGTTCCCTGTGTACAGGCTCTTTCAACGATATAATCGTATTGAAATTTCGATTTAAAATTCATATGAGATTACTGTTGAAAAATGATTTTTTTAAAACCCTGTTTTTAAATATAGTTTTGTAGACAATTGTTTTTTTTTTTTTTTTTATCTTTACTATAAAACCCACAGGGTCACGGAATTCACACACATTTTCAATCATTCTCGAACTATCAATGCAAATTTTGAAAAATCATTTTATTCACAAATATACGACTCGTAAGTAAATGAATTTTATCGTATCATAAAAATCAAATTCGATCTGGCGTGAGGGTTGTGGAAGTTTTAACTGACCGAGAAACAATTTAAAAAAAAAACGAAAAATCTTTGTGATCTAGGAAATTTATGTTTCTTCTAATTTAGAATTGCAAACAATGCAATGATATTTTTTTGACAATTAATGCAATTGGTCAGAAATTGAGGGTCGAGTTGTTGCAAACGCTTTTCAACTGAAATAAACAAACAACGATCCAATCTATCGATATGGAATTCTTAGTCAAACGGTGTGCGACCGATAGAAAATTTTTTTATTTTCACATAAACGCGTTTAGTTTTTCATAAAATTATACACGATCATTAAAACTCGTATAACTCCGAGAGTTTTGCTTATTTCCTGTATATATTCGAAGGACACACGTATACGAGATTCCGAACTATAAGAAACTGAAGAAAAAAAACGTTTTTTAGATTCTAGACTAGAATGAGGCCTGAATTAGTAGAATTTCTTATCGGTATGTGGATTGTTGAAAAAAAAAAATGGATAAATGTTAGTAAAAATATGGAGTTGTTGATTTGAAATTGATCGTACTGTCGGATCTTCCATCGATCGGTTCGAAGGTTCGAAGTATCATAATTTTCACAATTTCGTATAACTTGCACAGACACAAAGGAAGTTGTAAGCACAGATTTATCCTCGCGACCATTACGGGACTCGCCAAAACGATTCACGATCAGATGTTTTTTTAATAATAAAAAATTTCTGACATAAATGACGATTGGAAAGAAAAGAATGAAATTCAGTTCACTACGACCACAAGATACGTGTTTATCAATTAATTTTTTAGCCAGTAAATGAAATCCATCTTCGATAGAGGATGGACGAGAGAGAACTGATGAAAAAGAAACGAAAATGCGAGAACCACGAGTCTCTTCTCTCAGTGGTTTTCATTTCTTTCGTACTTTTTTTTAGTTTTTTTTTTTTTTTTAATGGCATGACAGCAGCCCCGGAACGAGGATTACTCGTTCAAGGGGAACGATCTGGGTCACGAATGTACGAGAGAACAGCCAATCGTAACTTTTTTTGTTTTTTTTTTTTAATTTTATTTTTTAAATGTCTTTTATGGCGTTTGGCTTTATAGCTTTTCCTTTTAATCACATTGTGTGCCATTCACACGAACAGCAGATATCAAAAGTGGGTTCCAATACTCGTGGGGAACAACAATTACTGCGAATTTTATATCTTTACATATATCTGCAGACGAGAGGTCTGTCTGTCTGGACGTTTAATGGCAAGTGTTCACGATACCGATTTCTTCCATTCTCAATATTTCTTGGGTACGAGATTTTTATTTTTTCTTATTTATTTTCTCAAACAAAATTCAGAAAACACTTTGGCAAGCACTTCATCGACGATTTATTGAAAAATCGATTTTTTTCGGAAAATATCCTGCCAAGATGCAGTTTTCGATACAAAAAAGGATTCGATTGGCTGCGGAGACTCTCAGAATTTTAAAAGCGTTTTTCTCGACAGTCCAAACGGTGAATTCTCTTTAGACAAAACTTTTTCAAGCATTTTTTTTTTTTTAATTAATTTTCATCAAAACAGAAAAATCTTGGCTACAACCCCGAGAGTTTTTCATACTCATTGATAACTTTTTTGGGTTTTTTTTGTTTTTTTTTCATTTTAGACGATTTTCAAAGTAGGATCATTGCGAAGAAGCAAAAAGTGTTATAAAAATATGAACGTCAAACATTCAACAAATTCTTCATGTAGTAAATGATTCATTGGAAAAAAATGCGAAAGATTCATTGGAATAAACCAAAAAAAATTAAACTGGTTATCGAATTTTATTATAATTGATTAAAAAATCATTAAATTTAGCAATTTTTATGTCCGTTATAGTGACATCTAATTAAAGAAATCTCCCAGTCTAATAAAATAATAATAATAATAATAATGAAAATTAAAATGAATAAAATAAATGTAGTGAAAATTATGAGGGAATAATTGCAAAAGTAATGCTTACAAATGTAAATATTTAGGCCACTTTCAATTGTGCTATTTAAAGAAAAAAAGCACACACACACACACATTGTACTGCATTCTTCATATCGCCTTCGATAGCAATTAAATTGAAGTAACTGTGCACATGCGTGTTAAAAATCGAAAATAATGTTAAACGAATGCTAATGAAAAAATTAGCATGTATCGTAATTCGCGAGTGTACAAAAATTCATCGAAAAAATGTGAAAATAATTGTTGAATCGAGTATTCGAAAACGCACTCAGGTTTTATTGCTAAATATAAACCTTTGTAATCTCGTTGATTTATACGAATTTAGTATAAATATTGAATTGAAATAACGCGAGATTCAACTATTTTTCGGATGCATGAAGATTGTTTTATTTTATTATATTATTTGGGTGTTTAGGTAAATTTGCATATTCCGAAAGTGATAATTGAGATGTTTAAACGGGCGAGAAGAGAGGCTAAAAATAAATGAATGGCTATCAACTCGACGATTAATTCCAATGAATCGACCATCATTATTCATTCTGACAAATTTATTTTAAATTGCTTGTCGAATCAATCAAATGAACAGCGTGACGACGTCCATACGATCTTTATTTTTTACGGGATCACTTTTTCGAGGATTTGAAGTCGTGGAGAAAAATTGCAAATAATTATCCACCCAATAATAATTTTAATCAAAATCATAAGTCAAACTTTTTACACGATATCATTGTGAATAAAGTTAATTTTTTTTCTTAATTGACCAATTTAAAAAGTCGTTAATTAGTAAGATAATAAAAAATTTCACCAGGAGGTCGAAATGTTTATTGAAAAATTGAATTTTATTTAATTTCTCCTCAATTGATTATCACTTTTTAAAACCTGCCACCAATGGCTTTTTCTTCTTTATCTTTATATTGTTTTATGACATATCGACGCTTCAATATACATTTTGTAATAAAAGAGGCAACTTCACACTTTTATAATGGGTTTCCATAAGGACATCCATTATCAATAAATCATTCTCATGACGTTTATTCGAATGAATAAAATATCTGACCCACGTGTACAAAGGAAGAAGAATAAATCGATAAAGTTTGATGTCCTCAATAAACTTAAAACCGAATGAAAACGCTTCTCATCTTTTAGATATAAATTTTTGTTTAAAAAATTTTACGTTCAATATTGCTTGGTTGTTTTTTTATTTTTATTTTTTTTTTTTACACTTTTTTTATTTGTGGGGCATAAACGAAAGGAGAAAATTTCATGTCAACGTTTATAACAGTGACAAAACAAAAGTGTACGTGAGAATACGTGTAGCATTTAAATGCTTTTTTTTTTTTTCTCGTGCACGTTTTGTCCACTCGTCGTATAGATTGCGATGAATTATTTTCATTACCATGCACTAAACTTGAACGTATGTTTTGTATATTTGTTTAGTGTGCCGATCGTACGAAGTATGCGTAACACGCAAGTTGTTCGTCGGACGTTGCTACCGGTACTTGATTTTTTTTTTTAGTCCACTCAAATACCGTACGAAATGACGTCGTATACTCCCGCAGCTACGAATATACACCGCATGCCGCGTAACACTGTGCAATATCAATTTTATGGTTATCCTATTTATTTATCGCTCTCAAAAAACGTTCATGTAAAAAAGTCTGTTGAATTTTTTATTTCGATTACCGCAAATTTCGAAATGGAGAAACAATTGTTAAAAAAAAAAAAAAAACACAAAATTCACGAAAATTATTAAAACAGTGATTAGAACATTTATTTTGTCCATTTTCATGCTTTTTTTTTTTTTTTTCTTCATTTTGTTGCGTCATTTGTTTAGGGAATTTTGACAAAGGCATAGAACCCTCGATTACACCCTTTTTTCGATTACGCGTTTTTCTACAGAATTTGGACACATTTTTTGCAGACATTCAGGGCAAGTTTATGAAGGTACGTGCAAAATTCAAAAGGATTTGCGAAAGGATTTGTGTTCGAAATATTGACAATCAAAGATTGCATAGTTTTGCACGATCTTAGATGAAATAAAATTAAATTGCTTTGATAAAATGTTTTCTGATAATAAGAAGAAAATGAAACCTTACCCTCGCTTTTTCTGGAAGTATATTTAGGTGGCACGTCAAGATCGTAATTTTCGTTTGTATTTAAATTTTGTGAATTAATCTGATCGGTTGACCAGGCGCGATGTAGTTTTGATTTATCGGTAGCGGTTTCGATTTTTTTCGTAATTTCTTTGGCGATTATTTGAGATCCGGTGTCATCAAGTTCTTCAACAAAACGCCATTTAGCTCGGGGACGATGTAGTTGTTCCTCGACAACGAGAGACTCGTCATCAGCGATCGAATTAACCGATTTTTTTGTTACTCCAATGATTTCACGTTCGTTACGATCGACGAAGGTTCCCGCTTCACTGGGCGAGTCTGCACCGATCGCAGACTCTTCTTCGTCGTCGATTTCTTCATTTTCATAAGATCGCTTATTGAGCCTCTTGCTGTCTTCGAGGACGCCATTCACACGATTATCGTCACCCACGTCAATTGGTCTCTCTTGGAATTCTTCTTGAAGCATATATTCCCTTTGCTCGTTGGGGTTACGATAAACTCGACAAAAAGGACCAACCATACCGATCACACCTCGAGGCATCGATATCCCTCCAGGTGTGGACCAAGAACTCTCTATTTTATCACTCTCCGAAACAATCTCTTCTCGCTTTCCATCGATTCTCTCAATCGGCGAATCTTCCATTTCACGGTTTATCGATCTTTCTCTTTTACCGATTTTCTCCGAATCGCTATCAGCCTCGATCGGCGTTGCTGATTCTAACCACTTGTGTAATTCTTGTTGTTTCTTCAACACCTCTTTGCGTTGCTCTTCCGGACTTTGCTCCTCTTTGACGATCGGTAATTTCGATACCTCAACCCCAGGGAAAACAAGCTTCGGAGGTTTTCTCACGACGCTGTAGAGCGCGTACTCGTCGTTCTCGGATTCCTCCTCCACGAAGAATTCCGGAGAATCACCGATTACTTGCCGACTATTCGCTAAGCGAATAGAAGCTTTTTCGCAACTTTCTTGATAAATCGGCAAGGGATCGTTATCGTAACGTGATTCACGATGTTTCACTGCACTTATTTGATGCTCGAACGGTTTTTCGTTAGCGCGGGGTCGCGTTACGCGATTTTGCCCGATCGTTTTGCATCCGGAGTTGTCGCGATCGTCAAGAAAGCTGTAAATCGGTTCGCGCGTTGCGTTACGTATCCATCTTGGTCTCGCGGAGTTTAGACTCTCTTCTAAAATCTTTTCTTCACGATTTTTCGATCTATCGCTTGAGATTGATGTCGATGCAGAACCGGTATAACACGCGTTACGAACGACAAAGTTACCGATTATTTTAGATTTAAGTGTTTTAGTCCTTGACGATCTGTTCGACGCGCCCGCACTCACTGGAATGCCTGTCAATTCTGCCACCATTTCGTTTACGAGGGATGATACTTTTCTTCTCTCTTTTTTCAAATGATTATGATTATCGATTACTACCGGAAGTCACGCGTGTCTCTAGACCCGAGATCGGATCGGTACGTGAAGACGCGTCTTTTAACGGTACACAGGAATGTCGTTGATTATATATTCACGGTGTATATTCTTTAATTGAGGCTTCTATAACCTCAAATTCTTAAAAGGACCTTGTAAATCAATTGGCATAAAAAATTGTTTTTGTTACCGATTTTCAATGTACATTTTTAATGGCCTCTGATTCTAAATTATTCTTACGAATAATTTTAAGCCTAAAATTCATTTTCCATACTGATTGTCCATTTTAAAAAACCGGTTACTCGAAAATTTATAGTACTTTTTATCACGATGGTTTTTAATGATGTTCGATCGATATATCGTCGCAAATATCAAGAGCTCACGAGTCTCTTGTTCTTGTGGCGTCTACTTCCCGACTATCCATTTCTCTTTGCTGTAAAAAACAAGTTCAACTCGCACATGCCAGAGATTTTTATTTTTATTTTTTCGCCATTTCACAATGCAGACGACGTTTTACCATCGCGTTGGAAGTGGTTTCCTGGTTAACGAGAGATTGGCCGAGTACGAGGTCGATCGAATGGATCTAGCCTTCATTCGTGACCAGACTCACCAAATTATTTCGCCCTCATCTTTTTTCATTTCTCTTCTTTTTTTTTCTCCGTTAGATATTTCTACACGATTGTACGCTCGCACCAAAACTTTTCACCTCAACCGCATACTCACACGTGACTCGTGTATTCAAAAGCACACTCAAATGCATGACTCTCGTTCGCATTATTGGCTGATGGCCCGAAACCGCTATTTTTTTTTTTTTCTTTTTTTCAACAAAACATATAGAAAATTATAAAATATAAACAAATAATTGAAAACGCAACAAAATGTGAAAAATTTTAAAGATAAATAGCAAATGCAAATTTAATCGGGTTCGAGCTTTGAAAATGATTGTATTTGGAATCACAATGAAAATAAGTCAATTATATCTGTTTACTATTTTCACTGTTCGTTATGACCCTGGAGTTTGCATCGATACTGTGCCACGAAATGAAAGAAAAAAAAAAAAAAAAAAAAAAAAAAAATTGATTCGACAGTTTTTAATTTCATAGAAGGCCCCAAAAGGTCAAAAAAGTATGAAACATGAAATTTAAGGAAAAAAATCGTCCCGGAACACCCTTGTTCAAGAGGTTGAATTTCTGAAAAAAAAATCGAAGTCCGCGGTGTTACGGGCATTTGACACGTTTTTATTTCACGAATTGACTTTGGGGGTCAACAAAATAATAGAAAAAAATTCAGAAGAAAAAATTCGTTCCGGAACACTCTTGATTAAGGGCTTGAATTTTTTTTGAAAAATTCCAACTCCGGCAAAATGTTCACATAAAAATTTCAGATGTAATGGTACCCCTAGAAAGTTATTGATTTTCTTATCATTTATTTCGTTGGTTTCATGTCATCGCTTGCAATATACTTCACACGGTTTTACATATTGATAAACCTAAAGTGTTATTGATAAACCGAACGCTAGTGATTTTGGGAAAATTATATGTTTTATTGACCCAATTAACTGTGGGAGGATCTTCAAGAGTTCAAATATGTTCAAAGAGTCATATAAACAAGGAATATGGTGTTATAACCGTTCCAAATCGATGGTCGAACCATAAATGCTTCAAAATGACGGAAAACACTTTCGTTTCTTTTCTAAAATCGAATTCTTCCCTGAGGAGATCATCGTGGTCGCTTTTCTCGCGAATAAAACGAAAAATCTGTTGAAACAATGTTTTTCCGTGATTTTTCAATTATAGGAAATGTTTTCGTGTGATGGAAATAGTAAATAATGAGTTTAAAATAAATGAGGAACGAAGGGTGTGATAAAAACGTGGGAAAAGGCCATTCGTCAAATTCCATTCGTGTCGAAGTGGTGTCTTCGAACACGTTTTTTTATTTCTTGTGTCGTTATACGTGCCGCATGAAAAGCAGATGCTGGACGAGAGGTGAACAAGCGAGGAAAGCAACGTTGATACGCGAATTATTGCATCGTTGGCATCAACAAAGTCCCTTGGAAACGAGGAAGGATTTTCACCTCGTGTTGCGTACAAACATTGGTGCTAACTCGTAGAAACGTAATTACGAGTGCCTCAGCTACTTTCCATAGCGGCGTCGTTCCGACAGTGAAGCCCATTTCGTTATATCGAGGCTATTTATACACTGATCCACGTACAGGGTGTCCATTTTTTATATTTTCGAGGGTATATCAAAGAAACTATGGATTGCATGAAAAAAAGTTTCAGACAAAAGTTATTTGGTTGAAAGAATGAAATAACGTGGGAAAATCATATTGACCTTGGAACTAAAATTCAAGGTCATACAAAGGTCAAGTTGAATTTTTCAAAGGGAAACCCCTATTTTTTCTTCCATATTCTTGTAGCTCGTTTCGAGTACTTTTCAAAACACTATAATTAAACATTTTTCTGAGCATCCGCAGGCTATAAATGTCCATTTTTCAGATCAACATTTGACCAGTAGTTATTTTCACAACTACACTTAATTATAAACACTTCAAATAAATCATTTATTTATTTTTTTTTTACTTTTGATTGACTATTCAAACTTTTGGTACATCCTGTATAATTATAATAGCACACATCCAAATGCAACTGTATATATGTATCGTTATAATATACCGAGACGATGATAGCCCCCGCGACGATTGAGGATAATACCACTTTGCTCAGTACCGAGGAAATATCCCTAGAGGGCACGATTCATACGGCGCAAGGCATATCGAACTTGCTTGCCAGTCATCGTAGAAAGTTTTTTTTATTTTTTATTTACAAGTGTTCGTAAGAGAAGAAGGGATGAAAGAAAAAGGTGCAAAAATACGTATATATATGCCGTTGGATATACAACGTGAATGCGTTAAGCATATGCGACGATTATATATTATAGATACGGTCCCGTTGCATCGAAACTTTTATAGAGCCGGTTCAAAACCTTTGCATGAAGAGAGAGAGAGAGAGAGAGGGAGAAAAAGAGATAAAAAAGTCGAGGAACTCGTATTTCCTTAGTTTTCCAAATGTTCCTCGAGAATTTAAATTACACTTTGACGAATTTTATCGTAACTTAAAACCTCACAGCTAATTTTCTTTAATGGAATCTCCTGTTGTTACAAGAGAAAAAAAAACTTGCACCATTCACAACCTTCAAGGTCAAACCCCCCTCAAGCACTGACAGTTGGATAACTTTTTGTCGAGGGGTCACGATCGAGCATGCGGTAAAATCATATAACACCGTAAAAACCAGGAACAGCTGGTTGCGAAGTAACGAAACAACGCGACGCCTGTGAACGCGGAAATCACTGGGATCGAAATATGAAAAAAAATATAATGTTGTAGCACTCGCGAATGAAGGGACACTAAAGAAGATTGAAGCAACGCCAAAGGATCACGAAACCTAGTGATTATTTATGTGCTTGAAACGACAGTTGTGAGTCATAACTCACTGTGGGCGATCTCTAACGCAATTCTCTAACAAAACATCTTACACACCTGCAGTAATATAATGCATTGTTATTATTCCTAGTCCTTTATTTCTATGAGATAGAATGTAAACAGAGGAAAAATTGCTGGCTGTTTGTAGGGGTCGTTTTCTTCATAACATGTGTTTGATAAATACGGTGTGTTCAGAGTTGGCTTTCGAGAAACGAAGCATATAGCGTAGTATTTACTTCCTTATAGTGGCTCCTCATTTTATTATTGCCCTAAACACGAATGTCATTCATTGTAACACGTACTTTGTGTACTTTCGTTCTACTACGGTTCGCGAGCTACTGATCTCACGCCTTCCCCCAATCTCTCCATCTGACCTCTACCAACCTTCTTCGTTGTCCACTGTTTACTGCCTTTTTCCCCCACTCTAGCACGCCAGCCACTCCGCTTCGAGCTCTTCCTACTCTACCGTTACGTTTCTTAATTTTTTTTTACGAAAAAGACGAATCTTTTTCGTCGAGTAAAATATAATAAGTGTTATTTTCAAATATCCTTTAAATTTTTTTACATTATGTAAGAATTTAGTCCAAATTGACTATGCGGTAAAATCGATTTTGCAACTTTTCCAAAAATTACCATGCCTCGCATTCCGTACGATGAAGATTTTGAATATTACTCGACGAAACAGATCGGTTTTTTTTTTCTGGATTCTTAACCAAATTCCAACGTAGCAACTAAATCAATCGTCACGTCCAGTGAAACTAAAGTTTTACTTCTTCGATTTGAAAATAATATTTGACTGTACACAATACGAAAGATTGAGTTTCTACTGTTGCGCACTATACGAAATCAACGACTGCGATAAATAATATTGCACGATTCTCAACGTCCGCTTATAATGGGCCGTGTAACTGCAACGCTTTCTTTGCTCGTGTACCTACAGCAGTGTGTACTTAGTACTTGACACGAGTTTTCGCAAACGTCATTCCTCCGAGTAGGAGGAACGCCAAACAACAAACCAACCTCCAAGAAGCATAAAAACAGTGTTGGTGTGTGTGTTTGTGTTTGTGTTTTTTTTTTCATCTTCTTTTCACAAGCTTCACTAGGACAGTGACTCGATTTACTGGCGTGACGAAACGTTCCTCAGATATGCAGAAGTTATATGAACATATGGTTTTCATCTTAAGTACACAGACATTAACGATTAAGTAGTTTCTTGTACTTGTCATGCCTGTTACGTTTCCCATTAGACGAATAATTAAGATTTTTTATTCACATTCAATAAAAATAACATTTGTTTGCAAATTATCTTAAAAAATTTACGATTGAGTTGTTCACTCTTTCGACTTTCGGACACATTTTCATTGTCTGTCCTTAAAAACTCAGAGGTCAACATTCAAGAAATAAATAAAAAATGGATCAGAATCTCTCACTTTCGAACCAAGTTCACACATTTGTTTTTCAAAATAAGAAATTCAGGCTAAGAAGAATAAGAAAAATATAACGATTCATAAAAATACTATTCAATCAATGAAAGAAAATTGTTTTTAAAATCGTGTATTAACGTCTTTAAATTACGGCTTGTTTACATCGTCTATCTATACTTGTTCGAAACAGTGTTATAATTACAGTCTCGACCTTGAACTTTTGGTTTTTTTTGTTTTTGTCAAAATAATAGCATAAATCGTATGAATATTTCTAGAAATTGATAGAAATCAAAAATCGTTATAGATTCTTCAAACATTGATCAATAACAAAAAAAAACTTTTTTTTTAACAGTTTTCATAGCACTTTAGTCAACGGATGGTTTATAAAATATAAAGTTACGTTAAAAACAAGAGTTAAATTTAACCGATAGTCCATTTTAAATGTAACCAGTCTTATTACAAAGGTAAGAAAATTTGATACAATCTGCTTGGTATCTTTTTTTCCACGTTCAAATTTTCATGGCAGCCTAATTTCTGGATCGAGTGAAAAAAAAATCATGTCGTTCCAATGGTTTTGTACGTCACTGTAAATTTCTGTCCCGCTTGGAAAAAGTATTACGAGTTCTTCGTATTTCCAATGTTCTTATCACGATTCTCCCAAACTCTGAAAATCAACATTTCACTGCTGTCCTATCCCCGCGTCCAAGAGTAAAAAAATAGAAACTTGTTTATCTTTGAGGCTCTAATTAGGACTTGATTTAACATTTAATTTGAGGTACTTTTTGTCTCGTCATCACCTATCGGAATAAGGATCTATATAGGCTTAAAATTTCGACTCAGAAAAACAGGAAGTCGATTAAGGATCATAACGAGTCCCAATTCTTTTATATCTAATGGATTGATTCTTCCACATGAAATATAACGTTCTGTTGTAATGGTTTCTTTAATGGTTTCTTCTCGATATAATTAATCAAAACTGGTGAATGGGAATTATGCGAATTTCGTAAAATGATAACCGTGCAATGCAAGAGCTATTTCCTACACGGTTATTATGTCCAGTAAAAAAATATTTCTGCAAGTTTTTTCGCTGCAGGATACTGAACAGCTGGTGGTCATTAGTGCACAAAATTTTTTAATGTTCTTTCGAGAAATTCTCCGGACACTTTTGTTTCTTCCCTTCATCAACCTCCGCCGAATGTTATCAGAATAAAAATAAAATAAAAAAAGAAACAAATAAACGCGAAGGAAAAATGTTGGATGAATTGCAACTGTTTTGTAAAGGGGTCGCTGTGTTAATGAGAATTTAGCTCGAAACGTTTTATTGTATGAAATGTAGAACCGTAGAAACGGTGGTCGTGTGCACCGGAATGCAATAACGATCCGCACTGTGCGCTCGACTGCGAAAGTCCCAGATAAACTTTTATTGCTATAAAAGTCTGTATAATTTTTCTACAAACGTATATTTCATGATAAACATAGAAAATATCATCCTCAAGAATGCTATTTTGTCTAATCAAAATGTTAATCAGTCAAATTTCTAATAAACACGATAACAACGAACAAATGTGATTTCGAGGAGATTACAGAAACTAATTCCTTGTGACAAAATTATCAATTTGCAAGATTAAAAATAATTTGATAAATTTGATATTAAAAATAAATGAAAAAATCAATAAAAATACTAATAACTGTTTAAATAAATTACGGAAAATTGGAATTTTGGGGTCACTGCCGTCACTACAGACGGCTCTAATTTGCCTACAAATAATTTTCTGTCATCGTCTCATTTTCCAGTTGTTAAGATCAAACAAAAAAAGAAGCGTAAAGGAGAGAGAGAGAGAAAAGAAAAAAGTGTAACGAACCGAGAAAGTTTATCTCGTCCTCGTTCGTTACGTAAATAGTTTTTATTTAGGTGATGAGTCTAATTAGCATACTAAGTGCCATAAGTCCCGGTTTCCGGGTGTTAGATGGACGAGAGGAAAAAAAAACAGAACAAAAATCTAAATGAATAAAGAATAAAAAACGAAAACGCAGAACGAGAACGCGCTGGAGTGATGACGACGCTTTTGTAACCAGGCTTTTTCGTATAATTATTATTATTTTTATTGCTGTCAGAGAAAACGGTCTCGAGAAGAAAAAGAAAGAGGATTGCACCGCTAAATGTCGAACAACGACATCTGGCGTTGTATGTAGGATTAAAAAAAAAAATAAAAAAACAATGCAAAAATGGCCCATCATCGATTTATCAAAAATTCACGTCTTCCAACACGTGTTATTCCCTATCTCTGCTCTCACTCAATTAGCCGCGTCTCATTTATATATTTTCTCCCTTTTTTGTCGATGAAAATCGTGTCGTCTCGCTGCGTTACTGATCTCGTTACGCTTCATCGATTTCTGATAAAGATACGACCACGAGATGTCCGCCATTTTTTCACGCACGAGCGACTCGATCCTTCGAAATCAAGAGTTCAAACGCATTTCTTCATCTTTCCTTTCTTCTTCTATAAATCGAGTTAATAGAATACAGCAGACGATTGGAAACCTCTTTTTACGTGACCGAAGATACACTTTTTGTTTTTTATCAAATTGTGGTTTTTTTTTTCTAGAAATACAATTTTTTGATAAAGAATATTCATCCATATCGTTGAGTAAATGGAAATAATGAGCATTTTTAAATTTACATACAATTTTCAGTTTCGTGTTGAAAAACGAGGTAAAATTGATTAATTAATGTACAGCTCGAAATAAAAAGATCGTTGAATATTTACGACTTATTCTGAATGTACTTAACGGGCGTAAACGCAATTTCGTTTATTGAAGTAGTAAAAAAAAATGTTTTAAAAACCCGTTCTTAATTTAAAAAAAAAACTATAAAACGCTAACAAAACGAAAAAAATGACTTCTAATCCCTCGTGTGCTCAGTTGCTAATTGTGCCGGTCAATTTAATTTTATTTCCCGGTGAAAGTTAGTTTTTATGACAAAAATGCAATTCGGCGCGATCATTTTTACCATTTTTATTTATTCACGGAGAGAATTATAACTTGATAATTATCGTTACAGTCAAGAAACCGGAGATGACCTTGAATGTTTGGCAATTTTTATTGTGAAGAAGGTTAATTTAGCGGAAAATAAAATAAAATTTATTTTATATAACAATTATTTTACTTTATTTTTCACGAAAATTTACTTTCTGTACAGTTCAAATTTCCCTATAAAATTAGACCACCTTAGCAATGTTTCGTGTAAACGAAGAATTCGAATAATTGAGAATTAAAGAATAAAGTTATCATAAATGGATGAAAATCTCCTTTTTAACGTTTAATTTATGAAAAAATGTTGGAAATTTCATTAATTAGATATTTTGAACTTACTTGCGTTAGGAGTATTTGACTCCTCAATCGGCTGAAGAGATCCCCCAGCACGCGGCATTATTGACAACAATTAATTTCCTTCTTTCGAAAAAGTCTGATAAAATATTGAAATTTATGAAAATATCAAATGATTATTTTAAAAAGAATTCAAACACGATAAAAAAGTTTGCACTTCCGAACGTAAATGTTCAGCTTTTCGTAATATGTATAAAAAAACACGTGACCACTTGTTGAAATTTCCGAGTCTCTTTAATTTTCGTTTAATTTTTTACCGCGTCTTTATGTTTCCCGGACCTTTATCGGGTCCATTTAGACATAAGAAAACAGTAGAAATTGTGATTCGTAACATTTTCTAAAAAAAAAAACCCGATCGTATGTTCTCTCTTTGTTGTGAGGTTAGAAAACACGAAGAAAGAAAAGTCTTCGATGGAAAAGCGTGTCCCTGTCACCTCACGATCGCAAATGTTTCGTCTTCGACCCAAAATACACACTCGCACATCATCGAAGTGAAACCAAACGAATCAAAGCAAAAAAGAAATAAGAATAAAACTGTAAAACACTATAAAATTGATAAATTGTCTTTGATAAATAATTTTTCGTTGAATTCTCGTTATCGAAACGCGCACTCGTAGCTCGAATTTCCAAAACTACGGATAAACACTTTCACCCACGTTCGCTTCCCTTCATCCGTTAAATTATGCGCGCTTTTCCTCAACGCCGCGAGTGGAATACATCGCGATTATCACTTCGCTAAACGATGAGCACTTTTCTTCAACTTATTTATTTATTTATCAATACATATTGCAGTTTAAAAAAATAATATAAATAAATAGACAAATAAAAAAAGAAATAAACTTGTAGGTTTCTTCACTATCTATTTATACGTTATTTACGTATACACATATATTTATATATATATATACACAATACGGAGCGCAAAAGCGTGTACGTTTAAGTCGCGAGATCGAGTTAAACAAACCTACAAATGGTGGTATAGGGATATATTATACTCGGGCCTCCGAGCCTAGACCCGAGTGAGCTCAAGCGCGAGAGAATTGCGCCGGAGATTGCCCCGTCCAAAGGAGTCTCTTACTCTCTTTCTCTTCCTCTCGCTTCTTGAGCTCCTTCAGGATGCTTCACAAATACACTCACAGTCAAATATTCTATACGTTCAAAGTTGAAGACTTTTTTTACTTACGAAGAAATCTGCCATAATTCAACAATTTTTTAAACGTTATGAACATTTATTTTTTTTTTCAAAAATAATCTAGGACAAAAACTCTTGTCAAGATATGAATAAGTGCTTGAAAAAATGATGAACGATTTCCGGCCTGATTTTCTGGATGTAGAGTGAATTTCTAGCGACACTTTGTACTCGTCTGTTTGTTTGAAAATACGTAAAAAAAAATGCGAATATTTTATTTGATAGTTTTGTACGATTCAGTAAAATTGTAGACGGAAAAAAACTTCTGACTCGAGAAGCAGAGTTCCGGATGTCTATGCGTCACATAACTGTCAATAAATGTATGTAGAAAATTTGACAAAGAAAAAAAAAATTGTAACGTTTTTCCACCTTCGATATACTTTTATTGTGAACAATTTTTCTATTTTATTATTATGAAAAAACACTTTTCGTAATGTAACTTCGATCGGAAATTTCAACGGGAAGAGGTTTTGACCTTGAATGTATATGTGAAAAATGCTTATAAGCGCCATGTTTCGTCCTTCTCTTCGGATAAAACCCCCTCTGTTATCCCTCGGAATGATGAAGACCGGTGTTTCCCTTTTTGCTTGCTTTTGCCGCCCACGGAATTTATATGTACAAATATATTAAGTCGTGGATGAAGGCGAAGTACAGTAGCGACAACGAGGAGAGAAAAGATAGAGAGAGAGAGAGAGAGAGAGACCTGTACAGGAATTCGGAAAATAAAGAGAGAGGAGAAATCATTTATTTGCACTGAGAGCGAATTCATGGTGGGAAAATTGACAGAAGGAGAGGGAAGATTAGAAGAGAATCTTCTCCAAGCTCAACGAACATATTTCCTAGTGACTTTGCAAAAATAAGATTCGCAACTTTCGAGAAAGATGAAGTCGAAAGAGAGAGTCTCGGACATACCTAAGACTTATTTCCTTGAGATGATCGCGTTGATGATGATGATGATGATTGTGGTCATATTTGTATAAATTGAGACAACGTGAATTCATCTATTTCTATTTTCGGGAACATCTCTCGTTAATGTTCAAATGCGCGAAAATAACGCATTTCATCTAAGGATGCAGTCGAATATGTTTTTCGAAAATTCAAATAAAAATATCGAAGTCTTACAAATATCCAGAAATAGACTTGGACGAATTTTCTCAAAATTATACACTCGGGGAACCCCCTTTTTCATTAGTTCACTATTTAAACCCACAACGATGCATGGCAACGAATACATTGGCCGAAAAAAAAGTAACTTCAACGAAATTCCGGCCGATGGCGCGACGTGTTAAAAAAACTATCCAAAATAACCAAACGATTTAGAAATTTGCCGCGCAAAAAGCAGAAGATTTTCGAGCAGAAAAACAAAGCGAACAAAGGACGTGTGAGTATATCGTGGCTTTCGTCTATTGTCCAATTTTTTTTCGTACACGAAAAGCTACAGAGCTAATGAAAAAAAAGTTCAAAGTCATTGAAGTATGGAAAAAATCGGTAGTGATAATGTTAATACGAATTGTGGCCATTCGGTTTTGCTTGAGCACGATTATTCCGACATTTTTTTTCATAACAGTGATAATAACAACAGTAAGGTGAATAAAGTAAATGAAAGGTTGGAAAACGATAAAAAATTTCACACGGCTTTTAAAACCGTTGATAAATGGGCAGACAGTGTTAGTTTACGTTTACCCACTGGTGACGACCGAAAAAAAATCGTTGATCGTGAAATTACAATCCACAAAGTTAAATATCCCTTTTTGCCGGAACAACAGATACGTGGAAAAGTGTACAAAAAATTTGGCATTCCAACTGTCATGGGAGGTTTACTAAGGTACAAAGAAAAGAAAAGAAAAACATACATAACGCTTACCACATTTAGTAGTCACAGTTTTTTTAAGAGATTTCTTGCATGGAAATCCAAGTCCTTTGAGAAAAAGGAATTTCTCGCATTAACTTCTTCCGCGTTCCACCTTTCGTCATTTTTCCTCTACCCTCGTTCTTCGCGAACTTGTCACTTGCCGCCATTTTTATTTTCGTGACATTCGTTGTCGAAAATATTTTACAATTCACTCGAATAGCCAAAGAAAAAAATTGCGTTTTTTTACGACCAATTAAAAGAGACGCCTAACCCATAACTGGCCACAATAAAGTCATTACAATCGCCACAGCTATTTTTTTCTTTCTGTTGATGAAAATAAGAAGATTTATTACCTCCAGACGGCGTGGCAATCGAATTTATTGCTATTAAAGTTTAGTCGCTATGAACTTTTCAATTTTTTTACGCAAATAAAATTTAAAAAATTTCGTAGATTTTCGTTGAATTGTCTTTATGGTTTCTCAGTTTTTTCACGAAATTAGTTTGTGCTCTAATAAGACTGTTAGAAAAATCAAAAAGACGAGAATACTTTTCTTCAATGCTTGTTTTGATTAATTCTCAGCCGAAGGAGAGACCCGAAAAAAATGGCTGACACTAAAAGATGGTTCTCGATGCAAGATTTAGAGGTCAAATCAGAAATTGCTGCTGCAGAGACACTTGACCAAGTGTCGATAAATTCTCAGCCAACGCAAATCGGGTCTTTCGTTGCGCAGACGACGAATTCGTCGATCGAAGAATTGCGATCGTTTGACGACTCGGTAATTTCAAAAGAATCAATGGTAAATCTTCGAGAAATGAATCTGGGGGATGTGCCAACTCAGAGTTTCGAACGTGATTGGACGAAAAAAATCCTCGGACGCGAATTAAATGCAAATTTTGCAACAAGCGATTTTCCGCAGTCGGAAAAAGCGCGTGGAAAAAAAAGGAAAAATAACGTAAGCCCAGGTAGGAAAATACCGGAGGGCGAAGGAAATTGGAAAAAAATGAAAATTTCCGTATCGAACGATCCACGGACCACCGGGAGCAACACAAGTCAAGCAGAAATGGAAAATTCTCAGGGCCACGACTTCGTAACGCTCGACCATTCGTACAGCAGCGGATTGAAAAAAAAATCTCGAAAGTTACCTTCATTTTCTGAAATCGCCAGAAAATCTGGTCAATTTTTCAATGAAAATTCCAAGAGCGGAGAATCTCCGATAAGAAATGATTTTGAAGATAAAGAAAATGAAGAAAATCGATTTGGCGAGAGGGACGAAGGGGATGTTATTATTCTCGACGAATTTTCGGGACTCGGAAAAAATATAGTACTCTCTCCAGTTGTTTTTTCTCCGGTGAAAAAACTGGCTAATTATCGTCCAGAAACCGTGGAAATTTCGGTGGGAAAGTCAATGTTGAAAGTTAATAATTCCAAAAGTTCACGTCTCTATGAAAATTCTTCGAAAATAGACGCCACCGCGAAATTAAAGGATTCGACAAATTTCGTTAGCCCAAAAACGTCCGAAATTTCGAACAATTCCGACCAAGACATTTTCTCCCCAAGTTGCGGTTCTCGTCGACACAATCTTCTTCGCGTTGTCGATTCTCTATCGAATCAAAGCTGCGAATATGATCGAGATACTACAGAAATTTCAAAATTCTGCACTTCTGCCAATTATTTTTATAATCTCGAATTGATGTCGAAAAATGACCTCAAAATCGATAAAAACGCAGAAGAATTTGAAATGAGAGAAAAAGTTGATGAAATATTGCAGAGTTTGCAAAATGAACCACTTTGACAACATTTTAAATCGTCAAAACGAATATTTACGTTTGTTTTATTCGTTATTAAGGATATTTAATTATTTACACAATTTATATTCACTTAATTCAATGTCCATTTTTTTAAGTCATTTTTTTTTTTTAATTTTTCTTTCGACATTTTTCTCCGTTCACACATTCTTTGCTTCTTGTTTCCCTTCATTTTATTTATCAATAATGTAAGGCGTTAAATAATCAACGTCATAATAATTAAAGTCGTATAGTTATCATATTTCTTTTGATTTATCGTCATTTTTTTTTCGACCCAAAACCCGAAAATCCCATAACAGCAGCCATTTCGTCCGAAGCTCCGGCAGCCTCTTCCTCGTTTGCTTCCTCAATTTTCCTTTTTCGATCTTTTCTTTTCTCTTTTCTGTACTCTCGGATTTTTTCCTCCTGCAAATTAAATTTAACACATTATCAAAATTGGATATTCAATACAAAGACAAATGTGTCAAAAAATTATCCTTTTTTTCGTACCTCTTCCTTGAGCTCTTTCACTCGCTGCTCCAAATCATAGTCTTTCTTTTTTTCCTCCATCCTTTTTTTGTTTACAGCAAATCTTGCTTTCACTTGATCCAACGTTGATCTCTCAATTTTCATGGACATTCCCAAGTTTCTTTGATCTGCAAGATTTTTATCGAAATCATGCCATTTATAAGATTTACATAATAATTTCTTGTATTGCTCACACCATTTTTTTTAATTGTTCAGATTGAAAATTTCTTGAAAATCTGTTACTGTTTTTGCACGCATAATTCAAGCTTATTTATTCATTATTTTCATTTGTTGTCACTTTATCGGAGAATAACAAATTGATATAAAAAAATAATTACGTTTTGTGCCGTTGATGTGGTCCAGAAAATTGATGGAATCCTTGACAACGCAGTCGCACACATTGCAATAATATCTGTAATAGAAAAATGAGTCATTTCCTTGCATAGAACGACCGAAAAAGGTGACTTTCCAACATAAGCAACTTTGAGCCAGATCAATAGATAGGTTGGTATTTGTTTAACAATGCATCGATCGATTCGCAAGAGGCAGCTTTCTATTTAGTAAGTGAAGGGATTGTAAGAAGAATAATTTGACGAGAATACTGTATTAAATTTTGGTAATTTTAAATTTGATAAAAATTGAATTATTTTTTTCGATTACTCACCCTCCGGTCTGCGAGGATGGTGTGTTTTTGTTGATAACGACGCTCTTTCCCAATTTGGATTCGAGGTCGACCTTGTAGTCGCGTTGTTTAAGTAATTCGCGTTTAACTGCTGGTTGTTTCGGAATACCAAGATCCTCCTCGGCGATTTCATCCTGGAGTCTCTGGAGTGCTATTCTCTCGTATTCCTCTCGGTTCCATTTCCTCCGGTGATCGTCTGGTCGTTGCTTCGAATGAAAACAGATCGATTTTGAGGTTAGGAACGCCACGGAAATATTAGGGATGTTAAAAAAACAAGAGAAATCAAAAAACAACCGTAAGACGGTTAAAACTGAAGTCTGGCTCGATTAAATGAGCCGCGAGTTACAGAAAAACTGTTTAAAGTTTATAAAACAGAAAATATTCGGAATCGAAGTGACAGACGTGAAGGTAGAAGGTCGAGCGTTGCGCAAAAAAACACGTGATTATTTACCGAAGACATTGCAGACTGCTTGTTATTTCTAATTTAACAAAAACAAACAATATCCTTGAAAAAATTGTACATAAAACAAAGTATTTTGTCAAGGAATATCATTCACTGACAGACGCTGTTGCTTATTGCTGTTTACGCTGTTTACTCGCTCCCCACTCGTCCTCGCAACTATTATTATTTTATTTACGACGGAATTTGCTGAGAGCGCCCTCGGCGTTTACTGTCTCAATTACGACGTGGTGCTGCTCGTGCTGACTGCTGCTGCTGCTGCACACGCAATATTCGCACACATACATGCACGTTACGAGTGTCATTAAAAACGACAAAATGCAGTGACACACAGTGAAAAGAGCGTATTCGTACGGAAAATTGTCGCAAATCATTTGAGTTTTATAAAAACAGTGTCTTTCTCGTATGCTCACTAATTTCATCATCGTTCTTCGATACTTAAAATCGTGTAGGAAAAAAAGAAACAAAAAATAACCAAAAAAATCGCATGTCCTCGAACAAGTATTGTCTTTTTTTTATTAACTATGGTCGGTTTTGTTCGTACTGTAACTTGCCGTAACATATGATTTTAACGTTCGTCAAGTTGTTTCTTCCGCCCGGAAGTTTACATCGATGTCGATATCTTCGCTGAATCAACTAACTCGAGATCGACCAATTTTTGTGTCGTTAGAAAAATAATAAATAACAATAATGGTGAGTTTTTTGGTTTCTAATTTATTTTTGTTCGTGCCTTAACCTCAATTCGTACACCTGCAATTAAATTATATTCAATCAAACGAACAAGTTTTCATTTATCTGATTTGTTCCATTGTTATTATCATTCAATGACTTTTATCATGTTAGCTAAAGTTTTTGACGTTCAAACAGAATATTGTATATTCATGTGTTTCGTATTTCATAATGTAAAAAAAAACACTGTGAAATATTTTCACAAATGTCTTTTCAGGGTGCAAACATTTCCCAACTGGAAAGAAACATCGGAGCTGATCAATTTCCACCGAACGAGCATTACTTTGGTTTGGTTAACGTAAGTTTTACACTGCAAACTCTTTGCAAGAGATAACTTACTAAAATATTGTTCAGATTATTCATTTATTTATTAATTCTTCTACGACTTAAGGGGTTAAAACGATGTTCAACCTGCGAAAAGATTTATGCATTTTCGGTATTTCTTTTAAAGTTCCATCGGCAAAAATACAAAAACATAACAAATACGCATTATAAATGGATCCTTTACGCACGGTAGATTTATTCCATTTCTTGGATATTTTGTATTGTTTAAATGTCTTGCAAAAGAAATATTCTCATGATTGGCATGATAAATTATTGAGAAGTCAATGAATTTAAATATCACATTTGTTGTCAGAGGCTGTCGAGCGAAATCTGATCATTTCATGAAAATCAGCAACTCGAGGCACTTTACAATTGCAATATACGAAATATTAGTTTTCAATTCATCATAACAAATTTCTTAAATAAAATATTTCAAAAAGTCGCTCAACAGACTTGAAAGAAAACAATTTTTGAACGGTTACCACTGGGTGGATTTTTGAAATGAAATTTTTTGTATGTTTTGAAGACTACGAGAAAAAAAATTGGAAGAAAAATTAATTTTTCAAAAATTTTGGACATACGTAACCCCTTAAGAGTGAATAGTTGGTAATTTTTTGTGCAAATGGGCATTATCTGATCAATTCATTCTTAAACTAAATGGATGAAATTTCCTTGTTCTTCAGTTTGGAAATACTTGCTACAGCAATTCGGTGTTACAAGCGTTGTATTTTTGTCGGCCGTTCCGAGAAAAAGTACTAGAGTACAAAGCTAGAAACAAAAGAACCAAGGAGACTCTACTTACGTGCCTCGCAGATTTATTTTACAGTATAGCGACGCAGAAGAAAAAAGTCGGTTCCATTGCACCGAAAAAATTTATCGCGCGATTGAGAAAGGAAAAAGGTAAAGAAGCAGAATCACTCATGCGTGTTGCAAATAGTTTGCCAATTTTTTTCCACAAATGACATTTCAATTGATTTTATGTATTTTCAGAGGAATTCGACAATTATATGCAACAAGATGCTCACGAGTTCCTAAATTTTCTTATTAATCACATTAATGAAATAATATTGGGTGAGTCGCAATTAATTCTTTATTATTATTATATTAGTTAACATATTTTTCCTCTTTTATTATTCTTTCATTATTCGGGCATTCGATGCCATAATAATTATTCATAAACGCACTCAACAATTAATTTGCAAAATTGTTATTTTTCACGAATAAAAATCATTAGCGGAAAGAAATCAGAGTAAACCAGGCGGTGGAAAAGGCGGAGGAGGAGGCGATGCTGGTTCACCACCAGAACCCACATGGGTTCACGAGATATTTCAAGGTATATTGACCTCGGAAACTCGATGCCTTAACTGTGAGACTGTGTCCAGCAAGGACGAGGATTTTTTCGACCTCCAGGTTGACGTCGATCAAAACACCTCCATTACGTATTGCCTCAAATGTTTTTCTAATACGGAGACACTATGTAGCGACAACAAATTCAAATGCGATCATTGCAGCAGTTATCAAGAGGCGCAGGTATAGAAAAATTGTAGAAATAAAAAAGTAAAGAAACAATCTCACTGCTACTTTGATGAATTAATTGTTTTTTTTTTCTTTTCCAGAAACGAATGAGGTTGAAAAAATTGCCAATGATTCTCGCCTTGCATTTGAAAAGGTTCAAATACGTCGAACAGTGCAACAGGCACATCAAAGTATCGCACAGAGTGGTCTTTCCTCTCGAACTTCGGCTCTTCAACACGGTAAAAACTCGATATAACTTTTCAATTTTTGTTACAAACTTTAAATCGATTTTCCTTCGTACAGAGCGACGATGCCGTTAATCCCGATCGCCTTTATGACCTCGTCGCGGTTGTAATACATTGCGGAAGTGGGCCTAATCGCGGTCATTACATTTCCATTGTCAAAAGTCACGGATTTTGGCTTCTCTTCGATGATGATGCAGTCGACGTAAGATAAAAATTCATAATATAAATTATATGTTTAATGTTTACATTTTTAACGTCCAAAAATGCCTTTTTTTCCTTATTAAAAATACGTTATTTTCCAATATTCATAACGATTCTCACTTCATTGAATTCCGAGTAAAAATCTTTAAATTGCACACAATATTCATTGCAATGAATCGTTTTGATTCTGTATATTTTGAATGAGTTTTTTTTCTTTCCTTAGCATTAGTTTTTTTCATAATTGCTCATTTTTTTCGTCCAATAACAGAAAATCGATGCATCAAACATCGCAGATTTCTACGGACTAACGTCGGACATTCACAAAACCTCAGAAACCGGATACATTCTGTTTTATCAATCAAGGGATTGCAGTTAGGGTTTCATATTTTTATTATTATTATTTATCAAGCCTGATAGAAAAACTAGGAAAAAGTATACCTCGATACGTGAACGGATTTATACTTTAGCGAGAAACGAAAAAATGAGAGAATGGGAGAAAGAGAGAGAAAAGAAAAACAAATGGTGATGTGAATTTTTCATTTTTTCCTCTTGCGAATGATCTGTTATGCCAGTGAATTTTAGGAGCACGAAATTTGTTAGTGTTTCACCCACCTGCATGTTTTTTTTTTTTTTTTTTTTCATTCTAGATACATTCCCGTCCAAAAGCGCGATTCGATTGAAACTTTGGACAATCCTCTGTGAAATAAAAATCTTACGAAACAAGATTTTACGTAATTAATGATGAATTGATAATTTTTTTCTGGCCTATCTAAATTATTATGAATTTCGTTTTCTCTTTTCAAAGATTATTCATATGCTGTTTACTAAATTTTGGCAATAATGGTTGAAGTTTTTCAAATACTTTTAATTAATAATGTTTATGAACTTTTACTGTTTTCGTGTATTTTTTTTCTTATTTATTGTTCCTGGCGATATTTTCAATCACGATTTACCGAATTTTCGATCGAATCGAATAAGTTGGAAAGAATATTAATAATCTTCGAAATTTTCCGGAAATTCAACAGCTTCGCCATGCGAACTTATAGAAATGTAAATCAACGGATTCGTATTGCTCCTATTTAATTTAATTGTAATTAAAACCCCAAAACACTAGTCCATTTTGTGAAACAATTGCAACAGCCGAGTTTTTTTTTTTTTTAAATACTATTATTATTCCGTGTGTACGATATGTCCTCTGTGCTGTTTCAGCGATGTGAAAAGAGTAAAGCCGCAGATTAATGTTGGAGGCACTATCAGATTCTATTCGAATTGTAAAAAAAATAAATATATACGACTGAATAATGATAAAATAAAATATTGTTACAAAGCAACGATTTTTACAAACATTTTTTTTTTTTTTTGCAACCAATTTCCAAATTTCGACCGCTGTTCATTCCTTTCTTTTTTTTCATGAATTCAAATTTCTAATATTCAATTCGATCTCTTGAACTTTTTTCGAGTTTGAAAATAGTACTCTTATGAAAATATACATTTCGAAACGTAAGAGTTCATGGAGAAAAAATTGAAGTTTCAAATTTTTGCCGAGAAATGTGCAGATCGCAATCTTGTCGAATCAAAATTCTAATTCTTCATAAATTATCGAGAAAAATTTCAAACATTAAATTAACGAAAAAGAAAGCTTTTTCGTCACGATTCCAGGACCTTTGGTACTTATTTATAAACATATTCAATGTTATTGGTTGCGACCATCTCGAATATATATCTTTCGAACTATGAGAATACTTTTTTTTATTGCTTTAACAGATAGAAAAAATATTCAAGAAGAATTTTAATTTGAAGGTCGATCTAAATACTACTATTTGGTTAATTAATTGGTCATTTAAGCCTGTTTTTGTTTGTCTTTAAGAAATAAGAAGACTGAAGAAAAGGTATTATAGAATATGATGTTTATTAAGTTCACTTAAGCAATGAATTCATATGGGATTGGAGCCAGCAGAGTCGGGGCTTCACGTCCTGAGACAATGTGTGCTTGGCTCGGTTGAGCCGGTTGTCTTTTCAATTGTACTTGGACGTTCTTGTCCTTGGCTTCCTTTCTGAGCCTTTCGTTTTCTTTGACTCGCTTAAGAAAATCTTCACGACATTTTGAGTGTGTCAAATGTTCTATCCTTATGTTTATCCGCTTGGCGATGATCCTTCCGCGGACTCTTTTGTTTACGATGACTCCAAGAGCATGTGGAGTCACGTTGAAGACGCGTCCGGTCTTGCCGTGATAAACTTTGTAGGGCATTCCCTTCTGGACTGCTCCGTTACCCTTGATGTCGACGATGTCACCGACTTTGTACACTTTCATGTACGTCGATAACGGAATCGTACCGTGTTTGCGGAATTTCCGCGAGAACAAGTCTCTGGTTCCTCTGCGATAACCCTTCGAATTCGTCATTTTGATGACTTAGACTGAAATTTACAAAAAAATAAACCACATTGTTAAGTTTTCATTCTATCCAATTTAGGAATAAAGAAAAGTTGCTAAGAAAACTTTTTTTTTTCAACTATCGGAGCAATTGGATCAACCATTCCTTAGAAATGTGGATTCGGAGAAACTGTGCCATTTGTTTTATTACGAAAAAAGTACAACGCATCTGCAGCAAAATGTTGTCACGAAGAATCAACTTTTTGAAAAACTTGTCGAACAAAAATTTCGAAAACCGTTCGACCTGTTAACTCTAAAACCTTTAAGACTATTTTGTACACAATTATCTATTGTGGGTAGTGAGAAAGTTGTTATTCAACACTTTTAGTTTTTAGCTCATCACAGAAAATAAAAAAATTTATTTTATATGGAAAAATCATTATGTAAGTTTAAATACAAAATTAACTTTTTTTTATTACATTCAACCCATGGTCCAGTTGCGGTATTTACTGTTTTAAATAACATATTTTTATTACTCATTTTCATTCCTTCCCATCGTTTCTCCGTTACTGTGAGATATAAATATCTCAAACTTCTCAACATAGATATTATTTTACAGTATTTCGTGACTTTTGGCAAATTCTTGATTATTATTAAATGTAAGAATGAAATTATGCCATGAGAATTCACAGTTTATTTGTAATCCAAGTACGAACACATATTGCTCAGCAAAAAGTGGAAATTTGTTTAAATTTGCAATTGGGCAGAAAGCTGAAACATTTAGTCACCTGTCAAACTTTAGATTTTCTTTTTTTATAGTAAATAGTTCCAAGAAGTAATGAACATATTTATGAAAGAACACAATCTTTGACAGATAATTAGATTATTTGATTCTCATTATATGAAACAAGTTCATGGATGTGCCTCGAATATAAATAAGTGGATAGGGCTGGATGTTCTCTTCTATTGAAGATTTTTTAAAAAACTTTGCATTCACCAATTCCGTACATGTTTTTGTAAACAGGTTCAACATTTTGTTAAAGAAATTCCAAGTTATCAAAATTTCAAAGTCAATGAAGATTTCATTAACGCCGGAAAATGGAAAAAAAAAACCGAAAAGTTTTTTTCAAAGAATTTACTCTACTTTCATTGTTACGCATCAATATTGACAACGTTTTCAAAAAAGTTCAACGTTTCCAGATTATGTGCAAACTGGCGAGTAGTGAGCTGTTTGCCGAATAAAATTATTGGCACAAATGTGAAATTCATCTCAAATGCAATTGCGATACAAGTTGTTCATCTGTAATTTGGTCTCTCGTTCATGTATGAATTACCGATTCAATTTTTTATTTTTATGGACAAAAGCGATAAGCTGCGTTCAGTTAGTTGTTTTTTATTCTTTCGTATGCATGGTTTTTTGACTATATTATATTTATGAAGCAAGATAACAAGATAAAGTCTTTCGCGGTTTTCAGAAGTTTTTGTCGTAATTGTCAAAATTTGAAAACCAGACAAATAGAATTAATCAAAAAATTTCAAATCGTTGCAAGGATATATCATCTTCGTTATGGAGCCCCGGGTTCACGGGCAAAAGTGAGGTTATGTTTTTTCCAAAATATTGCCAACGGAATTCCTTGGCAATTAATTCGATTCAACAACAAAAAATGATGGAAATTTTCTTTTTTTTAAGACACGGGTCTTACGCAAACTTGTAGGAGTGAAAAAAGAAATGTTCGTCTAAATTAATAGTCAAAAATGCACGTGGTGAAAAGCTCCAGGGTGCGTCACAATATGTCACACGTTTACAAAAATTCATGAGAAAGCATTTAGTACGGAAATAATAATCGTGTTTTTGGGAGCTTTTCGAGTGAATTATGTTTACAATTTGTATTTGTGCGAGGAAACACTTTAATTTTGGATAAAAATATGTAAGTACCTTGCCCCGATGATCGACGTGAAAGAAAGAAGGTAGATGCAGCTTCAGTGGCTTGGGTTTATTCTTTTCGCATCCGGATCCGGTACAATCGATCTTGCGCGACTATCGATCTTACCACTTTTCTATTTAATTTTTGCCAACCACCGCGGCAGCAGCATGCAATTCCCCGTAAAGAGAGGGTGGTCTGACGAGTAAAAATAACTAGAAAACGGGTCCCTGAACGAATTGGCGGGAAATTTGAATTTTCAATGAAGCCTCGCAACCGTTTCGTAATTTAGAGAAAAATCGAACTGTTTCTAATTGAATAATAAAAACAGATAATAATTGAACTTTTTAAAGTCTATGTTTTTAAAAAGTGGAATTTTTGGACCAGGTACAAGAAAGACTTTCATTGTCCCCGATAAATTCATTTTAAAATCTTCAATTTTCATTGCATTCTTATTAATTTTAGGAGCACGAAATTTGTTAGTGTTTCACCCACCTGCATGTTTTTTCTTTTTTTCATTCTAGATACATTCCCGTCCAAAAGCGCGATTCGATTGAAATTTTGGACAATCCTCTGTGAAATAAAAATCTTACGAAACAAGATTTTACCTAATTAATGATGAATTGATAATTTTTTTCTGGCCTATCTAAATTATTATGAATTTCGTTTTTTCTTTTCAAAGATTATTTATATGCTGTTTATTAAATTTTGGCAATAATGGTTGAAATATTTCAAATACTTTTAATTAATAATGTTTATGAACTTTTACTGTTTTCGTGTATTTTTTTTTTCCTTTTCTTATTTTTTGTTCCTAGCGATATTTTCAATCACGATTTACCGAATTTTCGATCGAATCGAATAGGTTGGAAAGAATATTAATAATCTTCGAAATTTTCCGGAAATTCAACAGCTTCGCCATGCGAACTTATAGAAATGTAAATCAACGGATTCGTATTGCTCCTATTTAATTTAATTATAATTAAAACCCCAAAACACTAGTCCATTTTGTGAAACAATTGCAACAGCCGAGTTTTTTTTTTTTTTTTAAATTATTATTATTATTCCGTGTGTACGATATGTCCTCTGTGCTGTTTCAGCGATGTGAAAAGAGTAAAGCCGCAGATTAATGTTGGAGACACTATCAGATTCTATTCGAATTGTAAAAAAAATAAATACATACGACTGAATAATGATAAAATAAAATATTGTTACAAAGCAACGATTTTTACAAAGATTTTTTTTTTTTTGCAACCAATTTCCAAATTTCGACCGCTGTTCATTCCTTTCTTTTTTTTTTCATGAATTCAAATTTCTAATATTCAATTCGATCTCTTGAACTTTTTTCGAGTTTGAAAATAGTACTCTTATGAAAATATACATTTCCAAACGTAAGAGTTCATGGAGAAAAAATTGAAGTTTCAAATTTTTGCCGACAAATGTGCAGATCACAATCTTGTCGAATCAAAATTCTAATTCTTTATAAATTATCGAGAAAAATTCCAAATATTAAATTAACGAAAAAAAAAAGCTTTTTCGTCATGATTCCAGGACCTTTGGTACTTATTCATTAACATATTCAATGTTATTGGTTGCGACCATCTCGAATATATATCTTTTGAACTATGAGAATACTTTTTTCTTATTGCTCTAACAGATAGAAAAAATATTCTAGAAGAATTTTAATTTGAAGGTCGATTTAAATACTACTATTTCGTTAATTAATTGGTCATTTAAGCCTGTTTTTGTTTGTCTTTAAGAAATAAGAAGACTGAAGAAAAGGTATTATAAAATATGTTTATTAAGTTCACTTAAGCAATGAATTCATATGGGATTGGAGCCAGCAGAGTGGGGGCTTCACGTCCTGAGACAATGTGTGCTTGGCTCGGTTGAGCCGGTTGTCTTTTTAGTTGTACTTGGACGTTCTTGTCCTTGGCTTCCTTTCTGAGCCTTTCGTTTTCTTTGACTCGCTTAAGAAAATCTTCCCGACATTTTGAGTGTGTCAAATGTTCTATCCTTATGTTTATCCGCTTGGCGATGATCCTTCCGCGGACTCTTTTGTTTACGATGACTCCAAGAGCGTGTGGAGTCACGTTGAAGACGCGTCCGGTCTTGCCGTGATAAACTTTGTAGGGCATTCCCTTCTGGACTGCGCCGTTACCCTTGATGTCGACGATGTCACCGACTTTGTACACTTTCATGTACGTCGATAACGGAATCGTACCATGTTTGCGGAATTTCCGCGAGAACAAGTCTCTGGTTCCTCTGCGATAACCCTTCGAATTCGTCATTTTGATGACTTAGACTGAAATTTACAAAAAAATAAACCACATTGTTAAGTTTTCATTCTATCCAATTTAGGAATAAAGAAAAGTTGCTAAGAAAACTTTTTTTTTCAACTATTGGAGCAATTGGATCAACCATTCCTAACAAATGTGGATTCGAAGAAACTGTGCCATTTGTTTTAATCCGAAAAAAGTACAACGCATCTGCAGCAAAATGTTGTCACGAAGAATCAACTTTTTGAAAAACTTGTCGAACAAAAATTTTGAAAACCGTTCGACCAGTTTACTCTAAAACCTTCAAGACCACTTTGTACACAATTATCTATTGTTGGTAGTGAGAAAGTTGTTATTCAACACTTTTAGTTTTTTGCTCATCACAGAAAATAAGAAAAAAAATTATTTTATATGAAAAAATCATTAAGAAAGCTGTTATTACGTAGATATAAATACAAAATTAACTTTTTTTTATTACATTCAACCCATGGTCCAGTTGCGGTATTTACTGTTTTAAATAACATATTTTTATTACTCATTTTCATTCCTTCCCATCGTTTCTCCGTTACTGTGAGATATAAATATCTCAAACTTCTCAACATAGATATTATTTTACAGTATTTCGTGACTTTTGGCAAATTCTTGATTATTATTAAATGTAAGAATGAAATTATGCCATGAGAATTAACAGTTTATTTGTAATCCAAGTACGAACACATATTGCTCAGCAAAAAGTGGAAATCTGTTTAAATTTGCAATAGGGCAGAAAGCTGAAACATTTAGTCACCTGTCAAACTTTACATTGGTTTTTTATAGTAATAGTTCCAAGAAATAATGAACATATTTATGAAAGAACACAATCTTTGACAGATAATTAGATTATTTGATTCTCATTATATGAAACAAGTTCATGGATGTGCCTCGAATATAAATAAGTGGATAGGGCTGGATGTTCTCTTCTATTGAAGATTTTATAAAAAACTTTGCATTCACCAATTCCGTACATGTTTTTGTAAACAGATTCAACATTTTGTTAAAGAAATTCCAAGTTATCAAAATTTCAAAGTCAATGAAGATTTCATTAACGCCGGAAAATGGAAAAAAAAAACCGAAAAGTTTTTTTCAAAGAATTTACTCTACTTTCATTGTTACGCATCAATATTGACAACGTTTTCAAAAAAGTTCAACGTTTCCAGATTATGTGCAAACTGGCGAGTGGTGAGCTGTTTGCCGAATAAAATTATTGGCACAAATGTGAAATTCATCTCAAATGCAATTGCGATACAAGTTGTTCATCTGTAATTTGGTCTCTCGTTCATGTATGAATTACCGATTCAATTTTTTATTTTTATGGACAAAAGCGATAAGCTGCGTTCAGTTAGTTGTTTTTTATTCTTTCGTATGCATGGTTTTTTGACTATATTATATTTATGAAGCAAGATAACAAGATAAAGTCTTTCGCGGTTTTCAGAAGTTTTTGTCGTAATTGTCAAAATTTGAAAACCAGACAAATAGAATTAATCAAAAAATTTCAAATCGTTGCAAGGATATATCATCTTCGTTATGGAGCCCCGGGTTCACGGGCAAAAGTGAGGTTATGTTTTTTCCAAAATATTGCCAACGGAATTCCTTGGCAATTAATTCGATTCAACAACAAAAAATGATAGAAATTTTCTTTTTTTTAAGACACGGGTCTTACGCAAACTTGTAGGAGTGAAAAAAGAAATGTTCGTCTAAATTAATAGTCAAAAATGCACGTGGTGAAAAACTCCAGGGTGCGTCACAATATGTCACACGTTTACAAAAATTCATGAGAAAGCACTTAGTACGGAAATAATAATCGTGTTTTTGGGAGCTTTTCGAGTGAATTATGTTTACAATTTGTATTTGTGCGAGGAAACACTTCAATTTTGGATAAAAATATGTAAGTACCTTGCTCCGATGATCGACGTGAAAGAAAGAAGGTAGATGCAGCTTCAGTGGCTTGGGTTTATTCTTTTCGCATCCGGATCCGGTACAATCGATCTTGCGCGACTATCGATCTTACCACTTTTCTATTTAATTTTTGCCAACCGCCGCGGCAGCAGCATGCAATTCCCCGTAAAGAGAGGGTGGTCTGACGAGTAAAAATAACTAGAAAACGGGTCCCTGAACGAATTGGCGGGAAATTTGAATTTTCAATGAAGACTGGCAACCGTTTCGTAATTTAGAGAAAAATCGAACTGTTTCTAATTGAATAATAAAAACAGATAATAATTGAACTTTTTAAAGTCTATGTTTTTAAAAAGTGGAATTTTTGGACCAGGTACAAGAAAGACTTTCATTGTCCCCGATAAATTCATTTTAAAATCTTCAATTTTCATTGCATTCTTATTAATTTTAGGAGCACGAAATTTGTTAGTGTTTCACCCACCTGCATGTTTTTTTTTTTTTCATTCTAGATACATTCCCGTCCAAAAGCGCGATTCGATTGAAATTTGGGACAATCCTCTGTGAAATAAAAATCTTACGAAACAAGATTTTACCTAATTAATGATGAATTGATAATTTTTTTCTGGCCTATCTAAATTATTATGAATTTCGTTTTTTCTTTTCAAAGATTATTTATATGCTGTTTATCAAATTTTGGCAATAATGGTTGAAATATTTCAAATACTTTTAATTAATAATGTTTATGAACTTTTACTGTTTTCGTGTATTTTTTTTTTTTTTTTTCTTATTTTTTGTTCCTGGCGATATTTTCAATCACGATTTACCGAATTTTCGATCGAATCGAATAGGTTGGAAAGAATATTAATAATCTTCGAAATTTTCCGGAAATTCAACAGCTTCGCCATGCGAACTTATAGAAATGTAAATCAACGGATTCGTATTGCTCCTATTTAATTTAATTGTAATTAAAACCCCAAAACACTAGTCCATTTTGTGAAACAATTGCAACAGCCGAGTTTTTTTTTTTTTTTAAATTATTATTATTATTCCGTGTGTACGATATGTCCTCTGTGCTGTTTCAGCGATGTGAAAAGAGTAAAGCCGCAGATTAATGTTGGAGGCACTATCAGATTCTATTCGAATTGTAAAAAAAATAAATACATACGACTGAATAATGATAAAATAAAATATTGTTACAAAGCAACGATTTTTACAAAGATTTTTTTTTTTTTTTGCAACCAATTTCCAAATTTCGACCGCTGTTCATTCCTTTCTTTTTTTTTTCATGAATTCAAATTTCTAATATTCAATTCGATCTCTTGAACTTTTTTCGAGTTTGAAAATAGTACTCTTATGAAAATATACATTTCCAAACGTAAGAGTTCATGGAGAAAAAATTGAAGTTTCAAATTTTTGCCGACAAATGTGCAGATCACAATCTTGTCGAATCAAAATTCTAATTCTTTATAAATTATCGAGAAAAATTCCAAATATTAAATTAACGAAAAAAAAAAGCTTTTTCGTCATGATTCCAGGACCTTTGGTACTTATTCATTAACATATTCAATGTTATTGGTTGCGACCATCTCGAATATATATCTTTCGAACTATGAGAATACTTTTTTTTATTGCTTTAACAGATAGAAAAAATATTCAAGAAGAATTTTAATTTGAAGGTCGATCTAAATACTACTATTTGGTTAATTAATTGGTCATTTAAGCCTGTTTTTGTTTGTCTTTAAGAAATAAGAAGACTGAAGAAAAGGTATTATAGAATATGATGTTTATTAAGTTCACTTAAGCAATGAATTCATATGGGATTGGAGCCAGCAGAGTCGGGGCTTCACGTCCTGAGACAATGTGTGCTTGGCTCGGTTGAGCCGGTTGTCTTTTCAATTGTACTTGGACGTTCTTGTCCTTGGCTTCCTTTCTGAGCCTTTCGTTTTCTTTGACTCGCTTAAGAAAATCTTCACGACATTCTGAGTGTGTCAAATGTTCTATCCTTATGTTTATCCGCTTGGCGATGATCCTTCCGCGGACTCTTTTGTTTACGATGACTCCAAGAGCGTGTGGAGTCACGTTGAAGACGCGTCCGGTCTTGCCGTGATAAACTTTGTAGGGCATTCCCTTCTGGACTGCTCCGTTACCCTTGATGTCGACGATGTCACCGACTTTGTACACTTTCATGTACGTCGATAACGGAATCGTACCGTGTTTGCGGAATTTCCGCGAGAACAAGTCTCTGGTTCCTCTGCGATAACCCTTCGAATTCGTCATTTTGATGACTTAGACTGAAATTTACAAAAAAATAAACCACATTGTTAAGTTTTCATTCTATCCAATTTAGGAATAAAGAAAAGTTGCTAAGAAAACTTTTTTTTTTCAACTATCGGAGCAATTGGATCAACCATTCCTTAGAAATGTGGATTCGGAGAAACTGTGCCATTTGTTTTATTACGAAAAAAGTACAACGCATCTGCAGCAAAATGTTGTCACGGAGAATCAACTTTTTGAAAAACTTGTCGAACAAAAATTTCGAAAACCGTTCGACCTGTTAACTCTAAAACCTTTAAGACTATTTTGTACACAATTATCTATTGTGGGTAGTGAGAAAGTTGTTATTCAACACTTTTAGTTTTTTGCTCATCACAGAAAATAAAAAAATTTATTTTATATGGAAAAATCATTATGTAAGTTTAAATACAAAATTAACTTTTTTTTATTACATTCAACCCATGGTCCAGTTGCGGTATTTACTGTTTTAAATAACATATTTTTATTACTCATTTTCATTCCTTCCCATCGTTTCTCCGTTACTGTGAGATATAAATATCTCAAACTTCTCAACATAGATATTATTTTACAGTATTTCGTAACTTTTGGCAAATTCTTGATTATTATTAAATGTAAGAATGAAATTATGCCATGAGAATTCACAGTTTATTTGTAATCCAAGTACGAACACATATTGCTCAGCAAAAAGTGGAAATTTGTTTAAATTTGCAATTGGGCAGAAAGCTGAAACATTTAGTCACCTGTCAAACTTTAGATTTTCTTTTTTTATAGTAAATAGTTCCAAGAAGTAATGAACATATTTATGAAAGAACACAATCTTTGACAGATAATTAGATTATTTGATTCTCATTATATGAAACAAGTTCATGGATGTGCCTCGAATATAAATAAGTGGATAGGGCTGGATGTTCTCTTCTATTGAAGATTTTTTAAAAAACTTTGCATTCACCAATTCCGTACATGTTTTTGTAAACAGATTCAACATTTTGTTAAAGAAATTCCAAGTTATCAAAATTTCAAAGTCAATGAAGATTTTATTAACGCCGGAAAATGGAAAAAAAAAAAAACCGAAAAGTTTTTTCAAAGAATTTACTCTACTTTCAGTGTTACGCATCAATATTGACAACGTTTTCAAAAAAGTTCAACGTTTCCAGATTATGTGCAAACTGGCGAGTGGTGAGCTGTTTGCCGAATAAAATTATTGGCACAAATGTGAAATTTATCTCAAATACAATTGCGATACAAGTTGAAGTTTTTCATCTGTAATTTGGTCTCTTGGTCATGTATGAATTACCGATTCAATTTTTTATTTTTATGGACAAAAGCGATAAGCTGCATTCAGTTAGTTGTTTTTTATTCTTTCGTATGCATGGTTTTTTGACTATATTATATTCATGAAGCAAGATAGCAAGATAAAGTCTTCCGCGGTTTTCAGAAGTTTTCGTCGTAATTGTCAAAATTTGAAAACTAGACAAATAAAATTAATCAAAAAATTTCAAATCGTTGCAAGGATATATCATCTTCGCTATGGAGCTCCAGGTTCACGGGCAAAAGTGAGGTTATGTTTTTTCCAAAATATTGTCAACGGAATTCCTTGGCAATTAATTCGATTTAACAACAAAAAATGATAGAAATTTTTTTTTTAAGACACGGGTCTTACGCAAACTTGTAGGAGTGAAAAAAGAAATGTTCGTCTAAATTAATAGTCAAAAATGCACGTGGTGAAAAGCTCCAGGGTGCGTCACAATATGTACACGTTTACAAAAATTCATGAGAAAGCATTTAGTACGGAAATAATAATCGTGTTTTTGGGAGCTTTTCGAGTGAATTATGTTTACAATTTGTATTTGTGCGAGGAAACACTTTAATTTTGGATAAAAATATGTAAGTACCTTGCTCCGATGATCGACGTGAAAGAAAGAAGGTAGATGCAGCTTCAGTGGCTTGGGTTTATTCTTTTCGCATCCGGATCCGGTACAATCGATCTTGCGCGACTATCGATCTTACCACTTTTCTATTTAATTTTTGCCAACCACCGCGGCAGCAGCATGCAATTCCCCGTAAAGAGAGGGTGGTCTGACGAGTAAAAATAACTAGAAAACGGGTCCCTGAACGAATTGGCGGGAAATTTGAATTTTCAATGAAGACTCGCAACCGTTTCGTAATTTAGAGAAAAATCGAACTGTTTCTAATTGAATAATAAAAGCAGATAATAATTGAACTTTTTAAAGTCTATGTTTTTAAAAAGTGGAATTTTTGGACCAGGTACAAGAAAGACTTTCATTGTCCCCGATAAATTCATTTTAAAATCTTCAATTTTCATTGCATTCTTCTTAATTATTTTTTAGTACATTAAATTACAAACTCCATTAAATATTATCAATTTTTCCCACAGTCAATAACTGCATGGGACGATTAATTCCTCTTGCTTTCTATATATAAAGAATGGCAACCCGTTAGAAAAATTCCCCTTTATCCACTCATTTCGTCTCTACATTGTGTAACGAATACTCGACGAGTAATACTTTCAAGACAATAATAATTGTTGCGATATAGCTCGGAGCTGAAAACTAGTTGAAATTTTCGTAGCATGATGGATGCGCAGTACTTTAGATGGATATTGCCTCAAAAAAATAAGCAACTTTGAATGGAAACGATAAATAACGACGAGTTCCACTATATATGGCGGAGCGGATCGTTCGCTTTGATCAGCTGTTTGTGGCAAACGCGCATGCGCAATATCGCGCAACAATTAGCGTGAAGTCAGCTGTTGAATGTTTTTTGTGTAATTCTATAGATATAATAAGGGTTAAGGGGAAGCCTAAAGATAGATTTTTCCAAAAATGTTGGTAAACGCGCGTGAGTAAGTTAGTGAAATCGTGGAAAATCCTTTGCGACCGAGATTCAACGAGGAAAGCTTGTACGAGTGAAATCGTAAAAATATACGCATTTGTAACGGCGCGTTTTGGGAACAAAAAAAATTTCGTGTGTAGGTTATAACGGGTGGGTGCAATTATTAATCGATGATTCATTTTAATTTACAATTTAATTAATATATTTAACGATCGATAATGACAATAATGAGATAAAATATATAATACCGGAATTAATAGAAATGGACATGCAGCAGAAAAACGCTAATTCGTATCGCTACGTAATTTCAGCGTTGATGGAAAATTATTTGGTAACCTACTTTCGTATTAGCCGAACAAGAATTTGCGATTTATAGATCAATCAATACGGGATCTGTGACGTAAAGTGAAAAAACATTGACTAAAAAAAGTAAATAAAATAGTCCAGCAGAGACTAATCGACTAGCGAATTGAACTATATTTCAATTAAAATTGAAAAAGGATCGTAATTACCCGATTTTTGGGCTGCGAGATAGAGAATCAATAAAAACAGGGAACAATGGGTCAAACTTTGAGTGAACCAGTTACCGCAAAAACGTCGGCTTGTTGTCGAGACTCGAATTATCGGGTCGGGAGTTCGTGCATGCAAGGATGGCGAATTAAGATGGAAGATTGTCACGTGCACATTTTATCATTGCCCGATGACCCGGGCAGCGCATTTTTCGCCGTTTACGACGGCCATGGAGGTGAGGCATTTTCTGGTCATTAAAAAACCGTCTTTTGAAAAAAAATAACGTAACTTTATGAGGAAACAAAAATTTCATTTGCCAATTAGGCGCAGCAATGTCCCAACATGCTGGGAAACATCTTCACGAGTACATAACAAAAACAAATGAATACAAAGAGGGCAGAATAGTTGAGGCGATGCAACAAGGATTTTTGGAAATGGATCGAGCGATGCAAACCGATGCGACCCTCATGGCCGAACCAGCAGGCACCACCGTCATTGCCATTCTCGTCAAAGACAACGTTCTCTACTGCGTATGAGTTTTTTTCATTTCTTTCCATGAAGCTTATATCCACATATTCTAAGAATATTCATTTAAACTAGATTTATTCTTTTAGGTTACAAATTATTGAAAAAAATATTTGGCATCTTTGCTTCTGCTAGCACTTATTTTTTTATTAATTCCTTCCTTACGACTCTATCGTCAGTGGATGACAGAATAATTTGTAAAATATTGTATCAACGATTGTGATTTTTAGCAAAAATTTCAAAACTTACAAACCAATTGAAAAAAGCCTATCAAGAAATTTGAAATTTCATAAGTAACGTTTCCTGCGTCTCAATTCTTACTTTACTTTTTACCACCGTAGAGCCGTAGGCAAAATTTCAGTTTTTTTTTTCCACGCACTTTGTCTCTATCAAAACTCGATAATTGCAGAGACTCCGCCAAGAAAAAATCAGTCGATAAGTTTCAAGGTATTTTTCTTAGGAAACATGTCGAAAAAATATGAAATTAATCAATTGGATGAATTGCAGGCAAATGCTGGTGACAGTAGAGCAGTGGCTTGTGTGAATCGCGAAGTAGTGCCATTGAGTCGTGACCACAAGCCAATTCTGGACGACGAACGTCGTCGGATTGAAGCAGCGGGTGGTTGGGTCCAATTCAATCGAGTAAATGGACATTTGGCGTTGTCTCGTGCTCTCGGTGATTTCAGGTTCAAGAGGAACAAGTTCAAATCGTTGCAGGAACAAATTGTAACCGGTAAGTAATGAAAATAATGAATTACTCTTCAGCCACAATTTGGATACCATTTTCTAATGGGTAGTGAATTTGATGAACTTGGAAAAAATGCCAATACGTGGCCAAGGCGCAGAGTGGCTCTCGTAAGCGTTACGAACTTTCCTCGCCTGTGCATCCGGCAATTTTCTAATGTGCTAAATGAAATTGGGGATTATAAGAGAGCAAATATAATAAATATAATTTTCCGATGAAATAAGAAAAAAGAAAAAGAATTAAAAGTAAATCTGACGACATGATAATACAAAGAATTAAAAATTTCGCACTAAAACTCTTTTTCTCGTAAATTATCTAGCGTTTCCGGAAGTACAAAAGTTCCCGATAACCGAGGACTGGGAATTCGTGATCCTAGCGTGTGACGGTATCTGGGACGTTTTAAGTAGCGACGAGGTGGTAAGATTCGTAAGGGAACATTTGGCGAACGCGATTAAGCGCGGTCCGGACAACGAGATCACGTACACCGATCCAGAGGAAATTTGTGAAGAATTGATAGACCGGTGTCTGGCGCCGGACGTTTTAATGGGCACCGGTTGCGACAATATGACAGTTGTTCTCGTGTGTTTTCTGCACGGTAAACCTTATACCGAATTAATAACGCGTTGTCAAATACCCATGGCGCTGGCAGAGCCATTTGTGACGCACGATGACGAGGCTAAAACTCCCGATATCGCGGAAAAACCTTTTCTTGATACACCGCCTTTCGAAGATTCAGAAAACGACGAGGACGAAAACGAGGATGATAATAAAAAATGATGATATGTTTGCCCGGTAATAAGCGCTAATTATTGTCCGGAGATCGTAGTAATTATTAATTATTTGTCGTTAATGTATTATTATTATTATGATTATTATTTATTCGTTACATATTGTATCATTGATTCGATTCGTATGTCTGGAAATTTATAAATATTTGTATTAAAAAAAAAAGGAAAAAAAAAAGCCATGGAAAATAACGTCCGATTTTCTTTCTTCTCTTCTCTCAACGATTAGGAATTTTTGTTTTCGTTTTTTTGAAATCCATTCTATCAACTTAACTCCTTGTCCGTTTAGAAGCTTTTATTTACAGTACCGATCAACATGGATGAGAATATTTTCTCGATATATATTCAGCAACAATTCACAAATTCCCCTCTTTTTGTTTTTCTTGCCACCATTTTCACTCATTCATAGTCCGTATCGGTCCTGTATCGACGACACCGCCGCATTGGCCAACGAACTCAACCTTCCGGCTACTTTCGTCACACCCTGGCGTACGCTCTCCTTCACGTCCTCGAGGTCAACCGTGTTACCGCCTCTCGAACTTATGCTGCTCATCGACATCGATGACGTTGGCCCCGAATGCGTTGGACTTCCGTTTCCGAAATAATCCGACGACGATATACTCGAGGATCCCTCAAAACGCCTCAGATTGTTCTTTCGCTCCCACTGTAAATTTGTACAAATTTATTTATCTTCTTTTAAATTTCTAACATCAGTTCTATTTTAATCCGACATTTTTTTTTTCTCAATCTGTCAACGATTGTGCAACATGCACTTATAACGGTAGTCGCGAGATATTTTTTCACTACAGTTTCAAGCCTTCAATTTGATAAATGAAAAGTTGTAAAAAATTTCGCCTCAACAATTACAACTTTTAAATATTTAAATGCCTTCAATATCGAAAACAAAATGAAAAAATTGAATTTTTTTTTAAAACTATTTTACTACGAAGAAAAGTTTTATAAAAATATCCGGCACTCAGGAAAATAATTTCCTGAATAGTCATAAGAAATTTGGAGCTTTTATTCCTTTTCATTACTTTGACGAGGACATCACAATATTTGTATACAACGAAAGCTCCGCGTTGTCTTCGAGGACTCTACGAGTGCGGTCTTCGGTTTGAGAAAACTTAGGCAGCCAAAATATTTTCGAGGGGACGTAAGTTGGCTGGGTCTCCGAGACCCATTGTGTACATATGAGTAGTATTAAATCCACTACGGTTTACATATCGATTTCCTAACTGTCAAGTTTTTCAAGAGAGTTTTGTTCTTTGTTTTTCATTTTTTTAAAGGATTTTCTCATTAACTTACCGAATCATCGTTCGCGCTATCACGAAAATATTGGTCAGAACTGATGGCTTTGGCACCGCCAAATTTCTTCTGAGCTTCGCCGCCGCTCTCGCCGAGATTAGATTTTTTATCATTTTTGGTATCATTGCTCGAGTTTCGAGGAATGGAACGTTTAGGCGTATCAGGTTCAATAATAACGACAAGATCTTCATTGCGCGATATGTTGACCGTTGGTTTTATATTTCCACCATGAAGCAACGACAGGGCGGTACAAAATTCGTCAAAATCAGCGAAACGATTTGCGTTTCCGGTTCGATCGATTTCGGCGTCATCTCTGGCGCTCAATTTTGGCTCGCTCGCGGTTATTTTTCGACCCGAAGATTCTTGCGTTATTGGACGCGTATCACCGAACGCCGAATGACTTGCCGCCCCTCTCGAATTGAATCCCATCCCCAAACGCTCCGCTTGACCCGCTTTCGACGCATCCATTTTTCGCATTCTCTCCTCTACTTTTTTCGCCTGCTCTGTCAAATTCTGTTCGTAACGATACGCCAAACGATTGTTTATCTCCTCTTGCTGCGCTTCCTCCTCTTTCCCTCCTCCACCGCCCCTTTCGCCGCTGCTGACACCTCCTCCTGGCCCTCGAGTCTCTTCCCTCGATTCTGCAACTGCTTTCTCCAATTCGTCGAAATTCGTTTTTACTCTCTGAGCTCCGAAACCACCAGTTTTTTTGCCAAGCTGTAGCAACAAAGAGATCATGAATAATAAAACTTCTAAAGAAATTATTACGAAGAAGAAAAAAGTAAACAAAAAAGTATTTAATAATATGAATTTATAAAATTTTGGAAATTGTTCTTCAATTCAGTGATAGTTATTTTATAACATCGTTATTTTGATTTTTTTAAATGACTCTTTAATGAAATGACTTACACCTGGTCGTTTAGCCTGAACTTTTCGACCACCTATGGTCGATTTTCTTTCGGGTTGTGTCACATTGGATGCATTGGTATCCGAAAGTTTAACCGAAGGTCCCATTGAATTTGACAAATTTTCAGGATTCGTTGCAGCGGTTGTAACTGCAGTTGTTGAACTGACATCGATTTTGGGGCACAAATTTCCAGCAGAGTCTGGTTTAATCCGAGGAATTTGCTGAGAGTTGGACGTAGACAGATTCTCGAAATTTTCATGTTCCTTGAAAAAATCGACTTCGGCAGCAGTCTCTTCGACTTCAGTTTCCGGTGTCTCTTCTATATGCAACTGCGCAGGTAAATAATTTATTAACAATTCGATCGATTTACGGATCAAGTTTAAGCAAACAATTTCGTATTAATTTCACAATTTTTTTATTAACTTCAATTAAACAGCAGCCGCACTTTTGTGGCTAAACCATTGAATCACCGGACATTAATTTTGTTAAAAATTCAGAGAAACATAATACCGATCGTTATACTTGATCGTTAGCAAGAATTAATGTTTGTTCATCGTTTAATAAAGCCACGAATTAAAAAAATATTAAACAAGATGTTCATAAATATTTGAGGGAAAGAAAAAAAAATGGACATTTCCCAACAAACTTTCTTGGCTCACCGGTAATTTGTTCAAATTGCTCGGAAGCACGGCCTACAATTATTGAATATCTGTCATAAACGTTTCAACAAAAATATCATTCCTGCGAAAAATTAACATTTAAAAAATATAGTTTCAACCCTCTATGGTCACACGAGGATCCCGAATTTTTTCTTAATAAAACATTCAAAGTTCACCATATTAATATTTTCCGAATATTAGAAAATAGCTTCGAAATATTCGATGAATAATCCATACTTTTTGAAAACCAATTGAGACAATGGTTTTAGTTTTGCACTCTTGGATTTACGAGTTCACTTTTATTACAAGTGACCACGGAGGATGAAAAAATAAAATAAAGAAAAACAGTGATTCTTACTTTAGTTCCATAGACTTTCATTGCTTGGGCGGATCTCTGAGACAATTTTTCTCTATACATCATGGCCGTTCTCGACTTGTACTTCTGTTGGGCATCGTTGCTTGTGCAATTGTGCTGAGCAAAAAAGGCTCGCTGTAATTAAAAATATTAATCAGATAGTGAAGCGAATAAACTCTTACTTTTCATATTTTTTTCCAAAATTTCCAAAAAAAACTGCTGCAGTGATTAACTCATGTTATATTTGTATCAAGACTTTTCTACATCTTCATAGATCGTGATAATTCAAAATGCTGATTCGAAATGACAATTGCTGATCATTCAATAATGGATCTGGTATATTGATTGTTTTAAAATGAAATTCATTGTCATCAATTAAGTAGTTTTTTTTTTTTTTTTGTAAAAAATGTAAAATTTCGACAACAACGTTATATTGTGAGAATCTTCATAAATTTTCCAGATATATTTGTAAATGGTTCATTATACCGGATCAAATATCATATTACACTTACTGTGAAAAGAATTAAAAAAATTATGTTTCTTCAGATTCAAAGGATCAATTAATAATTTGTGAATTATTTGTCAACACACTGATTCATTTTGTCCGAAACTTTATTTTTGCCATTAATTATCCCCATGCCACAAACATTTTCAATGACTGCTAATGACTTTGCACTAGTAATAAAGTTTTATTCATTTAAAAAAAAAGCCAAGTTCACTTATGTGGATCAATTGCTCTGGGTCAAATTGACCCAATCTTTAAGAGCTGTCATAAATGTCAAGTGGATTGACGAATGTTTAGACATATAATTGGTTAATAATGGAGTAATAATAATAATAATTGGTACACAAATTTGAAGCAAAAAAATACTAACGGCTGCGGCATTTCCCCCAAGCTGCATGTTGCGTAATTGCAGCCATGTCCAATTGGTATCGAGTTGGGAAGATCTGACAAAAGTCAAATGTACCCCGAGACTTCTGTGAACGGCGGAGCAATCGATGCAAAGAAAAACGCCATAAGTGACGCTGCACCAGGCCGGATTTTTTGCATTGCAGTCGAAGCAGGTCTGCAACATTCATTGGCATTTAATTTTTAAATATTTTTCTTCATTTTAACAGGTACATATTCCTCGTCGATAATAAATTAATCTGCGATATTTTGTTTTCGTGAAAAAACCAAACAATTTATTGTTAAAAACGAATATGGTAAAATTGATGATTAAGTGCCAGATGTGAAAAACGATCTTCGCGTTTGCGTCCACATCGAAAACCACAGTGAAATAAAAGTTCATTTCGCTTAAATTCAAACGTCAAAAATGTCAACTTTGATGACGTTTTTTTTATAACGACCAATTAACGGAATTTGGAGGAAAAAAAAATACAAGGTGTGTCACTCAGTCAGATGGAATCGTCCGAGCGTACGATCGCGTGGACATACAAACACACTGACCCAATTTTGGAGCATAAAGCATAAAAAATAGGTATCGTTGACACTGTCAGATCATGACGATGAAAGAAGTCATTGACGAGAACACAAGATTTTTTGTTACATTACCTTGTTCGCTGGTACGGAACGTAGTCTTTTAAAAACTTCCTCAATGTCGTTCTTACTCGGTCCCGAATCTGCCATTTTTGACGTGTTGTCAACTCCGACGCAAAGCATTATGGGTAATGTCGATCTAGTTTCATTTTTCTCCACACCTCGTGGCGCTCGCGTCGATCTTAGGGCGGGAAATGAACATGAACAAATGTGATTCGAAATTTTTATTCACGTTTGAAGAAAAATTGAAACTTTTATTTTTTATACAAACTTATCCATTTATTAATATGTTTATTCAAGAGCATAAATTAAGCGGTTTCTTCCGTGTTGTCTTTATTTTTTTCGTTTTTCCATGCCGCTCTCGAGCTTCTGCTGTTTGGCACTCGGCGAATCGGTCACGTTTGTCTCTTCTTCATCGACCTCGAGACTGTTTAATCTGCCAAAACACTTTGCGTGTGTGTATTTTTTTATTTATCCCGATGATTTAATTTTTTTTTTTTTTCAAAATCATATAATTTATTTTTTTACGATATTTCGAAAGAAATGAATATTAAAAAATTGGAGTATGCAAAATTTTATTAAATTTTTTCTCTTCTTCGCATTATTTTTCATTTTTGTTATTTCTTTCGAGATCTGTACCTACTCGTCTTGCTCCAGGCTATGAAGCATTTGAAAGCCAGCGTCCAAGCTCGGCGGGAATCCCATATCCGGATCGAGCAATTGTAGAGTCGGAACTTCTCTGTAAAGATTGCCAAATTCGTCGAGTTCCTCGAACTGCAGTTTATTCGCAGCCTCCTCAAGCTCCATTCTGGAATATTTTATTTATTTCATTAAAGTACATAATGGGAAATAATTATTCGTTCGAAAAATAATCGTTGTCTCTATTGACGTAGTAGTTCAAAAGTCAAAAACTCTCTAGTTAACCATTCAAATCTTGGATATCACTTGAAATTACTGGAATAATCCAATGATGTTTGTTATCACATCTCATAGGAATGTAAAAACACATAAACCTTCGGGAAAAATGTGAAATATAAAATTTGGAGTTTGAGAAATAACAACACATTTTCCATATTCAATACACAGAGCTTGTACCTTGTATCGCTGTATTTCCAAAACGAACTGATCAAAATACTTCATTTTTTCAAAGAAAATGATGAAATAAATATTTCCAAGAGTTTCCGAGTTATTCGATGAAAAGTGTATTTTTTTTTGTGGTGCACGGCGTAAGAACGCGTAAATACTTTTCTTATGGTTTTTTTTTTTTTTTTATTCATCAAAATAATATACAATAAATGGAGAATAATAATAACAATACGTACTTTGTCGTGCATGTACTCAGTTCCAGCTGTTGTTCCTCAGCCATTATTTCAGCCTCACGTTTCATTTTCTTCTCAAAGCGAAGAATAAAGCCCTGATAATAATCGTGGAGAGCCACTACGCCTCCGACCCCGGCTTCGAGGAGTACTTTCTCCATCGCGTCCTATGAAGAGAAAGAAAAGTTAAAAAAATGAACAAAAAGTGCGACAAATATGAATATTTACATGAAACTACAGAAAATAAACAAAAAAAAATATAGAGGAAACATTCAAACTGATAATTGTCAGCGAATCGGTCTCGCGGTTTTCAAATTTTGTCTGATACGAGTTTTTTAAACGGTGCTGGCACTTTTTTTGTATGAAAAAAATTGACAATCCTACTCAAAGAATGTGTTTTTAGCCACGAAAACCCTTTGTCTCGTGGCTCCAATAGTTCCCAAGAAAAAATACGAGTTTTGTGTCTTTTTTTACCCTCTATACGCGTCTTTTTGAATATTGTGATTTACCGGAAAGCCGTGATCCTTCTGCTCCACCGTTACTTTAAGCAACAATGAAATTCTCCTAAGGAAAAGATCACCGATGTCGGTGAGCGTTTCAATCGCTGTGTCGGAAGACGTTTCGAATCCGATGTGAGCCAATAAAACAATAACCGCATGTTTCAACAATGTACGCGCTGTCGTTGGCTTCAAATGATGAAGTGTGGAGATTTTCTTAAACTTTGGCCTGCCAGAATAAAAAACAGACGATTATTATTGAATCATAATTTCAACAACTACTTCAACAACTAGAAACACTTGATATTTTTATAATTAAATTGAATCATAGATTAATGGGTTTACCCATCGCCAGCGGGGCATCGAAAAAGAAACGGATTCTCTGGTCGTTTTTCATCAGGAAGACCTTGTGATTCCATAGTAGAAATACTTCCTAAAATTGTTCCCTCATCCTGCACAAAGTAAAATCATTATTATCATAATAAAACGATTGTACAACAAATAATGATCATGATGATTAGTCAATTATGTAAATAGTGAGAAAAATTATTCTACCATTGCTCTCAGTTGCTGATGAAGATTTATTGTGTTCAAAACATGAGCATTTTCCATGGGTAATCTGCAACAATAAACCGGTCACTGATAAGTCGATTTTTTAGTCTTTTTACTCCAAATTAATAAACGTTTTTCACAAAGTTATTTACAAGTTCTCAGATTATTTGACTACTTTGAAAAATAATTTAATATTCAAATTAAATTTTAACAATGTACTGCAAATGATTTTGCAAATAGCAATTGAAAGAAATTAGCTGAATTATTGTTCGGTAACTCAATTTTATATTTTTAGATCTGTGTAAGAAATAGAAACTTAGATTATTGTTTTATTATGCAAATTATGTACAAATTTTTGAATATTTACCGTAGAGACTGTGACAAATTACTACGTTAACAAAGGTCAATCATGGAACTTACTGTATAAATTCTGGTTGCGTATCAATTTGATAATCGCAATCGGTGCTATTAGAATCATCCATAACTTGTCGCCAGACATTCTCAATAATGTCCGGAGTTATAACTTCTTGTTTGTGAGCTTCTCTAGCAGGTAATTCTCCCCATAGGTTTCCATTACCCAAATTTTTGGACGGTTTCATTTTAACCACTGTCTCAACCGAAAATCTCATTTGCAAAAGTATTGATATTTAAGTTAAAAATAAAACATCATTTTTCGTATATGAAACATTGTACAAGTATGAAAATCATAATTTGCAGGGCGCAAAGGGATTTTAGATGTTTTGACACGATAAATACTACGAAATGACAGATACGGTAGTAAAATTCACTGCGATCGCGATAACAAACATTTATCGCGACGATATACTCATAATTCGATAGGAGAAATCAGTTTTCGCGCCACTTGCAGAGCGCAAATATCTGACGGACGCGATGTTACGTTATTTGACTTATTGGAGCGGTTTTTTTCCTAGATAAACTTAATACCCATGAATCAATTACACAGTTTATGGTGTGCAATTTATTATTGATGTGAGGAAGGTCGTGCAACGACCGAATATTTGACGTTTAAGACGTTTTATTATTGTCAGGAGAGATACAAGTTTGGAGGTTAGAATGATTCACGATCTATCGTGCGGCCATATTTGTTTCGTAGGTTGAAAATTTCGACGTCGCATGGCGCTGCACTACGGGTTCTTGCGTTTGCGTCCCATTTGAAACGTATTATTATTTCCAAAGCTTCTTTCATTGTTCTTGTCAGATCAATTTTTCAATCAGACGTAGAAAAATTTGAAAGCATCGGGAGATCGATAGTTTTTTCCAATAGCAACAAGTAGTGTTTAAATATTTATAAAATGGAGAACGCGGCAGCTGCGATCTTAACGAGAGCCGTGAGCATGGATAAGAATGAACAATACACCATGGCTCTCGTCCTCTATCAAGAAGGACTTCAAATCCTCGTCGATTCAATGAAAGGTTTGTGAACCGATTGAGAGACCATACTTTCTTTTTTTCGATTTATATTCTCTAAAACACTTATACAAATATTTTAGATATAAAAGATCAAGTAAAGAAAAAACATTTGCACGTGAGAGCCTCACAATACATTGAAAGAGCGGAAAAAGTGAAAGCCCTTATAGACGAAAGAAAAGCAGCGGGAAAATACAGAGAACAGACGAGAATCGAGGCGGGAACTATTGGACATGGATATGCAACACTTTTTGGAAGATTTTTAGAAGCTTCGGTCACTCACATTCATATCGAAGATCCTTACATAAGATCGTTTCACCAAGTAACTATTATTGCGTTTACGTATTTATTATATCTTTTATTGTTTAAGACATTGAATTAATATTTTGTATTTGCCCCGATTATGCCTGGAGACTTTACTTTCATTAAATCGAGATTTAAACGCAATTTTTGTTGTTGTTATTGTTGTAATTTTCAGTGCCAAAATTTGGTTCGTTTGTGCGAACTCGCCGTTCAAAAATGTCACTCTTTATCAAATGTAACATTATTAACGACTCTCGATCCGGACGATCGTCGGAATCAGGCTGGACGGTTGGAAGAATTGAAGCAGAGCTTGGCGAGTCGTCTCGTGAATCTTGAAATCTCCTATTCAGAAACTCTTCACGATCGTCAAATATCGTGAGTTAATCTTTTCTTCTCCCTGTGAGGAATTCTACGTTATTTCCGTCTCGACCATTTTTAATTTTTTCAAAAATTGAGAAAATAACATTGTTTCGAAATTGCTGCAAAAACACAGAATGCAGTGGAAAATTATTGATGAACTTTTGTAATCATATTCTAAAATAATTTCGAAAAATTTCATGTCATTTTGGAATCTTTCGAAAAAAACAAAATGTTTATTAAAAAGTTGTTAATTATTGAAAAATATATGTCGTAAATTTGTCAATTGAAGGAAGATTTACAGATTTTTTTCCAGAATAATTGAATTGTTTGGGAAATTAAAGATCGATATTAATTTACTGTACAAATGTTGACAAAAATGAAAAATTCACGTTCAAGTTTATTCGAAAATACTCCGCAGATTCCTGAAAATGAAACAAAAATTTAAAAAAAAACATTCGAAAGATAATTATCGGTTTTTGATCATTTTGGATTGAAAACGAAGGAAAAAGTTGGTCGAAATATTGGAAAGACTCGATAGAATTCGAAAAATCCGATAAAAATGAAACATTAATAGTTAATAATTGTTTCAAGACTGAGCAACGGTTGGGTCATAAAAATTGGACGGGGTTTGGATTACTTCAAAGCACCGGACGGTAAATTTGTGCTTGGAGTTTGCGATCTCGAGCTGAGGCCCTGTCACGAGACAACAATCGACATATTTCACACGAGCCAATTGCAGCCAGGGTTCAAATGAATCTGCAAGGATAATTCAACTACGAAAATAATGATAATAAATAAAGGGGGTGAAAAACAAACAACAACAAAAAACGTAAAACAAAAATAAAGAATCATATTTATCGTGATTTTTATTGGCTGTAAAAATAATGACTTAACTGGTTGTTGTTTAGAGGCCAGTTTTATGGCACAACGATGATTTTATCGAAAGCCCGGAATACAGTATTTTAACATTAAATCAGACGTTTATATATATATCTATAAAAAATATCAATTTAAATATAATCAACAATGACTATGCATTTTATTATTTGTATAATAAGCATCATTATAATAATGTAGCGTTTAAATGATATTATATTTTTCTTACGATATTTAAAATGGAATATTATGGTATATATTTCAATTGAATTGAATTTCGATTAAGTAATTAATCTCTAATGCTATAATCACAAGCTTTGGCGACGTCGATTTGCCTCGCGGCATGTTTACAGGCCCGCCTCAAGGATTTCGTGTACCGGAAGATGCCGGAGTTTCGAAAATGATGACCATCGGTGGAACGGTCGTTCGAAAGATTTGGAAGACAATCAACGCCACCGAGGGCAACGACTTGTCGTGCAATTTCCGGGTGGACACAAAGTCGAGTGAGAGCTTGTGAGGCAGTGAGCTCGAGACGTCGATAAGCGTCTTCGAGACCGGGTGTGACCATCCTGAGGAAACAGACAAGGGCAACGGAAGCTCTTGCCGCAGCTAAATGGGTTCTGGCTTCAGGAATTTTGGCCAATTTGCCAATCAACGAAGCGACTTGTTCCATCAGCCAAACGTTTCCACCGGACGATTTTTTAACGCATTTTAACAATTTACGAACTGCTTCTTCCGCAATTATTGGCTCAACGAATTTTCTCGAATCCGCTAAATTGTTCAATGCTGCGGCTGCGAGTAACAACGTTTGACTGCAATTCGTACTTTCGGCCAAGCGAGTCAGGAACACCACGAGGTCACGCGCATAAGCCTCCAGGTGAGCGAGCCCAAGGGCGTTCGTCCATGGCGCTGTTATTTGTACGACCAACGCCGCAGCTTCCATCTTTTCCGTTTCCGGTGTCGTTTCTCCTGCCAATAAATCCAACAGAATCTCGGGACCACCTTCTTCAACGAATTGCTCGATTGCCAAAGGGCAACAGCACACGCTCGCGAGGGCCCGCAACGAAGATGCTCTCATGTCACTCGATAACCTTCCACCGGAAACGAGCGATGTCAAAAGCGCCCTGATCCCGGAACATCGCGCTATCGCACTACCCGCTCGATTGCCCGCGAGTCCTAACGCCGTCAGCGCTGCCAGAGCACCACGCGCCGCACTCCCACCTTCGTGCGGAGCCTCCTCGAGCCCTCGGACCACTCTCTGTAAATAAAAACAATTCAATTTCATTAATTTAGGGCGAATCCTTTCGTTTCATCCAAATTTTCGTACTTGTCGGTTTGAAAAGAAATTTTCAACATTCAGCTTTTCGTTAAAGAACAAGCTGTAACTTTTATTTACTCTCAAAATATGAAACTTTCGATCTTTTCGAAATATAGATTTTTTATTTTTGACTGTTTTTCTCGCTTTTTTTTTTTTAACTTAAGTGGACACATAAGTGGCGAGCGATTATTGAACTTCCGGTCGATCTCCTCCATAAGCCGACATATTTCAACAACTAAAAACCCTCAATAATTATAATTATTATAATTATAATGTATTACAAAAGTGTCAAGCCTCTGGGTTGGAATCGTCGCAATAACGTTCGTAGATATTCTTCTAGGTGCAATTATCTCGAAAATAAAAATCGAAATAACGTTGATTATATTGTGTCGAGTAATTGAAAGCGAAGAAAATTTTCTCGCATCGAATACAAGGAGATGAATTTATACCTCGATATAAAAGTCGAGTCGAGCGTCGAGCGCAGTGTCGACGTAGCGCCTCAAGCTTTCCAACTGGGAAAGTATACCGCGCAAATTGCCTTGTTGAATTCGTCGAGGAGGAGGTGCGCCAAGTTCGGAGAGAATCGAAAAAGCTTCGTCCTCGACGGAACGAAGCAATTCTCGATCGGATCTTCCATTTTCCAAAGTAGACAGTTTTCTGCACAGAAAAAATACGTTCACGGATGATAATAAAATAATAATAATAAATATAAATAATAATAATTGGAGTTACAACAGCGATTTGAATGGAAAAATATTTTTTTTTCACAGTTGAATAACTTACTCGGCAATTTGATCCAAATGTCTCGTAAATCCATCGGCTCGAACGAGCAATTCCGTTGCGGCTGCAGTAGCTGATGACGTCAAAAGTCTCAAATCTCTCGTTTGACTTTGTTCGCTCATCGTTTCGCGATATTCTCTTCTCGGTAAATTTTTACTTTGCAACGTTGCTCCGCATTCGTCTTCTGTTTCCATCACCAAATCACTCAACCAAGCCCTCAACGCTGTTCGACCACGATCAATCCCATCCGACGATTTTTCCCATGAAATTATTCGCGAAGACGAAGTCTCGCGTGCCAACACTGACGTACTCGCGATCGGCGATACATTCGATATTGCGTTCACGTCTTCGTCCTCCGGAGGCTCACTCGCGTACAAAAAATCACCCAGACACTCGTCCTCCACTGTCGTCGGATCTGCCACGACTTGTGAACTTTCGGGATCGTCTTCGTATCTATAAAAAAAATTTTTAATAAAAAAAAAAAAATTATTTTCAAGCTCTTATTTTGCCAATTTAATTTTTTTTTATCAAGCAATTTTTTTCCAACAGTCAGGAAATCAGTTGTCAACAATTTATTTGTCCAAGTATATAAATATTTTGATAAGTCTCGTTTCTGAGTCAGTAATTTCTAAATTTTGACAAATGAAGGAAAACAAACGTTGGATTTTTTTTCCATCAAACAATTGTCCGAAAATTAAAATCCCGAATAATGAATATTTCACGAAAAAAAATATCACTATCACTGTAATAAAATTCACGATTGAATGTCACACCCAGTATTATTTCTATTGCACACGTTTAATGAAAAAAAAAAAATATTGACACGAGGTATTATCGCGAAAAAAAAAATACATTCACGATGATATTTCATTCATGATTCCAGGAATTTACTTGTTTTTCCTTAACCAATTAAAAATGAATCACAAAAAATGACGAATCGAGAATAAACACACATAACACGTTCGAATATATACCTCGTGCGTGCCATGGCTCGCATGAGCAAGAGACTCGACTATTTTGAACCTGTTAGCATAAATCCAATCTTACTACTGGCTGATAACGTCGTAAGACTCTTGGAACGATGCATTATACACTCTCCCGATGTTTTCTGTCGTTCCTCCTCCTCCCACCAAATCGCTTTAGGGTTTCGATGTGGTAGGGGACAGATTCACGATAGCGAAGGTATACAACGAGAAAAAGAGGCAAAATAACATTGTTGAAACGTCCTAAGCGAGCAGTACGTTACGAGGCATTTTATGTCTAATGGCCATTTTTTTTTCGTCACTAAAAAAATGTCAATTAAGCTAATGATTTTTTATGGCGTTCCACGAAGATCGTAAAGTACATGAAAACTATTTAATTTGTTTTTTTTTTGTTTTTCTCAACTATTCCTCAAGGCAAAAAAAAAATTAGAAAATTATTATGACGTATGGGCAAGTCCGTGCAAAGTGTTATAATTTTTTTTTGTTCAACTGTTGTCAGATCAGCTGATTATTTATAATATTTTTAGTCGTTAAAAAGAATTATTCACTTTGGTAGAAAAGTTGATACGAAAAATGAAGAAACAAATGTTTAGTCCTCCTCCTCAATGTCTTTGAACAGATTCACAATAAACGAAGGTCATTGACGATCTTAGAGGTTGATTTCGTACCATGGGCGTAGAATACCTCGTACATAGCTATTTTATACGCTCTGGGTTAAACGTTGAGAATGCGTTAGTCAATCTGACTAATCGATCGACTCTCCGGATGAGACTCTTAACAATTCCATTGTGACTAATCTCGTAATTTTCAATCTTTTTTTTTTTCTCGCTCACACTACTGTGAGCCTTTCATCTGTCAAACGATGGGACAAAAAGACGATAAAAACGCACTTGACATCATATATCTAACTATAAATATAATTATTCATTTGCGACCCTGAATTTTTCATTTTTTTTTCTCAGCAAGCTGGACTCTGTAATTTGTAACTTATCGCAGCCAACCGAGTTTTTTTTTTTTTTTTTATTAGTCACATTGAGTCTTAATAATAATTCCAGAAATTCTTTAGTTCAATAACGAATAATTATTGTAAATTTTGGAAAATGTCAACACAAAAAAAAATCTGAAAGATGAAAAAATCGGTCGTAGAAAGATCGGATTGAAACTAAGTAAATACGTGGCTGATTCGTTGCATTCCTATCGCCTGTATCACGCATACGCGGACAGCCCAAAAGAGTCAAGAGCTCTTGAGTCACTTTGCCCTTAACGATGCATTGAAAAAGCCACTTGGCCCGGATCTTTATCGTTCGCAGGCCGATGGAAAAACTCATTATTTCGTTCAAGTGTTTAAATTTCAATTTTTCGTCCCTCGTGATATATGCATAGAAATTATTATACGGTTCCGTGTGAATGGCTTCTGATAAATAAGATTATTTTTAAATCCGAGTCTCAAGTCATGAATTAAATAAAAACCGACCTGATTTTTTGATAGGAATACGTGGAGAAAAAAAACCATTGTTACGAAAGTTTTCGGGTTTCGAAAGCGAAATTTGATATTGACTTTATATTGACCTTGAGACTAAAATCAAAGTCACGCAGAGGTCAATTTGAAATTTATCAAAAATAAGCAATATTTTTTATGGAATAGTTTGTTATTTTTCGAAGCTTAAAATTTCTTGTACTTGAAAAACTCGACTTACCGATTTTCCTCTACCGATTTATTCTCCTCTGTGATCGGCCACGTAATTTCTTTCGGTTGCATGCGTCGATTAGCTCGTAACAGTTTTGGGTGTCTTTCCGCTTTAGGGGTCGACGTGTGCGCCGGATTAGGCGGAATTTCACACTCTTTCCAAAGCGAACTCAAACGGTTGTGAATCCTTTGTGCGAGCTGTGGTCTTCCCCGAGTCACGACTCGGCGACGCCGTCTTCGTCTTTTCGGCGTTCCATCTTCGTCATAGATATCCGGACTGTTCGATCTTTCCGAATCCGAAAAACCGGAATCTAGGCTACGATTACAGGGGCTTGCGGTACTCGGGCATTTTTCCTCTACAGCGTTAACTGCCATTTCGCAGTTCCCGTCAAACGCGTCTCTTGATTTTTCTCTACAAAAAAGAAACAAATTTTTCTTTTGTTTTTTTCAATTTTTCTTCAAAGGTTTCTTTTTTGGCATCGGGAGGTGCACGCCAAATAATTGACGTGCTTTTGTATCCATTTTTTTTTTTTTTATATATAAAAAAAAGACTTTTTTGTGAATTATTTGGAAAGAAATATAAATGTATATATAAAATTACGTTTATTACGAAAAATGTATGAATAGCCGATTTGTCATAAATGGCATTATTCGAGAAAATACGAAAGTTGTCATTGAAAAGTTGGAATTTTCTCTAAACATCGTTGACTCTTCATATTTAAAAAAATAAAATTGATACGATTGTATCTCTTTTTTTGATACGATTGTCGACTTTGTCATAAACGCCATTTTGAGAAAAATGTATTCAAATTCGTACTCTGAATATAACACTACGGAATAAAAATATTTTGAAAAAAATTGTTTTTTTTTGGTGAATTTCCCGATGTGAGCAAATCTTTGAGTGCAGAGTAGCCTCGCAATAATTTCAGTAAATCGTAATAACGTACTTTTTCGCTATTTTTGAAATTTTATTCGGAATTTTTTTCAAACTATTAAAATAATAGTAACAAGGATAATAACAAGGATAACGTTTGAAAAATATCTCAAGTAAATTAGAAGTTAATTTGATAGAGAAAAAAAACTTATGGACGAGAAACTTAACAATAAATTATTTACCCCGTTCGGTTTGCCACCTCTTCGCGCATTCTTTTACGTTCGAAAGATTCATTCGGTTGATTATCACGTTCGAGAACGACCTCGTTGACTCGTATAGCGGTTATGTTTCCGTCGGATGCATCACTGTCGCGAAGACTTGTCTCGCTATCCTCGTGGCGCATTCCAAAATTAGAATAAGCATTAGACAAACTAGCGACTGACGAAGCTGCCGAAATGGCACCAATCAAAGGGGAACTTTCTGTCGCATCTTGGGCAGCCATTTGGCCCCAAAACACTTTACTCTGCATTCGCTTAAAACCACTCATGTTTAAAGATTTGTTTATTTATTTGAACAGCACGAAATATTAATATTCAAAGCATTTGAATATTTTTTTCTTCACTTTTCATTAAATAGTATCGATTTTAGGTTATTTTTCCAACTATTATTTATTTTTGTTAATATCAATGTTTTTTTTTCTTTTCTTTATTCACTGTGTTTAATTAAATAACAACAATAATAATATTAAAGATTTTTCAATTCTCGTAATCACTTAATTTTTCGTTCGAATTCTTCACTCTCACTTTCCGCACTTGAACCGCTTGAGAATACATCGGCTTTTCGACCTCTACTCGTTCTAAACTGACGAAATAATATTCGAAGAAGGAAGGAAAAAAAAAGTTAAAACCGGAAAAGTTTTGGCGGGTCGAGGGTGGTCGCGTGTGTCTTCGAGGAAGCGTACAACGAAGAGCTCGGCACCAGTTTATGATTCAGCGAAGCATGTCGATCCGATGGGTCGAATAGTCGCGTGGCGTTGGACGCCTTATGGTGTCGATCCTCCCCGCGTCGACGGTCCGCAAAACCCCCATGCGAGACCGTCCGAATGATTATCCAGAGGTCAGCGTTTGCATCAACAACAAAAACCGCCGAAAGAATACAATAAATTACAACACTAAAGATGAATTTCCGTACGATGAAAAGTTCCTAACTTGAGTTAACCTTCAAAAAGATCACAAAAAGGCGCGAAAATAGTTTATCGTCGCTTGATAAGAACTAGTAACACGAATAAAAAAGCGTGTTGACTCTCCGGAGTTTGAAAGACGACTGTGCGAGCGATGATTAGGACTCGTGTCGCCTCCCCTTCACTTTGTAAAACTCATCATCACAATTCAGCACGATACTCGATTTTTCGATAATTCAAGACACATTTGGCACTGGATTAAAAGCCAGCGACGATATCCGAAGTTTTGTCAACTTGTCAATAATATTTTTATTTCGTGTAATTACTGTACAGTCAATATTTCGCAAAACCTTTCGTGTTATTTGACTCGAACGACAAAAAAATGATGACTCTAAGAAAGGGAAGAAAGGGACTTCCCGGCGCTTCCCTTCTTCTCGAATAAAAGCCAAGTCGCGACTAGTTTGAAAATTATATTTCCCTCTCTCCTTCTCTTATGTTTTTCTACCCCTTGGATGAGTGCTCCGCCTGTTCGGGAATTTTTTTTGCTCTGTACGAACAACCACATACATATGGGTGGGGAAGTTCGAGTCACCAAGTATTTCCCCTTCAAAAAGTACCCCCGCTATATTTAAAAGGGTGTGATGATATTTATTCGTCAGCGGTTCACTCCCATTGCGAATTCATTTTTTTTACGTTAAAATAAAAACAGATTAAAATACAATAATTGCTAATGATTCATTTTAGTCCGAAAACTATACAGGATCATGGCAATCCAAAATTTACAAATTTATCCCCCCCCCCCTCCTCCTCCGTTGGTACAGTGACCGAACTAACCTCCGCACCATTATTGATTTTTCATTTCGAAAAAAGCGACCAGAAGCCGCAACCATAACGTCCCTTTAATACTGATCCGCATTACCCTCGAGTTCCTTAAATCCCAAAATGCCAAAAAAGAAATTAGCATAACAACGGTTTGTACAGGACTATTCGCAATTATGAGAAGAAAAAAAAGATAAACAATACGCGCGGCCAATAGAGTCCCTTTAATAATGACCCGCATTGCCCCCGTGGTGCTAGGAATACCGAAACATACATATGCATCTTCGTAACTGTACGCGAGGATAACGATATAATGGGTACGTACGTTACGCGTGCTACGAATGCCCATACGATGAGTCGGCATGTGCCGGGGAGTGTAACCGACAAACCGTAACTGGGAGGGGGCAAGCGAGCGGTGGGGTGAACTTTAATTTTAATTTTTTTTCGTCCAAGGGGGCCCCTGAAGCTAGAACATCGCTGGAACATGTATTCTTGTTGCTTAGAGTCAGAAAGACGTATCTTCGCTTCGTTGGTGTGTTATATACGGCTGTTCGGGGATCAGCGCCCTCTTGAGACTAGGGAGCAATGTGGCGTGTTGAGGGGTGCTGCCTACGGCAGGAAGTAGCATCAAGAAATCACGCCAGTAGGCTTTTGTACGGGGAGACCAGGTGCTGACTCCCCTACGCTCATTTCTCCCCCTCCCCTTTTTCCTTGCACCCCTCCTGTGGGGGTCTTGCTTACTTTCCTAGTTCTCCCCCCTATCCCTCCCTTCCGATGCATTCTGGGGCACGCGCCAGCTTAGGAGCATCTGCGTACGAAATACATACATACAGAGCTTCGACGGCGCTCCCCCGACACATCGCCACAATATCACAACCATATTCGTAGTTTCAAACTTTGCTGGCGTATATATGCACGTGTTCCGATCGTATATAGAACACATGTGAGAAAAGTCTTTCGCACCCGGATCCTAGCACGGGAATGCGTCAACTTCGAAAAAGGCTCGATGACTATTCGCAGCGAACCAAAACGACACAAAGAAAGCCGCGTACAAATCTTAGGCAATATAGCAATAGCATTATTTCATATCGAATATGTCCGGGATTTATGAAACACACGTGTGGATTTGCGCGATATCGCGAAGAAAAAGATTATCGCCGCATTCCTCAACTGAAAGTCACCCAGGAATATGACTATGGAGAAATCTTGTAAAGATGATTCAACGAGACTCTCATTATTATTTGTTCAATGTAATTTCGAACGGTTTACCGTTGCTCCATTATTATTTTATAAATATAACGTATATGCAATCACCCGCTGTATGACTAACGCGTGAATATTCTTTATTATACTAAATTTCTATGCGCGAGCCTGTTTTTATTGTCTATGGGCAAACTACGTGCACTCGTAATTCTCGTCATACCTATGGAGCCTCTGTATTTTAAGTTGTAAAGGACTCTTCGAGCATACACCACACGTCCCCTATTGTCAGCGGTTAAATGGAAAACGCGGGACAGCTGTACGCAAACCGTTACGGACTACCGAACGAACGCTCTCTATGCGCTATTTATCGATGAATCGTCTTTACGGCTCTTCTCGAGAGAGAAAGAGAGAGAGAGACAATCCCATTACCAAAAAGCTACAAAACTCGTGTCGGTTGCTCCATAATTTGATATACGTGATTAGTGATGAATTGAAAAAATAGAAAACGAAGAAACGTTGTTTCAAAACATGTTTGGAATTGTCAAAGACAACTGTACACCACCGGGGCCGGGGTGAATGAACAATTCACGAGACCGAGACCCTTTATATACTCGGGTTCTTCGTCATCCATCGTCCGGTGGGGATCACCCGAGTGTTGCTATTGGTTGTCCGTTTTAAATTGGAGCAAACACCACAGCTTTCAAAAATTCATGATTCGGTCCTACACAACGAATCCTTCACTCAAAATCACTGAACCAAAGAAACTTTCCTTTCGAAAGTGATTAGAGTTTTTTGTTCTAAAGCTAAACATGGCCGTAACACGGTGTTGTGAAAATGATTTTGTTTTAAACAAGCTCCAAAAAAATGGGTGTGTGTGTTTTTATTCGTGAAAAATGCTCACTGCATCGAACCAATATTTACAAATAGAAAGAACGATTTTTTGATCAGTCCCAAGAATTCGTTATGAGTGTGAAAGAGATGCGGATGAGAAGTAACGGATGCGCGTGCACGAAAGAGACGTATTTACGGTAATAATAATGCGTGGCTAATTAAACACAAATTTATTGGTTATAATAATGTTTAAAATAAAATATGAGCGATGAAATAATAATCAAACTGAAAAATCATGTCATTTATTTATTCTTTCAAATGATAATTTAGTTATTTGAACAAAAAGTAGCGCGTCGAATTTTTTTACCTCATATCGTTCCTACATTGGCCTTTAAAGTGCAGGTGTATGTTCTCGTATTTACACATTGATAAAAGAAATTAATCTCCCTTTGAGTTTCTGCGAGTTTTTAGGCTCACTATCAAGTACAACCCTCCTCGAGATAACAGTCCCGAAAGATTATGGATGTCGGGAAAAAAAACTCAAAATTATTACGAAATCTATCAGAAGAATTGACCCAGTAGAATAAATGATACACAAATGTTTACCGAGTGAGTCTTTATCTCTGTCGGTAAAAACATGTTGTTTACCATGTGTGTATGTAAATGATTCGTCGTCGGTACTGTAGGGACCGCAAATATTGAGAAAAATTGAATGCCGTTGACGAAACAGATCACGTCACGTGTTGATGAATTCCAATAGAAAATAATAAAAATGTATGAACCCGAAATTTGATAATAGCAAATAGTCTTTCTTTGATTTTGATTAAAACTTTTTGAATCTTCTGAGACCTCAAAAAGCCGAATACAACAAATGTCCATAAAAGGACTTGAGTTCGAGAGAAAAAGTGAACGTCGTTGTTCCCAGCCCACGTGATGTTTCTGCGCAACTCCATTGCGTCGTTTTGGAGAAAAAAAAGAAAAGTCAAGACACCACAGCGCCTGTAGTTTCATCTTCTGCCGTTTATCCTCTCGTTCGTTTCATCGTGCGGAGATTTACTAACGAAATTCAGTTTTCTTTCACGGAAATTAGATATTATAAACGGCCTTCAAAATGGTAATTAGTGAAAATATAATTTGTCGTAAATCTGATATTTGTCAAAGTAAAAATGTTCTATGCCTCTTTCATTGCTATTGAAGTTATAACGAGATTCGTCTCCTCGTGAAACAATTTTGTATGTGTGCGTGTCGCGACCGGCAATGGGCACTCCATGGAAAAAATAAAATGTGACAAATGGCGCACGTGTATTCTCGTTCTCAAGAAACAAAAACCACACCTCAAAATAAATTTTTATAACTTTTGATGCGCTAAATTAACGGCGATTTTATAGTTCACATATTTATACGTGCCTTCCAAATATCTCTCGTCTTTGTGAACCGTCCTAAAAATTTTATACATATTTTTTGCGATATTCGGAGCAATTTCCTTATTAAGCAATGAATCGTCGTAATCAGGAGTTTTAATATGTTTTTGCCCAATTCTCGATCAATTTACCATTTCCCCCGAAAGATGAAAACAATCACGTTTTCAGACGTTTTGGTTATTGTCGGTAGAAACTTTTCTTATTTTTTTGTAGCCAACCTTTCCAAAGATGTTGAGTTTTTCACGATAGTTTTGTAGCTCGAATTTTTCCATGTCGAGCTATTTTTGTTTATTTACTTTAAAAAACACGAACTACGATTTTCACGAAAATCTCGTGACGTCAATTATTCCAATCTCATAGCTCATATTTTTTTTACTCCATTTATAAACACCCAAAATTGTCATCGACCCGAAAATTATGTAAAGTCGAAGGTTCTGACTTGGGCTTGACTTTTTGTTCATTTAAAAATATACAAAATTAATACAATGTTTGTAAAAATCCCTGAATGGACGAGACTGGACTATGACGCTGAACAAAAGTGATTTTTGTCATTTTGTTTTGCCAACAAAATATGTTTGTTTTTCAGATGTCCTTAAACCCAGTGAGAATATTGAAGAATGAAGCTGAAGAAGAGAAAGCTGAGGTAGCTCGTCTGAGTTTGTTCGTCGGGGCGATAGCGATCGGAGATTTGGTCAAGTCCACCTTGGGACCAAAAGGCATGGACAAAATATTGGTAGCTCATGGCCGCACTGCCGGTACGGTGCAAGTCACCAACGATGGCGCAACTATTCTTAAAAGCGTTGGTGTTGATAATCCTGCTGCTAAGATTCTCGTCGATATGTCCAGAGTACAGGACGACGAGGTCGGTGACGGTACTACTTCCGTGACGGTTTTTGGTGAGTTTAACATTTAAAAAAATAAAAATACAGAAATGCATTGAATTTAATGTCGAATTGACGAAAAAATATCATTAATGCAGTAATCTCGACATAGACATGTTCAAAATTAAACTTTTGAAGTTAATTCTCAAGAACTTGGATATAACTTGCAAAATTAATACAATTAACACATTAATTGCTAAATTTAACAAAAAAGAAACTATAATCGAACGAATGAAAATAATGTTCGGTGATATGAAATTCTGAAAATTGAATTGTTGAAACAGGAAAAAGTATGAAAACAATGAAAAAATTTGAATTTTTAGCTTCGGAGTTGTTGAGGGAAGCAGAAAAGTTGATCGACCAAAAGATTCATCCGCAGACGATAATTGCCGGTTGGCGTAAAGCGTTGACCGTGGCGCGAGAATCTTTAATGGCAGCGGCTCGTGATCATTCCGCGGATCCCGAGCGTTTCCGCGAGGATTTGTTGAACATAACTCGAACGACCTTGAGTTCGAAAATTTTGTCTCAGCACAAAGAACACTTCAGCAAACTCGCGGTTGACGCGGTTCTCCGTCTCAAGGGTTCCGGAAATTTATCGGCCATCCAAATAATTAAAAAACGCGGTGGTACCCTCGCCGATTCCTTCCTCGATGCAGGATTTTTACTCGACAAGAAACCCGGTGTTCATCAACCCCAAAAGATCACCGACGCCAAAATTCTCATCGCTAACACACCCATGGACACTGATAAAATCAAAGTTTTTGGATCGCGCGTACGCGTCGATTCCATGGCCAAAATCGCTGAACTTGAGACTGCTGAGAAAGAAAAAATGAAGGTGTGAATTCTTTGCCCACCGATCACCATTGTGACGAGTCCATTTTTATTGTTTTTTTTTTTTTGTAAATTTTGTTGACCTTTCTGTTATGATATAGAGATTCATAAATTTGATTTTTTTTTTTTGATTACCAATGACACAATTTAATGAAATTAGTTTTACAAATCATTGATTATCCGCATGTTTTTGTTTTTTTTTTTTTATTAAAAATATTCAATTGATTTGATTTACGAGTAACAAAATAATGATGAGATAATTATTGTCTTTTTATTTGTTGCGTTCCAGGACAAAGTTGACAAAATCATCAAGCACGGATGCAACGTTTTCATCAACCGACAATTGATTTACAATTATCCGGAACAATTGTTCGCTGATGCAGGAATAATGGCGATCGAGCACGCCGATTTCGACGGTATCGAGCGATTGGCTCTCGTCACCGGTGGTGAAATCGTCAGTACTTTCGATCATCCCGAAATGGTTAAACTTGGAAAGTGCGATTTGATTGAACAGGTAAGAAGTACAAACGATTCGCGGTGAAACAAATTTTCGTATACCACGAGCGTCGAGAAACGTCGAGAAAAATGGACCTGGGTCACTTTACAGGCTCGAAACTTTTAGTAAAATGGGTAATTTCGTGACTTTTTGTTTAACAAATTTATCGTTATTTATTGAAATTCCTTTAAGTGTAATTCTTCGACGATTAATTATAATCGAATGGAGAAACGATTGAAAGAAGGAAAAAATAGGAAAGAAATATCGAGGCCCTTAGAATTGATTCGTTTTGAATAATAATTCGCTAAATTTGTAAAAATAAATTTGTTAATTTTCAGGTAATGATCGGAGAAGACACTCTGCTACGTTTTTCGGGTGTCGCTCTCGGTGAAGCTTGCACGGTCGTAATTCGTGGTGCGACGCAACAAATTCTTGACGAAGCTGAACGTTCGCTTCACGACGCCCTTTGCGTCCTGACCGCAACGGTACGAGAATCTCGCATTGTTTATGGTGGCGGTTGCAGCGAAATGATGATGGCCTGTGCGGTTAACAAAGCCGCCGCTGTTTTGCCCGGCAAAGAAGCTGTTGCTATGCAAAGCTTCGCTCGAGCTCTCGAACAGTTGCCAACTGTTATCGCTGACAACGCCGGCTACGATTCCGCCGATCTCATTAGCAAATTGAGAATTGGCCACAATGCCGGAGACGCTACTCTTGGCCTCGGTAAATTTTCTTTGTTTAACCATATTTTTTATATTAAATTTGTCAACTAAAGATTTTTTTACTTGAAAATGATTCATTGCACTTTTACTTCAATTTTCGGAAACTTTCATTGCATTTTGAATTGAAACAAATCATTTGACTCCTTAATACGTTGCTGAAGCATTGGATCAGCTTGCAGAACAGAAACGACCTTCAAAATGTATGTTTTAAAAATGACTTTTTCGCAATTTTCAATCACGTTCGTTTCTGTTGTTGTTTCAGACATGAACAATGGGGAGCTCAAGAGCATGGAAGAATTGGGAATAACGGAATCGTGGGCAGTGAAAAGACAAGTGCTTTTGAGCGCGGCTGAAGCGGCCGAAATGATTCTCCGCGTGGACGATATTTTGCGCGCAGCTCCAAGAAAGCGAGCGCCTGATCACGGACGTTGTTAATCGTCGAGAATTCCAAAAACAGCGTATTTTTCAGCGTTATTTTTTTTACGTTAAAAAAACTGTGCGTTCGTTCGTACGACTTTAACGTGTTTTTTGTTCGCGGTTTTTTTTCACATGCGCGTTAAACAATTAATTTCGTACTTGGAACAAAAACAAAAAAATTACAAACACGTTTATAAAACGCACTTTTTTCTGCTTCGATCGTTAATTATCATCATTCACACACCGATTTTTAAAACCTATGATACGAGGGATAAAAACAAATATAATTTTGCTGTCTTTTTCCTTTCTTTTATAATAACAATACCGTAGGTTTTTACATTAATAAATGCCTCAACCATTTACATATGTTTCTCGCACAAATGTTATCCTTTATTTCCATCTCATTCTATTATCAAATAACGAAGAAAATCGTTATTTTAACTCCGTTTAAACTTCAAGTATCATTTGTTTTTGCAATGACGTTGCACAGAGATTTTAATCCTCTTTTTGGCAACAATTTATTCGAGGCAAGTCCAGTTGCCCTCTTAATGACGCTAATTACGTATTGGATTTTTCGTTCCAATAAAACGAAAGCAGTAAATTCACATTTTCCATACGAGAATTCGTCACAAAAAATGACTACACAATTTACATATTTTCATCGCAAATAAAAAAAAAAAAGTAGAAAAAACTAGCAATTTCTTGGCAGTCAAAACGAAGTAATTTAATATCTGCAATTTTGAAAAGAAGAAAATATATATAAATGACGTGATTAATACGCGAATCGGAGTTTCGGGTCGTATTCAAGTTTGTCGAGATTAGGAGTACAAGCAAAGTTGATCATCGGTGGTGGCCCACACATAAGAACGATGGTTTCAGGGGACGGTGGAAAAGTGTGTTCAGCGATCATTTGGCCATTGACGTGTCCGGTGCTGTATTCCCACTTGTCGCTGCTGGAATCGAGGGTAAACCATAATTTAAATTGTTCCGGATATTTATCAGCCAACTCTTCTAATTCCTCTCGCAACAAAATATCCTTTTCCGTTTGATTCGCAAAAAGGAGAGCCATTTTTGTGTGATCGTTCGGGTCTTTGGTGATGGTACGGACGAGCTGGAGCATAGGCGTTATTCCCGTGCCACCAGCTATCATAATCACCTATTTTTGGTGTCAACAAAAAGACGAAATTAAATGTACATGTGCATATATATGAATATACGATATATAGATATAAAGGCTTGGATTTGAGTGCCAACGAGGCCACGAGGGCCAAAAGCACAAAACTAGAATTTAACCGGTCAATGAACTATATACGGGAACGTCCCAACAAAAAGTGCAATTGTTGTTTCAAGTTTTCAATCATAATGACTTTAAGAATTAATTGCACGACATGCCCCTCAGCTAAAGTGTAATAAGATCATCAGAGTTTCAAACGTTTTCACAGTTCAACATAAATCAGAACGAATTTAGTCGTCTTTAAAATGTTGCAAACACTGATTTACAATTTCTAACACTATCTGCAAAACAAAAAAATAATGCATTCTTCATTTTTTTAGAAATTACGAAAATCTTGATTTTTTTTTATTTTGATATTGCATATGATTTTGCAACATATTTCTAAGAGGCATTTGTCAATAACTTGTTGCATTAATATTATTTTATTGGAAATCGTAACGCCTTGAGGATGACTGAATTTTTTCCGATTATTTACTGATCCGTTTAATAAGGCCATTTTTAATACAACAGAATTATTGACACGATCCACTTGCAATTAATTTTTGATTGTTGAACTAGTAAATGCTTCATGATTAAAAAGAAGTCGTCTGAATTTTTATTGCAGAATTAGTTTTCAGAATGCAAAACGCGAGCCCAACGGCACTCTCACAAACCACGTTTTGTGATCTATACAAACGACTCTCTGGCTATTTTTCATGTCGTTGTAACCACTCAAAGTTGAACGGAAGATTATTCAAGTGTTAAAATCGCGTTTATCTTTGAGAAAGCTCTTTGCAACTATTTTTACCTTGTTCACAACGTGTTCTATTGGGGGATCCTTGCGTAGAAGCTTTATCGAAAATTTGCCAGCACCTTTGTACACCAAACGACCGCTCGGTCCACGAAATTCAATCTCATCCCCAATTTTCAAACTCTCCAAGTGCTGAGACATTTTTCCACCCTCCGGAAATTTTGGGTGCACGTTTTTGAAATAAACCTACAAATATATTTATGAATTTTTGGTAAGCTCACAAATTTCGTTATGTTTAGTTACTAATTCGAATTTAAAACGAAAATTTCGACAATTTTTGAAAAAAACCAAAAGACACTCGAGCTTAAATGAGTTTGGTGGTAACTCATTTTTTCCCACAACAGAAATATTCCAAAAATTGTCAAACAATCGTTCGAGAATTCTCGAATTTATGCTTTTTTGAAATTTGAGCAGTAGAAGCGAAAAATTATTGTCAAAAAATGATGGCATGTACGCTTGTGGAACAATGTGCTAAAAATCTTACTTTGACAACCAAATCCACATAGCCATGCTCCTCTTCGCTGGTGACTGGCGTGTAAGCACGAATGACAACTTCGCCGTTAACGTTTGCAGTCAGAAGAACGTGCTGGCCAGTTTGTAGACCCAAGACATGGTCAGGGCTGGGCAAGCCGAACCTGAATCTCCTTGTGTCGTGACTAATTACTTCTTTATCAATTAGGGGTAATTTGTACTTGGTTGTAGGATTTTCCAGCAAAACTGGCGACTTTTTTTTCTTGTCTTTTTCCTTCCATGCCACATAGAATCCAACCGCTACAACAACCACCGCTCCCAGTCCTAATGCAGCCAGGAGCGGTAATACCTACAAAAAACATTAACGATTGTTGAAAAATTAAGTTGGATAATAATGAAACATGCAGAAAAGTTAAGATTTTTTCAATCTGTTGAAAAAGTTCTTTTGTACAATGAGAAAAATGTATCAATTTTTGTGCCTGCGTAGAGAAATTTACTGGAAACGGATGATAGAGAAAAGTTAAAATGATTTTTTAATAGTTTGGAAAAATATTTTTCTTTGAAGACCTTCTATGGCTTCAATCGTCGAATTTCAATTTATAGGGTCTGATTATGGAACTTTAAATAGTTGTTAAAATTTTTAGTTATTAATAGATATTGGAACTGAATCTCGAAGAGGAAAGAAAAAGTTAGGTTCTGCAAGGAATCAAGAAAAAACTGCAAAATTACAAGTACAAATTTGTACCCTGGTGTTTAGCTGGAGAGTTTATTATGTAAAAACTTTAAAAGGAATTCACGACAGGCTTTGTAAGTGTAAATAAAACAGTTTTGCATAATCGAAATATTCAGGGCAAAGCAATTCTTTTAGCATATCATTAGAGAATCGTTTGACCCTCAACGTCTGAACAGTTTCATAAGAATGAGAGTGGTGCAGTAAAACATATGAAATTGGGATTAAATAATGAAAAGATGTTTTCATTTTTTTTTAAACAAAAGTTGAAAAAAAACTTAAAAAATGACAGAATGAATGTTGAGTCTGGAATAGTGAGTTCTTTTGAGATTCTTCTAAATTTGAATGGGGTGAAATTTCACTCTTCTTGCACGTTAGGGGTTATAATTATGAAAATATTGAATTACTAGTGAAAAACACGTGGTTCATTTTCCACATTGAATGAACCACGAATGAAAAATTTTTCATCAAATTCAATTTGATGAAATGAAATTAATGAAGACAATGTTTTGTACGAAGATCTTATCAGTGATTTAGAAGGTGTTTTATTATTAATATTGAATTGATTTTTTAATTTTGTTTTTGAATAAATAACGAAATCGCTGTGAACACAAAGTGTCGGCAATTAATTTAACGTGAAAAGAGAAATGGGGAGGTTATCTTTAGATAAGCTGAGAAGAGAATGTTCGTAATAGTGGAAAATCGATTCAACTTTTACACAACACATAACGAACATTCACACACGCACAGCAGCGCACACAAGCAAAGCATCAAGCGTAAATTAAACAATAATTACTCGCTCGCGGTTGTTAAACATTTTACGTTGAAATTCGATCGCGAGAGAACAAGAAAGAAACTCGCTCGCCCGATCGACACGTGTATGATGCGGCACAGGGTTTCCCGCGTGTGCGCGTCCCAGCGTCGTGATTATTTTTTGGTGTGCTTGAAAAGCTAAGCTAAATCAGCCGCTGACGGCCACACACGGGACGTTGACGACTTTTAAATATCACTCCTTATACCAGGATGAAAAGAGTTACGAAACCTCCAAGTACTGATTGCGAAAATCCGGAATGAAGTTTCAGAAAATCTTACCGTTTACAGCATCTTTCATTATTAAAAAAAGTATTGTGCGAGCAAGAAATCATAAAAAAAATAATACTTCCTATCGCATAATTTGGATACATAATTATTTTTCATGATAAATTCGTCCGAATAATTCGATTGAAAATATCGAACCTATACTTGTACAGCGAATGACCGATTTTTTTTGTAAAACATATTTCAGCTCCGTTTTAAAGATGTTACTCAAAAAAATCTCAATTGTTGGGCTAATAAACTGAATCGACGTTACTGCGAGATTGTAAGAAAACATCAATTTCAAGAATTCCATTAACGTTGGAATGAGCGATTTCACTTGTGGAATTGCACTCTATTACCGTAATTATTTATTTTTCAAACCCATTGTTATGATTTATTTGTGAAATAGAGGTCGGAGAATGTGCTAAAAGTAATAAAAGTGAAAATCAACGCGCGCATCCCTTTAAAATAGACGATATTTTAATGACGATGAGTCTATTCCTTCTATTGCCCCAGAGAATAGTGTCGTAATTATTAATAGCTTCGTCTACGGTCGTCCAGTTTTCCGTAGACCGTGTGTACAAGAGTCATACATGTTGTGTTAGTATAAATACAGTCGACTCTCTCTTATTTGACTCACGACGATAACGCTGTGATTCGGCGCTGCGACCAAGAGGTGTCGTAGCACAGCTAAGAAAAAAGGAGCAACAGATATCTACCGTTCTATGAATCGAAAGTTTACTAAACTCTCAAGGTCATCAATGTTTAAAAAAACCGATAAAATCAAACTTTTTCCGTAGGTTCAACGCGACCCGAGCGATACAGTTATGATCAAATAAACAAAAAGGAAAAAAAACAATCCCAAGGTCAAAGTTGGCTAGGTTGGGCTTGCCATTTAGAGCGTAATATAGTTGAAGTAAAGCCGATCGTTCGAAAAAAATATACGCATTTAAAAAATACATACTCCAGAATTGTTGACGGTTGATTTTCCGGACGATTTGGTCTCGGAGATGCCGATCACGGACGAAAATATCGCGATTGAAGCCGCCATTTCGCTTATATATTAGAAATCCGCACAATTAATAGCAAAATATATAAATTATAATTGTAAACGGCACTGTTCGCGTGGCAACAAACACAACGTGTACTGCTTATCGCAATCGCATGAGTGTTTAATTCTCAATCAAGTTAGTGATAAACGCGAAAATATTTATTTCCATTCGAATATAGATCGAAGATTCGTCGTAAAGTCTCTGCGATTTCGTTATTAACAACTGGAGGAATCGCTGGCTCCTTTTCACGAGAGCGAGAGATTTGTGTACAGATATTGTTCCAGCTGATTAAACTGTCTCTGTACTGTGGTGGGTTCAATGTCAAAACGTCTAATCACATAAAAACTGTAGACGTCTGTCATTTGACCTCTACAGTTGTCACTTTACCATATCTTTTTTGACAACACCGCAACCTCATTTCTCAGGTTTATTTGCATATTCAAATTAATAGAATATTAACTATTATTACATTGCGTAATATGAAGACGATGATTTTACACAAATTGTCAAAGTCATGGGTATAGTATCATTACGCAATGGATTTATTGGAGTGGATATTGTGCACAATTTTTTATATCTTTTTCAGTTTTGAATATGAACAATATGAAAAAAAAAACACCATCTCTGCAACCACCTGTAGATGGAATACAAATTAGCAGGTTTGCATCGCATTCACGAGAGCTCATTGTTTTCGTCCAATGCAATTGATAGGAAATTATATATGCCGAATAAGTTTAATTAAACTGACAATTCAAAGTAACTTGTCGTAGAGTCAGCTCTGCAATTCATATGGTATAAATTAGCGTAAATTAGCTTCACTAATTATTTTTAAGCGACGATCAGATGATCGTATAATTTTTTACCGACTGAGTCACCTGCTCGAACGGTAACTCACGGGCTGTTTAGTTCGGAATTCCGCCGCAGTGCATTTTGAGTCATCACCTTTCATGTGATTTTCTCCAGATTTCCAGATTTTTTTCGCCATTATAAAGTTTTAGGTTATGGAGCGGATTCAATGTTGTGAATTTTCCTATTATTCGTTTTGAGCCAAAAAATAATTATTTTTTCATTCAAATAAATACCCTTATAGATCCATGGGTGTTCTTCATCGTGCGCTTTTCACGTGGTTCAATATATTAATATTTTTAATATTACTCGTGCTCAGACTCGATCAGAGAATACAATGGAACTGGTTCATCGTTTTTATACCTATGTGGCTTTACGACAATATTTTGCTTATATATATCGTTTTCAATATTATTTCACATTGTAAAAATGGACATGATTGTGTCAGCAGCTTAAGACGAAAAGTAAATATACGAAACTCGTTTTTATTCTTTAATTATTGATTAAACATGTCAATTCTATTATTATTATTATTATTATTATTATTATTATTATTATTATTATTATTATTATTATTATTAATAATAAATAATCGATTATTTTGATACACATTTTATCCAAATGTATCGACGATGTCACATTTGGCGAACTTTCAAGATGAAAAATGTTAACATTAAGGAAATTTGAAACCCTTGCAGGGTAACAAATGCTTGTGAAAATTACCGCTAGACTCTAATCAACAAAGCAAATTGTAAATGGTATAAGAAATAATAATTTAATGTTCGACAGTTTAAATTAACTCTGTGTGCATAAAAGTTCATATTGATACTCCCAAAATTCTATTTTTCTTTGCTTACGAAACAATCAGACTTTTGACAGAAAGCTTTTGATTGCACATTCGTTATCAGTGTCACAATTGTTCATTTGGGGGAATTGAAACTCTGTAAGAAACAATATTCTTATGAATGTTTCAGTTGAACAAAAATAAAAGGAATTTCGCTCCTTCCGGAGTTCTGCTCATTCATGACGACTGCTAATTCCTGAAGAATAAAATCTTTCAAATCAAAAGAACATTTTACTTGAAAAATTTGATTATCAAAATATTTTAAAAATTCGTACAAATTTCATTGCTACTTATATAAAAGATTATTTTATTTATCCATCGAATGACAAAATCTTTTTTTTGTTAGTTCAATGAGTTTTGATATCAATTAATAATCTTACAGATCGCATTTATAGTGAATTGCAAAATAAATAAATAAAATACTACTTTGTAAAAAAAATGTGAACTAATTTAATTCAAATTCAAACATTTTCGTTAAATTCTCTTTTTTCAGGGATGGTACATGGCAGCAGTTTTGTTAAAATTGAGTACCCAAATTCTCATATGCCTGAGGCTGGAAGCACCATATTGGAATTTACCGGCAAAGACAGTTTTGGCTCCTTTATGGATACTTTTGCCAGCATTGGTGATAGACGTATTTATCCATCTCATTCATCATTCAAGATACTGACAATGGCTCGTGTAAAAAATTTCCAAAATTCTCTAGTTTACGGTAAGACTGAGGAAAAAAAATGAAACTAAAACAAAACAAAAAAATCATGTACATGAAATTGAATTTTTTTCATTACTCCTTCAACCAACTATGTGTATTTATAGATCAACTTGTTCCAATTCTTTTTGTGAATGTCAGGAAAACATTCTTACGCAAGATCCATGAATAGTAATGCAGAAGAGCAAAAAAAAACGAAGAATAACGCATATGTGCGAGAATCGTCTTTTGTTTTAAACACCTGCGTTCTCTTTTTGAAACAATTCGTAGATATTAAAATAAAAAATAAAAATAAAAGAACTTCGGATGAAATATGAAATCTATTTCGTTCTTTTCGAATTATTTCCATTTGTAATAATTCACCGTTCCAACTGATTGTAGATCATGAAAATATTTTAATTACTATAATTATAATATTTTTCAATATTGTGATTATTTTGATACATTTGCATTTTTCGCTACTCGAAACAGACTTTGATGAAATGCAGTCTCGTTCAAAAGACGATATCGATCTCGTGAACGTAGTGTTTGTTTTTTGTTTTTCGCAATTCGTATATCGACAATGTGGGAAACGTGACTGGCGGTCTATCGCAGACTATCGCGGGCGGCGCGTACTCGACGGCGACTCGTCCTCGTCACAAGACGATGTCTTTCGGGGGTCTTGGGACTAACTAAAAATAACGCTTGTTCGAACCAAGGATGATTCTCGTATACGTAAATAGACGTTTGAGTCTTCGGTAACACAGACAAACTTGTTGTCGTAAAGCAACGTCGTTAATTTCGATTAATTTGTTAGTTGAAAGAGCCGTAAATTAATTAGTCACGATTTTTCATACAAATCTGGTCACGAGCTTTTTCTCACTTATTTTTTTACGTTAACGTAAGTACGGCGCATTGCGGGTGTAAAAAATTCTAAAACTTTCGCTTTTTTTGGTTTATTTTTTAATGACGTAATTAGTGATTGGCAAAAAATGGGCAATAATTCTTTTTTTCGTCATTCTTATTCTTCCAGTATATTTTTTAAATATTGAATCATTTTTTAAATAATTTTCAGATGCTTTCTGTTTCTTTTCATTGTATTTCATGGATTTTATTGACTTTTTTTTTTGATTATTTTTTTTCGGATTCGAGAATTCTTGTATATTTAAAAATATTTATCATTTAATTTTCGATCATTCACAGATGATGAACGGTTTAATAATAATTTTTGGAGTTTTAACGATCGTCGGGAAATACGGAAAGATAAGTGGTACGCTTACAGTGACCGAAGTGCCAGCCGGACATTTGGCCGAATTACCATGTCTCAGCAGCGACGATCATCACCGTTTCATGTTTTGGCAGTTGACCGACGATCGGAACATCATCGGACCCGGAAATCCTATGAACGAGGAAAAATACAACTACGAAGTGTTGACCGGAAAACTTATGATAAGAGTGAGTTTAAAAACGGCATTTAAAGTCAAAATGCACCAAAGATCAAATCTAGAATCCAGTATTTACACAAAATCTTCATATTGCTTCAAGAATCAAGATTTATTTTCATTTTTCCTTATAAATGAAAATAATTGAAAATTGAGTTGTTAAAAATCATTATATTTGATCGACTATGAGAGCAATTGAACGGAAGTTTGTCGAAGTTAAAAACATACGTTTCCAAAAGAGTTTCTCATTAAATGTTTTTTCCAATTTTGAAAAAGCGTCGCATAGACGCCGAGAAAATACTGTTGTTTAAAAATCGTCTTTTCATAAACAATAATACATCGTGTTTTCATTTTTGACAATAATTTAATGTACTTTGCTGTAGAAACGATTATATTTTAAACAAAAATTTCGTGAATTTGTTAAGAATCGATGTTACGATTACATTCGAACATGACGGGATTTGATGTAATTTTTGATATCGTGATTCCGATTTATCAGTGTTTTATCGAAATGAACTTTTTCGTTAAAAATATTGCTATTTTAGCTAATCAATTAAATAATTATTAATTTTGCAAGGGTGTGTCAACCGCCGAATCAGGATTCTACAAATGCGTTTCAAGGGGAATATCCGACAACTCAGCAATAAATATTCACGTGGTCGAACTGATCGTAACAAAAGATTGGGAGGAAGCCTGGGAAAATGATTTTGAGGTACAGTAATGGAAAATCGGCGCGGATGCGAGAATATTAAAAAAAAAAAAAAAAACAATCATCGGATTTGTTAAAATGAAAAAAAAGGATTGGAGATTGTTAAAAATCGTCATTAAAAAGTCTAAATATGGCAAATTGAAGATTTTGTTTACCTGATTCTTGCAGACTAATTTGCTGCGTGGAATGGCTGCTGTGATGGTTATCGTGGTCGGGATTGCTGTCGTTTTGCTAATTTTGACTATGAAGAGGCGACGACAGAGATTTTTTGGTAAATAAACGATCAAATCGTTCGACATTTAATCGCTCTATGGAAAACATCGAGTTTCTTCCATAATTCGTTGATTTGAAAACAGAACAACTCCACCTTGCTTAGCAAAAGTGAAAGAATATTTCAGATATTCAGTGAAAAAAATTTATTTAAAAAAACTGTCTAATCTGTCAAATTTTAAATAACTTTTTAGACTTGGAGGAATCCAGGGAAAACTCGCCAGCAAGGTACAAGGAAAATCCTCAAAATATTCCATCAGCGAACGCTCCGAATTCCAATCCCGAGCCCGCAGGAATTGACAACATCGGATTGGACGTTGATTTCCCAAAAGTGTTTCAACAAATGCGAAAAGAGCAGGGGCTTCCTTGACGTGACAACACAAAAATCACAACAACAAAAAATCAATGAAAATACTTTCGACGTAGTTTCAAATTGAAAAACAAAGTCTACGTTAATGCTTTTTTTTTCTAATACCGTAAAGATGACTGTTTCATTGTAAATATTATAGTCAACGGTTTTTTCTATTTATTATTCGTTGAAATAAAGAATCGTTAATAACGAAATTTAATAGAAACAAGTATCAAAGACATTATTCAAGTTTTCAAGACTGTGAGTCAATCGAGAGAGCACCGATTTCCGAAATTCGAAGTCTTAGACACGGTTCACATCATAGTAAATGATTAAATGATTGAAAATATGAATCGTTGGAAAATTAGAGAGAAATTAAGACAAAAATAAAATTGGGTAAAAAAAAACACGCTTTTCTCCCTCCAAAAAGAAAAAAAAACATAAATTACCTCAGATGTCGACTATTCAGGCCGATGTGCTAGGAACATTAGAATTCGAAGTATCCATGAGGCTCTCATCGATCGTGTCATCCTCATCCTCATCCTCCTCGTCCTCGGGTTCGACCTCGGTCTCGAGGAGTCTTATTTTACGACTAGATTCGCTAAGAATCGCAGCCACTTTTCGGGCCCCACTGACGGCTAAACGCCTTGCTGAAATTCCCTGAAAAGGTCGAGGCCATGATGTACCGATGATTTCTCCCAAACTTATTGGTTCTTCGTCTTCGACCTCAAAAAGTGTCTCGGTGATCGGTAATTGTACGAGATATGATGCATAATTCGTTCGATTTAATAACAGCAGACTGAGAAATCCTTGCGAATAAAATTGTAAATCCGAAATCGTTAAGTCGTTTGCGACTTTCGTGAAGCTTGCTGAAAAAAAAGTTGAATGATAATTAAATTTGAGCTGAAAAAATTCACTCTTTTGTCTTCATCATGTTTATACTTTTTTATATTATAAACTATCGGTGTTGCGATTTTTTTGTTCAATTTTGAAGATTAAATAAAAAACTAAATAAATAATTAACAAAAATTACCGTTTCTCGAGTCGATACTAATGAGAGATCGTTTAAAGTTCAACGTCCGAGTCTCGGTACACGACGTTTGAACTTTGAAGAGCCTGAGGACTTTGCGTTCAGGATCACTAGCAGCGATGAGCAAATTTTCATCCGAGGCAACGATTTGTGTGTCCCGCGTGGATTTTGAAGAGGGCAGAGCGCTCGAGGTGACAGAGAAATGGCTGACGAGGCTTTGATAAGCTTCGGAAAATACTTCGTTAATGGCGTTTACGAGTTTATCGTGCGACTGAAGTAGCGACGAGTCGAGATCTTGCTTGACGATCAAAGGATGATTGTGAAGACATTTGTTCTCGGTTAATATCGCTGCCCACTCGCTTCCCTCGGCTGTCAAACAAGTTTGAAGCGGTTCTCGTCTCAAATATTGTCCTAATTTTTCGAGATTCACGCCCTTACGTCCACTTGCACTGCTATCCGTTTTGTCAAAACCACGAAGAAATTCAGCTATGAATGTCAACTCTTGTTGACTCACGCGACTAGCCTCGGAGGGAACTCTTTCGTCCGTCAATCTCGCGATCACGACATACAACCATCTGTGAATTAAAATATAAATTATTGAATTTGATAATAGTCAAATGTTCACCGGGGCCGATGAAAATTTTGGCAAAAAAATCTTAAAATCTGATTAATAAAATCTTTTTAAATGTAAATAAATCCTCCAAGTGTTAAAACAAAATTAATATCAGATTCTATTTGTAGCAAACCGAATACGATATTCGATTATGTTTTTTATAAGCACGAAATTGAAAAATATTGGAACCTTCTGAAATTATTGGCCGAAGATGGCGGAAAAACTAGATTTAGAAGAAAAGATAGAAAAAAAAAACACATTTTCATAACGTTGCCACCGGGGAGAATAAAAAAATGATTTTTGTTTCGAATATTGAAAACGTTCCGTGAAATTGAAAAATATTGAAAACGAATATTGGAAAAAAAATATTGAAAAAAAATAGTGAAAAATATTGAAAAAAAAAAAAAAAAGAACAATAAGCGATGAAAAAATGAAAAAGACCAAATTCTCGAACGTACCGAAAAAATGCTTTGTAATCCCTCATACTGTGATCAATAACTTGTTGAATTTCTGAGGATTTTGCGAGAAAAGCTTCGGCAGCGTGTAAGCCTTTGGTCACGGGTGTTTCGTCCTTGAGACCAAGGCTTTCGTAAGGGCCACCGAGTCGGGCCATTCCCCTCATTTCTCCCAACTGATACACGAGAGCCATTCCAACGCTACTCAAATGCTTTAATACAAGTTTCTAAAGAAAAAAAAAAATGAAACAGATGAAAACTCAAAAACTCAAATGTTCCGAACTGCTCTTAAAAAATTAAAATAAGCGAGAGAGTTAAGAATGCCTAAGAAAGTTTTTTTTTAATAAAAAATTTACGAGAATTCCGAATGATAATTGAAATGAAAAAAATTGAAAGTCAAACGATTGTGAATTTGTTGAAATATTGAATAAATGAATAAATAACCTGAATATTGCTGTAGCACATTTCAATACTATGTCCTAGTTTTTTAAGTCCCTTTTCAGTAAGATCGCGAAGCAAAAAGTTCTCCAACTTTTGAGTGGGAATGCCAATCATGAGTAATTCAAGAAAATCAGCTGCCATAGCGCAAGGAGGATTGCTTTCGGCGTAACGGGCAAGTTTTTCATCCATTTCGAGAAGAATAGTTTCCCAAGCTTCCGATATGGCCATTAACGTGTGTGATAAATAATCCATGAGGCATTCGATGTTCGCTTGAACTTGAGCGATTTTCAGGAATGCTCCACTTCTCTCGAGCAATGGACACGAAAGCCGATAAACTTTTATGCAACTGTGGTCTCGACAACTCGCCCATATTGGACCACCTGCACCGCCGCTTATTTCCGATACTGGACCATTTCCCGTTTGTATTGTTCCGCAATAAAACATCCCAAAAACGTACATCGATATTCCTGAATCTTCCAAACCCACCTGTAAGCAAGAAAATTATTTTATTTAATGAATTTATCAATTTCCAATCGTTTTTATTTTATTTTTTCATTCATTTTTATTTTATTTTATTTTTTTCATTTTTTCATTTTTTTTTATTCAATTTTATTTTATTTTATTCATTTTTTCAAATTTCATTTTCAAATTTCAAATTTCATTTTCAAATTTCAAATTTCATTTTCAAATTTCAAATTTCAATTTCAAATTCATTTTTATTTTATTCAATTATAATACTTTTTCGGAGTTATTTATCGATTAGCTCGATAATTCATTTGAGAAAAGATTTTTAAACGAATTTTACAATCAACATGAATATCAATTCAGAACTTTATAGTAAATTATATAAATTCTGAACAGGAATGAGATAAAACTTTTTTCATATATATTTAACAATAAATTCGTTAAATAATTTTGCAAATAGATGAATAACTGATTATTAATAATCAAGATTAAAAAAAGGCTAGAATAACAAAATCGACAGATTAACGAAAAGCAACAGACAATTGGAATACCAATTAATTCGAAGTCAGCGAAAATTTTCTTCGTGTTAACTAGAATATGCAGAAATTTCATGAACATACAAACAACATATCCAGAGTCTGAAAGAGAAAATCTTTACGATCCGGTTCCTGACCAAAACCTCGATTGAGACTGGGCAAAGGAGGAAGATATTCTCCGGTGGGTGAAGTTACGCCTTTGGAGCGACGACTGGGATTTTCGTTGTCTGGATTTCCAATGGGGAGCCAAGACATGCAAGTGACACATTTGTCGGACTCGTACTGTTTCTTGTGAATTATATTTTTATTTTCTATGTCAACGAGACAAAGATTCCTAGAGTTTGTGTAAGAGACAGCCAAGAGTTTTCCGTCCGGCCTCCAGGCTAGATTGGCCACCGCGTCATCCGCTTCGTCCTGAGGACTCAAAAGCCATACACGTTGCCACGTTAACCTGTGCAGGGCTACTTCGCCTGAAACACATTTTTTCCAAATTTCTCAAATGAATTCATCCGGGCGAATAAAAACTAAAGGAAAAGAAACCGCAGATTGATTGGATTGGAAACTAAAAAAGCTTTAGGTCTACATGAATGGTAATTATTATATTCGATTTTTATATCACTAGTTATTCAAAGACTATTTTTGAATGACATTGAAAATTAATATTATGTGAAAAAAAATATTCATTGACTTCATTGAAGTCTGTCATAGAAACTTCCTTTTTAACCATTTTACGATATTTTGTATACAGTTTGAATATTATTGTAACAAAAAAATTGTTTTGTTACGTTGAAATGGGTGATAAAAAAACAGTTTTGAATATATAAAGAACATCAAATACGAAAACTCAAACCCAAACATTTAAATAATTGAGATTAAGTCTCCAGTAGCACGATTCGTGATTTGACATTTTATTCGATGTGATTTTTATTGAAAAATGCTTCACGAAAGGAAAAAAAACATTATTATATTTTCGTTCGGTTCCGAAAGCCGGGATAATACACAAAAGTTAGGTTACGTACCTTTTTTGTTTGCAACTGCGAGAAGGTCCATCTTCGGTGACCATCGCATGATAGTAACTTCCGCTGGGAGTTGACGCTCCTCGAGTTGTCTCATAGCTCCTGACATCCTAGCAAACTTAAATAATCACATAACCTTCGGATTAAATAATTACTCGCAATGAGCAATGAATTGCCGGCAAACGACTTTCGGAGGTTATGTTGCTCGGCGAAACGTCGTAAAGAAATGTCAAATAATTTTCCCCCTTGATCAACAGTTCGTGAGCAGTGAGCAGTGAGCACTGAGCAGCAGCGCCAGTCAGTGATTTTTCTATATCAATAATACTCCTACTAAAGCTTCAACCTCCTTGCTACCACTTTAAAAAACTGTTTCCACTGCTAATCGTTTGAAGGTCGTTTGGAGGCAATTGTTCGATCGATTATAACGTTTGTTCGATAAGACTCAGATAGACAAATTGAAATTTTCCAATGCTCTCGATATAGCGCCCGAAATTCATATTTTTCGGCCAGCATGATTTAATTAGGGTCCGAGACATAAATTTTGACACCCTCCAATGATTCCGAGTAAATTGGACTCTAATTGAACGTTTCTATCGTGGAAATGAAAAATTTTAGGGTTAACTTGAGGGGATTTTTCAATTTGTAATTCTTTAATGTTAATCCTACCGACCAAAAATTTTCATTGATTAAACAAACATCTACGAACGACCTTCAAACGATTATCGTTAAAAATAATTTTGAGAGTCAAAGTAGTGAACCAAGTTTGAATAAAGTTGTGAGTTGACAATGGACACCATCTGTCGACGATATATGAAACTAGCTTCCCCATAACCGGATCTCTTGGTGCTTCGACCCTGAGGACTTCCGGTAGCCATACTGAATCGGTGATTCTTAGGAATTTCGTATAAAAATAAATACGCTCCCCCTCCTTTGATCCAAAAGACGCTGAGAAAAGTTTATCAATACACACGCCCGATGATTGATGCGTTTGGAATGTCAAAAATAATGTTCATTCGTTTTCAATGTTTCATGAATGACGAGTTCAAGGCCTTTTTTAGACGCCAACTTTTGAGCGTTATTTAGACCAAATTTGACCTCAAAATGAAACTGAAGGTCGTTGCACAGGGAAAATGAAATTCCATGCGATCACCAAAGCGAATAACGTAATTATACGTTCAAAATAAACCATATTCGAGTAATCAACGAATGTTGAATCCCAAAATTCGAATAAATTGTAAATTAAGAAAAATGTCAATGCTTCTAACAATAAACAATGAAAGTGAAACTGAAAAAAAAAATACCAATAAATAGAAAATTAGAGGTATCGTTCCCATTCGTAGGCAGTGAAATGTTTTTTGGATTCTGTAAAAGGGGAAAGGGCGGGGAGAGGGTCGAGCTGAGATAGTAAAATATGCATCGTTGATATCGAGGCCACGACGGCGTCGTGTCTCGAACTGAGAAGTCTGATGGCGCGGCCATTAAACGAGGAGGGGAGCGTCATATGTGTCTTACGTCGTTTTCGTCGGCGTTCGGCGTCGACGATACTAACGACGACGACGCTTTGGACGTCAGAAAGAGAGAGAGAGAAGTAAAGTTACAGAGCGAGCTTTTATTTGAGGTTAGAGTGAGACGAATTAGAGGGAACCCGTTCGGTTCGCGATGTAGTATTTTCTGTCTCTCTTTTTCTCCTGCTCGTATGTATACGTTCGAGACACCAGTTATTCGAGAAAACCACGTGACTCGGTGGCAGAATCTGCGGCGTCTGTCGGAAAATCTAAATCCGTCCGAGCCGAGAGGAAGAGATCTCGCTCCGTTGTCGCCTGTTTCTCTTTCCCTCTCTCTCTCTCTTCTTTCTCTTTCTTCATGACTCTCTCGTGAACCTCGCGGGTTCTCGCGATAGTCAATAATCGGACCCAGATTACACTGGATCGGTGCCGCGAAAGCCCTTCTTGACATTTCAGTTTTCTTTTTTTTTAATTCATTTTTTAATTCTCAATGTTTTCCTTTAGCTTTCTCTAACTTGAATTACATTTAGGAGGATAGAAAGACTCTCATTTTATATTTTATTTATTTATATTCAGTTGGGCAGTGTCGATTTTTGTTTTTTTTCTTTGTTACCGACCGAGCAATATTTGGAAATATCGTTCAATAGACAATCAACTAAACCACCCGGTTTTTTAAAACTGTCGGGCGGTTCTAACGATCTCCGATAAAAATGATTCGTGTCGATGAAACGGATCCGGTCGGCGGTAAGAATTCTCGTCTAACTGGATATCATGTGTCTATATTTATATTTGACGTGACAAAATAATGAAACGAATGAAAAATGCGTGTGAAAATTAGCAACAAAATATTTTTCGATATTTATTACTTTTGGGCGCTTTGACAAAACGAAAAAAAAAAAAAAATCAATCGAAAAACCAACACGATGACATTCACCGCGATGAGCAAAAAACAAAACACGAGGAAAATAAATATTGAACATTTGGAATCTTGATAATTTACAACTAATTTTTTTTTTCGATTCGACAAATGTTCTTAATGTTTTCGAATATCGAATTGAATATTTTTTCGTCCCATTGTTGAACGAGAATTTTTCATAAAATTTAATTTTTTTTTTTCTGTAAAAAATCGAACATGTATTTCGCTCTTTTGTATCGCGATAATAAAACGACATCCAAATTGTGGTGTAACCGTTGCTTCTCGCAAAGCATAAAATATTTATTGAGACGCAAAATAAATTACAACCAGTCTGCCAAAAAACAGTGTTTCGCTTTGAAGAAGAAAAACTTGTATATTCTCTCGCTTCATATTCAAAATACAATATTCCTTTCTCGACGGATCCTCCCGGAATGAAATTCCGATCTGTCATTGTCGGTATAGATTCATCGATAATGCCTGTGTAACAGGTGCACGTATCCAAGAAATAAGGCGAGAGAAAGAGAGAATAAAAATACAAGCCCCCCAGCGTTGGAGCCACGAGCCAACAAAATATTAAGATCGTCTATATTGCCTTGGCTTTCGATGTTTTGTATCGTTTATATATATACAGAGTTCACGCATAAACGGGAAGAATCCATGCAACTTCAATTCAATCCCCAATATTTACACAATATTTATTTTTTGAGCCTTGGAATTGAGCTAAAAAAATATAAAAATAAAAGAGAGACGAAAGAATAGTGAGACTCTTATTACTTCGTGGTAGTTTCGATCCAAAGAACAGTGAGATTATTTTTATCAATTTCAATATTTTTGCCACGTGGTTTATGAAGATTTGTGGTTTATAAAGAATTTGAAAACTTTCCAATGGAAAGAAAAACAATATTTCTAAGGAATTAAGATATTGTTTCAACGAAATATTATCGCCATATAACCAGACTATTTATTTCTTGTTTTCTGAATTCACTGTAGAACCTTTTTTTAATGGATACAATTTTCGGCTGAGTAATTCATTTTTTTAGGAAGATTCTTCTAGAGAAACAAAAAAGAATGGGATTCACGGACCTTTACTAACTGCTGCAGAGTTTTTTTAGGTTATAAAAATGTGAAGCGGTGTAAAAAGCAATGAATTCGTTTTCTTTCATCCATATTTGCATCTTGTCTTAAAAATTGATTAAAAGTTACTATTTAATGACTCTTAAAATGATTATTACGAAATACCGAATGATTGTTGAATTCGAGTCAACAAGACGGTGTTTAGGGTTTAGAATAACTATCATGTTATGATTCTCTAACACAAACATCGTGTGTATCGTAAAAACACAAAAGCCGCGCAGCATTGTGTTGCGCGCACAGTTATTTTCTAGTTGCTGTAAATTCACTAAATTCACGACTGTAACACGAGAACTTTATTGAATTTTAGCGTTCTTCAATTTATTGTTTAATAACATACGGAAAAAATTCTTGAATTTTTTTTTCACACTTCTCCTCAAAGATTGAGACTTCATAATGAATTTTTTTTTTAAAGCCACGTCATTTTTTTAGAGTGATTTTTGTTACGATGATACAGATTTAATTTATCATCTTATTCTAAATATTTTTATCGGACTTGACAACGGAATGAATTTATTTAACTGCGAAACTCCATTCACACTCCTCTGGGTCGATTCCCACGCCATCCGGTGGCTGGGAAATGTACTACGTTGTCAATTTGTTGAATTCCGGAATGTAACAGTATTACTCATTGGAAATAGATTCAAATAACTCGATATATTGACCTCAATATTTCCGGACAATAATAAAACTCTTTTATAATAAATGAATTACTGTTTTTATTATTTTTTAGAGGTTGAACCAAGTTTTCCCTACAGAGATGTGACAATTCGACGTGGGGTGGATTTCAAGGATAATTATGAGATTCAATCGGAAATCGGCCGGTGAGTAATAAGTTCAATAACAAATCACTTATTATTTAAACGTTAGTTACGAATTTAATGATAATTTAATAAAACGCAAACATCACACTGAGCAGTAATCGAATAAAATATTCGAATAATTAAAAAAAAATAATTAATAACGCGATTCGAAAAATCTTCCAAATTTCCGACCGTAAATGAACAAAAAACTGCAATTACATTACAAATTATAATGAAATGAAATATTTCCGCCGACTTTCAAATATAAAAATAAATGATGATTGTAGTTCAACGATTAACAGAATTAAATGTTTTTTTTTCGATATCACAATTTGATTAGGAAAATTAATTGAAGAAGAATAAAACTTGTAAAATCTTTCAAAGCCATCTGCGCATGATATGAGACTAATTTGACCTTGATCGTTCAATAGTTGCTGTCATTGAAGATCTATCGATCAAGGTCGCGTGGGCGTAGCTCGATTAATTTTAATTGGGATCGGTCACCGATTTTGGCATTCGATCAGCAGCGGATAAAGAGACAAAGATTCTCGTTGTTTCGAACGTTCTTTCTCTCTCTTACTCTCTCATTATTTTATTCTTCAATTGTGATCGCAAGATTTAAAGTGCAAATGAGGACGAGAAAGAGAGAGCGAGAGAGAGAGAGAGAGAGAGAGAGTGAACGAAAATTCGTGGCATACCTCAACCCTGGCTTAGTATTTACGTACACTTGTGCACACACAACACTGATGTGTCTTTCGAAAGTTTTTTTTTGATCCTCATGGTCCAAGTTCATCGATGATCAGCTGAAAAATCGTTGAGGGCATTTCTTCGAACGTTTGTACAACAAGCTCAGGGACTTCAAAGGTCCAAGGTCATTGGAAAAGTTAATTTTGTGTATTTATTCGAAAAAATCTTATATCTATTTGTATTTTTTTTTTTTTTGACAGTTCGAGTTGTAAACTGTGACAAAAGCTCACATTCTGCATTGAATTGTTTATAATTGTATTAAAATATCGAGTGTCAGGCAATGATAGGAAAACTGTAAGGAATTCATAAACGGGTTTGGTACTAGTGCAAAAAAATTCATTTCCCCGAACGAGAACGCTCGAAGCAAACCGGGGGAAAGGAGTCATAGTTTCAAGAATGCAATTTAATATTTCTCTCCTTCTCGTGAGCATAATACTCGCCTGTAGCGTCCTTGAAAATTATGAAATTATTGGCACGCCTCGTAGTATTTTAACCCGGGAGCTTGGTCACACGTGGCTGAGCTTCCCTAGGGGCGCTTGTCCAGTTGAAACGTGGTCGAAGTACTAAGAAATGCTGATTAATCTTTTATTTTTGTGTTTTTTGTTTTTAGCCTTGTTGCGCATTCCGTAGAATTCGTTGTTATGCGTTTGTTTCCTAATTTTCACCGCAAAATTCAGGCTTTAGTCATTTCCGCATTGAATTATTGAAATACTCGAAGTTACAGCTATTTTCATGAAATCTTTGAATCACCAGCTTTATCATATGTTTACGAGAGATTCTATATTTCGTTTGTCGAGTTATTCATTTTTATCTAGAATTAGCTGAAAAAGTCCTTGAAACAAAATCTAACCTACAAATATTCGAGGTTTGAATGTAGATCGACCAAGACAGTTGCGACCGCAGCGACATAGTCATTTATGGAACGAAGCTAAAGATTGATTTCCATTAAAATTGTCGATAAAATGATTTATATTTTATTAAAGATTCTTCGATTATGTTTTTCACTCGATTAAATGTTTATATTTCATTCTTCCGCTCGGTCAAACAAATATTACCAACCAATTGTTATACTTTTCTTTTCTCTCGTTTGGGAGTTTGAGATACTGGGCATTGTGGTTTGGGCGAAATCTTACGATCTCGTGGGTGCGAGCGTGTGTTTGGGTAATCAAGGTCTTGTCCGATCTATAAATAATGCGTTCGTCTACTAGTAGAAGTGACGCCTGTCGGGTGTCTCGTAAAAAAACGTCCCATTGGCGTTCCGATCGTACCAAGTTTTGTTTCATTGTGTTGCTTCAAAGGAAAGCATAAAACTCGAAAAAAAAAAACGACAACAACAAAACAAGTTTTCCTGACTTTGACTGTCTCGTCCGGGGGTCAAGTTCCACCATTTTTTATTTTTATTTTTATTTTTATTAATTCGCTCATATACGCAGGTTGAAACTTAACCTCTGTTCTGAGTTCTTTCCTCGCAACGTATTTCTCTGGTAGTCATTCGGAAAAACTCGCTCTACTAACTCACTCGCGATGCACTAGACGCGATTTTTGGCTCGATCACAAAATTTTCGAGTTACTTCATCTCAAACACCCCCACGCTCGGCTCGAATACTACTAGAGCGCTGCTGCGTTCGAACAAAGAGAAAAAATAAACAAAAAAATCGGCAGGGGAGCAGGGGGGGGGACGAATTTTTATCATACACAAGACGTAAAAATTGTAAAATTTTTTTTTCAATTCATAGCGGTACGTTTGCAAGAAAAAAAATCCACAAATTAAAAATAAACATAATTAACACGGAACAAACTAAAATTGCGATGAATCGTAAAGAATTGAAGACGCCATTTGCTGGTATGGCGCTATTTCGTGGCCAGCAGAAAATATCCTGCACGACGATGGCTCGTTTAAAATAATATTGAAAAAATTGAAATACTAAATAAATAAAATGAAAAAGTAAATAAAACAGAGAAAGAGACAGTACCATCGTTTCGTATTTACGAAACTTTTGCGTTTGCTCGTAAATACGTGTGAGTGAGCACGCGGACGGATCTTATTATGAAAACCAAGCAACGGAGAGCATGCCGGAAATATAATTCCTTCTACAACGCATTTCGTTTGGAGCTGTCGTATTTACGATATTATATATTTGTCCTCAAAGACAACAAAAAGTGTATAAGAATTTAGTCTTTTGTAAACAAAATATGCCAATTTTTTTTAAATACCATGAAAATTAATAAAATATAATAACGATTATTATCAATTTTGTAATTATCGTTAATACTTACCATATAATAATAATAATAATAATAATAATATGTAAAAAATGTCCCGTAAAAATAGAAAAAATTGTTTTTTGTTTCAATATTGTTTACATAATAATAAGAATATTTAAAAAATGTCAAAAATATAAAAAAAAAATTTCATTGTCTTTTAGTATTATTCGTAAAATGAATAGTTGCGCATATGCAATAAAATAGAAATAAATTTGGCGTGTTGAAGAGGAAAATTCGGGACGGTTTACCATTGCAAGGAGAAGACAAGCGGTTTGGTGTTGGCAGCAAAAGTGGTGACCACAACGAGAAAAGAGGACAGACGATCAGTGGAACGTGAGGTCGAGATCATGAGGCGACTACAGCATCCCAGGCTGATACAGCTTTACGATGCTATAGACACCGGCAAACAAATTTACGTTATACTCGAGTTGTAAGATTTTCTCATTACCCCATAATCGATGTTGAACTTAATTTTTATTAATAATTGCAAGTGTAGTTTGAACAATCGAAACAAATAATTTCGCTTACAGAATCCAAGGTGGTGAGCTGTTCGAACGTGTGATCGATGAAGATTTCGTTCTGACAGAGCGCAGTTGCGCAGTATTCATGAGACAAATTTGCGAGGGAATTGAGTTTGTTCATGCTCAACATATTTTACACTTGGACATGAAGGTGAGCTCATTAAAAATAAAACAAACGACAAAGAAACTCAAAACTGTGTTTGCAATGTGTGAAAATAATTCGGATTAAGAATCATTAGACTTTGAGGAAATTTGGTATATCATAAAATTGACACAGAAATCGTTTCAACCGTGGCAGTTAATCGCCGTAGAAAAAAAATCGGATTCAGAATAATTCGGCGTGGAAAATATCAAGCTTTTGGCATTTTACTGGGATTTACGTGAAACACTATTTGAAATCCACTCTTTAGTACTAAACAATAATTTAGAAACATTTTGACGTTTAATAGTCACCCGTCATGAATTAAACTTGTAAACACAACTGTTTAAAAAATTGTAATGAAACTGCGTGTGCAGCCCAAAGTGGGAACAAATTAATACAAAAGAAACATCAGAATGATTCGGTGCAAAACAATGGTCCAGAAGTTCTTCAGACCAGTTTATATTTTTAATAGAAGACAATTGGCCGCACTGTAAAGTTTGTTATATGGACAAGTCAATTTGACAATTCGGCGTAAAAATAATTCAATAAAAGAAACGAAAAAGAAGATTACCATTTATTCTTACGGAAAAAATTGATCTGCTTCGGCGCAGATAAGATTTTTCAAAAAAAATTATTCACGATAGTAAAATTCGGAACCGAAATAATTCAATACGGCGATAATTCGGCGCTAAAATGATTTGATGCAAATGTAAACAAAAGTGTTAATGTTTTGGCACACAAAAGAGTATGGAATTTGGCACGAAAAAAAAAATCAGTAAATAAAAATATATATCGAGGTAAAAAGTAATCCGAATAAAATACGTTTTGGTATTGGGAGAATTTTTATATAGTAACAATTCGGCCGAGAAAAAATCTAATTTAGAAGTAATTCAAACGGCATGAAATCCATTGATTCGGAGACACTTTTGGGTGAATGAATTCCAAGAATTCGGCACCGTAAAATTCGGCCTACAAGTAAATTTTTAAACACATGAATTCTGATCCGAAAAATGCATAAATTTCAGCCGGAAAATATCCTGTGTCTGACAAAGGAAGGCAACCGAATAAAGATAATAGATTTCGGATTAGCAAGACAGTACGATCCACGTAAGAAGATGCAAGTTTTATTCGGTACACCGGAGTTCGTCGCGCCGGAAGTAGTGAACTTCGATCAAATTGGTTTTGGCACGGACATGTGGAGCATCGGCGTCATCTGTTACGTGCTGTTAGTCCTAATTCATATAAGTACATTACTATATACAATTAAAATATAAATATATATAAATGTGAATAATAAATTTTAAATTTCTATATCTCTCATTTATGAATGAAAAACGATGAGTGAGTTTGAATGATGATGTCAGGCAATTAATGAGAACTCGAAAAACCTCGTTTTTTTTCTTGGCTCAAACTCATCGCGATAATGAATTTATGCAAAGATTCCCGGTCATTGAATCGTTCTAAAGTTTTTATTTTTATATTTATTTTTTTTACTGCCCAAAATAGACTGTCCGGTCTTTCACCGTTTATGGGTGACACTGATGTCGAGACGATGGCCAATGTGACCATTGCCAAATATGATTTCGACCACGATGCCTTTGCCGATATATCCGAAGACGCCAAGGACTTTATACGTTGTCTTCTCGTCAAGGACAAAGAGTAAGTTTCTTGTTTATTTATTGTTTATTTCAAAAGAATATGGAAAAAAAAATTCAAATAGGTTTTCAATTTATTGTTCAAGAGTAATGATCTAACTTACCATATTGAAAAAATGTAAAATTTTAGTATTTAAAAAGCCCGAATTGAAGGGAACAAAAAGCAACCGTTAGCCAATCCGCTTTTGTGTCTTTCGTATCAATGTAGAAATGACAATCCTTGTAAAGAGTATTTCCCCACATATTTGACGTGACTCATCACTGCACGCTGCACTCAGATCGACAGCCAAATACAAGTGAATATAAATAGTCATCATCGTCCTGCCATAAAAAGCCTGTAAAAGTTACGACGCACATCGCGAGCAAGAAAATTCCCACGCAAACTCCCAAAAGACCGATTGAAAAAAAATTAAAAATAATAATTTATGAAAAAAGCTGCAAAGAACTGTTTTTTTAGGAGACGTTAAAAAGTTGAGAATAAAACAAACGAGCGCCGATGAAAAAATTCGGTATTCGGTTTCCAGCATGTATTCGCCTCGACTATCCAAAAATATATTAACGCAGCCGAAAGACACACAAGATAAATAATGCAAACGGCGATCCGAAAAGTATCGTCAAAAATCCAATGGGCATGAAAAAAAAGAAGTTTTACATCGGAGATTCATGGAACGGCTAGGAAACTATATAAAATAGAGAATAAATGAATGAAAACTGAATCTGAAGAGAACCTTAAGCTGGGTGAATCTGACTATTTGCAGAAAGCGTTCTACGGCCACGATGTGCCGTCAACACCGATGGCTGGTGCCGAAGACAACAGTTCCGAAGAAGTCAAAAGTGGCGAAATCAAAACCCAGCGTGGAAGTGAAGCAAAAAAAGCAGGAAATCAATCCGAAACCGAAGGCAACGAAGCCACCGAAGCCAACAAAATTGGAAGATACGGACTTATTGAAGGCGAGCAGTTCGAAGGAGGAACTTGACGTAGCAAAGGACAATTTGCGAATGTTCGTGGAACGTTGGCGAGAACATCCGAATTCGCCATATTCTCTGGACGCGGAGGCTATAGTACGCGATTATCCACAAGTAGGATCAGACGACAAGCAAGATTTAACAGGCCGTACGGAGAACAATAATCTGGAATTGATATCCTTGCGTGGTCAAAGTCCATCCCCTTGCGGCAGCGTATGTAGCACATCGTCTGAATTGTCAAGCGGTCTAAACCTTGAAGAAACTAATAGTATGCTTGCGGTACCAAACAGTATGGTTTGGGGTCTAGAACGTCGAGCATCCGAAGGGAATTCTGCAGTTACCGGTCACCGTAGAGATCAAGCTGCGCAAATAGTTTTGGCCGAAGAGATAATAAAGTTATCGGAACATCTCCGTAATTTGGCAACGGTGAGAGCAAGCGACCAGCTTCCAGCGGTAGATCCGAATTCGAATGAACCGAAAGGTCCGATGTTGAAGGAGTCTCGAAACCAGCAGAAGGAAAAGATAGAAAAGAAACCGAAATCCACGAAAGCAAATGGGTTGGATTCGGAGGATTCGGCAAAGCAAAAAATCACTACGGCCGCAGTATCATTCGCTAAAAACGGCCAGGAGAATAACGAGATTTCGGAAAAGTTGTCCAACATCACGAGACAGCGAAAAATTAATGGTACAACCTTCAACGGTAGCCGTAGTTATGAAAAAACTAATAATAGCGTCACTAGCTTTAGCCTCAGAAAGACTTTCAATCAAAGTCGTAAATTTGAAGAAAATAACACTTCTGGGACAAGCTCTAGTTACGGAAACATTAGCGAAGAGAAAGTTACGGATGGGCTTAACGTTTCTAAGGAGAGCCGCCCGAGGGTTACTTGGAAAATCGACAACGAGGAAGATCGGCAACAACTTAATACAGATAGACTCGTCAGTAACATGGAAGCCTCGAACGATGAAAACAATTCGAATAATCGTGAAATGGATCTAATTCCACCCTGGCGACGCCCTCGTACCATACACCGTTTCGGCGAAACCTGTCGTGACGTACCAAGGATATCAAATTTACGTGACATTCACAAGAATCTTAATCTCGACGAACCCACCAGCACGAAAGATCTTTTATTGCATCTTCTGGGCGAATGGGACGATACCACTCGACCTGGTGGCATTGGCCGAAAATCCATCAGCGTTGATTGGTGCGGTGAAGAATCCGTAGCGAGAAGATCAATGAATTCATTAGCCGAATACTTCCAATCAGAACAACAGAAAACGCCATCGTCTCCTGTTACGAACAACCCTGAATCCACATCGTCGATACATCGTTGAAAACAGACTTTATTATGTTAAAATCTACGAGCCCCACGATATTTAACAATTTTTCTGTTTCATTTTTTTTTTTCGATATCTGATGCTGTTTCGAAGTATTTCGATCCGAAAGAACTTTTCACTGTACTTTGTTCAGGCTGAGACGCATGCAATTGTAAATATAACACAATAAAAATATATTGAGATACATTATTTAAGCCACTCGCGATATTAAACATGATGAAGACTTGATTAAAATATATAAGTATCAAGCAGCGAGGCAGCGGCTGAATGCTCAGTATTTAAAAAAATCAAACGAAATCGTAATAGCCAGCGCGAAACTAAACGCCACCACACTCTTGTACAGAGTTTCCCCACTAGAGTAGTTCTTATTTCGGGTCTTTTCGAAATATTCTGCGCACGAGGCGGAAAAACTTTGCACAAAAATCATGGAGACTATAGGGAAGGAGTCAAAACTTGGCCTCCTGGCGTGGCCCCAAAAATGTCGGCGAAACGTAGTTCCTCCAAGCGGCGCTGCTGTTTTAAGGACGTTTCGGGCATGCGCATTACGTACACGGCTGATCACGCGCCAAAAGCTAACAGCTGATGAGAGTCGTTTACTGAACCGATATAAACAATCCGATAAATTTGATATACTTCGAAATTCAAGGATGTTTCTTGCCTAAAGAGATTCGAGATATCATTAATGAATTCAAGTTAGGCAGAAGGTTATAATTGATAATGAAAACAGGAAGACAAAAATCAGGGTTAAAAACAACTTAAATACAATTTGACTTCTTACAATTTTATTATGACGTATGGTCTATGGAGTAAGACAGTAGTCTCGTAATGGGAGGACAAGGGTTCAATTCCGCAGGGACAAAGTTTTTTACCTCTCGAAAACTTTTTTTTTAACTTTTTTTTTAAGGTTCCACCGTCTGGTAATCGAGATATTCAGTGTTTAAAATCGCAACTTTAACATGAGGTCTTATGAGAAGTTACGAAAAAAGACGATTTTTTACAATGAATAACTCGATTTCTAGACGGTAAAACTTTCTCAAATTTCATCTACAGTTGTGTATTATTGTTAAGAAGGTTCATACGAATTTTAAACAATTAAACTTGGAATCGAACGCATGAGAAACGATCGAACCTCCTTAAATTTCACTTCTACAAGATGATTTTTAATAAATTTCATTTTTCTCGCTAGCTTTTTTTTTCTTGGAATTGTACAGTTGAAATTTATGTATATATGATGAGCAATGATAAAAAATTGATATCTACAAAATTTTAACAAATTCACGAAAATTACGGTAACTTTTTTTCCACTCGAAGCTGGGACCACAGTCACCGCTCACTCTCTTTGTGGAATTATCTTCAAATTTGTAATTCATGTTTTCCATTCATAGTCTTTTTTTAAAAACATGAAAAATTTTTAAATAAAAAAAATGATGAAAAATTGAATTTTGCACTTGGCCTTCCTGAATAAATGATTTATCGGAATGTAATACGGCCTATAACCTACTCTGATTACTTGCGTATTTATTTTTTTATATATACCTTCGCTGTAAAACATCATTTTTTATGAAATGATTTTATGAAATATATTTAATCGCCGCCATGACGGTCAGTTTCATCACGAAGCACCAATTGTATCACTATATATTATGCGTTCTTAACTACAATGCGACGCCTATCGGTCGTTCTTGACACCAGCGTTTCCCGACAGATTTGGGACGCATTTGATACTACCGCAGTATAGGAAGTTTGGACTCCTTCCCTATAGTCTCCATGACAAAAATATAAAAATAAGAATGCGAAACTTGCAGCTAATTGGTCAAGTCAAAGGACGGCCTTTGAGACAAGAAACTTTCTCATGGAATTTAAGGAACATATCGAGCGGTTTCTTGGGGTCAAGAGAAAGCTTAAATAAAAAAAATGTTGCGAATTAACCTGCTTTGTGTCGAATATTCACATTTTTCAGTGTGATTGTTTGTAATTTGCCACAATCGAGCTAAAAAAATTTGTTTGAAACGTGAAAATTAAAGAATGAGATCCTGAACGACTCGGGAGTCGTAGGAAAGTGAGGTTAGGTTCGACGCCAAGCTCATCAGCTGTTGCGCGTGATCATGCCAAATATTTCAATTCCTGGCTTGACTGGGAATTAAATCTTTTCTGTATCGTAATGCTCGATCTACACGGTGAAGTTCCATTGTTCTGTTTCGACTTCGAAACACAACTTTAACGTGCTGGAACTTTAAGACTTGTATCGCCGGAGATGTCCCATTTTTTTTTTTTTGTGGAATATGATTCAAACTTTCAAAACTATTAGAGATAGAGCAGGAAACTATGGAATAAATCGTCGAGAGCGTAAAATTTTCTACAAAAAAGCTCCCAAAGGCACTTTTCTATCTTCCATACTTCAGTTTTGAGAGCGGATCGAAAAAATTTCCGGAACCTTTCGAAAACTTGGAGATTTTTTTGATGAGCCATTATCAGGATTAAATGAGTGAAAATCAGAACAGAATATTATGAATAATTACTTACCGGACTTTGTGATCCGAAACTTGGTTCTGAACTCACAGTTACATTTTGGATCAGTCGTTTCCTTGGACACCCTGAGACCTATTCCGATATGAGGCTTTTCCAATTATTTTCACGTTAAAAACCGTCTCGCAGAGATACGGTTCGAGAACACATTACACAAACATTTAACGACAATTTACCCAAAACAATGTTATTTTTTCCGTTTTGTTATCACGAAAATCTAAGAACGCGTCAACTGGACGGTAACCGTTTCAATCGCCCCCACTATACAATTGATCACGCCATATAGTGCGCGGGAAAAGTGGGGAGAGAAGCTGCGCGAGCTCAGATCGCGCAGTGGTGGGGGTAGCCCGCGCGGCAATCATGTGTCAGCCACCCAGCCGCACAGACCCTGTAAGCGAACCAGCGCCAACGGAATCCCTGCAGTAATATAAACGATCGTACCGTTGGCTGCTGTTCAACTATTTGTTTTGAGAAGTTCACTCCGCATTATTTCATAACAATATATGAAAAAACGAAATAAAATAAACTTTTTTGTTCGAAACTTCAATGATTTTCCTTATTTATGTGTATCGGAAATGAATGAAAAAAATCTGAAAATAGACGTAGAATGAAAATACGTTCACAATTTTATAATTCTTGATTTTACGACAAGAATCTGATACTGAAAACTGTACAACGAAACGTTGAAAGCAAAAATATAATGAATGCACACGTGAGAATTAATCTACAAATGTATTAATTCAAAGGAAGACATGAAAGCGGTTTTGGCAATTTTATAAAATCATTAGCTATGTCATTACTTTAATTAATTCGAGGGCTCACATACAAATATAGGTCGAATATTGATTGGTCAATAAACCTCTATTCCATAATGTCGACCTTTATATATTTGTATTTTTGCAAAAGGCAATCGTTGTATCTCGAAAACTCAACGACCTAACGACTCTGGCTCGAGGTTTTATAGTTTTTTAAAATTAATAAATGAAATAACGACTGTTTTGGCAAATTCTTGGCCTGTGAGTTCAAATATCCGTCATATTTTGCGAAAAATGTATTTGAAGAAGGTCTAGTTCTATGACGAACTAGTTTATACGTAAGCCCTCATATTAATAGTAAATTTGAAGGATGACAAAAGATGAGGAAAATTCATTGCATGTGTATATAACTACATAAACTTCACAGAAAAAGACCGGGAGCCGGTCAACTGTTGGAGCATCGATGGCTGGCCGCGGCACTTGAAAATCCAATATCAAAAGTCAGGCTGAAGCGTTACGTCATCAAGAAGCGTTGGGTTAAGGCAGTAAACGCAATATTGGCTCTCAATCGAATGGGAGCTCGTATAAACGTCGATCTTTTATAAATCAATGATTAATTCGTACGTAAAAAGAGTTAGAAAAACTTTCTATATCGACTTTTTAAACTCCGAACGGGCTTCTGCATCCTCAACAATCAAGATTTATAAGAGAAAAAAAAAAATCATAATAAAAAGTTCATTCTCAGACGAAAAGAGGGCAATTGTTTGTATTGTGTTGTTTGTACAACTGATGCGGTGCCCAACAATTTAATTACAAATGTGACCGTTTGACGATGTATAAAAATACTAATCTCGTGACACTCGTTGCTTTTATTTATATCGATTATATTTATGTGTTGTGTATATAAATATATTATTCATCTAGTATACACGTTCCGATGTACACATTGCATAACGATTATTCAAAAGTACATCACTTTTTTCGTCATGTATTGCACGTGACCGAGGGTAAAAAGATATACAAAAACGATACGAGCAGGAGAATTCCTGTATAGATTCACGTGGACAATATACAGAGGGTTGAAAAATGATGAAAACTTTTTTATAACCATAAATTTAAAAAAGATAATAACTCTATGGAAAGATAACAGCGAATTACACTGTTCGTTGTACTTATAATAACATTATACTCTTTTAAAAGTTTTGGATTGACATCTAGTGGCTCGAGTCGGAAGCATCAGAATGTTGCACAAACTTCGGAACGTTAGGTACTCTGACGAAACATATTATTTTTCGGTCAACTCGAGCTGTCAAGTGCTGCTGATATCGCTGCTGCGGTCGCCGCACGTAATTTTTTTGTATTCCGAAGTCGAGTACACTCCGATCTAATACGATGTAAATTCCGTGATCGTCGTTGACGCCTGCTGTCATTTTTTCATCAACTAAACCATAAACTATCTATTGTTTGGATTTTAATAATAACTAATAACAATATCGTTCGTAAAAAAATTCTCTGTAAAATATCACCAAATGTATTTAACAGTAGGGAACGTCAATTTTATTAAAAGACTGGCTATTGCATATGTGTTTCATGCAAATTTGTGTAGGTTATAAAGTGCATCGACATTGTTTTTTTTTCTTTGTGTCAACCGTGTCGGAGAATAAATGAAATCTATTCGAAACGAAATCGAGTTCGTTTTTTTTCTCTTCCCTTTCAGGGGATTCGAAAACAACAAATTACGTAACAAAAGACGACAATTTTTAGACTGATAGCGATTTTTCATCACTTTCAAATATCAACGAAATGCTTTTCGTATTGTTTACGCTACAGGTAAGACAATGGAAGAAAATTAAGAATCAATAAATCTTCAAAATTTTCCTTAACATTTAAAATGCTGCCTTTTTTTTTACCACCGAGATTTTGCAATAAATCCAATTGCATTTTCCTCAGTTTCAAAACAAAATTTGCACAAGCATTTAGGACAAAATTATCCAAACGATGATCGAAAATTAGTGTTTTTGTCAATGCTGCCATTTATGCAAAAATTGTGATGTTGTGTGAAACCAAGCAGCATTTATTTTATACTAAAGTTACATTTCCTAACGAATTATAATAAGAACGATTTTTTAAGATTTGTTTGAGAAACAAAAAGAAAAAACGAAAAAAAAAAACAAAAAAATGTCAAAAATCCATAAACAAGTAAATTTTGATCTATTCTTCGATTCTTTCAGATGTAAATGCATGTTGGAAAATAAATTGATCAATGAGGAGTTTCAGAAGCGACACGAAAGCAAAGCAACTGATAAAAAATGGCTAGGAGCCAAAAGTATGGGAATGAGAGTATTGACGTACTGAGAAAAGGATGTTTAGACCATTACGACCCGGTGGCTTGCGGTCGTATTAGTACTTTAATTGTAATCGGTGGAATAACGTTATTTTTCGTTCTACTCAAAATTGTGAAATATCATGCTTACAAACATTCCCGGATGCATCATTATCTCATTTTTTATGTTTCCGCAATTCAGTGTATATTGTGGTGAGTTGAAAATAAATAACAACAACGCAATTGCAATAGACTACGACTCTATAAAAATAAAATTGAACTAAATAAAATTATCCGACAGAAATAAGATTTTTTACATGAGATTTATGACTTATTCAAGATTATTTTCATAAAATCGTGAAAATGTAACTGTTTTCTTGTAAACTGAATAAATTTAGTACGTGAAAACGATAAAAAGAAAGTTGCACTTCACGATTATAAATTTAATGAAATTCGTCGACTTTAACAGGATGTATACTTATAAATTTTCATTTTACAGCATCTTTGATTCCATATTTGGGACGCGGCATCCACAATTGGATTTCACAACATATTACATTAAGTTGTTACACTTTACTGTAATATGTCATTTCTTTTGTTCATCCGCTGCTAAAAATCGTCATCGCGATGACATTATTCAGCATGTCGTTAATCCAATATTGGGTCTTTATACTCTTTACCTTACCGCTGTTATACTCATGGGAATGGTTGATATCAGCAGTACATGGACTCAGTGCTTTCGTAAATATTATTTTTAACAATCAATGTTAATAATTTATTAACAATTATTTATCATTCATCACTCAAAGTACACTAAATTTTTTATTAAGTAGAGAAATGGATAATTTTTTACTTATTTTCTTAGATGTCATTAAATCAATTATTTTAATCCGAGTTTTTAAACTTCAACGTTTAAAAAAAAATGATTCTTTGCAGTCATAGCCAGTTGCATGAATGTTTTTTTGTCAAAATTTATTTTCTTCCGTAAATATTTTGGAAAGAGAAAAAAAAATATACTAAAAATGAAAAAGACACTTTTTTCTATAATTGTCTTACGCTCTCTTTGATTTTCTTTTTTTTTAATAGTTTGTTTAATTTTCAGGTCCTTACTGGTTAATGCTCTCCGGCGCTGATTTCACAGTCGTGCAACTCTTTGCCGCGGTCGCCCTTTACCTGACTTACGACAGCAAAAGATCAGCCATATCGGCGCTCGTATTACCAACGATACGATTTGAAACACGAGATATTTGGCTGATCGCTCTCGCTTTTGAAATTTCAGCTGTCGTTTCGGTTTTATTCGACAGTTTTATGATATTCGGTGAGTAATTTTTCGCATTTATTTTCTATAAGATTATTTAATATTTCTTCCATTTAACAACAATTTTGCATTATTTTTACAGTTGGTAAAGAAGAAACGGGTTGTAGCGGTGTCTACAATCACGTACAAGTTTATTATAGTCTACTCATAATAATAATCACTATACTCAAATATTTATTACCAACGTGGACGCTGCTCGGTGTTTTTAAACCGATTCGCGTCAAATCCAGACCATCCGAAGTTGGATTGACATCCCATTACAACCTGGTAAAGTTATTGCCATTTTTTATGCCCAAAGCCTTATATTTTAATATAAAAAATATATAAAAAACAAACACTGATTACGATATTAAATTAATTGCTCTTTACGAAGAGAATAAACGCTAACAAAAATTTTAGATTAAAAGAACACCTGTAAATAGTCAAAAATTAAAATCTATTTGAATGCTTTTTGACAACACTATACGAGATGCCGATCGTATTCGAATATTGAAAAACAAACCTTCCAATTTTTCAAGTAATTGAATCATTGGTTGGGAAGTAACGAAATATTAAAACTTTACAAACGTTTTTTTTTTCAGTTTTAAATAAAACGTTTGAAGTTAAACAAAATAGCAAACTTTTTTTTTTTTTTTCAATTTTAAATGAAACGTTTGAAATTAAACAAAATAGCTATTGTATTGTTGACTGAGTGACATTTTTTGTTTCACATTCAAGGATCGCACGTGCGAGAATCAATACCGACGAATATTATTTTCTCCGAATCTCGGTACGTCAACGTCATCGAATCATGCAGCGATACCATATCCCAACGATTCTCCTCTGTACGGAAGTTTCGGTGATTTTTCGTACACCGACAGTTTGTCAGATATTTCGCCAACGATAGCGAATCGTTGGAGTCTCGATGAGGATGTCGATTTGGTTGACAAACGTACTTCCGGTGGTGTCGATCAATTGAAAGAAACGATCAATGGCAAATTCGCCGTTGGTTATAACCGAACGAACTACGAAAAAACGGTCAAACTTTCTGACGATAAAAATAATGACATTAGCAATGCTCAAACGAATTGTGATCTCACGACTATTAACGAAGAAAGCCATAGCATGGCTGAAAGTCCACAAATATAGAAAAAAAAAAAAGAAATAACGAATTAACATTAAAAATCATTTGAAGAAAGCAAAATGAAGAAAGAAAAAAAAAAACGTGCCTTGCTCAATCGATTCTAAGTCAAACCGAACCTAGTCGATCGAACAACAACGAGATTTTTGTGTAATTTTTAAGTAAGGAAATATTATTGAGTGTTCAAAACGTGATTAAATGTGTTTTTTTTTTGTTTTTTCATTTTTATTTCTTTTAATAATGATAACAATAATGTAAATAATCGATGAAATTATTTGACGAATTTTCTTGATATTGAAAATTTTCATAATTTTCGCACGTGCGTTTTTAAAAGGCAATAATTTTTTTCTTTTCTTTTCAACTGTATAATTAAAAAATTATATATCTACGTTATTTTAGTGCATCGATTATCAGAAATGTGTCCGTGTGACATTAAATACAACAAAAATACGAAATTAACAAGATTTTATCGCTCCTCTGATAACTCATTTATTTTATTGGGATGCTCAATCCTCAAGCCAGGAACTAACGAAACTGCGCATGAATCATTCATTTAATTTGAGAGGAAACAATAATTCTCATAATGATAATAATGAAAATCTCACGTTGAGATCTCGAGTAATTTGAAGAAATAATTTTTTTTTGAATACAAGAAATTGACCAATGTTTCAAGATAGACGAAAAGTTGAAAGGTCAATGTCTCGAATACATTTTTTAGAATTTTTTTTTCTTCACGTTACAAAAAACTGATTGATTGGTTTTTTTTTTTGCAAATTGGAACAGAAAAGCAGTAATGATCATCACATTGTTTTTTTTTTTTTCGATATATTCATTTTTGTATTTCTTACGTTAATTGAAGAAGATTTTTCATTGTAATAATGAATGTGCGTCGATATATTTGGAAATGAGTGTACTTGCTCGGGAATTGGACTTGAAAATTTGAGTTTGTGTTGGTATCGAGTAGCTTACAAAGCAATACGTTGTTCCGATGATATCTTTGTTGTTTCATTTGTACTCGAAAACGAGAAATAACAATTTACGTTTAAAATAATAATTGAGATGTTTCGAAAGGACGAGGGAGAGAAAAAGACAAACAGTTTGAATGTCAAATGAAAAGAGAGATATTTATTGGACGGAGAGAATATGGAGATAGAAGCGGCGGGTCGTCGACAAAATCATCCGATCGTATATTTATCTTATTATTAAATCAAGGAAATATTCCAATGACGCGGTTGCCTCTCTCCGCGAAAATATTCAACTAACGATAACAATGTTTCGCCCTCTAACGTAATATTTTTGGCCACAAAAAACAAAATATTTTTCAGAATACTAAAAAAAAGAAAAAAAACAAGAACTTTTGCAGTTAAAATTGCGATGATCGAGACTAAACGTCATCGGATAATTTTCTGCATAATTTTTCAATTCCTCATTCCAAAAATAACAAATATTTCTTTTTTGTTACGTCAAATTTACAGAAATTGAGGAAAAAAAGCGATTGGCCCGCCTATCTCATGTGTTCTTATCTTATCCCAAAATCTGGAACTTTAAAAACGGATGATAAATTCCGTCACGCTATTATTCAATGCCATATTTATTTATTTTTGTATGTTTTCATTGCTTGTATATATTCTTTTGGCGTCGCGTGAGCGAGAGGATTAAAAAATTCAAATTATATGAATTTTTTAGAAGACACACTTCGTGTAAGACTTTTTAAACGTCGTTGAAATAATGACGAAAAATCAGGGCGTGAGGAGGAGAGATTTAGTCGATCGAAAATACGATCCAAAAACATATGAATTGCTCTAGTAATATTCATGAAGTTCCCTTATCTTCCATAAGAGAATAAACGACCATTTTATCACTTATTCCTCAAACCTTCCCTCCCCCCTTCGTATTTTCTCTTCTTCATCCTTCTCGCGTCACATATTCCCTCCTTTTACTGTTAAAACCTGTTGCAATCGTTTTGATATTCTCCCCTCACTCTCATGTTTCGATCTTAAATACACATATATGAGACATTCCAAGCACAATCGACAAATATGGATTATTAATTCAAGTTTAAAGGGTTACACACGTCGAGTGTTGACAAAAATTACAATCTTAGGGGAATATTTTTTTTTGTTTTTCAAGATTCGCTCAAACAAAAATATTAATGAATGTGTCGATTACGATTTATCGATCGATCTTTGAGTTTTGAGACATTCCAAACAGAATCGATAAATATGGATTATTATTTTAGTCTTAAGGGGTTTCGTACGTCGAGCGTTAACAAAATTACGTATTTTAGGGAGATGTTTGATGATGATGAAATGATTTATTAAAACAAAAATATTACAAAATGCGTCGATTAAACGTTATCGATCGATCCTTACGGTGTGATGCAAAGTTTATGTCAAATACCAATTGCAACTAATTCAATATACGATTTTCGACGTTCTTAATATCGCCAGAAATAAAAAGAAAAACGATTCTCTTCATCGCTGGCACAATCGAAAGGATTTTTGTAAAATAGTTTTGTTGTTACAGTCACCGAAGCCAAATTCCATTATAATTACAAAAAAGTTACGAATAAAAAAGCAATTTGAAGCAGTTTTAAATTCGGTAGACGTTTTGTCTTAACCATGAGAATGTTAGGAAAAACAATTCCAAAGAAACAATGACAAGCTATGAAGAAAATGCTTGTAAAAAAATTCGTCGAATTATCGCGCTGACTGTCGCTCGAAAAATAGTTTCTAGGAAAACATGTTTGTCTTTATAACATTGTCAGAGGAACAATTTTTTGAGTTAACTTTTTGTTATGTTTGAAGACTTGAAAAATGAGAAAAGATATTTAAAAAAAAGAGAAACTTTGGGACGAATGAAACACCCGAAGCCTGCGCTTACATCTGTCAATTTGGTGCGAACAATGAGGATAAAAAATGATGATACAGGTGTCGTAACAATCGAAGTCTTATAGACGCCCGAGCTTCACTGAATATTTGAGCGAACTTTTCGCTTGGCGCCACCTGTCGCCTTGCTGGCGAAGTATCAGATTTTTGGCTAAAATTTTCACGTACAACATTATTCGATGATTTATATTACGTTAATTACGTAGTTAATTATGTAATTGGACAATTGTTAGTTTGTTTCGTAAGGAAAAATCAGTAGTGAATTACGTAAAATTTAGTGTAAAATTATTAGAGACAATAATATTATTCCGATGCATATATCGATTTCGATTGGACTTGGAATGTCTCATATATTTATGCGATAATTCATCTTTCATATACGTCAATAAAACATACGCAAACAGTGATTACAAGAGGTTGGGGGACGAAGAAGGAATGAAGAGGGAGAGCGAAAAAGACAGAAAGAAGGAGAGAAAAAGAGAGACAAAGTTGACACCTCCTTCTTTACACAACTCGACTCTTCTCTCATCGGCTCTTTTGCCTCAAAAGTTTTTACATGTGTGTATTACATACTGATAATACGGGAGCACATGGGTATATATATATATAGACATTTGTATAAATGTATTTAAATTATACAAGTATATTGGTTCCTTAAGTTTCTTCCCCCCACCTTTTGCCTTCTTAAGGCGGTCCCCGGACGCTGATAAATAAAATATTAGTCGATAGTGAATTCAAATTCATTATTCGTGAACGATCGAACGAGGGAAATTGACACAAGTGAACCGCCGCTCATCCGATCGAGTTCCAATTTTATTACTTCTTTATTTATACACATAAACGTTTTCAACGCCGCTATATAATTTACTCGGTTTTTTTTTTTTTCGTAAATATCTTATAGATTAAAAACGCTTATTGATTTTTATTTTTCATAGAAAGTTCCATTTCCGGTCGCTTCGAAATTGACCGTTAAATAAGCCGGATTAAAAATCCGGGCAGCGTCGTGTCAGTGAATACATAATATTAAAAATCGCAGTGCCATTTTTATTCTCGAATCGATCGCAGCTCGATTTGACTGTGACTATTTGAGCAAAACAGTTTTTTATTGTGGATGAATTGATTGACGAACTGCCGTTTGATAACAGTAGTTGAAAACATTCTCACGTTGGGCTGCGGATAATGAGCGACGTGTTTCGCGCCCAAATAAACAAAAGTGCGTGTCTATTTTTCTGAACGATATTGTTCCGAGAATCATGGTTCATTTAAAACGCAAGGTAATTTTATTTTCATGCATTTCTTTTCAACTCTCATTTATTTCGATAATTGTTCGTGCATTCATGAATTCTCATGACTTCCGGTTTAACCGAACGCGCCATCTGTCAGTCGCTCTTTGTACTGCTCTCTCGTAACTTATTTTTCCAATCTCTGAAGCGAGATAACAATACAAAATTTCTTGAATCAATCAAACTTTGTTAAACTAATTCCATTGGCTTATTTGTTGTAATGTTTTATTTTTATTTCGATAATATTTAACTTAATTCTCAAATCTCGTATTATTCACTGAGTAGAGGCAACTATTTCTGTTTTTCGTAACATAGCCGTTGAAAATTTTAGGTTATTTCGTGTGAATATTTCATTTCGATGATTGTGTTGTAAAAATCTAATTTGACTGTTGCTGTGCAGTAAAAAAAAAATAAACAAAATCGTAAAACGTCCATGCGGAGAAGTTTTCAGAGACGGTTTTACAGTTGCTTTTTGTTTTTGATTATTTCTCGTAACCTATAGAGGATCAAAAAGAAAACATTGGACAACAAACGTTGTATCAACATTTAGTACGCATTGCCATACGGTTGACTTTTTCGTATTCATTCTTTTGTATAGCAACTACTATCATCCAACTGACAATAGCGTTTATTGGTAGTTATTTTTCAGTAATTAATACCGAAGGATTAATTCGAAAGTATTTTTTAAAAGATTTCTGCTTTTTTTTTTTTATATTCCGTATGGCTGCCCTGATCCACTAGTGTGGAATGAAAAAAACTACTAACATCCACGTCCGTTGCCTAATATCTAATCACAATTTTGATAAAGCAAACATGAAGTCTTCTGATCATCGATCTTTGGAGCCGTTGATAAAAATGAACTGCGTTTTCGTCACTTTACTATTTTCGAATGAATTTTGCGACGTTGGACTTCCGATTTGAATTTTCGGCGGCAGTTAGAAGGTCAAAGGGGCATCACAACGAAAAAACAAAACACTGAAATGTATTCCGGATTGTTTACGTTTGACAATGAGAGAAAATAAGAATTTCGTCGTTCGAATATAAATTTTTATTTCTTCACGCGCTCGTGTCACGTGACTGCAGAATTTACGCGGGAAAATTTTCGATCCAACATGACAATCAATACAAATACATAGTTAACTTCCCTTCCGCTGTTTGTGAACGAAACGCACGATGTTCGGGAGGTTAATTAATGTCTCCACCAAAACTTGGTCCCTCACCTGCGACTCAAACATTTTTTTACAACGCTAATCGTTCGCCTCTCGTTTGGCGGTGATTCTTGGATATAATTAACGTTCGTTGAAAATTGCGCGGGAGGTTGGTCCAGTGGATAAGGGCTCGGGCTCCCAACTCGTGGGTCACGGTTTCGATTCCCAGGGCAAACACCAATGAGACAAAGAAACTTATTTCAAGTTTTTCTATTGCTATCCCGGACTCCACATCCGTGGTAAACAATTCCGCGTTTAATTTGGACCTGGATCTGTATTTAAATTTGCCAGCATGGAAAATAAAAATTTAGAGACTAACGTTGAGGCCATTCTTAATTTTTATTTGTTAACGTTACCAACGATATTTTTTAAATAAAATATTGAACGTCATGGTAAATTTATTTATTTTTTCATCCCAATAGACTAATTATTGGTTTGGAAAAAAGTTCGATAATACAACTGTCCAAAAAGATTATGTTTTTTTTTTTTTTTTTTTAAGTACGTATTAATTAGACGATTTCAATCATGTTTTTTGCGAATACATTTCTTTTGCACGTGCTCACTCTCTTCATGCGTTTCACGTGTTTAGATTTTTTATTGTTTTTGTTGAAACATTACCAAAGCCACGAAAATAAAAATATATTTAAAATCTCTTTATTGTAATTTATAAACTTGAACACTTTCTAGAATCGATTATTTGGAGTTCAAATATTTTGGATAATTATTGACAAAATTTTGACTTTAATATTAATTATTAATTCGTGACATTTTCTTAGGTCTTGTCCCGGGGAGGTTTACTCAGCCAATTACAGCAGACCATAAGATTTAGTTCGTCTCTTAAAATTCAAGACGAGGAACAAATACCATCCGAACGTTCTTTCAAGGTATTTTCTTAGCAAAATTTTTCACAATCATTTAATAATTTGAATCAATCAAAGATATTGATACGAAATAATAATGAAATGATAATTTATAACAAATAAAATAGTCAATTAAATCAAATAATAGGGAAAAATTAATTATTTTTTTTTTTTTTTCAATTTTAGTATTCAGATTTATCAGTTCGTTTTGCTCCGCCGCAGCTTCTCCAACCAAAACCTAATGTCAGTGATCTTACTTTTGGAAAATACTTCACAGATCATATGCTTAAGATATTTTATTACGAGGCATTAGGTGGCTGGCAAGCGCCCTCAATAACACCCTTTGAAAATCTCGTGCTTCATCCTGCTGCCAAAGTTCTTCATTATGCAGTTGAGGTAAGAAATTCATTACCGATTTTCTACATAATATAAAAAAACGAGTGTAGAAATATGGATAAAAAGTATTAAAAAGTATTAGAAAATGGACGTTTCTACTCAACTGAAAATTAACAACTTTTTCAACATTCTCAACAAAAATTATCAATTTTTTCAACATTCAACTCTTCATATTCGAGTTTTTTTGTTCGTAACAGTTTTTCATTGAAAAAAATATAAAATTTGCAACTTAGAAAAAAGAAAGTTTACACAGCTCTCAAGGGAAACGTTTCAACATTTTCAACAAAAATTAACAATTTTTTCAACATTCAACTCTTCAAATTCGAGTTTTTTTGTTCGTAACATTTTTTCATTGAAAAAAAATATAAAATTTGCAACTTAGAAAAAAGAAAGTTTACACAGCTCTCAAGGGAAACGTCTCGGAGTATTATTTGACAATATTTGTGAAAAATAGCTTGAGACTTGTACGTTGAAAATGGTCCACTGTTTTGGAAAGTGATGTTTTAAGGAAAACAGTTGCCTCAACGGTGACGCGAGCACCTAAAACAAATACAATATTTTGACGGTTGTGTGGAGCAGCTGTTTAATTATTAGCAATCGTGTGATAACCACGAGAATGAAAGAAACATCGATAAGAAATCTATGTGCGATGTCGTTTTTAAAAAACGACGTAAAAAATAGAATTTATTATATTTTTTCAAGTTAAAACAAAACGCAAAGAATATTTACGATTGGAGTATTGTGATGCGCGAAATCGAAATCGAACGCGTCAACATCAATTCTAAATTGGCGTCCAACGATGTGAATTGTGCAAGAAAGAAACATTAGAAAAAATAAATAAAAATATGTTGGACGCCCATGATCGGGCATGATCTTGTGACATTTTTCCGATAACTTATCAAAGTTCGATGTCAAGATTATTATCGCACATGTGTAGTGATTCGATTAAAATAATTATCCCTCAATTTTTCTAGTCACAGTGTGCAGAATCATTGGAAATGACGAATTCAACAACTTTCCACACTTTTCATAGACACGGAGAAATTTTAATTAGAATTACGATCCATTGAATGATATTTCAATAAAAAAATAAAAATAATATTTAACAAAAATAAATTGTTCATATAACAAAATTGTACATCGAGAGCAATACAATGACGAACGGCAACTTGCAATTTTTACCATAGGAATTGTTGTATAAAGATATTTATTAAAAAATCACGATAAATAGATAAATGATTGGTATGCAGTTTGAAGAAAAAAAAAAACGAAGTGCAGTTAAAGAATAATCGAGAAAATTCGCCCTCGTTGAATGAGAGAGAAAACTACTCGGTCGAGAGTGTTTCGTTCAAAGTATATGCAAATAAATTCGATTATCTCGTTGAAAGAATAAAAATGTTTTTGCAGCTGCTTGAAAATACGTGTAAACCTCGTCATTGCGAGATATCAGTAGTTACGAGTCTTGACCCCCTGATATATTTTTAAAAAACTTTGTTTCTGCGTGTTCTCGACGTATTGTTAAAACGAAATTGAGCACGATTATTTCGATAATTGATAGATTTGTAATTTTTTTTTTTTTAAAGCTGTTCGAGGGAATCAAAGCGTATCGAGGCGTTGATGGGAAAATAAGGATTTTCAGGCCTGATATGAATATGGAAAGAATGAATAGCTCAGCTATTAGATCCGGATTGCCCACATTTAGCGGCCCCGAACTTATCAAATGTATTCAAAGAATCATCAGTATAGATCAAGAATGGGTACCACATTCCGAAGCATCTAGTCTGTACATTCGTCCAACCCTCATTGGCATCGATGTACGTAATCAACATTTTCACTCTAATATATAATTAATTTTTTTAAGTTTTATTATCACAATTTTCCATTTCTGGCTCTACATTTTGATTATTTTATTCTTCATTATATTCCATGTTTTTTGTTCTTCGATTTATTATTTTTTTTTCATCATTTTAGATTTATAATCATTAATGTTTTTTGTCTCAATTTCATAGCAAAACGATAAGGTTTTTCAAATTTTTTTCATTTATTAAATTGCTTCGCAATAATTATCGTTGTGAATACAATCAGCGATTGATGTATCGATGAAATAATGTAACGTCACTGATTCAATGCAAAAATATTGACATTCGATCGTACTTTAACAGAAAGTGATGCAAGTTACGTTGAAGTTTTCGAACAACTCTTATCACTCCGAAGTAGATTGGGAAAAAAACAATTTTCTTGCACATGGCATTAGATAATTAATATTATGTTCATTTATTTTTCTTGACATCAGTGATGTACGTATATTACGTGATTAAGGGGGAAAACAAGTACGTGGACTACGTCAAATTACGTGAAAAATTGTTACTCGAGGCAAGGGCAAGGGTCGAGAGCACGTGGTTTGACATTTTCCTTTCTTCGTTGGTGCTTTTGTGAAAAATTCAATAATCGTAAAATAACGTAGACATTAATTCGTATAGTGAAATGTTTATTTATTTTAGCCTACGTTGGGAGTCGCCGCGGCGGATTCGGCCCTTCTCTACGTTATTTTATCACCAGTAGGATCGTACTTCAAAAGTTCGAGTAGCGAAAAAGGAGTTTCTTTGCTAGCAGATCCTCGTTACACGAGAGCTTGGCCCGGTGGTTGTGGAGATGCAAAAATGGGCAGTAATTATGCACCAACGATACAGGTGCAACGCGAAGCCACGGAAAAAGGTTTTCAACAAGTTCTTTGGCTCTACGGCGACGACAATCAATTGACAGAAGTTGGCACGATGAATATTTTCATGGCTTACATCAACGACGATGGAGGTTCGTTAGAAAAAAAGAAAAAAAAAAACGAAAAAATAAATAAAAATATTTCAAAATAGTCAAAACTGTCAAATTGTAATTAGTAGCTTTCGATTTTTATATTTTCATATTTGAGCAATAATTTCCATTTTACAGATAAATTACAAGTGTCTAAAACCAAAAATTTGAGAGCTCTTAATGCAGCAAAAATGTCGATGTAAAAAAACACCAAAAACCATTCAATCTGCAGGTTTTAATATCGTAAAAATTTTAAACAAACTTAAATAATAATTTTTTCTCTTTATTTATTCTTTTGTAGAAAAAGAATTAGTCACTCCTCCTCTCAATGGTTTAATCCTGCCTGGAATTACAAGGAATTCGATTCTTGCGTTGGCTCGTGAATGGAATCAATTTCGAGTTTCCGAAAGAATAATCACCATGGGTGAAGTTCGTCGGTTACTTTCTCAAAAAAGAGTGAGTGCTGTTCCATCATTTAAATGTCAAAATCTCTTCAGTATTTATTGAAATATTTGCTAGATGACGAGCAATTGATAATTTCATTTGCTACATTTAAAAAAAATCGTAATTCGAACTAACGAATAATAATTATTCTCGTTTCTTTTAGTTGCTGGAACTGTTCGGTGCAGGAACAGCGTGTATCGTTAGTCCAATAGCAAACATCGATTTTGTTGGTGAGAATCTTCAACTTCCTACAATGCAACAAGAAAATGCTCTTTGGAGAACGTTTCTTAAGCATCTCTCGGACATACAATACGGTCATATACGAGACCATCCATGGGCACTGGAAATCGATTAATTTATAAGTTTATTAAGTCACGAGGAAGTGACAAAATATTGGAAAAAGTGGAAGTAACTTAACTTATTTTCTCGAGCTGTTAGAAAAAAGAGGAGCGTTTTATTATTTGGATCGAATCATGGACGAACCATGCGAAGGAAAATGAATTCGAAATATCTGCTCAAGATCGTGTACAGATTTTCATTTTTTTTTTTATAATCGTAAAAGAGTACCATGACCAAATAATCAAATGATATTCGCATAAAGTCCACCGACGAGCCTAATTTACATAATTTTCATTATCTATTTGACGTCAATGAAAAACGGTTGATTTTTATTCCAGAAATCTACGGTTTTTTTGTTGTTTTTTTTTACGACACTCGGCAGTGAGAGAAATCTCATTTTTTCAGCATGAAAAACTAGTAAAAATTATTCCCAACGAACAACCGATTTTCTAAATTTTATTTCCGATTGCCCGGACGAGTAACAGACGAGAGTTGTTCGTTCAACTGCTATCAGTTGATTATGAAACTTTCTTAGAGCCGAATGTTCGCGGTAATAGCAAAAGAATTTTTTTTTTTTCACCAAATAGTGAACTTTTAATCGTTTCTTTTTTATGGACTGACAGAAACGCTTGATTTTGTATTTTTTAGTTACACAGGATATCGGAGCAAAGAAAGAAAAAAAAAGAAATCCAATTGTTCATCCTGTGAAAATTGTGCGTAAATGTTTTTGTTGTTATTTTGTGCCCTGTGCCTGTCCTGCTTCTCATTACGGACAACCGAATGTATATATTAGTTGTTATTACGAATTGTTGTCACAGTTTTTTTTTTGTAAATAAATAGATCAATTTTTTTTCCAATAATTTAAGCATTTTTGTTATGTAAATACACACCAGTTCCGATTCAATGATTTAAAGACATATTCTTTCGGGGTGAACAGAAATCTTCTGGTCACCGATTAATTCATCAATTACTTCGCTGGAATTTATAGTTTTCGTAGAATACAACCACCCAGATACCCAGATAACCATCAGGCGTACTATTAAGATGATGGATCAGTCACCTCGAATTTTCGAAATAAAAATTCTTCGATGTCATTTGACTAATCAAAAAAAAGGCTCTGTCAGCACACGCGGGACGATGGCAAAAATCGACTGACAGGAGCTTTTTTTTATTGGTGAAACCGTGTCGGAAATATCCAATTTCGAAAATTGCAGCTATCTCTCTCGCACTCACATTCCGAGAAAGCGACTGTTCCATCACCTTAAGTACAAGATACTTCCACGGGACTACTAGCGCGATGCGACAAAATACCAGCGTACGCCAGATTCGTACGGTGATAATTTGAAATCGTAATTTTTTTATTTACTTGTGTATCTTACGGTGGTTATTATTCTTACCGTTTTGCTTATTCACATAGTAAGTGATGAAGGATTCCAAATTTATTTTTGAAATGATTATAATTAACATACAACGTGCGGATAAGGTTTCCTTTCTGTCAATATAATGTCAATTCGGAGTTTTGACAAAGTAAATTATTTGGTGCTGGCTCTAGCACTCAGCAAAAATTCATTTGATTCTTATTTATTAAATGAATAAATTTGCATTATTCACTCTTGAACGAATTTATTACATATGCATAATTATATATATAATTTAACTCTAGTCAGGCTTATTAAATACATTTTTACTATCGAGTATATTTGCCGAATGATGAAACGAAAATTATTATTTGATGAATTTGTATTCGGTATATTGAAATAAATCAAACAGTTCTTCGAAGTAAACTTTGTGTGGTATGCGTTTGGTTTGTTTACGTTCTACGCGCTCCCGCGAGTGTCGTGTGCTTGCTACGGATGAGCGTGCCGCGTAGTGGGGGAACGTTCGCCGTGCCGGCGCGTTACGAGGGGAGAAGCGGGGAAGCGCAACTGGTGGGGCGGGCGCGGGACAGTAGGGTGAGCGGGAGAGCGTGATAAGACTAGTATCAATCGGGCGCCGGCCGGCGATACACGGAGGGTGCGGTCTGAGCGTCGGTCGGTGGATTAAACGCTACGCTTCATCGTTCCTCGATGCAGATAAATTTGACTAAACAAAATATCCCATAGTACAAGTAGAATTCTTCTTAATCCTCAATGAATAAAAATAACTATACAACCCTAGGATCTTTTCGATGATTCAATTTTTTTTTATTTAATAAAAACGAAATAACACTAATGAATAATGAATAATTTTATTTAATAAAAATGAAGAAAAGGAATAACATTTTTATTTTCATAAATAATACACAAAAATAATTCGTACATTTTTTACATTACATTTTTTTCCAAGTTGTCAAAATCTATATTTTATTTACGAAGAAATACGATTCAAAAAATAATCGCATTGACAAACAATCGAATGAATTATTGATTCGTCCGTATATCGTAAGAACTGTTGAAATTTGTTTACGCAATAATGACGAATGTTCCGATAGTTTGTGACCGACAGTATAGTGATCCTTCTAACGCAACTTCGAGATTCGCGCGAATGCTCGCGCGCCCCGTCCGTACTGTAGCAAGTCTGGGTTCGCCCGTCGCAGCCGAAAGTAAGCAATGCAACGTCCAGGCACATCCTGACTACCTGAGTCGTCGTCGAGGTTGTTGTCCCACCGCGCAACGCGACACAAGTACGCTTGCATCTATGTTTAGCAGTACACGGTTCTTAGGAACTTGCTTATGCTTAACATATTGAGAAGGCGAGCACGCACGCGACGCGTGGCACTAACGTGAGCATGCTCGGGTCTCCAACGGATACGGGTCGAATTTCGAGAATAGATACGCGGCGCGGCTCTTATAGTGCGGATTGTGATGAATTCGAGTGTTAATTAGCCGATGTTAGGTGTGGAAATTTTCGAAGTCAAAGTTCATAGCGCGCGGATTGTGATAAATTCGAGTGTTAATTAGCTAAAAGAGCGTGAATAAATGACTAACGCATGAGATGATTGAATCATTTGTGCGGGGTTGACATTGACAAATATTGAACAATCGTTAATATGGAATACAACTTCATTGAATGGAAGAATACAAGTGAAATATAATGCAGTGAGAGACTCTCGTGCAATAGATCTCGCCCATGCAGTACTCAAGGGGTTTTGCCACACGTGACGACTGGATGACGAGTCCCTAAGAGGCGGAAGAAGGCATCGAACGGTGAGTAAACCAATCATTTCAATAGCATGAAATTTCAATACATGGAATCGGCAGTATGAAAATTGAAAAAAAAAAATTGAAGTAAACTTTAAGGTATTTGCGATGTTAATTTTATCCAACAACCATTGTAATGAATCAAAAAGCCATTCTGCATTTTCACTTTTCAACGTTCCCGGAAAGAGGTTTTACTAATATATTCTTCACCGGCAAACGATTCCGCGTTGATTAGACCCCTGATAACCCTTGTTAGCATAATAAACAAAATTTTCGGTGCTAATGCGGAGTAACATTAACGTTGAAAACTGGAAATTAAGATTCGCCTCAAAGAAAACATCGAAAATTTAAATTTTCATGCAAGCAGAGTCACTAAAGGTTATCGTGCAAGACGAAAACAGCGGCAATTAATTGAATTATCTGTTGAACGTTGCATACAACTATTCTAGAGATTTTACACCGATTTGACTAATAGTGTAGTTACTGCTAATCGCCCTTAAAATTCGCCATAAAGTTATCACTAAAAAATATCAATTTCCATGCAAGCAAAGTTCATCAGGGGTCTTATCAATGCGGAATCGTTTGTCCGTAAAGAATATATTAATTAAACCGTTTCCGGATAATATTCACGTTGATCCCCGATATATTTGTAGACAAATTTCGATTTATTTTCTTGGGGGGAATGAATTCTAAAATAAAACAACCAAATCATTTATCACTGAACGATCTAATTGCGCCACCACGAACCACCGTACGACCACCAAGCGATTAATATTTAAAAAAATCAATTTTTTTGACTTGAGGGGGCTAACTCGGGGGTGCTCCGAATGCCCGATCGAACCCTGCGCCGTCGATATTGTAGAGATTCATATTTTACCGTACTGACATAGTCGGAATGGCCTAACATTTATTCACGTTATACTGTAAAGTCCGTCATACCTGTTGGTACTGCGAGAACAGGGTTATAACTACACAGCAAGAGTATACCGTAAGCACACACGACGAAATGCTCACATCGTACTGGTACTGTACGACCATTTTGTTTGCTGGGTAAATGATTGCGACAATAACTCGATTCCGCGCATTGTATTTGCTTATCGTAGTAGCAGGTTTTATCTTTGAACAACTTTGTACGTCGATAAAGTAATTTCCGGACATGTTAAAACTACTTGACCACACAAATCCTGAAGAAGAATCCTACCATAACTATTAGCGGTATTGAAAAATGTCGTCTTTTCAAACGGTACAGAAGAAATCAGAGTATTCAGTTCACCGTAAAAAGGTCTCATTTTTTCTTCTGCAGTATCATTCGTACTGTTGGTTACATCGTCGTTTGATTCCTATTTACCCCAAGCTACGTAACAAAACGAAACAGCGTATAGAAAATTGATAAAATACCAAGATTGTGTGCAGTATTACAAAAAATTCTTTATTTTAATTCTGAAGGTTAAAAAACCATTGGAAAGATTCCTGTGAAAAATTGATTTTCTGCAGTAGACAAAATTCTCTTTAATAATTTTGAAAAAAACTCATTTCGCGTACAAGAGTAATTGTCGAGATAAAAAATTTCATTTAGAAACTCATTCATGCAAATTTGTTAATTGCATTTTGTTGATAAACAATGATTGATGATGTCAAAGAGCGTAAAGTCAAACTCGTCACAATCATTTTGACACTTTTAACCAATCAACGAAAGTGAGTGTAAGTTGGAGTACAATAAAAACCTTTGAAATAGACCAATATTTTTTTTGGTATTGTTCTCTGTCATTTGTCAAATTGGCATATTGATTTCCACACTGCATTGAAATTTACAGTTTTCATGCGAAATACTGTACTTCAGAGATAAGTTATGATTTTTAAAAATATCGCACATTCAAACAGAGCTCGTTGGTTTATTATGACAAGAAATTATAATACGCGATCTCCGCCAAATTGTTTTCTCTTCTACATTTCCAAGCTGCGTTGTCAAAAAATCATTCATTAGTTTATCTTTCTAGTTTTGTTTCTAAACCTGCATTCATTGACGTTTTAATTTTCCACCAATTCGGCTGTGGAACATGATGAAGGTTACCAAAAATATGGAAATAAAAAGGACACTGACGAAGGACTGCGTAAAAGTAACAGCAAAGATTTAATAATATATGATGCCAAGCATAATGGGAAGTTGAAAAAAAAAAAAATCTTCATCACGCTTCTCAACAATGTAGCCAGTCTGATAACGTTGTAGTAATCGTACCAACTCCTCTCACAGTAAAAAGTCTACATTATAACAGTTTGGTCGAAAAGACATATGAGGAGACGCAAGGAATAACAGTGATTAGAGGGTGAAGTGTGAGTGAAAGATGGTCTGCAGGGATATCTTGAAGATGACCTAATGTATGTCTGTTACTAGGCGAATATCTCTGGGCTAACTGTATTTTGCCTTTAGTCTCATTGCGGTGCAGAGTCAAGTGTCTCTTGTCGCACTGTTTTACCTTGGGTTCGTCAGTCCAGTTCCAGTTACTAACTGTTACAAAAGACGAATAGTTATGTCCCGACTTTGTTATTGCTCTCTTTCTCTCTCGTTCTCGCTGTCTCTCCGTTGCTCTGACAATCATCGGTTAGCCTACAAGGAAGGCTTTCAATATCCCTTTAGAGAACGAGCTCGCGTCAACTCGCTTTACTCATCGAGTTTTACGAGGAGCAAGAAAGTTCGCACAGTTAGTCGTCCAACTCGACGTCGCTATGCTCACTGAGAACTTACCTTTTGCAACAGATTACTGAGAAATTTATATGGTCCCCGAGTGTTTCATGATGCAGCTCTTGCTGTCGTTGCTGCATTGTAGGACCTAACCCGGGCTTCTGACTTACACAGTCATCCAGTACTTCATTTCGCTTCCAGTGATATTTAACAATTGTAAAATCATCCAAATGTAAAATCATCCAAAAGTTAATAACTCGATGTAACCCTAATATGAAACTGATCACTTTGTAGCAACATAGTCAAGCAATAAAAACTTTCAAGCTCTTTGTTCCACAATAAGCTGAAAAGCAAGACGAATTTCGTAATGTCATTGTGCACAAAGAACCGTGAAACCAATGAATCCTAAAGTTTTTACTCTACACCTGCTTGACTGCTCCACATGATCATATTCTTGCTTAGTTCTCTATCCTCGTCTTCAAGTTTGATTTTGTCGTCTCTCCCTGTCTTTTACATCTATGAAGCTTTCTTTACCTCCCTTCCTCTTATGAATGAGATCCGTAGGCACGAGACACTTGATTGGTCATGGTGCAAATGACATTGGTTATGGATACGCAAGTGTCAAAAGAAGGGATGGATCAAGATGACCGTTCCAACCAGTAAAACGACTTCGTTTCCAACACCATAAGTCCCATAGAAATACCATATAACCCAATAGAAATATATGTTTATATATATACGCGGTGCATATGGAATGGGTCGAACGTAGACCCTTGGTGGCTAGTTGTAAAATATTTAGGAAGGTTTCCACGCCCCATTGTAAAGCTCTCGGACATTCAGAAAGAGTAGCGACTCTTTTTTTCGTCCGTTTGACAATGGTCAGCAGCAGGGAATGAGAAACAACGCGAGAATGATCTACTACTCGAGACAGTACACATAGTGGCGCATACCAGGTATAATAGCACAAAATGAAAAACGGTACAAGAAGAGAGAAAAGAGAGAGAGAGAAAAAGGGAAGAAAAAGAGAAGGCTGAACAAGAATGGCGCGTGATATTTTATTGAACGGTTATGCGTCTTGCGTTATGTCCAAGAGGAGGAACCAGGGAAGATCACCCAGAGATATATGTCTCGCCATTCTTTTTTCTTCTCTTTTTATATTAATTGTGTTCTTCTTTTTTTTCATCTCGATTCCCACAAAACGTGGGTGAAATTTTTAGTTCTCAAAATACGATTCGAGCCGGTAGTCGACCACCAAGTAAGACATTTTTCGACTCTCGTTCTCTCTTCAGAGCCGAACACGGAAAATTGGAAAGTAACTGGACCCCTCTGGTGTCAAAGAGTATACATTGCAAACAAGACAAGAGGCGTCTACTAACGAAACATTCATGCCATTTTCTCAACTTCTATTATTCGTAGGATCAAGAATAAAGAATTCTTGTATTGTGCTTTTTTCGTCGGTCCCTCTCCCGCAGCGATACAAGTTGTCGGTAGGTGTGAACCTGGTAAATATGTGTTTGAATAATCAACGTAAATAGACAAGTGTGTGCAGGAAGGATGTCGAATAGCTAAATACGGGAAACTGCATCTGCCGCTTTGATGTTACGCCTTGGGCATTCGTGTTATTATTTAAAAGCGTACAACAAATTGCGCTAATAAGACAGAAGTGAAAGAGTCAAAAATTCCGTAGATATTCCAGTGGATAAATGTTTGTTGGGCCTCTGTGTTTAAATCAATTACGACACTAGTTGGGTAATTACACTTAGAGAGGCCACCGTCATCGCAACCCTTTTATAATCGTTCTGACAACCATCAGTGCTTTTTTTCTTCCCTATAACATTGTAAGATCATGATATTTTCTTGTTTCTTTGGTATTCCATAAAGAGTATTGCTGGTGTCTGACAATGTTTCTCCATCTCTTTCACTTTTTCCATTATTGAATGAAGGTCTGTTCACGGACGTCTGTCCGAAAACGTGCAATGTATAACATACTCTGATGAGCGTTGGCCAGAATTACTTTCGATTACCAGGGTAGAAACGAATCATTGGTACAGAAAGGATTGGATCATAGTCAATGACATATTTAGTTGTAATTTAGTAGCGTCAGTAAAAAAATCATAGAAATCATAGAAAAATGTCGTTACACTTACACTGATAGGAAAAATGGTAATGTCCTTCATTTCATGTGAACCTAAAACATTTTTGTCTTCCTCTATGGACATGTGAGCAAAGGGCCAATGACAGTCATTACGATTTCGATGTTGAACTGTATTTTTTTTTCGCTCTTTCCTCAATATATACGAATGGGTACAACGTGTTTCTTGTAACGTGTAAAAAGATAACTCTGCGAGAAGGATTGTACTGTATTTAACGAAGAAATAAGCTTGAGGGAGAGGCAGCAAGAGGATCGAGAGAGATAAAGAGGCAGTAAACGACGATACTTTCGAATATATCCTTTTGTTTTCTCTGTGTCATTACACGAAGTTGAAGCAGCATGAAAGAAGCTGGTGCAGGTTACGTACCAAGAGACGAAAACGGCAACGAAGGGCGCCGAGAAGCGAGGAGAGAAGGTATAGGGAAAAATTGTAGTAGTGTATCGTTCAGTATGAAAGAAGCAAACAGGTAACACGAAGAAGAAGAACAAGAGATAAAGTAGAAGTAGAAGAGGTAGAACGGGGAAAAAGATGAGGAGGATAGCCGTTTGTCGGACATACCTTGGGGCCACCCTGGCGTCTAATTGCCTGTAATGCACTTCGGCGGCCGTAGGAGTTTGCCGCCAGAGAGAAAACGGGAGGTGAAAAACTCAGGTCGCGCAACGGGGCAAAACCGGGCGGTGAGTATCGAGGGAAGAGACGCGATGTTATGCCCGGCACGCTTGGACCCACACGACGGCAACGTCCGGGACGTCGATCTCTTCGTCTCCATACTTCTCTTGAAACCTTCTACTCAGATCACTTTTGAATCCTACTAACTCGGGTTAGGCAACATTAATTTAACGGAGCATCCCTACTGGGCTATGAATATCGATCAACATGACCTGCGGTGGGGAAAGGCCAATGGTATCGTCACTAGCTTCTAAGTCAGCCGAACAAAATGAAGAACGTGACCTCTAAGTCAGCAAATTTCATGCCAAAATGGTTAACTCTCCCCTAAATGACGGAATGCAATGCGTAGTCGCTTCCTAATCCAAGAAATTTTTATAAGACCCTAAAAGACCTAAGACCCAGACTGCATCATTTTCCCTTACTCTTCAGCATTCGTGTACAGCATTGATGATAGTGGTTAAACATTAATATAATATAGATATACATACTACTATGTATCATCATGTACTCTCGTCGCGAACGTTGAGTTCCGCCAAAAAGAAGGCTGAAAAAGTCGTCGCATCGATCTTCTCTCGACTTGGTTCCATGCCGCCTTAAATCTTTCCTTGCAGAAGAAGTACACCTGGTGTTCGTGACACGCTGAATGAAGACGTGTTCCTCGTTCTTTCGTACATTTCGTGCGTTACCCAATGTTCTTTACTCTACTCAGCCGTGTCCTTCTCGGACACTTGTGTCATTCCTACAAACTTCCTATTACGAAATGCGATGTCATGTTGTTAAAACAAGTCCATTATATGGAGAGAAAAAACATTTAATGTCACCAACATTCGGAGGATCTCGAGAAGAATGCATTTTTAACCAAAATCATAAATGAGATTGTTCTATGGATCTCTAGGTTGTGAAATTAGTTTAGCTCTAAAATCCTAATTTGTATTTAGAAAATCAAGCATGGAATTTTTTTTTGATTTTCACGATACCTTCAGAAAAATCTCATATGCTCAGCATAAAAAATTCAGTGGATTTTACTTTATAAAAACATAAGCATCTCGTAAATTACGTATGGAAATCTAAACTGTCAGACGGACTATAGAGTCTGGAAATAAATATATCCACGTAACCAAAAATTTCTACTGATCAAACAGCATGAATGAGTATTTGCAATTTGTTTCTTCAAAGATAATTCTTCCAATGATTTCAAACGATACAACGAATGTATATGAATCATATGATCTATAATATTTTGTGGCGAATGATTCAGTTCATGTCGATTGATCGGTCGAGTAGATAAGAAGATATTAAATCTGCACGGGGGGTGATTTTCCTGGATAGAATAGATCTTTGCAGGATTTCCGGTGTCGAAATTCCCCGCAACTCAAAAGAGTCGGACACTCTTAACAAACAACGTGATATAACTCATATATGGTAAAGACTTTGTGTTTGGCGGCTCGAAAATTTTTTGTTGTCACGGCGGGAGCGAAGGATGAGGAACCAGAGGCTATTATGAATAATGATTTATATCTTTAACTGAGACTGCACGATTCTGTTGGCGGGCGTGAGAGAAACAACAGATATGTGTTTGCATGTATGGGCATTTCGTGTTTTTGTCTTGATCATCTCGTGTCTATATGTGTTGATATAGAAGCAGGGAGATAGGATATGTCCGACAAGGAGCGTTGAGAAAGATCACAAAAAGGAGTTAATAACGGTCGCGTGTTGTAATGCCCGCCATTTTCCACAAACCGACCACCTAACAAGCTACCTGCTAATGATATATGACGCGCGATGCGACTCTTTCACCCAGAAATATATAAATATATATACATAGCAAGACGCGCCTACAGGATACAATGTTCGTGTCCTGTATGTCCTCGCCACCTGACTTTTCTCCTCATTTTTCTATAAGATGTTAACATTTATCCGCAACTACTTCTTCATTAAAGAGTTAGATCTTTATGAAAAACTGTAAAAACATTTTTGTTTCCTGAACAATCTTCGCTTGCATAAGATTTGTAAAAGGAGGAATTACTAACTTCATATACGAATTTTCCGGCTCAATCCGTCATCAAAGTCTGCATAGATATGCTTCAAGCAAAAATGTGATTAGCAGAGCAATTTGTAATCCAATTAATTAGCTATCAATTTGGGTAGTTGTTAACCATTTTTTTCTTTTATCACAATGACTGTAGTTATTTTTAGTCGTTTCAAGTAATCATTATCTCAAATGATAGTGATTTTTTGTCGGTTTGAATGAAAAACAGTAATGACTTTTAGAATAAAAGGTTCCTGTCAAAAATTGTGGAAAACATCTTCTTCAAAATACCTCCATTGTATAGACATTTTGGTCGAACGAATAAGTCTCACAATTTTTATCAATTATGATCGATTCAATACAAATCGTAGTTCACTATTAGTCGGATTGTTACTTCTATTTCAGATTCGTTTGCAGTTATCTTTGTGCAAGAATTTCGAGTACCAGTCGCATCTTTACATATAGTAAATCCGCGTTTCCTTCAGCCTGTAGGAAGATTTCTTATCGACGATAGTAAGAAGGCAGAAAACAATTGGCCATTCGAGATTCAATGTCTTGGACACGATGGGACCCCACTTGACATTTTTGTTTCAACAAAGTCATAAATAAATAATAATAGGCAGGAAGGTTTCGTGCTTTGCTGATGTAGGAAAGTTTTGAGCCGACGATCATCTGGATTTACTAACTTATGCATATACCATAATCAATAGTAGAGCATTTTTTATGTTTTTAAAAAAATGTCAAAAGTAATGCCGAAGGATATTGGAAATCTGCGAATGTGAATTGATTTCTACAGGTTGCTTGACGTATTTAATCGAATTATTCGTATCAATTATCAACAACTAACAGAGACAAGTGGGTCTGTTGGGTCTTGAGCTTCAATGGAGCTCAGTTTGGGGCCTGGCAGTCGCAGTAAAACATTTAAAACTAGATTCGTAAACGATGAATACTGTAAATTTTTCTAAGTATCATTAGTGAACCTGGAGACGTTTTAACTTTTCAAACAAGTATTTTTTCCGGTTCGGAGTTTCTTGCAATTATTTTGATGGAAACGTATCGGAAATCATGGCTTCGACGAAAGGAAATCCAGAATCTTGATTCAAGCACGGCGTAAAAAAAAAAAAAAAAACACGTCACAACTTCATATCAAGCTTTCTTTATAGATATACAAAGCTGTTGAAAGAAATTAACAACGGAAAGAAAACTACTGCTACGTATAACTACGAATTACGAAGGAATTCAACAAATCTAGAAAACATATGTTACTTAGAGAGGTACGGGACACGCACGTCTTCCTGAACGCTCTCGTTTTTCTTTTGCACACCAAGGAACTTGGAATTGCTATTTGAGAGTAGCAGAACTACTAGATACACAGATGTTTAATTCCTGTCCTAATATGAAACTGCGTGTACACTTTTACCCACCGCAACTACAACATCGTAATTTCTTGTGTTATTTGTCGTTGACTCTTTTATTTATTTATTTCTAATTGACATAGCGACGATTTGTGCGGTCCCCGACAGTTTATTTGATCCAACAAGGTAAAACAGGAAATTGTAAACGACTGAACTTGCATTTCTGCGATCATGATTCCCTATTTGATTTTCTTCACTCCCAGAACTCATCCGGTAATCAGATGTTTTACATGTTCCGCTTGTTTATTAAAATTACTAGGTGCTATTATTGGACGATAATAGTGCCATCCCAAGACTGCGAGTGAATTGCTACGCGACCTATGCGGTTGCACGTAACCCTTCCCTGTGCAGTCTTTTTTCCCCTCTCTTTCTCTCTTTCTCTCTCTCTCTCTCTCTCTTTTGCTCGATTTTTTCTCTTACCTGACAACTACCTCTTTCTGGTACTCATTGGTTGATCTGTATAAATACTCTCCTTGTACCTATGCGTTTGGTTACATAAATTATTAGCGGAAACGTAAAATTCTAGAATGACGCTAGCTTTTACGACGCTGATTATGAGAGTATGAGAAAAAATGGATCAAACACATACCTTCCCTTCTGTAATTAGCTCTTTTCTGTCATTATGGGAAAGTGAAATAATTTCAAACATCAAAGTGAAATTTAAGAAAATTGACCACGTTACGTGATTACGCGATTAAGTTTTTTTTTCATTTTATTTGTCAATGTCTTGGCTGTCACTGCCGATCGGGGAAACCCCGACCCTTTTCTGTAATCCTGAATAGCGTTTGGGGTGAAACGTAACAACTTAAATCATCACCTGTCACACATGAAATAGAAAATCTAATCTTTCTTCAACATTTTGTTTGCGTTTGATCGAATTAAGTTGAACTGAAATTCAGATTTTCATCTGAAATGAAAATCATCAACTAATATGAGGCACGAACATTTGCGATCGACCCAAAGTGCGAAATGTTTCAAGTAAATTCATTGAAATTTAAACAAAAACTATACAATCAACACACGTTTGAGCTCCATTATTAGATCGTGCTCTAGATTGACAGATGAAAAACAAATTTTTACCGACATATTGGAATTAATTATACCGTAAATTCATCAATTCACGCATAGATCAAAATTACATCAGAATGTAAATTTGATAATGGGTCTCATCTCGAAAAATATATAAATGAGGCTGCAGCCTTTGATCATCATCATAACAACATGAGTACGGGTGTGTAAAAGTGAGGGTTCCGGAACATAGAGATTTTCCTTTAATCGTAGTCATAGTCATGTCCATAGCATATGTTTTCGCTTCCGAATCCACGACAGATGGATCCATTGACATGCGATTTCCATTGTTTAGAAAAGAAGCTCATCCTGTAGCGTTGAAATGCACAATAAAATTAATTTCCACCGGATATTTTTTCGATTAATTCCGTTTTCGATTATATATTGACGCGTGAAGTCTTAATCCTCGAAGCATGGTCGACTCAGTACGTTCATTCTGGGTTACGATAAAACGAGCTCCGTCAAGTGAGTGAATTTTGAAGAAAAAGTTTTTATGTTCCAATCATTGATTCTTTATTCAGGCTGTGGATATGATAATTGTTTGCATTGAAACTTTAGCCATTGAATAGCTATTTTACCGTCCGAAGAATATAGCGCATGCTTATGTACAATCGATGCAGACAAACGTTGCGACAGTAGGCGGGAAATGAGGCGGTTATAATAGTATCGAAGGCAAGTAGGTGGTTTGGGAGCTGTACAAAAGTAGGGATTTTTATTATATATATAAATATATATATATATATATGTATTTATATATAGACTTGTATACTTTCCGACTAGAGTTAATCAGGAGCAAAGGACAATTACCTGGCTGAATGACCGCGCTCGCTGCTCCCGATGAAGCGGCGAGTCGCCGACAAATCTCTCCCACGAAAGTCTACCTGAGTCTCTAGGGAATGGCAAATCAAAGTCGAGCAAAAACCTCCGAGAAGCCTAGTAACCAGGATAGAAAATAGAAAAAAAAAATTAGGTGTGTGTCTGTGTGTGTGTGAGAGAGAGAGAGAGAGAGAGAGAGAGATGAGAGAATGAGAGAGCGAAAACGGGGACCAGAGGCGGGAAGGCGAATTTTTACGAGCCGACCGAGATGACAGAGCGCTGAAGAGCGCCTTACAACACCGCTACTTCCGGTTTCTCGTGCCATCATTGTCCAACTCTAGCGATTTCTCATTCTCGAATTTTATTTATTTTTTGCTTCTTTTTCATTCTATCACCGTAAAATATTTAGTTGCAATGATTTGCGCACCCAGTCGATGCAGTTTCGCTGCTGTTTAGAAAACAAGAAAGCAATCGTTTTTTTTAAACACGATGTATCGACCAGGAGAAGTTAAATAAAAGCGAGCCGGGAGCAAAAAAATTAGCCATCAATTGAATGTACAACTTTGTAAAAAACAATCTCCACTATTCTCGTAGACATGTTTTTTTTGTTTGTTTGTTTTTTTTTTTAATGAAGAAATGTCGCTACTTCTAAACGCGAAGTAGTGACTCGATCACTGCACATGATCTTTCCAAGCAAACTCTCCTTGCTCTTCTTCTTCTTCTCAACTATATTATACCAGTCGCTCTTTGGTCGTTCTTCGTGCAATTACGTGTATCGAGGCCAGGACGAGAAAAACGCCCAGTGCATCGCTTGCCAATTACAGGTGCGGTAAGGGCGGAAAGAGGTGGAGGGTTCTCTAATTTGTTGCCGTTGCTCTGTTCCTCGACGCAAAGGGCGGAAGCCGCCCGACACACGGGATAGGGTGTGTTCGGGATCGGTAAACCCGCGAATCGCGTTGCTCCGTTTCACTCTGCACGCGAGGAGAGAACTCTCAAGATGGGTTGTGTATTGCGCTTGTAAACCCGTTCAAACCAACAAGGATTTTTACTTCACATGTTACTCTCTTCGACTCTTCCTTCGCATCGACGTATTTTTTCACTTTAATTATTATCTAGCTGGATAATTTGTACTTGTAGCAATAACGATCCGAAGGAAAACTTGGAAGAAAAAATCAACATCTGTTTGTTGTCGTTTTGACATAATCGCATTACTAATCATTTTATCTAAAAGAAAATATTTGCGAGTTCGTGTGTGGCAAAGATATAATTCAAGTAGTTTACGATTACCCTTGCACCCGGAATAAATCCAAATTTACAAAGTTTCATTTTGCTTTAAATATTTAACGATTGATTGGTTATTCAGTAGAAAATATTATCGACTCTGATATTCAACATATAAACGAATAAATAAAAACAAAAATTGATTCATAATCACGTTCTTTGATGAAAATTTCGTCAATTTATCTCAGGTGATTATTCACCGTTCGAAAAAATAGATAAAAATGATTTTGACAGTGTTCTTATATAAACGACGATGTGCACTTAGATTTACAAGATCGCAACACGCGCACGTCCTTTTAAGCGAGAAAAATGATGAACGGAAGATGCGCGTACGTATAAAATATCGGTCTGCACGCGGTGTAGAAGGGTGTGTGTGAGGTAGTGCGCGGTTAATCGAAAATGCACCGCGAGTAACGAGGCATCAGACTTTGTCGGCGAATTTGCCGAGCCATACGGACGTTCGAACAACCAAACGCGAAGAGCTAACCACATATATATTTATATGCAGGCAGCTTAAGTTTAGCTGCAACGTTATGTATTGATCAATGAGAACTATGAAAAATAATTGCATCAACATCTAGAGATTGGTCGATGGCATAGGAGCGTTTTTATTTCATCCAAAATTTCCATTTGACTATTAAAATGTTGCTGATACACTTACTGTTCAATTATAATGAATGTTCAAATTGGAAAAAGATCGATTTTTGTCCGGTATCGATCGTTGTGTCGATCAAAAGCGCCGCAAAAGATCATTTGCAACACACGGTGGTCAGAAGGACTCGGTTGGGGGTCTTTCGGTGTTGAATAAGAAATAAAAAAAACGGCGCCGGATGACACCACGCCGTTTCGTTCTCGAGCCACATAACAGAATGCCAAAAATCGCGACATCTTCATCGCCGCATCGAGACTTCCGGAGGAAGCTACCTTGGCCACGCATATTAATAGTTGTCGTGATTCGACAACCACCAGTATAACTCTAAGATACTAATGGCAATCATCTAATTAATCAGGCAAGACAGAGAGCGCTTTCTGTAGTTGATCTTAACGAAAATTCATTAGCCTGCTCTGAACTCCATAAATGACATCCTGTTGATTGACGTGCACGCGGCACAGCCAACATATTCCATTGATTATTTCATCTGTTACGAAAATATTCATTTTGGCGTACGCACTATTATTGCTTATTAATAAGTTCGAACTCAATCATTCATTTCCAATCGAACTTATGAATTTGCATAAAGGTCACGACGATGTGTACGCCGCCATTGAAACTTCCTTGTGCATCATGCGCCTTGCATTTTTTTGCATAATTTTCTAACTGTCTGAATGAAATAAGTTGTATGAACAGAACTTTTCTTTTCCTTGCTGTGATTCATCTCTTGTTTTTCATATTTTGTAACTTATCTTTATAATTACATGTTCAACTTCAACTTTATTCACTAATTCGATAAATCTGCACTGTCCAATATTTCCAGCACGTAGGGAAACTTTTAATTACAATTAATCGACGAGCCTTTTTATTTTTCTCGAGACAATCGATCTTTAGTTTTTATCAAACAACATTTCTCAATACATTTCTATATTTTTCAAGATCTAAACTGTCAATGTTTTTATTCTAGTTAAAGAAACCATGAAGCATTTAACGATTACTTTAGCCTTTCTTTAGAATATTCCATGGTTTTAGTATTTTATTTGAATTTTGTGAGTTTTGAGGTGTCAGGCCCTTTCAGTTTAAATTTATTCTTATAACGAGCAATAAGCTACATTAATAAATTGAAAAAGACGACCCGTTTCGCTATCTCGTTAATGTTAATGGAATCTCCAAGCGTCAGCAGCACAGATCCGCCATTACGAGCACGAGTGAATGCAAAACATAAATAAATATATTATTCAAAGAACGGAATACCTCGATTTAAATTTGCTGGGTAAGGTTGTTGACAGTTTAGTTGCTTACCATGCTTGTTTGCAAAACATCTTTCGATGACATGTGATGGCTTTAACTGACTAGTTTAAAGTCAAAATCGCTGACTCAAAGACTCGTGACTGCTGGAGCGACAGACACCTGTTGTTCACCTTGTGATGGCATCTGGACTTTTATTTTGGCCTTTTTTTTATTCGCATATTCTGGTGATTTGGCTCATGCTGTTGAAATTAATTGAGTATTTTGCACCCTCTCTGTTATAGTCATTGGATGAAAATTTTATCGAAAGGAAAAATATGAATTGCTATTTGAAATATCCCTGTAAAATATTATCTTGAAGTAAGGTTTTTACTCTTTAAATATTTCCAAGAATATCATTTGAATTGCAACTTTAAATCGAAGTGACGAAAAATTATATTTAACTGTATAGAGTTTGTTGTGAAACGTTAGAGCATTTGAAATGACTCATTAAACACAAGAAACGCAATCGGTTCATTGGAAATACCTTTCGACACTTATTGTTTCTCTTGGATCTATCGCGGTTAGTGTCACCAAAGGAGACATCAACGATACAATGACCTCAGCCTTTCTCGAGACTTAACTATATCGTGATGGACCATTCTAGTTCTGTAGTAGCGCACGGATGAAAACGTGCTAATTCCTCAATTCACAATATTTCATCCTTAACGTAAATAAATATATTCTAATTTCAAAGTCTTAAAAAATTTCACCAGGGTAAGAGGTCGATGAGTGCAAAAATGGACAATCGATCCAGTTAAATTTTTTTTGTCGTCGGGAGATTGCAATTTTACATTCGAAAAAATCGAACTCGAAAGGCGTTTTGTTTGAAATTACATTGTTCAATCGTGTTGATCCCAACTCAATATATCTAACGATCGAACCGCTTTAATGTAGACTGCAATCTGCATAAAAAGTCGCTCGTTATTGTCCTGCATGACCGTTTTTTCAGTGATCAATTTCATTCAATTTTATTGACTTTTTATCGTTTTCTTGAATACACGATAATTGAGCAAAGATTTTTAATACTTTTTCCGATACTCGACATTTTGTTAATTTTCAAAATTTAGCTATTTTTGTGCTTTTTTCGTATTTCCTTCATTTCAGATGACATTTGTTGCCAATTTTCTGGTAACCGCACGACGGCGTTTATTCGTGGAGTTGTTTTTTTTTTTTTTTTTTTTTTTTTTTTTTTTTTTTTTTTATCACGTATATGACACTCTTGTAAACTACAAGCTGAAATTTTTCTGTTGCATATAGTTTTAGTTTCAATGTCATGAAACCCAAAAATAATAATTATCATGCAATGTTACTGAGAAAAAATTCATGCAATAATCAAGATATTTTTCGCATCGTTGCTCCGGTGAAACCCCTTGATATTATATATTTATTGAGATATTTTGCAACTCGCAAAAATTCTACGGCGTCGGCGTTTAACGCTATGGCTTTAAACTGTGTAATGAGAAAATGGTACGCCAGGGGAAGTCGAGCCTCTTTAGACACCATTATTATTTGTATTTTGATTCAAATGAGAATTGATGATGCGAGAATAATTGTATATTGTAAATGTATAAGAACAACCCACCGTCATTATCGTTTTCTTTCACGACTGCCGACACTTAGGCAATCTTTCAGTCATGAATTTAAAAAAAAAAAAAAAAAAAAAAAAAAAATAAAAACTTATTTTCAAAACGAAAATGGGAGTGCCCTGAAAATTGCTTCACCGCATTGGGTGTACTTGTAACAAAAGATGTACATACTGGTACGAAGAGTAACAACTCACATTGTTCCAAAGCCATATTGTTATCTGTCGACGTTTAAAAGAATCAATGAACCAAAATTCTTCAAAACTAAATTCGTCTCAGACCTTTATTAGTTAATGTCGTGTCTGCGTCATATCTGCAAATCTCACTATTTCATTTATTCCGAGTTTATTTGCCAGTCAAGTAATTTTCACTTAAATACCATAAAATATTATAGCTGTTAAGTTTTTGCAATTAATTACAAAATTATAAAGTTCATAAATTCTTCGTGACAAAATTCTATGGAAATGGATTATTTTTTAATTAAAAAAAATACGAACTTTTCAACTTGACATACACGATTTTTGCTTCAACTTAAAATATCTTTTTTTATGCTTTATTGACTCGAATTTTGAACTCGAAACTTAGAAATTCAAAATTGATTTCTTCTTTATTTTTATAAAGGAAATTTGAGGATAGGAAATTTTTTGAAAAATTGTTGTTCCTTCGGAGCTTGCATCGAGCTTGTGATAAAGTTGTCATTCCAATCTTTGTGGTAGCTTAGCGGTATTTGTGCGTTGCACAAATAATAACTGTTCACATTTTTTTTTCTTTACTGTTGTGAACGTCCCAGGGACCATTGAATACCAAAAACTCCGGTATTCGCTGTTTAAAAAGTATAGTTTAATAATCGAGAGACTGCAAAACTATTTGTTCCACAAGTCTTGCCACCGATAAAAAGAACTAACTCCACTTTCACCCCCACATAACTAACTTTTCATGTCACACCGGAGACCCCTCCAGAGTGTTGCTCAAAGTGACAGTTGCTCCTAAAACCGTGCTGAATCCATTCTTTAAAGCTTCTCTCAATAATGTGGGTTTTTATTTTTATTGAGTTTATTTTTATCTGCGAATTAAGATTGCTCACTCATCCAACTATACTGGCTTCGCTAAAAACCGTTAGATAGAAATAACTATAGATATAAATATAGAATAGAATAGAATAAAAATAGTTTTTTGCCCCTGAAACAGAAATAGCATGACCTTCTCAAATTTTCTAGGATTTCGTAAAATCTATAAATGAAAAAAAATCTTGGAATTAGAAGAAAACTACGGTGATGAAAAAAAATACCAATTTTGCAGCTTTTGTACTAAGCATTTCATTTGCATTATTTCACGTTATATTATTTCTTATCGTTAAATTTCGTGTTCGAAGATTTCGGATATAGTTAGACTTTCACTGAATAAAATGCAGGTCATCCTGCTATCGTCGATCAAATACCTTTCGTGCAACGAAAAAAGATTCTCATTGAAATTACTACGGTACCACAGAGTCAGGATTTCATATAATTTTTTTTGGTAGTTTTTAGTACCGATGTACATTAGATTTATATTATTTCTTGAAGCACACACATGGGTCGCCATGGTTGAGTAAAATTTGAATTTCCTGTCATTTAAACCTCATATTTAGGAAGCTGTCAAATAATCATTCAATTGTCATTCATTTTTTTTCTCGTTTCCATTGACACAAGTCCGTTCAAAATTGGTGCTTAAAACCAAACAGTTGAATAAATATGAACATGCGACTTCAAGATATTTAAATTCAAAATTGCGCGCGTCTCTTATTGCACCTTTTTTTTTCTACAACTCTGGTCTGATTTTACTGTCTCTTCATTAACTTTTATTGATGGTGTAATTAAATCAACCATTTATCAGGCTTTTGGAAGAATTTTTTTTACGAATGGTAGTCATACAATTAATGCCTTTCACATTTGGTATCAGTCTTAAAATCGGCGGTCGGGAGTTGTGCACGAGAGCACATGTCTAGAGCCACGCGACAGGTTTATCGTCTAGCTTATGCCTCTGTATAATATCGATACAAACAGCCGACTTGAAACACCTACACATTAGCACAGACACGCAATAATACACACGCATACATTAACGTGGCATACCAGAGCTCCCCGTTTCTATGTAAATAAAGATCGTCCACGAGACGCGCAAGCGCTCCCACTACGCGACGTATCGCGCCGCGATGTGAAATCTATTCGCATAGTGCGACGTAGAGGAGAACTCGCGTACTCTCTACACACGAAGCCGGTAGCAAGAGTTTCTTGTCGACGGTGTGATAACGGTACGCGATTTTCTTATAATTTTCATTATTTCAAATACACCTCGTGGATTTTTCCTTTTTTCATTAACGAAAAAAATACCTAACGCTGTACTAAAAAAGGACATAGCTTAGGACCAATTGGTGAGATCTAACCGTAAACAATAACGCACTAAAGTATATTCTGCGATTAAAGTATCAGTGCAAACGCGGAAGTAATCGAAACACGTTTTACGTGCTAGCGAAAGGTGTAAAACAGTGAAACAGCTGACAATTAGGCGTTTCCATTGGATTTATCTTACACCGTATTATCGATCGTTTTATAGCTGCGATCTGCGAATTCACTTGTGAGACACATTGCCAGCTGACTCTTCGATTGACGAAGATTTTATCGGTAAGAATAACGAAATTTTGTCTCGTTCGCATCACAAGTCACAAAACAGGCTCAACAATTTATTGTTTTTTTTTTATTAAGTAGCTTTTTAATCTTGCTGGTTATAGATCGAATACATCGAATTCTTAGGAAACAGTAAAATCATTTGTTAAATTTTGATACGTGTGGGCGAATGTTAGGAGGTAAAAGTTTCGAATCTTATTCGTTATAGTGCCAAAGAATGTTGTTTATCCTAAAAGCGAGTTTTGGTTCGCCGGCTTTGGAGGAACTCTACCACGCTTCGTATAGATCTTGCAAGCATCACATTACGTAACAACTACTCGCGCAGAGACCTTGAACGCCTCAACACTAACAAATATCTGAACGTGTTTTATATGTTCACCTATAGTAGGCGATAACAGGTTGAGAGTCAATGTATTTTCTTACTCTTATTATTGTTCTGCTAAGTTCATACGCTCCGTAACGTCTTACATGTGATTTTGTACGTACGTTGATGCATGAAAATGTTTATCTGGATTCGTGATATTTTGGAACTTTTCGAAACTGATTTTAGTTTGTTGGTTTCTTCTTGTCAGAAATGATGTTCGATGTTATACAGTGAATTCCAGAAACTTGGCCTCTTTCAAACGATGTCAAGTGAATTTGTTTCTCTAATGAAAATGACCTGATTAACAAGAAGGCACGAATGAAACAGTAGACGCTGTAAATGGCGAGTATCCAACAGCAAGTTATCTGTCATTTTGAAAAATTAAATAAACTTACAATGGGCTAGACTATGGGAAGGGAAAAATTAATGACTATCAGTCCTTCCTGGACACACTGGGTCAATTTGACCCAGATCTTACTTTATCCTACGAATGAAAAACGTCTCTTTTTCCTCTTTTGCAGACTTGTAATTGACACATTTGTCACTCGTATTTCATATGAACCAAATTTTGTTCTAGTTAAAAAAAAAACTTTTTCTATCACTTCGATGATCAGCGTTTACGTAATAATTGTTTCTTGTAACTTTTCCATTGGTTAATAAAATTGCTAGTATAGAAATTTTATATTTATTGTTTGCAACTTATTTTTATTTCACTTGCAATAGACTTTTTTGTACATGTTTTTAAATATAAAATAAGACATCAGAATGTCATCATGTATCTTTCTTTGATTGTGATACAGTCTCTAAATTTTTATGTTTTATATATGACATTAGAACGAGACACTTTTTTTTTACGTTTTTTAATGCGATCTATGTGTTCGGAAGTCTTCTAAAAACGTTTATTTGAAGGTAAACTTTACTTAGAAACAAAATATCGTATATTGGTGCAATGAACAAGTAGGAAGTCGATGTTCTTGGCTCAAAATAGTTTTCAGTGTGTGTGTCATTGCACGTGTACATGCATATAGTCATGTATAGGGCAACGTAAGAAATAGCATGTTTTCGCTCCAATGGTTGGGATAACGAGGGTTCAAGTATTTCGATCACCTAGGACTTGATTTGATGATCGAGTTCGGTGATACGTATAGAACGTGAGGATGACAATTAGTTGAGCTTCCAGGTGCTTTCAAATGTTCCCTCTTGATCCACTTATTTCATGAATGGTGCAAAGCGCAGAGCACACTGTGTCTTAATTTTTGTTTCGATGCGACAACGCGATCATTATCAGAAGTATAATACTACAATTTTATGAATTCGCAAAATTATTCTGATATATGCAATTGAAACAATTTTTAATCCATCGTTTGTAAATACATCCATGAGTTGCTCGTTGACTCCAAATAATTCGATGATTATTCAATTTTTTCAAAATCTTTTACATATAAAAACGTTTAAAACTCAAATCTACGGTTAATTATTGGAAACTTGAAATAATATTATATGTAAAGTTACTTTTTGAAGCATATTGGAATGTAAAAATATTTCAACTTTTGGGAAAAGTGTGTAATATGAAGTTTAAGGTTTGAGGAGTAACCAGAACTTTCCCAAATCTAATGAACAGGGTTTTTACTTTATGTGATCCATTATTTTATTATAATTGAATTTATTTCCTTGATTAAAGGTTAAAAGTTGATTTGCATCCATTAATATGTTCTGTACAGTTATGAAATATGTTATAAGTCTCGGCGATGACGACGAATTACAAAAATACATGAATGACGAAGTAATTAACCCTGAAAATATCGTTGAACTGACTAGCTGAGATAGAAAATGAATAGTATGTGTTATTTGGCACGTATTTGCATCAATGCGATCGTGCTCGGAGTCTCGACGATATGAACGCTGCGAAAGAGATCGATAATAATTTCCGTAAGTCGCACGTGTTACGACTGTGTTCATAAACACGTCACTAAGTGAGCCTCCGTAAGTCAAATGTTAAATATGTCGCAATTTTCTGCAATCATTCGGAACTGAAGCGTGAATTTTTGCATTCGATGCGGCGAACATGAAATTTAATTTTATATTTTAAAATCGTCTATTACAGTCCAGTGGATATGATAAAACATAAGATTTGAGATGTTCAAGATTTATGAAAACGATAATATGAAAAAAAAAGTTCTCTACGGTTTGGCACCTTATCATGAAAGAACTTTCACGCAAATGTTTTACTCCACATTTGAGAATGAAGATTTATGAAAATGATAGCATTCGAATAATAATGTTCTCAGAACTTTTTGCGCACACCTTCGTGCATGAAATTTTACTATCACTTATTAATATTTTTACATTTGAGATAATGGTCGCAATAAGCACGTCAACTTGGTGCATCAAATTGCTGCAATTGTTCGTGTTTCATATACTGTTTAGAAACAGTGCGAAAAATCGATACACGTGACACGTTCATACGAATTTATGTCCCCAACAGAGATCTCGCTCCGAGTCCTCGCTCTCACGTGCATGTTCCGCAGTTCTCCAAAGAGTTCCGGAGCCTTATTCCATTTATATACACATGTGTGACGTTTCAACTTCGTACTTGATCTATATATTGTTCCTTGTTCCCCACATTCAACGGTCGATAGGAGATCCTCGATGATCGGTAAAGAGGTACACTGTGAGGGTCTGATCCAAGCGTACAGTCAAGTTCTGCTATTTATGTTAATGCGTCTGCTAGAGACCAAGGCAGGCACGTGCTACTTGGCACATTGGCGTCACTTCTACACACTCCATCCTTTTGTGTATATTTATCACTCACACACACACACACACACACACTTGTGTGCAGCTCGTATAAATGTAGAATCGGAGTTAAACGTTTGGTCCACAGATGTCTCCAACAGCCTCGCCACGAAAAGAATCCGCGATGGTTTTTTCTTTTCTTTTTCGATGATCTATATAGAATTTTGCTTTCAATAGATCGATGCAGGCCCTCGATTTTTCAATGGTTTCTTTTCTTTGACTAACCACTAGTTTCAATCGATTCTGAATGGCCCAAAACTTTATAGAAAATTAACGTAACCAAAGAGTACGCCCATGTCCATGTGCAAGCGAAACATTTAGAGAATAAGATATTTTTCGATGTTCAAAAAAGATTCATTTTCAATTATAATATAGATTTTATTAGTTAGGTTTTGATTTAAATGAAGCAGGCGGTAAAATATTATTGAAAATAAAATAAAAATTTTTTACGTAATTCAAAATGAGAAATCAAAGTGATGATACTTGACACACTGGATCTCATTTTGTCACTGGATCTCATGTTGTCTATCGCTATCTATAATTATGAGGACTGACCATGTCCACTAAAACTGTACCCCATTCTTATGTTTTGCCTCAAGGCCAAAGCCAAGGCTTAAAAATAAAATATCAATCAATTAATCAATCATTTTGATGAGAATTAATGTTTTGGCATTCATTATATATATGAGGAATATTTTCGAAGGCTGTCAGCGCTTTTTTCACCAGAATCTACAACAAACTAAATTCCCAGGTTAACATAAATACTGTTAAAAAAAAGGCATTATTCATGACTACATTTTTCATAATTAGTAATTAGAGAAAAATGAAGAATAAAAACAACTGTAATTTTTTCAGTAAAATTTTTACTCGTCGAAAATTAAAAGTTTAAATAATAATTTTTTTAAACAATTAAATGTAATATTTTCTCAATTTAAATGCTGCGCACAAATTAGAGAATGGTTCGAGTACGTTACCGATTTTTTAAAAATAAAACCTAAGAATTAGCACAACATAATTATCATAATTGTTGTTTGTGGGATGTCGAAAAAATAAAAATCCGAATCGAACCTAAATGAGTCTTAGATTCGTGTCAATATATTAGGGCGCAGATCCTAAAACTCCAACGTGGTTCTTCGAGGACTTGAAGAACTATTTGAAGCAGCTAAAGAGCCGTATAGAATCCGTAAAATTCATATTGGCCCCCATAACAATTGAAAAATCACCGGATGCTAGTCCGTAGCGATTCGACAATCGCCGAACATATTTCCGGTACAATGAAAGGCTCGCCCAGCGCTTGCGAGAATAATGAAGATTTTTTTTTTTTTTTTTTTTTTTTTAAAGCTTGTGTCATCTGGCCTCGTGTACAGACCCTCTTCTCTCACACGTCATTATTGTCCGCACGATCTATTTTCCCAAAGCACAATTCGTTCGGCATCTTTGTACATTTACGATGAATACATTGAATGGTGGTGAAAACTCGAACGTCTATATTTCTCATCTCTTTTGCTCGTGTACGCCGTTAGTCGGCATCTTATAATTTCTTGTATCCAGAATCCGCGTGAAACTAGAAAACGTTTTGGACAATCGATTTCTATTGGATTTACTGCTTGTTCCGGCGTTTTCGTTTGAACGTCGTTCTAGCCGCAAAAATTTTGCCACGAGACCCAACACGAAGTTTTCCACCATGTACAAAATATATCTGTACGGCACTTCGTATCGTTTTCTATTCTGGTGCCGACGCTGCTGGACATTGAACCGAATTTTTTCTTCAAGTCTCAGCATGCTTGCTTTTAAGTAATCGACAATAGGAGAAAGAGACTCCAAATGCAGTGACCAGGTGATCGAAAGGCAAGCTGCACGTGCCGGGATGCTTCTGTGTGCAACTTACATGTGTCAGCTTCCTTGATCTTGCACGCTTGTATGGCATACAAATAAATATAGGCGGTAGACTTCGAGTATTGTGTAAAAAGCTATACACTTATCTTTACAAACTCAAAGGTTTAGAATATGTGAAAATCAGACCGTTTTACGTGTGTTTTTTTTTTTTTTTTTTTTCATATCAATTTTCATGAAAGATTTAGACATTATAATTATTCACATGTTTTTTTAAATATCATGATAAAATAATTACAAAAAACATTCACAATAATTCACGGTTGCGACTCGACAATAACGGATTTGAGCTGTCATCGATATTTTGACGGACCAGGTGCGTCATTGTGATATTTTGTAACTGTGGCAGAATAACTATACAAAGTCATAATATAACTTGAACTTTGACACGTAACCCGCGCCACGTGGCACGCGATTGCGAATCGATCGGAATTGTAAAAAGTGATGACTGTATGAGTAGCAAACTGTCATTTAAATGGAAAGCGAACATGCTTCTAGTTTCGGAAGTGTCATATTTTTTAAGATAAAGAAATTTTCTTGTTGACACGATAAAGTGGAAATTTATTGTTTCGTATCGACAGTTGCATGTTTTATAATGAAAATGATTAACAAGATTACAAATTGTATGTTAAGGTGAAAGATTTAACGGGCTGACTAAAGAACAAAGTTGAAAATTCTTTCTCGTAATATAGTCGTTTTTATAGCAGATATTTTTGTTTCGCCAAGTTTACGTGCCCGCGAAATTTCGTGGTTACGACCGCCTAAACAGCAAGAGTGTCTTTCCCGAAATTACTCGCGCTGCCTCACGTTCGTATATACAGCTGGCCGAATGAGTTTTGTTCACACGACATTATCACCCCGGCCCTCATGGGGGCCTGCCGTATACACATTCACATAGCTCCCAACAGGTCAATGTAACCCTCGAGGACTTTACCTTTTTTGTAATTTAAATATACGAAAAAAAAAAAACAACCAAAATAAGTAATTCAAGAAATTCTCTTGAGACGAAATTAACTTCGTTTTTGCTCGTTATTATATCATTTTTCTAACAACTTTGATGTTGAAAAACTAGAAAAAAAAATTTTAAACATCGATTCTTACAATTGTTTTCATACAATTTGCCAATTGAGAGTACGAAACAGTTGAAGAGATTTCTCTCTTGGAGCCTGATATAAATTTAATGCACATGGTAATAACTTTTTCATCGAAGTCTGGAAAAATGTAAAAAACCTTGAACAAAATGGGAATTATCCGTTAAGATTGCTAGGTACAGATATTTATACGAATGCACAGCTCTATGTATAAGTCGGTTATTCTCATTGCTTAATCAAGATGTCATTGGTGACTTCATCATCATCATCATCATCACAAGAGTTTTGTTACTTTCCGCACCTTGTCATCTCCCATGAAATGACCAGTCGTTTCAGCGATAAAAGCCTCGAAGTAAAAATACACTGGTGTCCAAAAGACACAGTGTATTTTTTCTTGTGCTTGATTTCGTCAAGTTTAGCACGTGCTTGTCATTTTTAATCATTAAACACAACGCCATAAGATCAAAATTTGAGATTTAAAATTGAGTTCATATATACGAGACAAATTCCACAGTTTCGCGGATTTCATCGACGATTTTCTCATGACTCATTTTGTACCGCAGCCGTGACTCATATTCCCCTCACGCTGCAAAGATTTCTATCTCTATCTGTCACTCACTCGACCGCACTTTATTGGCACTACACCGCGACCTCTTCGCCGCTACATTACAAGTTGTCGGACTGAGATCTGACATCGTTAAACAAATTTTCAATCGCTTATTTATTCAAAAATTTTTTTTTCTTCTTTTTAATCGATAATTAGTTCGATCTGAAATACGGGTTTTTACTATACTTTCTAAAGTTGTGTAAAGGAATCCGAAGTATTGGAGTTTGTTGGTTTTTGTTTCTATAACTTAAATAGGTCAATTTTTCGAAATTTTAATTTCATTACTTTTCCATCGTCGAAGTTTTCTGTCACGAATCATAGGATTTTCCTAATAATATAATTACATAATTCAGTATAAAGCATATTTTAGCGATTTTGTGTTAATGTTTATTTTTTGCGCTGATGTATCATGGAAAGGGTGGTAATTTGGACTCTTCGTGTTGTTTCCCTAATCGTTAATATCTCATGACAGCCCATGGCATGACACTTGGCAGAATATGTTGCTATTATAGTTAAGATTATTAATCGATCTAAAATCATGATTATTATTATTTTTTATTGTTTCTGCGAATTTCCTTGCAGGTTTTTCACGATCCATCACATTGATCCCACAATTTTCCCCACTTTACTTTTCCTGCTCGAGTTCCTGTTGAGCCCCAGAGTGTTATCTGCAGTCGCTCTTTTCTAATGCACTACTGTATCAAATTTGCACGAGCACAAAAAGGGAAATTTCTTTGGTTCCCACTATCAGAAACTCGGACAAACTGTTTCCTGCTCACTCATTGATACGCAAACTGGTGCTCGGCTAATCTGTCACCCAACCAAGTATTGACCTCACCCAAGGCTCTTTACCTTTTCGTGGTTTCACAATTATTATGATAAAATTATTATAAAACAGATGAAACATGCCGTCATTAATGAGCGGACCGTGCCATAGTCGAAACAAATAATATTAAAAAAAAAAAAGATGAAATACGTTGAAGTTACCACGAAATTCTCTATATATATGTATATATAGATATTTATATATTTATATTTATATCTATGCATAGTCACGGAGCAGCGGAGGCACACCGATGACGTGGAGTTGCATAACTGTATGTACCACGTGAATAAGGATACTATAAGTGCCTCACAGGGGAATGTCGTTTCTGAATAGACATCTATAGTAAATGGAGTATAGACGTAAATATATACTAAGTAAGCTCTAAACATTGGTCAACGTGCTGTGCGTGTAAAAAGATATACCGTTTGCGAGTGCTTGTTTTTGTATAATATTCATAAATCGTTAAAGTTTTTTCGAAGCTTATTTCACACGTGACTGAAATCCAGAGGGTTGAAACGTTTGTTTGTTTGTTTTGTTTTGTTTTTTTTCTTTTTTTTTCCGTTTTGTATTCCTAATTCTGAAGTTTCACATCCTTGCGAAATCGCCATCTTCGATCGCCCGTTTAAATCGATAAAACGAAATTTATAAAATTGCTAATACGATACGAGAGTTGCAAAATGTAGTCGAAAGAATTTACGTTAGAATGTTGTCTTCACTAGAAATGCTTAGTAGGAGCCCAACTAATTTCCGGTCGATTATGATTCATCGATGTCGAGGTCAACCGAGTACTCACACAACTCTTGGACGGTTCGATATATCTATACTCTAGATTTTCCTTGATGAATGGAAAAGTTGTCGCCTTCATATTTGTATGGATTATTCAAACACGAAGACGATTTTTTCAGCAACAAATTTTAACGTTATAAAAAACAAAATTTTAAGCCTTCTTTCGTTATACAATTAAATGACACCATAGCTTCCGGTTATGAATAATTGATTCAATATCAAATGATGGAAAAGAATTTGATAAGATTCGATCTAATCAATCTGTTGGACCGATTTGGCCAAATAAATTAATTTTGTTATTCAACTATTTGTTAATCCATAACGTTTTTTTATTCTACGTTTGAAATCCGTTGTTTAAATACTTTTGATGAATCATTAAGGTGGAAAATTTGAATAGAACAGTAATGCAAACATTTCCTTTATTCAACAGCCTAATTATTCGTTCACGAATGTAATCAAATTATATTCAGTTGAACGTTTTCAACAATATAATTCAAGTGTGGGAATGAAATCTTGACCTTACCAACAGAATCGGTATTTCAGTGCGAAGCGATGACGCTTTTGAGCACGAAGATTATTACGTCAGGAAAATTTCCACCTCAAGAAAAATGTATGGGAATTGTTGCACATATTTTATACCCACGATATCTGTATATAGATCGAACTTTGTGCAATGACGATGCACATTGAATTCCAGGAGAAATTAACGTTACAAAAATCGCCATTCATTCTCAATATATTATTTGAATCATTCTATTTCCGTACAATTTCGTCACTAGTTAAAGACTAGGATTTACCAGTTTCAATGATTGCTGATCGATGACGAATATTTTTATGATTCCAGGCATTTTGTGAGCTTAAGGCTCTCGTTGTATGAAATGTGTCCGAACGATGGCAAATCTTGAAACGTAGCAATTGGACTCGGATTAAATGATTACTATCATAAATTAAAATGATCCAATTTAAGAAGATTTGAAACTCTTCATGCTCCTATATTTACAGCGTTTTCTCATATCAATAAATTCGCTATGTCCCAATGATATCATATGTCACAGAGTGCGTTTGTTAAATGCGGAAACTGTGGATAAAAATTGCGGAAATCATAATGATTCGATAAGGTTCCCTGTGAATGCGTTCACGTTCGTCTTTTTTTTATTTTTTCTTTTTTTTTCCAGTACAAAGTACAGGGTGGATTTGTTGCAAAACTACATTTTTTTAGATACGAAAATAGTGACGTTGCAACATTAAATTATAATGAAAACAGATTCCAACGCAGTGAAGTGTGTGGGTGTGGTTTAGATTCACGTTGTTCCGATTCGGAATCAACTTACACTCGCTTTTTCTTTTATATGTTTTCTAATATATATATATATGAGTGCGTGTACCACAAAAATCAAAACCGTAATAAGCTTTTAATTTCTTTGTATTAGAAGTTGTGCCAGCCTCGAAATCAAACTTTCCTGTGTGTTTTATTGCGTCAACAAGTTTTTCCATTCTATTGATAAATAGATGTACGTCATTGCAATTACCAGGAGAAAAATAGTAATGAAAAAAAAAAGATTCTCCCATGACGGGGGTAAAACAATCCAAGAATCCGGGAAATGATGCTGACGAATGTAGATCCTTGATCAGTTAGTTTCATTTTGTCATCTCCGTTTATTTCCATTTACACGATAATAATGTCACAATCACTTCATTGTCGAGTGCATTATTCACCTTTGTTTCACGTCAGTGATATTGGAAAAAATACTGTGTTGGCTAATCGAGTTGATTTGAAATTCACATATTTTTGAAACAAAATTATAAAAAGTCGTAAGTTTAAAAACAAACAAGATTATTCATGAAATTTCCAAGCGATTCGTTCGACAAGTTTCTAATTTTGAACATTAATTGAATTTATTGCTCGAAAATCCTCAATTTTTAGACACTTTTTGAGGCTGAGGTTGTTCCCCGGTATTAGGATTTCAGGTGTCGGATTCTTACGCGGAATTCTGACATCCGCGATTGGAATTACCGGCACGCGTTTCAAGTTGTGCAACATTTTGACGTCAGTCGCCGGTCGTTACACTGTGGGCTCGTACACTGATTCATACTCAGGCTTACACCGCTGCTCTGTGTACCTCCGTGCATATGAATCCTGAGATTTATATTTCCAATCTGTTCAGTTTATAAAAATATACATTCTTTCTTATGTTAGCTTCATTTCGGGAAATTCCAATAAAAAAATAAATAAAAAAACTATAAGCTCATAAAAGTTCTAGGTTTCTTTATTGACGTGCGCCTCGGTATGCATAAATACATATAAACAAGGAACGACTTGCATCTGATCACTTTATGATAGTTTGCTTATTTGTATTCTCAACTTACTTCGTAGTTTGAGTAGTTTGCACAGTCTTCATCTATTCATTAATTTTCATGAAAAAAAAAAAAAAAAATTCAATCATTATCTATAGTAAATAATAGAAAAACGAAAAAATAAAAAATCATTTTATTGAATTTTCGTTGAGCCTTGCTGTCAGAAAAACCACAGAAAGGATTATGCAGAACGAGGTCATCGCGTGTAAACTGTACAATTTTCCTTCGATCGACGACTTCTGCGTAATGGCACTTAAGGTAGAACTGGGTCAGACGATCGATTATTTAGGACAATGCACAAGTTCTCCAGAAGTTGCATATTTACACCTAACTTTTCAACAGTTGTTAGTCTTGCAGTGAGAGCTTGTTCAGAAAAAACGTTAATCATAATTTGATACTACATGAATTGTCAATAATAAACGTATAAATAAAATATCTCAGGTTATTCGTAATTGAGACCCAATTTTAATATTCGTTGATAAAACTGTCAGTGATGAGTTTAGCTTTTAAATCAAAACAAAACAATGCCTGCTGGGTACGTTTGACGTTGTAAATTTGTGATTTGAAATTTGGAAAAAAAAAAAAAAAATTGTCTCATTATTACGAATGATTCGACTCGTACTCACTTGGTTTGCATGCAAAAATTTTTTTCTAAAAAATTATCAAGTCAATATAATAAAAATATAAATTCACGATATTTCTTGTTCTCATGCAATACACAAATATGTCGAATAGGTCAGTAATATCATGATGCGTGGGCCCCGGTGACTGACGTCATAGAGTCCGTTTGAAATGTCGTAACGCACTCCAGCTCGCAATCGAACCTACGATATTATTCAACACGTGGATACAAGAAACGCACCGGAGGTTTAGTGAGTCTACTCTTCTTATTGCGTGTGCGCTTCTCAGCGCAGACGAGCTCGTAAAACGACCTCGCGAGAGACAGAGAGACGAAAGAAAGAGAGAGAGAGAGAGGGAATATAGATAGTAACGACAAGGCCGGGGATTTACCAGATTATATGGCGCTCGTTTGTCTAGTCGAGAACACGTATGAACTGCCCACTGCAACATGATTGTATCGTAGATGAGTTGCGTTCGCAGGATTCCCTGAGAAGCCTCTTGCCTTCCGTTCGTATTTATTTGAATGAATTTTAATGATTCGCCATACTATTCGGAGTGAATGTTAATTTTATTACCAACAATCATCATGACAGTTAATTTGATGATGGATTTATTTTTATGTTTTTAACTATGTTCATATTTATATTTTTCATTTGTTTTTATGTTTATTAGTATTATTATGTTTTTTTATTTTTTTATTTTTATTCTGAATAATATATCGATTGAGCAATTGTTTGTTTATTTAAGAAGACATATGTTGTCAATAAAAGTGTCGGGACTTAATTTTCAAAAACACTATTTGATGAAATTTTTTCTTTCTCTCAGTTGCAATATCGAAAAGTTTTTTGCAATGATATATGTAGAGGGTGACACTGTTCGATAAATAAACATTTTTAAACAATCGAATCTTTTGAGCCCTCTAGACGTTTATGAGCCATAAACAAAAATTCTATACTCTTCGTATTCTGGAACATTGACGAAGGAAAAGGTTAGAGGTCTTGCATTTTTTTTAGCTGTACGAGTAAAACATGAATCTTGGGTCATATAGACCCATATGTAGAGAAATAGTCTGGATCCGACGAATTCATCTTCCATGTAAATTCATCCGTACGTGAAGAAAAGAAAATCAGGTCAATGGAATCCAACAAATTTTGTGCAACGATTCTCACGAATATAACGAGTCATAGTTTCATGCGATGACGCAGAAATCCGTTTCCTTTTGAAATGGACTTAAAAAAATTGGTAATCTTTCACTGTTGGTTCCGTGTGTACATCCGACCCTTTCTCCGCCACTCGAAGAATTCACCTTGCGATTCCACGAAATTCTTTCGTCTGGTCCAATGACGTAGATCGTGATTGAGGCGCCTCCCGATCCGGATAGACTTCTCGAACTTTCACTTACGGGATTCTCGTGGCGTCACGATTTCATTGATCGAGAAACTTTTATTTCAATTTCAAATTTTCATTATCAAATTCATTCATGTCCAATCTGGGCAAATATTTATGAAATATGGATCACTATCAATGATCGATAGTGAAATCGATTTCTTCAGTAAGTTGCATCAAATTTCTTTATATTGCAACAAAATCTTGGCATCAGCCATTTGATCTATGGAATATCGTATACGAACACGTGTTCGCATGCTTAATTGTTTACAGAGTCCCTTAACGGGACCTGCACTTTTTCATGCACCCTCATTCGTTCTCCCATGCAATATTCAAAAGAATGTCGTAGCAGGGCGAAGCGATGACTAAATCCTTTATAAAATAGCATGTCTTACACATGTGTTTTCTCTCTCATTCAATATTGGTAGATAGTGTCATCGAAACTGTAGTAAAAAGGCCCTTTCGATCGTTTGATTCAACGTTATTATAATCCACCGAGGATCGCCCGAAAACCAAGATTACTTGTACAGTTGAAATACTTTGATTACTTCTGAGACTGGTTCTTCGAAGCTTTTTAAGGATAATAATTCAGAGGGAAACTTTAATACAGTTCTTTACTCATCAACTGCTCATCAGTAATTATTAATAATAACTTTTGATGCTTATAATTACGATGTGGAAACTCATTAAGAAGGGTCAGTGCACGAATAGCAATGATTTGTATTATTATCATTGACTATTAGTGTTCATTTCTGTTACATATGAAAACTAATGAAAAAAAAAATATATGTCTGTTATTTTTTTAATTTTCTATTGATCTGATTTATTTATAAGATCATAACTTGGGGACAAGCTTAGCAGTAATTAGATTGTAATTAAATGACTAGCGAAATGACAGTTGGAGTGTTCTTGTCATCAGTCCTTGTACTTTTTCTTTTGATACGGAATCACTATAAACTTAGTACCATCTGGACCAGAAAATGAAAATTTAGAGCGTTTTCAATTTTTTCAAATTAAAGTGAAGTTCCTATCATAAAATTGCGACATGATCGAAGTAGTGACATAAATTAGACGATCTGATCATCGAACTGTACCACAAATATTTCATCTTCTGAAAATAGTGTCGCCATTCTACATATACTTTGCATATTATCTCCACTGATCCTATCCTACGTCTTATTATTTTCGTGATGAAGCATCGTCAGCTACTCCGGAAAGAATATCCATACTTCCAAACATACAGACATATAATATTAATAGTACTTAACAAGTCGGAGTGGAGGCCAGGGGACGAGAAGCATGATCGCTGAGAAACGGCCGGTTGAATGAAGAGTTTTTCCACGAAAAGTCCCAGGGCTCCATACGCACGCGTACGATGATTCAACCACGAAAGGCAGAAGGCCGGAACAAGCAGAGGCCGGTGGGTTCGCTCACATTGCCCGTAAAACTCGCGTGCGCCACGTGATTCGGCATCGGACCCCCAAAAATCAACTATTTGTAGTATATGGGTCGTTTAATGTCAATTTAAATAGCCGTTGAATTCGGAGCACTCGTCCTCGAAAAATAAATCTTTAGCTCAAACATTAGCATGTTCGTTAATCTTCAATGGTTTGGAAAAAATGAACGTTCTATTTGATCGTTGATCGCAAAGTCATTTTATCATTGGCTAATATGAATCTATTAAGTTCTCCTCTTGTTGGAGAAAAATTTGTTGACGTAAAAGTGAATTTCATTGGATAGAAATTATTCAATGGATCCAAAACTTTGTTTTTCTTCATCAAACCTTAATTTACCCTGATTTACAATTACTGCGTGCCTGAAATAAATAAATTCCTAAAACAATTGAATTTATATGGAATAGCCCATACGTTGGAAACAGCAAGTGATCTTGGATGGACGAGCTGGTTTTATGTTAACGTAAGCGAATAATCGAACGAACTAGTCACAGGAATTACCGGAAGCCTTTTCGCGACTATCGATTCGTTAATGAAGAAAGGGGAGTAGTATTTCGAGAGCGAAAAACTGTTTACTATCGTAGTGGAGATCGCGTTTTTTATTTCTATAGTCAAAATGTACCAATCGACATTCTTGGGCTTAAACATTATTTTTTCATCAGAGTTTTAAAAAAGAAACAGCAATATAGAAATACAAATAGACAATGAATAATTACGTATTTGTGTATATAATTACAATAACTTGAAAATATGAAATTACACCAAAAGAGATAACGTTCAAGTCTATTTTCTTGATGTGCAAATCAACCCATACGTCATTATTTTGGCTTAAATCGTTAATTTATCCACAACTCGATCATCTGATCTGATGAATGTATTGAGTATAAAATATGACGATTTATTTCCTCAGGAGCACTGTTGGCACATCATGCCAACATAATTCATTACGAAACGAACAATCACCACTAGGTTGGAATTCCTAATCTTAGAATAAACAATGAACGTGGTATCCGAAAATACTGACATCGTTGGTTCATGATTAGTAGTAAGTTAGTTACTAAACTAATGAGTTTTAGATTGTTAACGTATAGACAACTTAACGAGGTGATCGGGAAAATATTTGGTGCATAAAATATAAGAATGTGTTTCCGTAAAAGGAGCAGTGTTGCCAGTTAATTCCAGCATCAATAAGAATGTAACTAACTTCATAGGGTCTTCGAAATGCGTGTTTTTCTTTTTGCTGTTATTGACCTTTGCATTAATCCTTGACCATCGAAACTTGGATGAAATTCTTAATTTAGAATCAGAGAGTAAATATCCAAAAATATAGACATCGTTAGTTCATGCGTGATGCGGTTTAAGTTCAATGGAACTCTTCAGTTACCTAGTTCCTAATAGAAACGAACATTACTATTTGTTAATAGAGTTTATTTGGTTATATAATTATTTGAGCAGTTAATTAAATATTGAGCTACAATGTTTCAATCCAAATGGTGATTCATCGTCCGGAAACAAATTAAATACCGAATGAATTACGTACAAAGACTATTAATATCGTTGAATGGACTCACACGAGGACTTTATGAATGAACGAGTTGCGGTCGAATGATATTAAGAAATACTATACCGATGGGTGGCTCTAACTGCTGCTGGTATATGAAGAAACCGTATCAGTAGTTTATGATGGATTTCACTACCGAATGCTGTTGCAGCACTATATTCAATTTACTCCTCGTTCCTCTCACAATCTTATCACTTCCGAGGCAAATAAAACAGACGCGAAAGTGGACGCACAACAACACACAAACACTCACACGTAATAGCTTAGCACGGAAGTTAGGCTTCAAATGATGCGGAGCACATGTTAGCGATGGTGTGGCAGTTCTCCGACAGAAGCTCGGGAATGCGTGGCGCGATGTCATCCACCTAAAAGAATCTTCTCAGCGATCCACCAGGTGCACCTGCTTTGCCACAAGTCGCGGTAACGCGATCCACCGTGTGACATTTCGAACCCGCGTCGTTGCTATCTCATGCACTTCTTTCGAGAATTAATCGCACACATTTTTGCCTTACAATGAAAACGCAAAAAAAAACACACACGAAATTGGAAGTAAACTTCCAGTTGTTATATTTTTCGTCCAACGTATTCATGTGCTTCAGTTAATTTCTTGGCAGAACCTGGAAAGGGTTCAGTTGCGTTGGTGGCAATTTTTCGAGGTGAACGGATTGGAGGACATCGAAGACATCGCATGATTGTGTTTAAAAAAATGGCTCCAACGTGCAGAATTTGATTTCTATAACTTTTTAAATCTTGAGCAGTCAATGACATTTCTTTGATTTCAAATTAATTGGAAATTCGAGTAAATGTTTTGGTTTCTTTGATACTCGTGCATGCGATGAATCATTATTGCTTCGAAGATTTTGATACCGTTTTTCACACGGGGTTGAAGTCTTGCGTCTGAGTTTTTATTATGACATTCGAAGACCCATGTGAATCTTTGTCTCGCACTTATGCATACACGCATCAGCAGATTCCCTACGAACTACTGATGATGCAGCCTCGCTTTTCTTGGTAGGAATTTTGCACCAGCTGCAGTGGACAAAACATTGAAGATATAGTGTTAGAGGACAATTTCATTATCAGCTGCCACATGGAAGGTGAAAAACTTCAACTAACTGTTCTTTGTGTGCTGCGATTTTTTTCCCACGCTGTTCTTTTTATAATGTAATCGTTATCCATTGAATATTATTGAATAATCCTTTGGATAATTACATTTGACAGAGGTAAACAAAATTGTTTTTTTTTTTTTTTTCATCTCTGTATTCGAAAGTGTCACTTTTCATATGTCACTTCACAAAGATTTTTATCAAATGGATTATAATAATTTTTATAACGTACGAACATATTCGCATACATGTAGAATTTGCATGAATGAGTGAATGAATGTTCATGGATGCAAATGTTTTTTATTAAGTGTTAATTAAGTTGTAAAACGACTGATAAAATCGTGTAAAATTCCATCCAGGATATCAGCAGGAATGAGCAATAGTTTTGTTCACAGAGCGCATCAGTGAATGAAATATTTGGCATACTTATATGTATATATTTATAAGTATGATTCGATCATGGCTATTATCTTGTTGTTGTAGTTTGACGTATTAACGTGACTTGCGAGATTGCGGAAAGGGGATTTTTAGGATTTTCCACAATTTCTTTACAGGCTTGTGTTTAATGCATAACTATCGATAAATCTTCAACAATTATAAAACTGAATGAACGTGATTTGTATGATTGTGAAGCTTAAAGTTATATTCCTTCCAAGTACATATTTTTCTTTTTTTTCAATAGACGCTTCGATCTTAAAGATGACATATCAGATAAATTGCTACCAAATTAACGACATTATCTCTTCACCAAATCCTCGTTGTTTTCTTTGAACAAAGAAAATAATAATAAGAAATAAGGCATAAGGCTCAAACAGGAATAACGTTGATTTGTCTCGCTGGGTCGTTCCCTTTTCCAGTTGCATTCAATGAAAAAAGGGAGAGAATAAAAAACTTGGTGTTATGATGCATGTAATTGCTGGTGTATATCGCTGAGATACGTTAACGTAATTAAATTTAATTACACGCTCCGAGGCTAGCGGTCTTCGATCCTTGCAAGTCCCACGTGGAGCTTTTCGTGTCATCACAGAGAGAAGCGGCGACAGTTGCAAGGCTCGCATCTCTCGCGACAACATCTCCAACTCTCTTTCTATATCTATCTCTCTGTATTTCTGTTGTTAAGAAATATACAATACACTCGAAGCGTATATATATCCTCGCGAAGGATGACCAGTTTTTCCTCATGGTACGAGAAACGACGAGCGAGAGGAGCCACTTGTATGTCGGCTCTCCTCGGTCGTTGAAACGAGCGCTATGTAACGATGACGATTAAAGTCACACGATATATGTACACACGCTACAGCATGGACTAAATGCACCCTGATCGATTGCTTTTTTACATTCGCTTAATAATTCTTACGGAATTATTTTATGTTGCAGGTGGAATCGTCAAATACATTGCTGTTCAAACTTTTACTAAGGTAAGCATTTTTATATTTTGAAATAGTAGTCTTGCCAAAGCGTTTTTTTATTACACTTTTTTTTTTCAATTTTGAGGAAACGTTCAAGGCACTATTATGAAATTATGAACAAAATTTTGAAACGATTCAACGACCCATATCGGAAGTATTTGTAATCAACGATTGCATAGTTTCAAACGCGTTCTTATGGGGGCAGTAGAAAAATTCACATTCCACGGGAAAACTCTGAAACTTTTATACAGATTTTTATAATTATTTTTCCAATTATAGTCGAACACATGATGAAGCTTGTTATAAAAAATCAAAAGGTCTGACGTTCTTGTTTCGGAGATACAACGATATAAAGATTTGATAAACGTGATTATTTCTTCACCTCTATATTTTTATTTGACATTTGCCCCGAATTTTTCTATTCGTTTTTACAAATTCAACACAGACTTAACGTTTAAACGTGATTGGAGGCGAGACTCTACTGTGCTGAATAAATAAATAAAAACATTATTATTACACGAAGTATGATATTTTGTTTAGAATAAATAATATTATCATCATATTCATACCTCAGCAAAGTAAAGACTCGAATCATATTTCTGGATGAAAAAATACAAACCCCCTATTTTGTTGTTGAATTTCGTTGATTTTATTAAAACTAAACTAAAGAAAGGAGTTGGATCCTCCTTTTTTCGTTCAACAAACTGAAATTTTTGATTGACGAACAATAATTTTTCTCAGTGCACGTTTATAGAAATCGAGATATTCAGATATTTAAATGTTCGCAAATGATTTGCTCTGCAGTTATCATTTTTAATCAATAAGATTAAGTCAAATAAAAACATGATTTGCTTGTTGTACGAATGAGAATCGATTAAAAAAAAGAACATAAAATTAATGTCTTTTGAACTTCGTGGATAGTTTACATTGCGTGCATCTATTTTGGTCGTTCGAGTCATGAAGAAACTTTTACTCGTAATGTTGGGTGGGAGCAGGTTCAGAGTAGTGTTTCCTCGATGACTAGTGTGATCGTGAAAAAGGAAGAAAGGTCGTGGCGAGTATACCGTTATTACCAAACAGACGCGTTTCCTTGATGATACATTTAGTGGGAGTTTTGAAGAAGTGTTTTTTAGTTGGTTCGTGCGAGTTCCACGAGAGTTGGTCACAATGATTTGAATATTCTGATGAGAACGATGACGTGCTAACTGTGACGTGGACTTAAACGTTAGCGTCACGTCGTCACACTTTACTTTCCCACTCTCTTTTTCAAGTTTCCCGTTCGTGGCGTCACGTAATACTATATATTGGTCAATTGGTTGGCTAGTCTTGTTCCTTTTTCGCGTGCGAATAATACAAAGAATTTTTCAATCCGGTTACTCATGGTCGGAACTGACGACGGAGCAGATTGAATTCTCGGCACTGGTCCTTCTTATCGGTAGATGTATAGCGTCAGCGAGATCAACACCGGACGGTAGTTTGCAAAGTGGAAACGGAAGTTCTTGGCGAGGCGGCTGCACAAATTATTACTGAACTTCATAAAAGAGCGAGTTAAACTGAAAATTCAAATTTTTATGAAACTTTGGCTTCAAATCGTTGAAAGCAAATGATATTTTCTTGAAATTTTATCTTACAAATACTCTCATATAGAAAAAATAAGAACACAATGAGTTTATGCCAGAATATGAATGATAAGTTGACATGCCATGACGATGAGTATCGTTGGAAGGTGCGGTGCTAACTAATAATTGACTCTCTCACGACCAAGAGATTTATAAACAATTTCATTATACATATATGTATATAGTTCAATAAAAGGACGTTGCTGGTGACAGAATATTGAATATTACTATGCGAGTGAGCCAAGCCCGCGCGGCAATGATGATCTAATATGTTACCCAGTCAGCAATAATTTGTCTTCTTCTTCGTCTTCAATGTACACAAAAGAGAGCCGTGTGTCATATCTGTTTTTTATTGTAAAAGCACGACAAATTCCAAAACTCAAACGATTTTTGTAAAATTCTTAAGAAATCACAAAAAAATCGTTTGTTCAGAAATCAGTGAACCATTCAGAAATCTATTTTTATTATTCTTCAATCAGATGTTTATGAAAATTTATTAACTTTCGTGGTGTTTGTGAGGTGTTGCAGTAAATAAAATGATACATTCTTATTCACACTTTCCGAGAGATATTAACAACATAATTTAATTGCGAATATGACCAATCAATTTTTTATGGTGTCCTAGATGGTCTGGTAAATTTTCATAGTTAGGCTTTAACGTGACCACTCGGAACTCCATTCGATATCGCGCTACTTGAGACAAAAATAACACGTTCGTGTGGTTGCTGAACGCGCATCAACGCTTCAATATAGAGCGTTTTATTCGAACGATGTATTTACATCAATTGCAACATCAACTCGTTCAGCCTTCTCTTCTTTTTATTTGCAATCCGGAAGCATTTTTCAAAAATTACTCAATCTTTAAACAATAATAATGATACAATGGAATATAGTTTTTTTGCCAGATAAGTATAAATCGTATTGTCAAAAGCATTCATGAATAAATGTAGTTCAGTTGTATCATCCATGTGTATACACACGAAAAATAATTACGAAAAGTAATACACGTAATAAAAATAAAATTTCTTATTGTAGGACGAAACCATGTCGTCGCTTCTGAGCACTGAAAAAGTAATATTTTTTTTTTTCTAAGTATTTAAATGTAGCGTTAAAATGATAAAAACTTCGCTATGATCCAACAATATTCGGTTGAATATCTTTTTTTGAATATAAAAACAGCAAATTCCACAACGCGATGTAAATATAGTAATTTTTCGTGTAAAATTCTCTCCATGTATCGAAATACATGAATTTTCTATTAGTCGTTAATAAATCGATTGTAAATATAGTTTCGTAATTTATACAATCGAAACAAACAGTATACAATGAAAAAAAATCATGAATTCTTTGTCAAATTATGACATTCGATAACTTTGCACTCGCATCATTTTTATAGTAAAATCGGTTGTTTTGGTAAACCGGTTTGAATTTTTTTTTTTTTTCCAATCATTATTAACTTCTGACGTATTTGTACCATTAATCGATGAAATCAGTGGGATTGTTATTGTAGCGGCACGAAGTAAGACTCGGTCTATGTTTTCGTTTCGAAATATACAATTGTGCTCATTGAGAGGTGTGATGTAAACACAGGTATCCATGTATTTACACAGGAAAGTAAAAGAAAATATAATTTTCGAGTGATTACATCGAACAGTAAGAATAGAAACGCGCTCTCTTTAACGTAGAATTGAATTAAATTTCTGTTTGATCGTTGTTTAATACGACAAGCAATTAACAGCCAAGAGTACTGACGTGCACGCCTGATCGACAAGAGGCAGGACGCTGCTTGACAAATTAAAAAGTGTAGTGTTATTGACGAATTGTGTGAAATAATGATAAACAAGCAATAAAAAAAAAAAAAAAAAAAAAAAAAATGAAAAATTTTAGTCGACTGTAAATTTGTGGTGAAATGCACGAGAGTGAAAGTGGTGGTACGAACGTTATATGGCGTACTGGGAGTGGTTTCGTGTCGATGGCTCTCGAAAAGAAGCCACTTGTAAGTTTGGTTATTGATAAATGAAAAATCTGTCAGAATTAATTTGGCATATGTAATCTATTGAAAAAATGTTCATTCGAAAGAATAATTGCGAGCATTTGGTTATCCTTTAAATATCGTTTTTATTTAAATGAAGTGACGTGAGAATTTCCCAGGATCACTCAGGTGCAACTCGTTTTCTTCAGTGATTTTGTTTTAACGTCTACTTGACGTTTCATTTCGAGGTTTTCTTTCATTAAAATTACAAACAAACAAAGAAAAATCATAAATTACACGAAAAAATAGTTTCTTTCATTTTATTTCGCGAGTCTTACAGCTCTAAGACTTCGGGCAAAAATTTAACAGCGAACTGTGATGTAAATCATCAATCGGACACTTTGAGAGTTTCGTGAATTTTGTCAAGCTGCTTACGTCGCGTGTGTTTGTATGACTGACGAGAACATCACAGGAAAAACGAAATATTGCTCGTGACGTTGACAGGAGGCTGAAATAAATGACGAGAGATTTGCCGCTGTAGAAAATTTCTCAGTCACGGCTGTTTCTATGCCGTCCAGGCTACACGGTGAGCGAATTCATTCTTATGATCTACTTCAACCTTGATTTCTTATAAGGGCATCACAACCAAAAGAGTATCAACAATACCTTCATTCAAATAATCAACAAGTTGATTTCAACAAAATATAATAATCCATTCGTTTCTCAGTTTCGGGAAAATCATTTAGTCAGATGTTTTGATAGATTTTGTCAATCACAATCAAATCCTGATCCAACCGAATATGTCTTAATAAAAGAGGCGAAATACTTGAGTTTGTTTGACAAAAGAGAAAACAGACACAGAGATTTAAAACTCAATTGGAATATTAAAAATTATTGCAACGTATGACATTTCAATTTTATTTAGAGTTTTATTGAATTATATAGAATTTATAGATTCATTAAAGTATAAATTTAGAGTCGTGAAGGGTTAGAGTATCAAGTTTTGTGAATGGAACATACTCACCACAATGGTAAAGAAAATTGTCCAATTATCGATAAAATCGATAGTAAATCCATAAACGAACAAATTAAAATTCCAAATGTTGATGTACACATCTAGAACTTCAAGGAGCTTAGGAGAGTGCGAGAGAATATGATTGAGTATTTAAGGTTTTGTTTATATGAGAAATTTACAGCACATCGATTTAACGATGGAAATACATTACAATTAACGTCAGTCATCAATCAAGTAACTCTTCGACTGCACGCTGGTGCAGATCTGTACCGCCAATTTGGAACCTTTTTCATTTTCGAGTACAAATTTTATGTTCCCTTCAAATTGGATTCTCAATATTTAAATTGGATGATTCAAGCTAGTGAAAATGGGTTTGCAGCTGGAGGGTTAAAGTACTGAGTTCCGATTGGTTATATTTAGTGGGAAACATCGATTAATTAAAACCAATGGCATGTAAAACAAAAATCACTATTTAATTCAATTACAGTATCGTTTGACTTTTTTTTTTTAAATACCAATAACGGTTGACCACGTTGTTTTCTGGTAGTCACGTACATCGACTCCTGTACAATGTATCTTCGAATGAAGAAGGAGGAAAGGTTGGTCATGAAAAGATACGACACAAAGATGTATTTTAAACATTGTATGGGAAGTGAAAAAAACGTTAAATTATATTAGGGTATGTCATATTTACGACGAGCGAATGCAGCAGACCAATGATGGCAAAAAATTGACCGCAGGCACAAATTAATTGTCTTGCAATACATCTCAGAAACGTTTCATGGCATATTTTAGTTCACAAGGTACATTGGTCGTGATAAATTCCACGAACGCTTTTTAAACTATACGAATCTTCGATATAAATCGACGTGTTTTTTGTGCCATCGATGAAACATGTATTGAATAATCCATTGGAAGTTACATCGGCAGTTCGTTCAACTCTTGACAAGACGAACTTAAGAGACTGTGGTCAAGGCACGTACAATTGTCGTAGTCTTGAATAGTCCTGGGTCAAGGTGACTTTAAGTAAATTCACATGGTGCACAGTGAAAAAATTAAAGGACGTAAACACCGTTGTTTTAGCCATTGAATCACAAGTTCCGTCAGAACTGGAGTTCCCAAATCGTTGCTAAGTTTATGCGAACATGGATAGAAGAATTAAGGATGATCATCTGGTACCGAGCAAGTCAAAAGAAAAAACTGCTGTGACTAGCGTATATAGTCTGCTCATCGAGGTTAACGTGTTTAACCTCCAAATTTTCACCGCTTTAACCTCCGTTTTCAGGACAAATTCATTACTTTTAAACCACATAAGTATCTAATTGATTTTCGGAGGTCGTACAAACGTTCTTTAGATATTTTTAAATCGATATTAAAAGTTTCTTCTGAAACTGTTTGTCAATGTTCGCAAATTTATTGTATACAGACGTAAAAACCACTGCAACCCATTAGGAACCGTGTTAATTGAGGAAATCTGTTTTTATTAATTTCCCACGAATAAGGTATCCTCAGGTTTCAAAATTTGAACAGGTGACTTTGTAGATGCTAATAAATGTATTGAATTTTTTGAATTAATAACTGTTTGTTAAGTCGATAACCAGATGAACTTCCTTAAAGATCATTTGATAGCTGCGAAGTTGATCCATTGGGTATATTTTTGGTTCGCCTATTAAATGCTTCCAGAAAATGTTAAGTGTCAAATAAGATATTGACATCCGATTGGAAAGTGACAAGAATTATAGAAAAAGGAATTTAATGGCAGAAGCTTCAGTCGTAAGGTTTGAAAAAGGCGGAAATGTGATGGTCAGGATGACTTTGGTTCTTACCGGTTACAACATACTTTACTCATGCTGGTTCGCTTTCCGCGTTCTTCACTGATACTCGCTTGAGCTCATCATATGAGTTGCTTTTTGTGATGGTTGAAACGAACATTGAACGTATGGTTCCCTCTGTCTCACGGTGATGGTATTTAGTCAGTATGGGCAACTGGTGACGACGTAGGCTATATATGCCAAGCGAAAAATCACATGGATTTATAAACCTGGGTGGTCCTTGGGTAGCCGAAATGTTAAGCAGAAAGGACCGCCGCGAGTTTCGTGCTGATCTTGTGAGTTGGGCGCATGCCTTCCTTTCCATCCATGGAATGTTGCCGATGTCTCTATCCGCTTCTTGTTCAAACTCTCATTCGTGGACCACACGAATCGATAATTACCACCGAAAATTGCTCCCGCCTTTTCCACTTTGGCCGGTTAAACGCTGTTTTTCTGCTTGATACTCGCCAGAGCCTGCTGATTTCTGCTGGTTGTCCACTCTCTCGATTCTCTACTCTTTCTCTCTTTCTTATAGTTACGATGCTTGACCATCCTCGAGAATTTCATGTTCTTCCGAGCAACGACGACAACAAAGATCCACAACCGGTTGCCATATCTGCTTTTGTCAATGCTTTTCTGTCGCCTCTGTGGGTCTTCAAAAGATGTTTCTTACATCTCTCGCTTCTCTTTTGCTACATAAGACACACGGAACACCCGATCGTCGATCCATGTCTTCGCGTCTTATGACATGAGACCCTACAACCTCTCACGTGTTTACAACAACTTGGTTCTTCTCATCAGCCGTTGACACATGCTGATGATCATTATGACACTTTGAGGCAATGATAGAACATCATTTCTCACAAAAATTATCATTCAAAACACCACTTTCGAAGTAGCACAGATAACCTAATTTGCGCCAAATCTTTTTTTTTTTTTGACTGATTCACTTTCACAAAAAATATTGGCCTCGCGATTAAGTATGTCACAAATTTAAAAAGATCTTTTTAGATAAAACAAGTTCAAAACTTTTAAAGTATACTTTTTAAAAAATTTTGTATACTGAAATTTGACTTTCGATTTTTCGTATCCTTTATTCCCTTCTATGGATCATAAAACAAAAAATAGAAATTATTTTGACTAAATTCTGGTATCGTTGTTGAAAAACAGTAAAATAAAGATGTTCATCACATTTCAACCCAATCGCTTAATTGGTTATTGAGATATCGTTGTTACTAATTTATAAAACACATTTTTTCGAAAATCTCCATGAAGTAGTTGATCATTTTTTCTTCTTCTCGAAAAATTTGTAAGTTTTTGTAAAAAGTCGAGAAATTTGTGTGAAAAAATTATGCGAAAAACTGAATTCTAATCAACAATAAATCATCGATGCTTACCTTTACGCAGTAATTTCAGTTTTTAGAATAGAAAATTTTTCAAATGATAGAAAAAAAAAATAATGATTTTATCATTGCATTGACGTCTATACCGGGTCACATACCGATTGAAATAAATCAAGACCTTCGTACTTCTCCATACTCGGTTATTAATAGTTTTATTTCCTTCTTCCTTGACAACTTAATTAATTGCTATGACGTAATAGACATTTACGGAAGATGCAGAAATATAATAGTGAAAAATATTTATCCTGAAGTTAGCAACAAATTCTTGGAATTACGTGAAACTCTGTTTGCTCCGTGACGGAGGAAAATCTATTTTCCAGTCTGTGGGAGATTCCCCAGTGCGTCAGTGGTTCATCATATCGCCATTGCTATGGAGGTTAAAAGGTGGTTTGTCTATCGTAGACGACCTACTATAAGAAAAATACGTTAACGATCTAGTCAAATATTGCATTTCCTTCGCTCGATATATATCACACGATAAAAATTGTTTCATTCTATATACTCCTGTGAGAAAAAATAAATAGAAAATTTAAACACACATTGATCCACTCACCAGCAATTTCATATTTCTTAGTACATCTAACAAAATCCATCGAAGAATTGTTGAAGAGTTTCAACTTCTTTCCTGATTTGAATAATAATAAAATAATAAAAAAACAGCTAATAGCTGTCATTACTCGAATAGTTGTAACTTTTTCATGAAAATTCATAATCTGAATGAATGTTTCTAGATTTTCAATAAATATTAAGACGATGGACACGAAAGATTTTACGTTTTTAAAGTTGTACAACATCCCTTTTTATAGATCGAGTAGAATAGTATCGAGTATAAGCTGTTGAATGAAAAAATTCCCGTTATAATAGAGGGTTATAGTTATCAATAAAAGTCAATGAATCAATAGATCGCTACGGTGCTCGTGCTATAATGAGAAAATGTGTGGGTGATTATCCATAGAGATGTACTCACATGTGACGGAATCTGATAGATCGTTTTATATAGTTCTTGGATTACGACCTCGGTAGCTATCTGCGTGGTTTCATCAGAAAACTCGGGCATTTTCTCGCTAAATGATTATCACATTGACTCACTAATTATGCCACACGCTGGAGCGAGCAGAGCGGTTAGTCTTTTTATACGTACTCCTGGCACGAGCATCGTCACTTATAAACGTATACGCACATTTACACATGTCATAGGGAGTGCGTTAACGTGGGAGCTCCCGTTCCGCGTACGGAACATAAGTCACCACTTAAAAAGACTACTATATAGACGCGGTTGCGGCCAACGACGTACTACTCAAATATCCTTGTTTAAGCATTTCCCACTCTGTATTAGCAGAAAACCTAATAAGCGTTGTATATCACAGTATTAATATTCATTTTCGTATGGAGAAGGTGTTTAATATGTCATGCGATAAGAAACTGACGTCCGATTGAAAAAAAAATCTTCTTGACTTTGTTTTTTTTTGTTGTTGTAACGAATAGAGGTCGTTGAGCGTTCTATCGAATTTGCATTTGCAATTATTCACATCGGAAAATAAGAATTCTTCGTAATAGCCAATTCGAATAAAGCAAAGGTTGAGTTACATGAGCGAAGATAAATTGCGCAATTTTTTCGTAGTAGACATTTAAGGCAATGGTCTAGTCTAGGGAGTCAGAAAAAAGGCATTTCAGGAATTTTTTTTTTTTTTTTTTTCCAAGAGACAAAAATAATGCAATTTGTTAACTCTTGCACAAATTTTGTTACACGTTGTACCCACTGCAAAACATTTTTTTTATTGAAATATAATTAAGGAATTATGTTCGCAAATGGATGTTAACGAAGTGACTCGACTCGGAAGATTTAAATTGGTGAGAAGTAACGAACCTGTAACTCTTATTTTATATAAAAATAAAACCAAGAGTTTTTCTTTCAAATACTCTTTTATAGTCGATGAATTAAAAAAAATATCAGAAAGCGTGTAAAACAGTAAATATTTACGAGTCGAAACGTACATCTGGCGATTTTGAACCAAAAGTTGATGACTTTTTCAGGTATTCGATGAAATCTTTTCAGTCCATTTTTGAAACGAGTCATCAAATATTGTGTAAAAATTCAGAAAGATTTTTTGTTCACTCGTAAAAAGAATTCTGATGATCTCTTTCTTTTTACGTTCATATAATTTTTCGCTCGATGACAACAATCTTTTGATATTCTGAAACAGTTAGTGACAGGTTATCTTGTCAGAGAGAAACTTATATGCGTAGGCATGAAAATGGCATTTCCATAACGTGTTTTTTTGCTATAATTTTATTTATTTATTTCACACATAATGGTGAACAAGCAGTGACAAATTAATATGGCATGGAGAAAAGAACGATTGATCAGAACCGGTTGATCAAGTTCAGGATCACCGATGCACCTACTGATACATGGCTTACAATGATTTGTATACGTGTGTGTAGTAGGCTAGGTCAGTAAAACTGACCAAGGTCTAGCAGCTCATCCATCAGATGGACTTTCACTTATATATATACATATATATATATGTATATAACTAACCTAACTCTTTTAATCCAATAGTCTGAAAGAAATACAAGAGTTTATCTAATCTCGATTAAAGCGATTTGGTAGGCTTCCATTTGGTTCAGAGTCTTAATCGAACGAATACTTTTGGACATTCCCACGATGTGAGAAGGCGTCAGGGACCTCCAATGACGGCCAGTGATTATTACGAATAAACAGTCTCACGACAAGCGCAAACTGATATAGATAAAGAGCGCCTCTCAGTTCGATGTACATATGAGGCATTTCACGCGAAATCTTTATATTAATTATTTCACCATTTTTTTTTCTCCAATCGTATTTTTTCAAGGGAATCAATTTTTTGCTCGTAACAATTATATTCAGTTTTTACACCGAGCTTTCAGAAAAAAATAAATACGAATGAATGGAGTTTTTGGACGAATTTTGATGTATTTTTATTTTCAGACTTGGGTGAGTCTTCAAAATATTTTTCAACCATAGTAAGACGATTTTTTTTGTGGTATTAATCATTAATAGATGTAAAAGAATTGATTCCAATGATTTATAAAAAAAATTAACTCCCTTTGAACATTTCGAATCGTTTCGGAGTGAAAATTTTACGTTAAACGTCTCATATACATACAGATATGTATATATATATATATATTTATTTCAGAAGCGCTGTTGTATATAAAATGACAAAGAAAAAGATAGAAAAAGGAAGGAAGAAAGGAAGAGAGAGAGAGAGAGGGAGAGAGAGAGAGAGAGAGAGAGAGAGAGAGAAAGAGAAAGCTCGGGAGATTCCGATTACAACCAGACAAAATACAAAGCTTATCTCTACGATTGATATAAATCTATTACAGTCAGCGCATACTATAATTACAGAAGTCAGAATGGGTTGCACGTACGAGCGATTAATTGACAAAACAATCGTACAAAATTTATCACACAAGCCATTCAGTTAAAATAATAAAATGTTATGGAATTAAACAATTTGGTATTAAACAATCAATGATTTTTTTTAACGAATAATAAAAATAAGCATGAATTCGATGTATTTTATTAATACAAATTTTTATTTTTGGAGAAAATCGTTTACCTTTCTCTCTCTCTCTCTCTCTCTCTTTCTCTCTCTCTCTTCCTCTCACACACACACTTTTGGAGGCGTCCTCCCGTGTATCCTTTAGCCTTAAGGAGGATTAAAGATTAATTTTGATGAATGACGATGCCATTACCTGTTTCTAGGGTTTGGTAACACGTGCGTAAGAGTCGCGCCAACATTTTGAAAGAGTTTGTGACCTGTCCTTCTATCGCTCCTATAATCTATCTTTTATATAATTTTATAATTTTATATAATTTAATTTATAATTTTAATAATTTATCATTTTGATATATAATATAATTACAATATAATTATAATATATAATATAATATATATAATATAATTTATAATTTTATAATTAATTTAAATAATTTTATATAATTTTATAATATAATTTTATAATCTATCTATCTTTCGCTCCTATAATTATAGGAATGTCGACCGAAGAAGCCTCGTTTTCCAGTAGCTCGTCTCTTTGTACATGTCTTTGTTAAGGAGGTTCGATCGTTTCTCATGCGTTCGATAAATTCCAAGTTTAATCGTTCAAAATTTGTATTAATCTTCTTAACAATCATACGCAACTGTGGGTTAAATTTAAGGAAGTTCGACCATTTAGAAATCGAGTTATTGGTTATCAAAAATCGTCTTTTTTCGTAATTTCCCATAAGACTCCATGTTAAAGTTGCGATTCTTCTCAAATTTTTTACACATTATAATACGACGGTCAAGAAGATTCACGCAAAATTTCAATAAATTGTCTTGGAAAAATTGTATTTGATCATTTTGCCGTTACTTTGTACGTACTATTATGATTATGGCAGTCGAACCTCGTTAATATACAGATTTCTTATTGACTTATGGATAATTATTTAAAATTATTGAAAGTGCCAAAGCCTATTCAAAATCCTTAGAGTATTGTATAATTTTGGGTCTTTCCAAAAATTCTTTATCCAATGATATTAAGGGCGTGGGCTCATCTCGGCTTTGGAATTCATTGAGAGCTACGTCGTTTTACGGCTTACATATGTCGCAACTTGTATTAGGCGCATGACTGCACGTTCTAAATCCCTTTAGCCAAACGAAAGAGTTTACATTTGTTACGATGATCTTGGTGTTAATGCATTAGCCGGTTACGAGATTTGACGAGACGTAAATGATGAAGTTTAGTGGCGATGACAGAGACATGCTTAACGGTAAGCCACATTGGTTTAATTGTCGGGTTAATCCTGAGACGAAAAACGTTAAGAGATCTTTAACACTGTCAAAGCGCTAACGTAATAGCAAAAGAAGTTATAATACGTTTTCTCATAATTTTTCATGGAAGCACGAATGATTCTTTGCACGAGGAAAAAGATTACATTGACGAGTGGGCGAATCAATATTGACATCCTCATGATAAACGTACATATTTCTAAAAATATGTTTAATACTAGAAATTGTTTTTTTTTATGAAAATAATAAGATTGAATGAACTTTTCAGAATTTTATCCATTTCTCGCATTTTTCGTACGAACAGCTGATATTCGTCGGTTCGAAAAATCGTTAATCTTCACGGATGATCTCCATCGAAGTCATAAATCTACTTATTTTTCGATGAAACTCCCACATTATTACTTTTGAATTGCTGGCAATCCACAAAGGCGATAATACGTTTTATATTAATCCTTTGAAAATTCAATGGGGAAAAAATTACAGATTGTCGAAACTATAAATACCTACAGGAGCCTGGATAACTTTTCAAAGCCCATAAGTCATTGGTCGTAGTTGAGTAACGAAATTTTTAAAAAATTTTTTTTAATTCGTTTGCCATCAGCGGAAATATAAGTATTTTTAATAATTACTCGTGATAAATAGGCTGCAAAATTGAAGGAACGAGAAAAAATTGTTACGGCAAAGCAATAAGAAGAATAAAAAAAAACCATGGTTCAAGTTTTTTTCACGTGAAAGAGACATACACGTGATTCATCGTAGTAGAGAATTAAGTTGACCCCCCAAGGGTCGTGCAATCGATGATGGCACAAAAACTCGGAAACGCGTCGGGTAGTTCTTTCATCGGAGGAGATTTTTGGCGGGATTTCCCGTTCGTCTTCCACCCACGCGTACGGAATCTCTTGCGAAGTCTCGCTCGTGAATTGGTGTCGATATCACGTGCTTTTCGAACGGTGTGTTGGCACGATGACGTCAGGTCTCACTGGCGAGACGCAACGCACGAGACACGCTAGTCATTCTCCAGGATCTTGTGGTTCATGTTATACAGATTCATTTCACATGTACCGGACAACGCATATTTGTAGACGTGAAAGCAAACGAGAAAGTCCTTTAATCCGGCTCACTATGATCGATTCTTCTTCTCTTTTTTTCCGAAAACGACTACACGGTCATTCGTTTTTTTTTTTACGGTGTGATTAACATGAGAATGCATGCATGTGAAATAAAACGGACTGGAATAATCGTCCACACGGTTTTCGTTACAAACTGAAATAATATCTTGTGACGCATGCACTTTTTACCTCTAGAATCCTCGTAATTTCAAGAAATTATTTTTTTTATAACGGTACAGTACAAATATAAGCAAAGAATCCTTGAAACCCGAGATGCATTCATAGTTTTTCGAGGACAACTCACGGATTCGCTACATTAAATGTTTACGTACTCTCCGTAGTGTCAAAAAAACATTCAAATCCGCTACCGTTTTTTAAACTGAATAAATAGATCGATTGATACGATTTTTTTGATAATTTGTAAAGTCATATTATTCGCGATGACAGTAGACAATTTCTTTGAAAAGAGGAAATCGACAGTTTATTAGATGATTTTTTTGATAAATGGTATTTGGGTTAATCACGATTAAAATTGTGAACTTTAAGTTAAAAATGAAACAAATTTTTGTTTCTTAAAGTGTACCCCAAAGTATGTAACTTTGGGGAGGACGTACGTAGTTCCTTGAGACACTTGTACCTGTACACATTGGTTAAGAATTTCCGGTATGAAATTCTCCAGCTGTAGAGTTCTTGACCCACTAACCAAATATTGCGTCGGAAATCGCAATGTCATTACCAAGGATCGAAGTAACACCGGCGCCGGACAGTACGTGGCTGCGATTCTGAAATTTTGGCCTCACATGCTGGACAGGAACTAACTTTGTGTCCATTTAAATGATTGTAAAAACACATCTTCATAATCTTTTCTTCTTTTTTCGAAAGATATAGGAGGAGAGCTTTTCTATTTTTTTTTTAAACTGTCCGCTTGTTTCTATTTTTCAATTCTTTCTTCGTCTCTCTTTCTTTCTGTCGTATATACATCAGAGGTTCATGGTTTGGAAATACACTCTTCTCTTTTCGGAAGCGCTCGAGGTTTCGCAATTATTTCGGTTATACCGGAGTCTCTGGGTCTTTTGCCAGGGGCGAAAAACGCCAGAGATGGGTGAGCCTGTTGATCGGAAGATTACGCACGTGTAAAACGTGAAAAAAGTCTCGAAGACAGTGAAAGGGAAACGTCATCGGAGGCTAGATTATGTCGTTGGCAAGAACGGGGATAGATTTGGCAATTTGTTTTCGGCAAAAGTTTGAACAAGTCTAAACGATGTTTTTGGCCTACAATTGACTCAATGAAATGTTTCAATTCCTTCAATGATAAATTAGTTTTCGTCGAGTATAATTTTCCATTTAATTAACACAGCGACTGGATTCATTTTATCGAATTTGGTTTATTTCACTATTCTCATATACCGACAAATAAAATAATAGTAAAAGAGAAAAAAAAATGGCGTGGGATTAAGTATTATTTTGTGACGTGCATATTTTTTCATACGCCAGATAACGAGGAGTATAAAATCTTGAAATAGAAGTAACTCGACAGTCGAAACGACGCTTATTTCGTCCTCCATCTCTTGCCTTGTCATCAGTCTATTGTCAGATAATTATCGCCCTGTGATATAATTGCCTTGTTGCCTCGGTGATACCTACTGTCTACAGGATAAAAACCTCATCGATCTTGGCAATTTCCAAGCGACGAAACAACTTCGACTTCATATTTATCAATACATACCAGCATGTACGTCTTGACTACATATCCAACAGCACGTTTTACGAAGATATTTATAACCTTAAAAAAAAAAAAAAAAAAAAACAAATAGCTCCAATCGATGTCATCGATATATGTCTGCACATTATTTTTCATTGAAACATCCAGTCACAAGTGCGATGAAATTATACAACAATTATAAAGTCTGTAAGTTTTTTCCATAACCTGTATCCACTATATAAGAAGCCGGAGAAAAAAAAAAAAATCATTGTGATCGAACAATCGGCCTTTGAATACAGATTTTTAAATATCGCAATTTAGTTAATTTGGCTTATGTGCGTTTTTTTTTTTCGATCTTTGAACCCTGGCATCTGTTTGAAAGTCGATTGAGCAGATGCATAGAGAAATTTTTGTTTAATGTATCCGCCTAGATGAAAGAACAAAGTCACTGTGAGCGGTTTACAAAGTGAATTCAGATGCCACTCCACTTTAAGGAGCGCTGCATCTCATTTCTGATGAAAAAAAAAAAAAAAAAAAAATGATCTTTCAGAGCTTTTCATTGCTTGTGTGAAGCCGATGGATATGAGGATACAATAAAACATTATAATATACTCGGTATACAGACTCGTCTGATGGATAGTGTGAATCAGCACGAGCGGCAGGTCCTCGCGCGTCTGGTATAACCGCTGGCAAAAGACGTTGGTGGGGTTCAGAGATCTTTAGCTTCGTAGCAGTTGTATCTCTTTCCGTCTTTGGCCGTTTGTCTTATTCTCTTTTTCTTACTTTCTCGAGACGGAGGTTCGAAGTATCGTTTATGCTTGTGAATGTGGTGGGAGAATGGATAGAGCTCGTGCGCTCTGATCGCGGGGAGTTATGAATGAGTCGTGGATGACCGGGACGGTGAGTGAGCGCGTGGTGCGGGGGTTGGTTAGGAAAGAGGGATAGGTGGAGGCGAGCAAAGGAGACGTCCGTGTGGCGGATCGTCGCGGGCTCGTCGGTGGTGGGAGTAGCATGAAGTATGAGAGGTGCAAGAGACCGTGAGTAAGAAATATCGTGTGCATGTTTGTGAACGCTTATTTGTATGTATATGTGAATATTATTCGTGTAGACGAAAGACGCTAAGTAGTAAAAATGCTTGGTGTTAGTTCGTGGTAGGAGACTAACACATGGTTACATCGGAGTAGCTCATCGCGCCACGCTTCTTGATGACCAGAGGGTGTAGGAGAGGAGAAAACAAGAAATGGAGTAGGGGCATCGGGAGAGAGAAACGGAGAGGGGGCCGAAGGACTCGTGAGTTTGAAAAGAGAGCTGCCCACGACGTATGCCACGTGGTTTTATCGGTCTCTTATCATTTTTCCTATCAAGCAAATTCGCGCAGGCTCTTTCTTCCAAAATAATCAAATTAACAATCATTAGTCTAAAAGATACGACCCTAAATTGTGTAAATAACCTTCAGCAATCGATCGTTTAACTATTGTCTCACATGACTCTAATCGTTCAAGTGATGTAATATAAATTTACACTCACGAAATTATAAGGAACAGATTGAAGGACAAGCTCGATAAAGACATAATCGATTGGAGATTTAACAAATTTGTTAATGTTCCAAAGATATCTATCGCTAAGTGTGTTACAGTCAAATAGATCGACGTGTACTGATCAGAAATCTCGAATGATATAAATCTATCTGTACGTTTCGTTCTCTTCGGCGTTTGGACTCCGACTACTTGACTCTTCTCTTGTCTCACGATTGTAGCTAACGAACGACGATCCGGTATCTCACTCTGGCACAAGTCGTAACGTCTGACAGACCGTTTTATTTCTCCTTCTCTTTATACGCTTCATCACATACGTTCACTAAGAAAACGACGAATATATAGACGTTTATAGTTTTGTACAGTCATATAGTAGTGGAAAACCAAGGAACATACAGTGCTAACGATGTATTAGGTATATCTGTATACCTTTACTTATACTCACTTAAAAATTTACCTCAACATCTACCTGGAAATATATAAGAAATACATGTACGCACCTATGGCACAAACGCAACTTGGACACACAGTCTAATATACGTAAGAACGCGTTAACACGCACTTTTAAAAGTTAGTATTTGTGAGGTTGTGTGTCTCCGTGTATGTTTGCGCACCAGGTTTTCAAGCCGGTAGAGACGTCTCAGTCACCTTCTGACACTCGGCTTGGGCACACGACCTCAACCAGGCCCCCCAGGACTACAAAGACCTCCGTGTGGGGGAATAAGGGATCCAAGTATATTACCGTCTCTCGAAGAGCTGAGAAAGGTAAATGCGAGAGAGACGGAAAAACCCAATATATTTATCCTATTCGTCTACCTTTGAAGAGCGCCAAAATGTCGTGATTTGTAAAGAACCGACAACGATACGAAATACACGGAGCGGAAAAAGAAAAATAAAGGAGGTGGAAAAAAAGGAGGAAAATAGTGGGGAAACAAGTAGCAGAGTAAGGGTAGCAAAATCCAGGGGCACCCTTAACTTCAAACTGAATTCTATTCTCATAGAGTTGTTCTCGTATTGGAGTGGAAAAAAGAGAGAGAGAGAGAGAGAGAGAGAGTCCTCTTCTTGGGTACCCCCGCCTCCACAACCGCCACCACCTTAGCTCACCGTTTACTGGCACCCTCCCTCTCTCCCTTGCTCGGACTCCCTCCTCCCTCAACCTCTTTCTGTCGTCGTCGTTGCCGCCCCCCTCACTCCCTCCTCCCACCCCCCTCGTATAAGAATCAGTGCATCGCGTGTGCCGGGACCAGTGCCAAACGGATTGTGATTCTGTGCAGACATAGATCTTTTTTCACATTATAACTATTTTATCAACTAGTGCCGGCTCTGATAAGAAACAAAAGTTACGTTTCAAGTTATATCACGGATATCATCATTGGTTATCGCGATTCGGACATAACTTAATCGATTACGCGTTAAATTACATTTATTAACGACGAAATTTGGAAATAATTTTTCGTCGATCAAAACGTGACCCGTGTTACATTAATTCATTAATTAAACCGCACTTATTTGGTGATGAAATACTTTTGTTGAATAACAAAAAAAAAAAAAAAAAATACAAATAAATAGTTATCGCAAAAATACCCTTCACGGGCTTATTCAATTATTTATTTATTACGGTCTCCATTAACGAGGGATCCGATTAGATACAAATATTCACGTTTATACGACAAGATCCGCGTAGCGTCACGACAAAACTACTTCAATACGTAATACGCACGTGCGTTTACTGTCAGTACATATATGTATATACACATATGTACATATCACCACGTATAATTATCTGCACATACGTTTGCATAGATATATATGTTTAAATATAAGAAATGATATACGTGCGCGAAATTGGCGTAAAATTACGGAAAAGTGATAAAAAGTGTGATGCGATGATGATCGATAAACCCGAGTTGGATGCAGTGTCGATAATCCGTGATCTAAGAACGACGATGGAGGCTATTATGACACGCGATCAGAGGACTACATCTCACCGTGTTATCGAACGAGGTGTTAATTCAAATTGCAATGGATCGGTGACTCTGTACCAGAATAATGTCAACGAGAGCAACAAAAAATCCATCGATATGTCAACAACGTCACTGATGAATCAGGAAACAGTCAGAACAAATATTTCGTGCCGGAATAAAGGCTGCTATTATTATGAAAATACAAGTACAAGTAAACACAAGACTGATGATTCGGTTCAATTTTTATGTTGCGATACACATCGCTGCCTATTTCAATGTCGAACTCATATAAGACGGGTTGACAGAGTCATTTCGGAAAAAAATTACAATCGAAAGAACACCACCACTGCCACCAGAACTTCATTCTCGATTCAACACAGAAACAACTCCACCACGTGGCTCAGTAAGTCGAGACGTCAGTTAAGAGAGAATCTATAGTTCGCGTCTCCATATATTATATATCTACTGTTATATACATAGATATTCAAACGTATCAACTCAACTTTTATGTTAAACGCAATTCGTATATGATAACGTTAAACATATTGTCCACAAATCTGTCAGCTAAACATCTGTCAGTTTCTTATCACCTCGTAAAATTTTAGACAAAGCATTGCAACAAAAGCAATTCGGTATCAAATCGAACGTGACATTATTCCGTATAGAGGAAATGTTCTCTCACACTTCGAGACACTCGTTAACTAATTGGAATATCAATTGCATTATTGCAAATGATTTTTTACCATTCGATTTTACGGTTTAATATATTCCTTGGCAATGGCATATTAGCAGATAAGGCACTATTTCAGTTAGGATTCACTTATTAATTAATACGTTACGTTAATTAATATTCTGGCATTGTGTTCCTCGTGAATTAATAATTAATCAAGCGGGTTCCAAGGATTCGTGCTTCCTTTGGTTAGCCGAAACATATCTCGTTCAATAAAAAGACAATGCGTTACTTGGTTAAATTTTTTTTTGTCCACAACCTGTCGGTATACTTATCGAATATATTTATTTATCATTAACTATTCATTAAACAATAAAGTTTGGACTGGGTTATGACTTATGTTTTTCATCGAGTAGATGTTCGTGAAAATTATTATTATTTGAGTTCTTTTTCAATTAAGAATCCTCATTCATGATAGCTCATTCATTACATATCGTCTACCAGGCGTACAAAGTCTCGTTTGTACGAGACAAGCACACGCGGCGGAAATCGATTGGCGCGCTTTTTAACGGCCGGAAAAGCGACGAGTCGTGCCTCGATTAATTTATCTCCCGGCGGCTGGGAGTATACCGACTATAGGGAGTCCAGAAAAATCGGCATACCCTGTTTCACGAACACCTTGTAATTCCTGTATGTGACAATATCTTTTCATTTGTTTCTACTCCAAGAATTTGTCAGATCGGTAACTTTATCATTATTTTTTGTTGCTCGCTTTTACTTCCGTAGGTACTTTTGAAATTCCAACATCAAAAAATCATGACTTACAACAAAACATTATTCCATAGGTTCTGCGCATAAATTCATACAAAATTCGTCGTACAGCACGTGTTGAACAAAGTATTGGCCTCGCGAGATCGCGATTAAACGAATCGACAATCTCAGACTTTCGCGATTGCGGTATACGCTCGATCAAGACATCCTATCGGCTAATAACGAATTTACGGTGTTGGCAAAAGGCAAAGAAAATATAGGGGTCCCATAAATCCCCTCCCTATAAAACGATTACCGATCTGTGTGCTCGAATCAAGAATTGAGTTCAGTATTTCATCGATGCGGTTCAAAAAATAATTGATAATCATAAGACTTCACACTTTGACATTTTCCAGCACGTGCTTTCGTAATTTATTTGCATTTTTATTGAATTTTACTTGAAAATAATTAATACGATCGACCAGATTGGCTGTTAATAGGAAATTACGAAAATCTCGGAGATTCTTCCATCGCCCCCTTTTTTTTGCGCCTTTTCTCAGCGTGAAACCTTCCTCGGTTACCGTCGTGTGCCCTGTCGCTCAAACTTGACGTCACGTTCTCAAAACGAGCCGATCAACGCGTTAGTCATCCTCGTTTCTTCACGCAGTATATACAGGTCCTCACTCGTCTACTTTATTCCACACTTTTTCGCAGATTCGATGACTTTTATATTCAATGTATAAATTATCTTTTGGACCAGTTACGTAATAAACCTTTGCCAGGAGACAGATTTAGTTGCATACTTTAGTACACTGTTGCTTTTCTGATTTTAATGTAAAAATAAATAAATACGAATGATAAAGAATACAAGTCGATCATATTTAGAAAAAAAAAAGATTTAAACATATGGGATCGAACAATAAAAAATTCTGATATCAAATACTAAGGAATTTGGTCATCAAATTTGTAGGTGTTAATTCTTGCGACCTTTGGGGTCGTCGTGTGTAGCAACATGACACCACAAGAATATGATTCTTTATCCAGTGTATTTTTTATTTACGTTTACTCCGATTCCGATCCTTCATTATTGTAACGCGTTTGATTTTATCATTCATGGGAGATGCGGTTGTGTTTGTTTAGAAGAATGTCATGCCAGAAGCTCAAAGATTACTGTGAATAAAAATAAATCAATGTGGTATGGTGCGATGGAATTCAGTGGATTCTTATCGCGTTACGTTTTACCACCCCACTCATTTTTCTCTCGTTCTCTCCTCTTCTTCTTCGTCTTTCTCGCTCTTTCTCACTGGAACGACCTTGGCTTGTCAAAGGGTCGTATACCACCTGTTGAACGCGTGCGCCAAAGAGTCGCACAGTTTCCTGTGCCCACAACTCTACATTGAACCAATGAAACTGCGGTAGGGTGAAAGTCGTGTGCCTGTTAGATTCAAAGCCCAACAGGTGGTTTCATAACTACATGTATACTCGCAACCGCATTTCCACGCCTTGTCACCACCACCACCACCACGAAGTCTACCATCATTTCTCATTTACTTTATCTACATATTAAATTGCAGGCAACAATCCTAAGAGCTGCAGCTCCGAGTTGATTCCATGATTTCCATTTTTGATTTGATCCAAATGATCAAATGATAGAATTCGATTACGAAATCAATCATAAATTTCCCTTCACATGAATCAACTTTTATTTGTTTGTTTACGTATTTAACTGCATGGAATTATCATAATGATTCCACTTTTCCTGCAGATGAATTCTCCACCTTCTTCACAATTGAGCTGTACGATTTCCTCATTTTTAAACACCAATCAAACTAAAATTGATTTATTTTTTAATCAATATCTCCAAGGTTTTGAATTGTTTTTAAATCTATTACGAAATAACTCGTGATACGGAAAATACGATAATAAATAAACGCGCGGGTACAAATGATCTGGCCTATGACTTGAATGACCATCGAAGCTCACGCTTCAGGACACGTTGGAATTCTCGTTGTTTGTTGTTTGTATACATATTTAACACACTCCTGTAAGCTTAACTGGAGTCGTTTATTTAATCGCTATTAAGATGCCAACGAAAATGATTGCTGCTTGCGCAGTACGAATCCCGTTGAGCGAAAGATACTTGAAGAAAGAAAGAGAATCTCGCACGGTGTGTGTCATCAAAGAGGAGTCTAGTAGCATAAGAAGAGAATGTAATAAGAAATGGTAGCAGCAGCAGGATAGAAGTTGCGGCATGGACATATATCTCCTTCCGGAACGTTGAGTACCGATCGCACGGGAGAAGAACGCGTCGCGGATGATGCTTGCTGCATTACTCTGCTACAGTATTGCGGCTAGAGCTATATAAACATTTTACGAATGGCACACCGGCGGGTGTCTCTTCGTCGTGGGTTAAACGCGTTCGTCTCAAACAGCTTAAACTGTCTACAATAAATCGGTGAACGTTAGTATTTGCCATCTGTGTGTGAATTCACGTTGAGATGCTGTCTGGTCACTACTGGAGAACGCGACCTACCGCAATGCGAGTGAATGTCACATTCTCTTGCGGTTTCTTTATACTTTATCAAATTAACGTGTGTATCGATTACGTGCTTCATTGAATTGAATACTCTTTATGATTTTTTTCATATCGAATTGAGTGCTGTTTAACAATTTTCCCAATATATTTCAAAATGGAGGATCCAGTTATGATAAAATTAAAGCTTCTTCAGTCATAATTACATTAAAAGTTTGATGTTTATGGCTATAATTAATAATCATTGAAATCCTTCATTCGGACTTTGAAAATAGGTAGAAAAAGTTGTTTTGTATACTAGTTTACCGTTAATGAACTTTCTTAAATGTACACGAGATAGAAATCGATCAATTGCTACGAAACGAAACGACGTAAGTGACACGATTTACTTGTTAAATCGCGGGGGTTCAGTCCTTTCGTTTACTAGAAGTTAATCTGTGTATCGCTAAAGCACAGTGAGAATGAGTGTACAGAGTACGGTGTGTCCGTGGTAAAAGGCAAGAGATCACAGCGGCAGGAGGGGCGGAGTCGCACCCGGTCGAACGTAATGGGGTATAATTGTCGCGAGCAATGCGACGACAGTGCACCATTACCGCATTTTTCATTCTCTTCTTCTTCTTCTTATTACTCTTCTTATTGCAAGCCTCCGAGATGATGTGCATCCCTTTTCCTCTTTCCACTCTTCCATCACTTTTTTTCTACCCTTATCCTCTCACGGTTCATCGCCGCGAGTTTTCTGAGGAATTTCACTGGAACGTTGCGAACGGCCGCCTTGAACGGTTGCCCGGTCACCACCAACGATGCTGCTTGTCCATCTACCGTGTTCTCTTTTATTTCGATTTTAACGACTTTTCGTTCTGTATCAATTTTACAAACTCTCCAATTTTTGACTCTCTATCTGATCACGGGATTCATGGTGACAGACAATTTTTATCACATTCCAATATTAATTTTTTTCACGAACGACCTATGGATTGCATTTTTTTAACTTTTTAAATGCAATGTTTTTAACTTTTTCAAAAATAAAATTCTTTTGCATTTCCTCTTACAAAACAGTGGCGATATTATTTTGCTCTTTGCTGATGTTTACTATACATTTATTGTCACCATTTATTCGTCATTATTCCCCGCTCTCTGGCAACAAATTTTTTTTTTTTACGGTTGCAAGGATAACTCAAGTCGTTGAAAATAATTCGGTAGTAAAATATAAAAGAAAAAAAACGGAATAATTTTACATCTCGTCATATTGGAAAAAATTGTTGGGTCTGGCGCCATTCAAATTCATCGAGCCCTCTCATTAAGGCTCATAACTGACGAATATTAATGCCATTTGGTACACGTTTCAAGAAATCTCAGGACTTTATTCACACGAAATTCGGTAGATAAGCATATGCGCTCGTGAGTCCGGGATGATCACAAGGTTCTCGTTGCCGGAACGAGTATTAAATATATTATTAACACAGGACAGGAAACCAATCATTGAAGATATTTGAAAAATTCGTATATTTCGAAATTCAATTTTTTTTTTTTTTTTTTCAACAGAAATCAACAAATTTGAGCACCCACGATTCCTCTGGTCGATTTAAAAGCTAGATTTTTTCTAACATATTTTCGTTTTGTTTTTGTTCTTGTTTCAAGGGCTAGCCAGCCTACTAGTGACATTACTTGTGGTCTCAGTCCGAGGAGCTCCAACGACAATGAGTCTCGAAAGTAGACGATTGAGTTCCCCACCGAAATGGGTAAATCCTTGTGGTCTTGCCGCTGAGGATTTTGCCGGAGATTTGGACGTTGTACAGCTGAGGGACGAGCAGCTTCTTCGACAGGTTGTGGTCCAGGCGAAAACTGCCCTCAATCACGCACAGCTATTTCGAGATGATTACGTGAGTACATTCAACTTCTATATGGGTACCAAATTTATTATTCTATCGCTTTTATATATTTCACCATAGAACGAATAACGAAAAAAAAAAAAAAAAAATACTTATGGGGATTTCGCCCCAATATTAAAAGACCATTTATTCGAACACGAAAAACAAACGTTAGAGAAACTCTTTGCCCAACATTCGTCAAGCCTGGATTTCATTCTAAGTTTTTAACAAATAACAATTAATTACCGGGTCCAGGGACTTTTTTTTTTAGCAGATCTGAAAATGCGTGCGCGATCGATAACAAGAGAATGCGATAAAATGGGCTTGTGTTAGAAAAAAATAAAAATAAAAGAGAGTGAGAGAGAGAGTATCTTCTCGACCTGTTCGCTGTGTAGAGTAAGGCGAGACGAACTGCCGGACGGAAGACGCTTATGGCAGGTTACTTCCGGTCGACGATGATCGTATATCCACGTGTAGTATCGATTTCTTAGATCCGAATAAAGAGATCAAGTCCATCAATCGACAATGGGTTCATTTACGAAATATGATACAAGTTTGTTTCTCATCGGCTACTATTGCTTCTGAAGTAATGAAATTACTTTAATTCAACCACAATTACAGTACTTAAATATATTATATCTCAATATACTCAAACTGATTTCTCGATCCCTGTTATTCGATCCTTTTTCTGTAAATTCAAAATCAATTTGTTCCTTGAACCACATTTCATTAGGCTTCAATGTTTGTTTTTTTAAACGTGGATATGTAACTTGCGGAATAATCGAATAATTTTAGTTTTTATATCTTGTAAGAACCTAAAAATCCAAAAACTTTCGGGGAAAATATCTAATATGAAGCTTAGAAGTCGAGAAATAATGACCTCTATCATATTTTATACACGAACTTTATGTTATTGTATCTCCAAAAATGAACGGCCAAAGTTCTTGATTCTTTGACACAAACTTCGGCTTATGTTTCTTAGTAATTGAGGAAAAAAATTGGAAAAAAAAAAATCTGTAGAAAAGTTTCGAACTCATACCTTGAAATGTGAATTTTACTTTTTTGATATATCGGCAATTAAAGATTATTGGTATATGTTTCTTTGTAATGAAAAATATTTTAAAAGTCTGTACGGGAAAATTTCGATGCAAAAGGTTTTCATTCGACAATCTAATAAGACTTGAAACTTATTACACTCAATACCAATAATAATAATAATAATAATAATAATAATAGTTTCTTGTCATTAAACTCTGTTATCAGTTCAAAATGTTTGCAGTAACCTCATATAAAAAGTTTGAGAATTTCAAGAGTCCAAAAAAAAAAAAAAGAAAATTGAATGGTGTGATCGGAAGTTGATTAATTTTCAGTTCCAAAATGGGTGGGAGATGAATAAAAGTAAATAATGGTGAAATATTACGTTACATCCGCCGGGGTCTTTCCGCGATGTGAATCGCCCTACGTGAAAGAACGTAGTACTTTTACTAATACCAAACAAATGTCTATACGTATAAGAATATTTATACACAGTTAAAACACGTGCCGCGATATGAGGTTTAACTCGCGAACGTCTCTTACATACTACTTTTCATATGCCACTGGCTACACCAACCATGAGAACGCCCCAATGAATGTCATTTTTTTTCTTCGCTAAGAAAAAGAAGAAAAGCAGTCACGAGCCAGACGAACTAAACTCGACTGTTTTTTTTTTCTCGAAATTTGAATGAGTGATTGGAGGACGGTCAGTCTTTTCATCGACGACATAAAGTATTAGATCGAAACATTTTTAGCGAGGACGTCGATAAGACATTCAAACTTGCATGCAAATCATAAAAATATTGGAAAAAGGGTTTTTCAGGTTCCAGAAAATTAGGCAAGAACTTGTAACAAAAAAAAGAAGCAAATTTTACTCTAATTTGTCGTAACGTTTTTATTGTTCCATTTGTTCTCTTGATATGTGCCTTTTTAATCACTTTGTAACCGTTGATTGTACTTTTTATTTACTACATGAAATATTTGTTCAATGATATTTTATTTATTTGGAAGATTTCTTACGGTACATCGATACCTTTTTGTGAGCGATGTATCCGCTAGTGCAAATTACGTCATCGCTGCAATGAACCGCGGAGAGAGCCACTCGCCAATGTTTTCAAAGTCAGCGGATAATTCGATATTTGAATATATATGTTGAACGTATAGAATAGCGAATAATGGCTGGTCAGTGAAAATTATCATATGTAATGATATGTATATGTAGTAAAAATTAACTGGACGAAAGAGTGATCACAGTAAGAAATATGACGATGACACGTGAGAGTGGTTTCAAGGCATCAGAAGTCTAGGCAAGATTAATAACGAGTTGAGAGAGAAATACACGTATCTGGATACCTCTTAACGGTGTTATCACGAGCCTTATACCGTGGGATAAGCGAGCAGGTGTGTCTTTATCACTCGAAAAGCTACGTCCAGAAAGACGACATGTTGTCTTATTTTTTTTTAAAAACAAATCCTGGCTACTGAATCTTTCGCTTCGTTTTTTTTTTGTACTGAAACATTAACGCCTAATTAGCAGTCATCTGGTTTTATTTTTTTACAATTTATTCTCAAGACTCATTATTATGAATGAACGACAATAAATAACGATTCGATGTTCACTATTGAAATCTTATTAGTTCTTCTTTCATTTTATTGACGAATTTCCATGGACACAGAAAACTATCGATCACTTATTTTATTGCATCATTTAAACATCTATTTACGAGATGAAAAAATGCTCCGTCACGATTATTTTGTACCCTATACTTGTCCTTTGAAAATGAAAAGAAAAAGAAGAAAAAAAAACATTGCTTCACGCGTCTGCCATAGTGAAACGTGGCTTCCTATAGGTGACATAAAGTTATTCTGGCACGCGTTCGTCAAGGTTGTAAACACCCACTGTTTCGCGCCGGAATTCAGTCGAGGCCCTTCGAGTTGTACGGTACTTCATGCAAGATTGCTTTCATGAATGATGATGTACGTACGGACAGTTGGCGAACTAAAAGGCGTTACCAACTCGATTTACCATGTAAAGTCATGTGGTTTGCACTTTTCTTCTTGATATTTTTTCGGCAATATATAATATTCATGTATACGTGTGTGGAAGTCTTGAAATATGGAAGAATAATAGAACGGACACATGAGAATATAATAATGTAAGAATAAGCAAAAGAGGAAAGAAGGAAGTAAAAGAAAGAAAAAAAAGTATCAGCGAATATCGGAAGAGGATTCCGATAAATCAGAATCGGAAACGCTTTCGTCTCGACCCCTCTATCGCTCTCCCATCCCCTCGGGTATCCCCCCGTACCACACATCGACTGCACTCCGACTGCATACTAAAATGGGACAGACCGGATACCAAATGCTTCGACAACGCTCGTACCCGTGGTCAACTCTTTCTCTGCATAACACACTTTTAGACCAATACCGTCCGACTAACGTTCATTCTACAATAAATCTACACCATATACATCGGTTATCTGAAACAAAATTTCTCTCATTCAAAAAGATATTCCTGAGTTTTGAGGCTAATTAACCCTTTGAAGCACATGGCGAGACTTAAATTTCGTCTCGTGTATTTTTTTTCGCAATTTTTTCATTATTAAACTACTATTTTAACAATAAATACAAGGTTTTTTCGTTCTATATGATTTCTTGGATGTTGATTAACTGAAAAAGAGAGGCAGAGTCATTATTTGTTATTTCCACTGATGTTACATATCAAGAAATAGTCGAATTTACTGATTTTTAACTTGAAAATATTCATTTTCTACTATGAACTACTATGTGAACATCGCAATGTCATTTTTTTTCGTAAACTCAATACACTCCAAAAATATTATAGAATTTTTTCAATTTTTTTTTGCATTGTGGTTTTTGTTTAAAAAAATAAAAAAAGCTATGAATTATGAATTCCCTAAAAACACTGTGTACCCAATTTCACGTGAATTGCACGCAAGGAAAAATGGATGTTTCATAGGGTTAATCGTCAATGAATATTTGCGTCTGTACAATTTTCGCACAATCGCAACTTTTATTTCATTGCAATCGATTTTGACACGTTATATTTGTCCTTATGTGAGAGAGGAAGAGTGAAAGGAAGAGAAAGTACGGAAAAAATGAGCATAAGTAAAACTTTTATTGAATATCTTGTCGTTTTTAGTTCGAAAATGCTTTTAGGGACCTTACAACGTAGTTGACATGACTGAAAAGGCAGTAAAGAATAAAGAAAAAAATATTCGACTATAATTGTTGGCATTGCCAGACAGTAATTGTTATTGTCATAATTGACGTTTAACGGCGACGATACAGAACGACGACATATTTGGAGTGACTCATATTTTTAATTGTTGTTGATTTATGCTTTATTTGGTTGCTATTTATTCGTTAAGAAATAAGCTGCTATGTGTCCTTTACGTAACTATTTTTTAGCGAATGGCGTCTTTAAGGAAAATTGAAGATTCATTGATAACCTTCTCGTAGAATTGAAATCTGGAATGATCCAGTTGTTAAGTTATTTTCAGAGTTTATAATTACGATAAAACGTTATGATAATCGTTATCAATGTTAACGACATGATAATCATACGGAAATGATTCTTATTTTATGACTTATTTCAATTATTATTTCTTTTTATGTTTTTGCTGAGCAGATAAAACGAACCTTCAGCACAGACTTTGAGGTCATGCGTACCAATTGGAAGAACAATCACTACGATTGGTTGCCAGGCCCAAATGAAATCCCCAAACAACTCGGTGACCATCTGGACTCGGAGTATCTCCAGAAACTCGAAATTCGTTTCGTAAGTTTCTTACCCTGATAAAAAATAATTGATCGGATGATTCGTTTATTTATTATTTTATTTTACTCACTATTTTTTTCTTTTTTTTTTCTTTTCTGAATACAGCTTGACACTGCACTGCTCGATGCATACGAATACATGCAAAGGTACGCAGTTGGACTCGAGCAAATAGTTTGGGATCAGGAAGACCATCGTTTGGAGTTCCGCAAGCAGTTCAAAGACACTGAATTCAACCTGCGAACGGTAAGTCTTCCTTTTTATGACTTGCCCACACCACACGGTCTAAACTTAAAAAGATTGACTTTATAAATTTATTTTTGCGTTACCAAACGTTGAAAAAAAAAATTATTCAATTCCCACATTGATAGTTTGTTGAACCCCTCATCAACACACTGGGTCTTTCTGACCCGGACTAATTCGTTGTATCAATAATCCGTACTCCAGACACATTTTCGAGGACTCGAATTAACTTTTTTCATTTTTACAATGAACTAAGTTCACTTGTGAAAGTACACTCATGAATAGTGTAAAAAATTATGATTTTTTTCGAGTTAAATACTCACTTTTCTAAAAGTCAAATTTTTCAATAATTTTCCAATACAATTACTTTTAATATTTTGAATATTTGTGTGATGCACACACACGGATTGAGGAATAGTCGAAGTGTAATCCTGATGAATTTTAATGAAAACCGATCGAAAGGTTGTTAATAACAGGCGGAGGAAGTAAGTTCCGGGTCAAATTGAGCCGCTGCGTCGAACGAAGAATTAACTATTTTGACGTCTGAGATAACTCAATACAATTAATCGGCCCTTTAACTTCCAAGTTCACATATTTTTCGGACCATCATCTGAGATTAATGAAAAGTTAAGCACAACATAAAAATCAATGAATAAAAATGTCCTCTGACCAGATTGTTGTGTTCGGCATGTTGCAGGTTTTGTGCGAGTTGCAAGTGGCGTTGGTTGAGCGAGGTGTAACTCCGCGGGCAGACATAACACGCGACGCGATGTCAAGCGAGTACAGGGACATGTCAGGATCAGAAACTTATCGAAATCTTCGTGATTGGCTGATATTTCGTGATTATATGAATGGTCTCGAATACATAGTTCAAGTATTCGAGCATTTGCGACGTAGTTTGGAGTCCTGAGGATGGCTCGGTGGAGGCCGGCGACGAGCAACCAGGCGACGACTCACTCATCTCATAAGAAAACCGATACCTCGTCTGGAGTCCCTCCTTTCGTAGATATGCACTTTGTCAAAAGCATTCTTAGAAACTCACACACTCACAAATATTTATATATACAAATATATGTTTGACAATGGCATAAAATATGATGTACATATCGGCGGATACTTATCAGGCAATGATAAAGCAAGCAGAAGAATGGAAACGTTCAATTTCCACATTTTTTCTGACCTCTCAACATCTTTGTGGACGTAGTTTGCATCAAATTCTCCAGTGAAGATTATTCATTTCTTTGATACGCTTGCCAACGTATACAATCAAAAACCAGACACCAGGAGTTCATTAAATGCGAACAAAAAGTCATTTCACAAAACGATAATGACCTGCTACAGAATCAACGATGCAACATCCAATTTCTCTACTCATAAATTCTACACTTTTCCAAACCACTGATTAATTTCAATTTTCACGTGATGACGTTTACAAGCGATTTTCACACGAGGCTAAGTTACGAAAAGGAGATTTAAATCAAGTCTTCTTCACAAACGGACTGCTCTGATTATTGACATCGTAAGAAGTGTCATTTGGCAGCTAAGAAATCATCAGTGGAGGGTTTTTGGTGTAAATTTTTGCAGTACGAATATTAGCACGTTCACTTACATGGGAAAGTACATGTCAAGTTTTCACTTGACATTTACAACGTCTTAAATTGCCAATGTTTTCGCGCAACTTGTCTGTTCAACGACACCTGGGAACCGGAAATGTACACAAATACCTTTGGACGTAAATGTATGTTTATATGGAGATAAACATTCGTGCACATATGTGAATATATGTACACACACAGATACGTCAATGAGTGAGAGAAAAAAAGACGTTAATGGGCAAAGAATAAAAAGGAAAAGAAGTCTAGGAGAATGGAGGAAAAGAGAAGAGTGAGATGGAACGCGAAAGGAGTCGTTCGACAGGAGCCCCGCCGGCTTTTGCCGCCTTTGTCATTTTCTGTGCCGGAAAGTTTTTTAAACGGACGGTATATATATTTATATCTATATATTTATATATATATATAAATAAATACACACGTAAACGTACATCTTGAAGAATACAAGCACACGCACCGAATCCGACGATCCAGCATGAAAAACAAAATAATTCAACACGCTCGAAGCTTCGTCCACGTAAGTTTCAAGAGTTCCAAATGCATGTGAACAAAAGATAAGAAAAATTGATGCAAAAATACTTAGTGCAATTTTTCCATTGACATTTCGAGGCAAAAGAAAGCATTAAGCACTTCGGTAGTAGAGAAAAATTGATGATTTATATACTTGTTTTTTTTTTTTTCTTTACGAGCGAAAGTTTTGGTCCCAGAAACTATGAGCCAAGATTTTTCATGATCCTTTCACAACTATATTTCAATCGTCGCGCAACGTAGAATTTTCATGAAATTTTAAGTAATGAGATGAAATAATAAAAATAACGTGGAGTTAAGTGAAAAATAGGAAACTTGTGCGTAGCAAAAGAGTTTTTGTAGGTTTGAAAAGTCGAGCCCAGTTTTTTTGTTTATATTTAAAGTTTATTGACACACACACACACACACACACACACACACACACACACACACACACACACACACACACACACACACACACACACACACACGTATATAATGAAGTGTATAGCAAAAACGAAGCAATTTAAACTCGCAATATGTGGTAACTTGAGAGAAAGGGTGAGGATGAGACCGAGTGGTTTGAATGCGAGTAATTTTGCAAAAACAAAATCATTGTCCGAGTGCAATACACGAATACGTACACGTGAAAATGATTAAGATAGAGAAAAGAGGGGAAAAAAAAAAATTCATCGAAATGAATAAGACACGAATTTAATAATCCTAATTAATATTTATTAACTAATGTTAAAACCATTGCCGTATTTATTCAGATTATTTATTTTATTTTTATAAAGGCTTTATACGCTCGACTATATTTTAATCTAAATGTTGGATATAAACGATATAAATAAATAAAAAGTCGAACGAGTAGACGTCGCCTGAGCAAATGCCCGACGCCGAAGATATATTTGTAAGCTTAAAATATTAAAATAGTGACAAATTATTTCACGAACGCACGTCGGAAGTCGCACTACCGCAATGATCTCCAATGCCACCAATCCGGCCTGACAAGATTGATTCCTTAATGTATTTTTCAAACGTATCATTTTATCCGAAAGAGATCGACATTATTATTTTTTTAATCATTATTTTCATTTTTTTTATATTTTTCATTACGAGATACAGGGATTTAGTCTCTTGCGCTAATCAGCATTAACGGACAGAGAGTCTCAACTTTTATTTCTGTACTTTAAAAAAAAAATTTTTTATCATTTTATAGACGGTTTATTGCGAGGAGTGACCAGAACCGTCTTGTGACTTAAAAACCGTTTCATTAAGATTGACTTTTTTTTTCCATTGAGGATTATCAATCGTGGTATTAAAAAATGTATTTGTAAATATATTTTTAATATGATGATTGAAATTTGGGGATCTCGGAGAGGCTTCCGACACTCGTGAATCTCGAATTTAGCGAATGTCTGTTAAGACGTAGGGAAATCTTTCTAATCGACTGACTATTGTCAATAGTTTTTATAATTATTTTAAACCTCTGCCGCACACCCGAGATTTTCGATGAATCCGAAGCATTTCCGTGACGTCCTCGGAGACCGGTTTGAAGGGAACCCGAAAATTTTGATCAGGTGTTTTGATTTTGTGTCTATTTTTTTTTGTGTTTTTTTAGTATTCGTTTTTATTTTTGATGATTATACAGGACTATAGTGATCGCGTAATCGCCAATATTTCACTCTTAAACGAAGGTCTTCGAACCGGTCGACGGGTTACTAATTATATTAGATTATTTTAACGCTGTAGCGGCAGCCCACGAGCTTATTTGTAGATAATTAATTTATATACTAGTGAACAAAGTTCATTGAACTCGTGTCGATAAAATCAAGTGTCTATACAATTAAAAATGCATTAGATCATTGTAGCGCACATCGAATGATAAAATTTTTAAATAATCCTACGATGAAAATACAAAAAGAATTAAAAAAGAAAAAAAAAGAACAAAATCATAGTAAAAACGAAAACAACAATGGGGCGCGTCTGTGTAACGCGTCTTTCATCGTATCATCGTGTCTGTGATATGCATGTTAATGTTCGAATCTCTTTTATTCGTTCTTTCATAAAACTGAACATCTTTCTAGAGAAAAAAAAAAAAAAATTATTTTCCAAAAATTACACAAAATATAAATCTGTAATCTGTATATGTTCGGAAATATTGTAACCTCGTAGTGTATTATGCAATCATCATTTATTTTTTTTTTTTCATCAGTCAGTGCTTAATATAACGATACATGATATATTTCCTTCGTTTCCCAATCATTCGAGCAAAACCATCGGCTATCTGACCCTCGATCACCACGATGTTCCTATTGGGTAGCTGGTTGAGATTTTAATGTATACATAGTGTATTTAACGAAGAAAATTATTTATAAATTCCATGATTTTTGTCTTAAAAAAAAAAAAAAACAAACAAATGTTACATCATTATGAATGTGCAGAAGAAAAAGAAATATTATGACGTCGTAATTTATTTATTTGGATGATTTATAGTAAATTTTTTTGAAAATCTACCGCGTTTTTCGGAAATTAAATACAAAATTCCAGGTGTCTATTTCCAATGGATTAACTGGTTGAACAAAAGCTCTAGAAAGTTCAATAAAAAAATGAGGTTACGAGTCATAACAATGAGTATTGGAAAATTTGAACTTTCCTTCAAAACGTAATACTTTAAAAGGCTGTCACAATTTGATAAATGATAAAGAACGGTTGAATTTGACGTCGATATAATATCTACCACAAGTGACCCGTAGTCTCGTTTTCTTTTTGAAAATAATCACTGTTATTACGCAATATTATAAACACAGATAGATGCGAATTATTATAATAAACAATAACGATATAAAAACAAAAAGAAAATAAAACAAATGTACTATCGGCACCATTAATGGAGATAAATATAACACTGTATGAGAAAGAAAAAAACAAAAGAGTGTATGTGTCAGAACGATTAAAAAAAAAAAAACAAAAATAGAACCGCAGCACGAGAAATCTGCGATGATACATGGAATCTAAATGAAAAAGTTTGAAAAAATTATTGTAAATGTATGTTGATATATAGCGTGTATATCGAACGGCCCCGTCCCACAGAATTCCCACTGTGTTGTATAATATTAAACCAAAGATCGTTCAATATCAGAACATTAATATTTTGTCACTTTTTTACACCTTTCCGCAATCCTATTTACTTATTGTTTTGTTAATTCCTGCATTGGATATACACGTAAGGATTTCTAGACGGTCAGACCATGCGCGATGATGAGTAGTAAGAAAAAAAGAAGGAATGAAAGAGACCATGGCGTGTTCAGGTGAGTCCCGCACGGCGCTCTGGGTCTCTCGATGTTTGAGAGGAAACGGGTAAAGTGACACGATCAACGACAACCATGAGGTAGAGATGCTTTGGGTTCCGAGCCGCCATGTTTACTCACGCTGTTAGCTCGTTGTCATCGCCCTCCGATCCTATACACGACCGCTTGCTCTGCTTGTACGACACTCGTTAATGTTCATCTCGCGCTCATATCTTTTCTCCGGTACACACCGCATCCTCTCTAGTCTCTCGAAAATGCCTTGGAATGCGTCGTCTATAAGTCTGTTGACGTTCCTGCCATGTACATATGTATAATAGGGGTTCTTGCCATCTCTCTTTCTCCCTTCTTCCCTCTGTCTCAAGTCGGTTCAACTCATTTATCCTTATCTCCTTTTGCACCATCAGAATATTTCAGCATCTGAGTTGGTAAGATCATTCCAACGTCGTTCGGGAGGTGTCAATGTTTCACGAATCCATTAAGATCATTAGCTGTGTCCTCATCTTCCTCAATTAGATAAAAATATTATTTATGTACCCACCGTATCAAAAGGTGTACGCACCAGGTCTATCATTCGATTGTGAGGATAAATCGTCAAAGCGATATCTTCAAAGAAAGAAAAGCGATAACCACCGAGGGTTTTGATCATGAGATAGTTCGGTATCGGTAGTTGTGCTGCGCAAGTTCTCTCGTTCTTTCCTTTCTGTTTATATACAGACTAGGAAAAGATAAGGAAAAGAGGGGATTACAGAGTCAACGGTTGGATCTCATGGACAACGGTATGGATGAGTCGTGAGAAAAAGATCCACTGGGTTAGTAAGAGTGAGACCGAATCTATTCGAATGGACAGACTTTGGAGAATGGAAGACTGTGAAAAAAATTAGTTTTACCACTGCAACTACTTTGCGCATCAACCGTTTTCGTTGGGAAAACTTCCCGGATCACGTTTTATATATTTAGGGGAAAGACGCAGAAGAATTGCCGTATCTTCCATTATTTGCCTTCATCTTCTCCCTCTTGCTGTTACTTCGTCCTCTATTGCTTTTGTTCGCGGCACCGTCCGTAGTGATCTTTTTTGGCAAAGAAACACATACAATTGTGAGATCCGTCGGCGTGTGCATATTCTCGCGTGAATTTGTCCAGGTTCTGGGCCTGCGCGAACACTGCGGCTCTCTTTAGGTCCCAATGAAAGGGAAGGATAGAGGATCTGCTCTAAAAAATTCTGGTCGTAATTAGGACAGTATACCCGCATAAAACTCGCACTCCTCGACAACATAACAAAACTGAGCTACACATCCGTCATCTTATAATATGTATATGAGTATAGATGTCGGTCATATGCGGAGGCATTACGGTTCAACTGCTAAAGCACACGAAAGGACACAATTCACAGCGTTCTAAAAGTGTTGAATACCTTTGATGATGTTCTTTTGTTTCCTAATCATTCAGATGAGAATTATGCGATCGTCTTAAGACACTGAAATGATCGAGCTTCAGAAACTCTCTTCCGCTGCTACATATCCATTTCTTTCGATTCACATACTTCGTACCAACTCCAAACTGAGATCCGCGCGACCCACCAGTACCCCGTGCGAGTGCACGATAGGTCGCGGGCAGCTCGATTGTGCTCACTACATTCCGCAGAAAAGTCTTCAGCTCCCTCCCCCGCTGTGCAAAGAAAACGAGCTGGAAATAGACCCCAAAGGAGCCGAAGAATGCGCTGGGACAATAGAGCCCTCCTGGTCACCCTCCTCCCTGGGATCCTCTTTGCTCAACAGTGGAGCTCTCCGCAAAAAGGATTTCATCAAATTAAAATTCATGTGTACTTCCAATAGTTGAATCTGCAGCTTCCGAGATCTATGAATGTGTTCATTGGTCTTTTTCTTGCATCCACCAAGTTTATAACTTCTTAAAAGTTTCTATTTCGAAAGTTATCTATTGAGATGTTCATATGATATTCCACTAATGACAAAAAAACGGATGAATGCAGTTAATACGATTCCTCTGTAGGAATTTGATAAGAAGATTAGAAAATTATCGTGTCATCAGCAAATTAAATTCATAATTTAAAAAAAATGTCGTTTACACTGATTTAGTAAAGCTAATGACCTTATAGTGATAACGGCTTTTCAATTTTTCTCTAACTCGTAGCTTTGTGTTTTTTTCAGGGTTTAAGACTGCTGTAATTACTAGGATGGATATTCGTCCACTGTGTATCTGGTTCGTTGCGAGGGAAAGAGAAACAAAGGCAATGGAGCCACGAGTGAAGGATATGGCACGAGCAGAGACGCCCTTAACTGCCGCTGATTAAGGGGCGTCGACGGGTTGGTAGTTACTACAGACGAAAGCGCGTATCTCGTCACATCCTCACATAGCGACTCATTGAAAACGAACCGCCGTCTCTCAAGGTACACTACACCACTACGTTCACATGTACAACACACAAGTTGACTTCAACTTTAAACTCTTGGTAGAACTCACACCAGCATGTCTAAAGGCTAGTCAGTTGGGAGGCGGAGAGTGTGCACCTCTTTCTCCTTTCCCCTCCTTCAAAGCAGCGTAGATTTATTTCACGACTAATTTTGGCTTGTTAGCCGACACAGGATTGGAGTCCTCGGGAGCTACAGGTCCATGTATATATATAAGCAACGGCGTCAGGCTGTCAGCTTGTGTGTGTCTCTTGGGTGAGCTTTGGACGTGATCCTGTGATTCTCTTCGGGTAAGAGCCCACAAACACACCGTTAGCTCGACGAGAGCTGTTTTAACGGGCTATAATGGGCTGCGCGCTAACCATCTCACCGAAAGTGAGATACGAGCTCGAAATACTGCAGATATATATCTCTATCTATATTGTATAAATATCTGGCTAGTACGATCGTGTACAGGAATTTCCAAATGGACAAGGATTGACAGAGAGGAAGAGAGTGAGAGAGAAAGAGAGAGTTTGGGATCAATGTTGTGGGGTAGAAATTTCATGCTCGTGGCGCAATCGAATATTTAGTGATTTTTTTCAAGTTTGTTTGCAATTGGGTCTTGTGTAGGTTATGACGCAGAGGTTCGTAATGTTCGAGCCATATGAATCTCTGGTATACACATGTATGTTCCGAATCAGAAATCTCGTTCCACCGGATCGTCCTTCAGAGAAAAGCGGAGCTGTTCGTGGGAACCGCGGTGCGACTTCCCAGAAGTGGTATCCACGTTGGAGACATGGTGGCTTCTTTGGCTCTGCATTTTCTTCTTGGATTCAGGGGGTTCGTATCGCCATCGTCGTATAGTGGTCCTTTCGCTTTTTCGATCTCTCTGCCCGACTGGCGAGTAAAAAAAAATATTTATATGGGAGTCTTCCAGAGATGCCCTTTCAGTTGGCCTGGAGAGTGCAATATGGAAATTTGGTTGAGAAGGGAGATGCCATTCGCGACGCTTACTTTGTTCAGGTTTTGCAGATCCGAAATTTCAGTGTATTTTTTCACGTGCAATCAAATAACCATATTCAATATCGTTTAACAGTTGTCAATACCATGTACCAAATTTCTATCAAAATTTGTACTCCACACGAACGATAAGAAATTGATCTTCAGTAAGCAATCGCAGTAAGAATGACTTGCGTAACTATACATCAGAGTACATGTATTGAAAATCGTATTTATAGTAGACACGACATATTAAGTTTTCGGACAGCTGTTTCCAGCCAATGAGATGCATTTTGTCAGGAGATAAACGAGCTGCGGCGATGGGAGGAGTACCGATTGCAACGAAACACACGAACACTTTTAACGGCTAATTGCGAAAGATAATACGAGGCGGAGTATATATGCGAAAGGACCTAAAGGAACTGGTATTCAGTGTCTCTGGTCGTCTTCGTATCGCTTCTCTCGCAAAATGCATGGGAACCCACTGAAGTCATCTGACCGATTCCTCTTCCTCTGTATATTCTCATACCGCACACTAAAATGTATAGTCATTTTTATTTTATTCTATATTTTTCGTGCAGCCCGAAACAATTTACGTGTGAAACAATGCGAAGGATATCGTAAAGTTAAGAAGTTCACGCCGACTGACCACTTGCCAGTTTTCTCTATTTCGGTGGGAATGGAACGAAATAACAACGATCGTCGCAGCCAGATTATTTCAGCAGTACGAGCTGGACGTATAGTTAAGGAGTTTGATTCGCGATATGAACTATAAGTTGCATAAAAGGCAAACAACACGGTTGAATGTGCGTCTATAATGCTGCACGATGGGGCTTGCTACACGCATGTGTGCGTGGCAAACTGTGGCTTCAGAGTGAAGTTAAGTGGTGCGAAACCATTAGCAGCCGCTAATCTTAATAGTGTAGTCCCGCGGATTAAGTCTTGTTTCAGATCATTTGGTTCTGGTTTGACACATTTGTAGTTCTGTTTTAGTCTCTTTGTATAATTTTGGGAAAGTGTTTGACATTCAAGAATGTAAAGGATTGGTGGTTATCGCGGAGAAATCCCAGGAATCAATCCTACACCATGTCCTCGAGAAGGAACATCAGAAGTGTTTGGCCTCGGGAAGTCTGAAGTCCGTTACAGCTATGGATGTGTTATTTCTCCTGCTGTTTAGCTCCTGGTGGTTTTTCAGCTCGTGTGCCATTACGATCGTTATAGATCTCGCAGTTAAGAGAGACCCTTACGCGAAGCGTCTCTGGCAAGTTGACCATCGCGATCCATGCGAATAAGACTAGTCTGTGCAAACCTTCAGGAACAATGATTGCACATGTATTGTATGTGTAGAAGCAAAGAGCGTGTAAGTGCTGTATAACAACACGAACAATATAAGGTGTTGTAGTGTAGGACCTCGAAGAGTTCCAAGACGAGCGAAGCGGCGAGCGCTGTGGTGCGCTTGGTGTTCGCAAAAGGTTTTGTTAGCCTGAGAGAGAAGCGCCAACAACGCGACGAGGTCGCGACATCGTGACCACCGCCAGCCACTGATTTACATATTGTCCACCGTTGAGCATAAGCGCGCGCCGTTTCTCTCTTTCGTATATAGCTCTTTGTTTTGGAATGTCGGGACCAGAGGAAGATCGTCGGAGTTTGCTCTTGCCGCTGCTGGTGCTCCGGTGCTATAAGAGAATGTTCGACGTCGTTCGTAATAGCATTGGGAGAGAAAGATTCAGACCTACGGGACACGTATATACTCTCCGTGGTCCTCTGTCGTTTGGACCATTCGAGAACCACCAACGTCGATCTCTTGCCGCCCTGAAGTTTGCTCGCGCGCGTTCTGTACATACACCACTTACGTTGCCTATTATCCGCTGAAAATTTTTCTTCATTCAAAGTCTTAAGACTAAACTTTAACTTCAATCCAATGATATATGGTGCTTTCAAAACAATTTTTTCAGTTCTCTATTTCACAAGGTGAAAAGTCACAATTTGATGAAAAAAAAAGTTCGTGTTATAACAATATCAACCTCGGTTCTTCGTTTACCGAAAAGCTATAGATTCTTGCATTCAAATAAACACGTTGCGGTGTACCTGATTAAAAAATGGGTCGGACCGTGGTCGAGAGCGAAAGGCTTACAACTCGTCTCCTTTTTGAAAACGGTGCGGCGGAAATGCTTCTCATAGTTGAACGATTGATGGAGGGGAGTGATACAAGAAAGCGATTTCATCCGGAGTCCACCGCACTGTTAGTCTCAAGCGGTTCATCCGCGTGCCTCACCGCAACAACATTTTCAGCTATAGTTTTCAAAGCACGCGCTTCTCTTATGTAGACGGTAATAATTTCGTGTCGAAAGTAACACGCGTGAGCTACAAAAGAAGGAACAAAACAGAAAAAAAAAAAAAATACAAAAAGTTAAAAACTCGTGGATAACACGTTTTAGGCACAAGACGCATATACGTAAATGTATTTGGTCTCATAGGAGAATGAGAAGTTCTCACGTCGATATGAAAGGATGACACATGGAATTTACCAGGTCACCATGAACGCGCCTTACATTATGTGCACGGATCACTTACATACCCTCAACAATACATACGTAAATAGTGAAATAAAAAAACTGAGAAATTACCTCAGGCTAACATATATGTATCCAATTTTCGTGAGGCTAAGTTTGCTGAGAGAATTTAAAAATATATAGATATGTATGTAAATATATGTATTTATATGAGACAAATAAAAATGCGTGTATGTGCGATACACATGTAGGAGCCGGTTGCCAAACCACAAAGAGAACACGCGTTGAATCGAGAGACCTCTCGGGTGAAAGAGCGGATTTAAGCAAGGCGAGGACCGCCCGAGTCTCCTCCGCGTCGTTCGATGTTATCCAACCAAGAACGCGTCGCTCTCATCTCGCCTTCTTTGTCCCCAGCATGCATGGAAACCCTATTTTGCCACGTTCTCTGTTTCTGTCTTTCACGCTCGGCGTCGTTTGTAGGATCATCATCCGCTCCTCCATACAGACCATGTTTTCGCGGTGTATTCCCACTCTTGTCTCGTTTTTGGTCAGCATATATAGAACTAGGCTCGATTCCAGCGGTGCCGACCGCAGCCAGGGCACGAGACTCATGCTGATGCCTTGTTAACATCTACGAAACGACCGTCAGGAATCCGAAAGAGCATGTCGTATTAGAACCTGGGGGCCCACCGAGTTTTCAACTCTCCTCTCGCTTTTACTCGCGGGATATAGCACTCGTTTCTCAACACGCGGTTTCTCTCGGTGTTCAATGGGATGCCGATTCAAACGGGATCCCCGTGCCTCTCGGTTCCCCTGTTCCACCCTCACCGGTTCTCAAACATATACGCGGTAGTTTATTTTTTGTCGATGATCGGTTCCTTGTATACTGTTCTGTCTGCTTTTTTTTTTCATTGCTGGCTCTCGTGTTTTACAAGAAAAAAAGCTATCTGCGTGTTACGATCGATCGTGTTAAAATCATCATTCTTTTGTTCGAATGTCATGCAGTGGCGAAGTAACGGAAGCAGACACACTTACCAAAAGTATATTCGAACATAGAGTCTACATTCGTACTATATAATAGCGAGATTGGGACCAAATAAGAAAGATGCCGGTTAGCCACACTACCTAACGACGCGAACCTCATCTTCGTCGTCGTTCATCTCGAGGGACGAAATTATAGCCTGGGAAAAAATGTAGCGGGTGACGGGTGATGCTCGTCGCAGCGGGTAGCCAACGATCCTTAAGATATAAGTATTTTGCGAGAATATTCACGCGAACGCGAGGGATTTAGAATAGCATGCACGTATAGTTAGGAATGAGAGGGCGATATAAAGACCGAAAACTTTCTGTCGGCGGGATGAAACGGGATCACCCGTACGTGGGAAAGTGCGAGGTACAACCCTGGGGGGTCTTGAAGTTCTTTTCTTTCCTGTCCATAAATTTTGGTCTCATTCTCATCTTCAAGCTCTTGTGTTTTCGAAGGTCTTACTATATGTACGCGGTTTGTCACGTTCCCCCAATTCGCGCAGTAACGCAAATGCGCGAATCGAGAGTCGGCTTCATGACATCATGCTGCGCGTTTTCCACATTTTCCGGTTTTCTACTTTAGGTATGTCCTCTAATCTTCATTGTGATTTTCCACAGTTAGCGACTCATTCATTTGAATCTTGGTCAGATTATCTTGATGTGCACTCATGGCCAATAAGTGGAAAAATGATAAGTCGTCATTTCATATCTGATTTGTTACGGCTACGTTGATCGTTAGGTCAGATCAAGCAACACCGAAAATATATTCTCCTCTCGACACGTCCAATTTCTCGCGGACACGCCAAAAAATTCTTTACCGATCCATGGAGGGTCAGGTCTGTTGGGTTCTCCGGTCCACCCGCTATTAATGCGTACGTATTTGTATCCCAGGGTCTCCGATTACCAAAACGAGCCGGAGAACAGAAAGAGCAGCGGCCGATGGAGGTGAACGCGTCCAGGGCCAACGAGCTATCGTACAGAGTATATAAATATATTATCCGCCATCGTAGTCTCAGCCAGTATTCACTATACCAAAATACGACACGGGACCACCGACGATAGTCGCAGAAAGATTGCTTTAATTTTTCCGACACCCGCGTCAAATATATCACCATACGAGCGATAATATATTAACTGGATAGGGAGGAGCGAGGGACGTGTTACCTCTACCGTTCACTGAACTTAAGAGATTATCAGTTTGTATAATTCGAGAAGTGAACTTACAAAAAACGTAGCAAGTTTTGTGATGGTGTTGAAAAAAGAGTGATGCACAAAAAGCATTTCAGCACCTGTTGTGAAGGCACGAAATCACCAATATTAATAAATAAGGGATAAAATTTTACGATAACGTGGTGACGCCTTACGGATGGCCAGGTGAATACTCATTTCCAAAGGTGAGAATGTTTTTGTGAACTTTGACCATAATGGTGAGAACGCGAGTCGAGACCTGAGCGATCTCAATCTGCAGCAGTTTGGGTGGCGGGAGAATCTCTTTTCTCGTTAGCCTCCCAGCTCTTCTGAAGGCTCTCGCTGTCGTATCATCGAAAAAAAGTAATAGAAATAAAGAAGAAGAGGATGAGAAGGACTTGTATTCTACAGCGAATCAGAGAAGAGGAACTGTAAAGAGGTTCCGATCTGAAGACAACGATATCAACTGTGGGCTCAATAAGAGAGCTGGCTACACAGTCCTAACGCCATTGGCAAGCGAGCTCGTGCACGCCGGAGGTCCTCAATGGAAACGCCGGCTCTATACCTCACTCGTTCTACCTATCTTTCCTCTCTTACTTTCTCCCATTCTGAAGGTGGATCAGAGTGCCGCCGACCGGCTCCATTCACAAATACACCACAATGCCCTTAACTAAGAGATTTTGCCGCGCTCTTCTGGGGCTCCATTGGTAGGTTCTACGGCGTTTAACCAGGAGAAAAGTCTGGCATTGCTGCTGGGTCTTGGGGTTTGAGGGTTCCCGTCGACATCTATTCGTCTCTCTCTCTCTCTCTCTCTCTCTCTCTCTCTCTCTCCCTCTCCCTCTCTGTCTATCTCTCCTTTTTTCTCCCTTACTTACACACTTTGGCGATGTTTCCTCACTCAAACTGTGGGCTTTTAATTTTTTTCAGACCACCGGTAGTCAGGGTGGTTTCGCACGTGTAATATAGTATCTTCGCACGCTTGACGTTGTATGTGTTTGCACACTAAAAGACTATTGATATATGTATTACACTTCTACATCAGCTGCATTCGTATTACATGTTGAAAAAAATACCTGCGTGTTAAGATCGGCACGACAAGCTGGCGCCACTTCTATGGCCCTCCGAGTCCAACTCACCCAGCATCGTTCTATCCTCTTTTCTATACCTGCTGCACCATATCGTCCTTTCTTTTCTTATGACACTCTCTTTCTTCATCTTCTGTAGCATAACTAGACCCGTCTCCATGCACGAAATACAGAGAGACTATATTTCTCTGCGCCCACTTTCGAAATTTTTTCATCGTCCTCAGGAGTATTCTACCTTTTCGATCTCCTCTTTTCGCTCCTCAAATACGTTATTTTTTAGTTCAAGAATCGATGTGTATATGTGTTCTTTCGTATCCAATATGAACCTTGACCATCCCATTCGGATTTGGCAACATTCTTCACACACTAAATGCGCAACAATAGCCTTGTTTGGACTGTGATTTAGATATCGGCTCGACGCTTTCCAAGACCACATCAGATCGTTCTGCTGGACCCTACATCCTCGCCAGCCCAACCACTACATGCTCCTTTTCTCATCCACGAGCCTCCCCTATCATCTATCTTTCGAATAGGTAGATGAAAAGGCAAGCCTGGGCATTCCTTTTGTATCGCTTTCTTTTCTCCTTGTCACTCTCACTCTCTACTCCATCGTGAAATTTTCGTTCTTTCTACGAGCAGCTTCATCCACTGCTTACTACTTCTAGATCTCTTCTTTCTTATCCTGAAGGATCTTGATCCAGGAATTTTCTCTACGTAGCGACATCGACTACTCGCGCGGAAAACTCTAAGAGCCCCTGAAAGTAAAAACCATTTCTTTTTAAACTTTTACCCTACTTCCGGCAGAAAATTCTGTTCAGTTATTACTACATTATTGTTTCCCACAACACGTATTATATTTCAATTATAATATGATCGTTATCCTGAAGCATCAAAGTTTACAGTGCATCTAAAAGACCACTATATCGAGTAAAAGTTTTCAGTTTTCGGACAGCGTACACTTAAGATAGAAAACAAAACCAACCATATTTTGGATGTGCTGGTAACTTTCTTATGAGTGGTAACATTTTGTCAGTATGATTATGCCATGATTTCATATTTAAACATTCCATTTTGATAAATCACTGCAATGGTAGGCATATTTTGATTCACTGCATTTCGCGGTCGAATTCAACCATTTTTTGGTATTTCAGTAATGGTTTGTTTTCATGACGGCTGATAAGTCACGCTTGGGTTGATTGGCGATGAGCGTACGACAACCATAACAAGTAGCTGCGAAACAACCCAGCATCATCAAAAGGTTGTGCTCAGTAACGTGGCTGACGACCAGTGGCGTAACGCCACGCCTTCCTGGTTTCACGCCTCTTAAATGTTTCTAGCAGATCTTCTAACATAATCTCCGCTCAAGTAGCGATTTCACGGCTCAATTCACTAAAACGGCGTGCATGTATCTAATTTAGAAGTTTCTTGACAGCTGTCTTATGGATAACTATTATGGTATATGTCGATCATTCAATTATCTGATGTTTAATTGTTTCGTTTAGCCGTCTGAACAACGGTGCATCAACATAACACATGTTCACGATAAAAATGAAATTAATGTTCAATATTCCTGATGTTATATCTGGCTGGCTAACTAAAAAGTCCTGTGGGGTAACAAATACTACTTGAGCAACTTAAAGGTGGCATAGTCCCCTGTAATATGCTGACTGGCAAGCAGATCGTATGCTCAGGCACGTTCAGGCCACACGTACCGTGTAAGTGAACGATCCAGGACCCTATAGAACGCAACAATAAACGTGGAAGAACATCGGTGCAAAAGCGCTGGCTAATTGTATGCACGGCTCGGGACAATTGTTTGCGAGAGGCATGAGCAAAGAAGTCACAGGAACGCTGGTTCAACAAGTGAGGACGACAGCCGTAGTCTCGACACTCTTCTGATAGGAAGTCATAATTTCTTGGGTTTAAGGGACAAACATGGTGGATACATATTGCACCAGGGGCGCTATTCATATGCATGCCACTTTTCGTTACGGCTCCATGTGGCATTCGTAATTCAATATTGTTCTTATGTCAGAGCATGACAAGCAATTAATTGAATTTCTTAATCGATGAAATTATTAGGTCTTACAAGTGAAGCTATGACTATAATTTTTAAAGATACATATACGCAAATCGCTTAGTGGACAAAGATTTTTGAATGCAATAACAAAAGATCCAAAATGCGTGAGATGGGGTGTTACAAACTTAAAGACTTTTAGCTAGTCGTCTAACAGGGAGTTACTAGTCCATGTAAAGAAGGCACTCCATCAAAATCGCATCTGGCAGTTGAGGAAGGCGGATTGCGGAGAGTATTGTCGACTTTGTGCATTGTTGCCAACAGCTCAAAGTCAAGTGCCGCCAAAGTGTGAGTGAAGACTAAGAGCTGGAAAAAAAGGACAGGACGGAAGGGCAGGGGGTCTCTCATCCCGAACTTTTCTCTACGTCTTGCTACAAACCATAGAGAAAGATAGATTTCACACGCATTTCCAAAGTGCTGCAGAACGATCGGTAGATCACTCGAGTACACTTCCTGGACCGATGGTCCATTGTCATATACCATTCATTCCGCGCGTTCAGATGCTGCTACCTCCAGCAACGTGTATTCTACTCAGCCGGTGTGGAGGGCCCCACACGGTGATCCCAAAGGAACGAAGAATTGACCGATCCCCCATCCCTACCTCAGACGTGAACCGATTCTTTTCTCTCCCCATAAGTATATAGCACGCCCAGCATCTTCTTCTTCTTCTACTACGAGATGTCTTACCTGCATAAACGAATTGAAGCGGGGCGTTTTAATACTGTGTACATACATTGACTGTAACGTCGCACGAGGCACAACCCACCTTTCGAAAGTTAGCTTTGGTCTACATTGTCACAAGAGCATAGAAAAAAAGAGAGGGTGAGCAAGGTTTTACTTATGACCGTTCACTTATGACTCGTGCGACATGCTTGTTATGATTTGTCTACGCAAAACCTGTTGAACTAAAATGTAGCATGGCAATTACATCATAACTCGACTATAAAAATATGGTGAACGATTTAAAGACATAAGTGAATTCTTTAGAAGCAGTTATGACAAAGGGTGCGAAGTTCTCGTTATGTACATACATATTAGTATAATAATAATATTGTGGCAGGTAAGCTGATGCATGATCGGTCCATGCTTACGTCTTTATGAACGGAAGTTTCTATAGCACTATACAACAAATAATTCGAATGAATCATCATCATTCTTATAGAACCTTGAATAAGATCCGTATCGAGTGTAAGAGAGCAGTGAGGAAAAAGAGGGTCCATCGAGCGGCATTTTAGAATCGAAGCTTCCAATAAAGGTTCTTACACTACATCCTTTGCTAAACGTCGCATGCAATGTGCCTGTCTAACTGAATCTGCTGATCGGAGGACTCGGCAAAGCCGACAAATATTTAGGGTAGCAGAGGCGTCAAGATTTCGTTCAATTCATTCAAGTTTTAGCAGCTTTCATAGCTCTATGGCGTATACAGCAGGCGGGTTAGAGGGCGAGAGAGATGGATAGAGAGAAAGAGAGAGAGATTAGGGGTTACAAAGGGGTGGGTTGAGATAACTGTAGGCGTGAGACCCCCTAATGAAATCACAAGAGAGGAACTGGCAGCCAATTAGCGTGAGAATGTCGACGAGGGATTGCTGTATGACGCAATGGGTTTCTGCCCCTCTCTTGTCTGTGGATCTTCACCTCCTTATGGCTTCTCATATATGCTTATAGTCTCTATCATATCGGGTCTACCTGAGTAAGCCTAGAGGCAACGATGGTGGCTGTGGCGAAGCTAGAATGCCGAGCAGATAGCATTTCTTCAGGTTGCGAAGGTTGAATCCTCACCTATCCGCATGTCGTTCATCAGCTTGCATTAGGCTATACTCAAACTACCTAAGATACTACTGCTGCTTATGTACGGGAACTATTGAGTTGTCGGCACGAGGGACCCATCCAACGAGCCTACAAGCGAAGAGTAGGACGAACAACAAATACCGAAACCTCGTGAAACACGATCGGACATGGATGAACACCAACACGCCAACAAACATAAGAAGAATAAGGAGGGAAACGAAGATAGGCTCGCGCGTTTCTTTGCCCAAGGGGCCGGGGGCCGGTGTGTCGAACAAGTTCTTTTCGTTCCTAGTTCCTTCTATGTCTTTGTATCTTCCATAAAACTGCCCAGTTCAAACTCATTTATACCTATATCCTCGTTGGCCTTTATAAATACTAAATAGCGGTTTTACATGTGTCTAACAAGAGTTAGTAAACATCAGTCAAATTGGATGTTCTTATAATTCTCATACAAGCTCCACTTTGACACAGTGTACAAATTATTTTATTTATTCATCGATTCTCTGTTTACAATCTTATATGAACGAACAATTCATATGTGTAGTTATAATTGTCCATTTTTAAATGAAGAATGTTCAGAAATCATGTGAAAATGGAGAGAATGATAAATGAATGGAAATATCCCAGAGGAAATTCCACTGCGTACCTGTAAATACCAAGATTTAAATCTTTTTGTTCCCTCATAGTGTTGGGTATTGGTCATTGTGGAAGTGCTCAATCTCGAGGTTAACAGCTAAACGTGAAGTTATGCGCCGGATTAAGAGAGCGAGCACTTTCCCAGCATAAATAATGTCAGACCTTCTCTTCTTTTTCCTCATTCATGAAAGGTAGCCTACTGTGAAGAAGAACAAACTTCTCAACATCTTCGCGTATCAACTCTTATCCTTACATCATTGACACTACATCGCAGCACTGTTATGGAGGAAGTAACGTTACCGTCGATGTTTTCAATTCTTAACGAGCGTGTACGTTTTCATTATGTTTCATTGAGATCTCTGAGCTAACGAGATTGATGTCATTGAAAGAAGATGACCAAGCGCTGCTCAATAGAAAAAGGCAAACCACTTTTCAAAATCTTAAAACTTCCTTCTTCATCTCTCTCTATCCGAAAACCGTTTGGAGATAACTTTGGTGCATTTTATCTGATGAATCTCTAAAAATTCAGTAAAATCATGATGCCGTCAGAAAAGGGTGGCAGGGTGGAAAAAGTGAGTTAAACTAAAGCGCATAGTAGAAACATATATATATATATAGCGGATCTTTGGAGGCGGCGACCCACAAAAGCTTCAAGGTGGCCCGCAAGACCTCGGGGGGCTCGACAGTCTGCCTGTTCGGTCCGGCGCCACGGGAGTCCAGCTCCCAGCTAATAGAGAAATCACCGCGATGCTGATACCTCCCTTCTCACCATTGGTAACGTGCCGTTTGTAACGCTATTCGTGCAGCACCTAGCAGAGCTAGAATACTTCGATGGCCGATAGAGAGGTAATATGTTTTCTCTCTGTCGAGGCTCGTAAATTCACGGCTTATGCGTAGGTCCGCTTCGCGGCACCGTGGTGCGAGCGTTGGTGTGACCGAGCACTCAACATGATGTTGCACTCGCTCTACCGTCTCTAGTCCGTTCTTTTTTTTCCCTGGGGAGGAAAAAGAAAAAAAAAGCTAGTGTGACGTTCTTGAACGAGCGTAACGAAAGGTCTGCAGTTTGTTCCGCTGAATCATGGACAACTCAGATCTACAATAAGGATCAAAGCAAAGGAAAAAGGCTTATGAATTATGGTCGTTCAAGATCGGAAAATTCAGGGGCCATTCATGGATCGTAATTCCAGACAGACCGTGGTTTCCCCAGGTCAGCATAGATTTGATATTGGAAGTTGAAAAAACGTCAGAATAGAATGGACCCTGAAGCGAAAAAAATGTTGAAGGCCAGTTAAGAATTGACGGCACGAGCCTGGATGATTTGTCAAAGTGAACTAAGCATTTTACCAAAAATCTAAGCGACTCATATAACAAAGTGATGCTTTTAAGTTATACACATAGTTGAAGCGATTGAGAGAAGTTTCATGCATACGAGTCCTTCTTACGAACAACAAATTATTTTAATAAATTTTATATCTCCCAGTCACGTAAACAAACACACCGAATATAACGAATTATCTGATTTGACACTATGGGACTTGGGCCTAAGACGAAGCAATAAATATGGTCGCCTGAAACGAATTGGTTGATTTTCAGAACTACGTGATCTTACCCAGATGAATGAAAGACTGTAGACGTGGATGTTGCCCATGAAGGATACAGCACTAAACAAAATGTTTCATTGAGGTGTAAAGCTCTCTGGATGTTCGAGCTTTCAAGAATCATAAGGTAGTTTAAGGGGGCAGAGGGAAGTCAACTTCTCTATGTTCTCCTGATGCGAACCGACTGTAGAAATACAGTTGATGAAGAATTGAAAAAGGAAATGGAAAGAGGTGGGACCAAAAGGAGCTGAGGTTCTCGCGCTGCTGGTCTGCTTTTGGTCTGGACCCTGGATTTTTTTCTCTCTTCGTTATATTGTCTCTGGTGTCACGTTTCCCTTGAGTTCACAAAGGATCGCGCTGGATCTTTATCTCTGTATCGTCTAACTTGTTAACATAACTAACCAACCTACGAGCCCTCCAGGCTTCACCAGTGCATTACGACAACTCAATTCCAGCACTTCTCATTCACTTTCCCACTCATCTACCTTTTCTTTGTTTTTATTTTCGCCACCGAAAGTTCTCATAGATACATTTTAGATGGGGATGTCAGTACAGACAAGGTCCTTAGCATTATGTACGACTAACATCATTTAGTGCTTCTTTCTTCACCTTCTTCGCCGCCGAATATTGCTTCCCTCCGCTACAAAATGGCTTATAGCGGGCCTGCATTAAGATAGCGACCTTGCATACATTTCAAACTGCACGCACGGAATCAACGGCATACAACAAACAACCACACACAGTTTTAAGATACTTTATCTGCTAATGCATTGAAATCGAATATGGAAAAGAGGCGAGGGTTGAAGAAAAACATGAATATTTATATTTATGTTTACATATACAAATACAAGAGTATGTACGTGTGTATATACCATGTAGATGCTGCGTATGACAGCTTCGGAGTGAGTAACCCTGAACGATTCCCACATCGATGGAAATCTGGTGAGAGTAGCTGCATGCAGTGCTTCATTGTTTTTCATACGAATCATCTAGGCTTTTATATTCGAAAGTTAATCTGTTCGTTGTAATAAAGTTTATAGCGATTTGTAATAGCAATGGAAAGGTTTCGAGATTCAGATTTTAAGAAGAACCTGAAATATATCGTAAAGTTTTTTACAATCGTTTGAGGTCGTTTTATATTTTTTTGTATTCTATCTAATCCTTGCAATGACTCTGGGTCTACGATCGTAGCCTTGTGTTTTCATGTTTGTTAATGTGTGTGTGGGCCATACTTTTTTTCTTTGTTTTTCAATTGCGTCTAAGATAGCTCACAAGGAGGTCGGGGTCACAGGGACGTGTGGGAGCAGCGTAAAAGTCGGACGGATTCAGCGGCAGTATATGCACCGTGCGATAACAGCCACTATAAATAAAGTGAAGCGGGCTTGTGCTCGTTAAAACGTCACCCTATGAAAAGCGGCGTAAGTCATCCTCAGATTATGCAAATTTTACCGACTGTCGGCTTAACCGTTGTCTCGATAAATCCCCCAAAAATATGTCCCAATTACCGAAATGACTCATCAAGTAATTGCGCATAAAACAAAGCAGCCGCGCTTCTAGACCAGGCGCACGCCACAGGGCCTCAGACTCTGACAGAGATTACGGTCCCTTGATAGAGAAGGGTGTTGACCGAACCGTGTCCAACTCTGAACTGTTACGAATTCAAGTCACAACTTGGACTCATATAAATAACCAAAGTGATAAGAAACATTTCTCTCAAACGGGGAGCGTTTTCATGTTATTGACTGTTAAATTATTTGGGTCCAAGTATTTCCTTTTAGCCCGAACTTTCATGTTCAGGGTTCAATAGTTTGTATTGTATCAATCGTGCGTTTAATACCGTTAAGAATGTTAACGCTCGTACAAATCGAAAATTTTGCTACAACAATCGATTGAAAATCCAAAAACAGCCATGGCTCTTTGTCTGTCAAATTTTTTTTTTCCTACATCTTCTAAACTAATTTTCCATTTTCAATGTCGATGAACTGTTTGTTATCCACCCGCACATGATTCCCATTTCGCACGAAGTGAAAGTTCATAAAAAAGCCGAAAATTCACTGCAAATCATACACAGTCGACCTCGTTATTGTAGTGGTTCCTGGCTGGGGTGACGAATCGCCGCTTTCGATGTGGAGCCCCAGAAAAGATTGGAATCTCACCTGCGACGTGACGCGTCAAAGATGGGCTAGAGATCTCTGGTTCCGCGAGCGGCCAGAAGCCAACAATCGGTTAGCCAGTGGCGGCTCCTGGATTATTACTTCCAGTGTAACTTCAGAGCAAAACGGCATAAAGTTACGTGGGCGCTGACTGCTCGACAGGTAAATGTTGCTCCTTAAATTTCCAGCTGATTCAAGCCTGGACTCAAGTTTCTTTTTAAAAGACATTTTATCTCAATACTTTTACATCTCAAGGCTCATCAACGGTTATGAAAATCTTAAATTTCTTTAAACAAACAGCTTTTGTTTGTAATCGAAAAAAGTGTGAACAGTCATTGAACGTTTGTACTTGGAAAACTGGCCGATAGAGCAGGGAAATTAATATTGAAAACAACCCAAATTGTTGTACAAACTTTTGGAGGTTACCGACCGTTTACCAAACCTCGAGAAACGATAACCTAGGCAGCAGTCTCCACGGTGTTGACTGACTAAACTATCGACTGAGAAGTTCGACCGGTAAAGCTGTACTCTGTTTATACGTAGTCCATTCGTTAGTATTTTTACATCAACGAATCCTAGTTTATGCCTTTTTATGTAGGAAAAAAATGGAAACAACATTTCTCCTAATCGCGAAGTCACTATCTCGTCTCATAACTCATGAACAAAACTTTGCGCTCTGTTTTCAAACATTACTGGTTACGCAGCACCATATAATATTTCCATGATTAATTCTTGAGAGTTATATGTCATAAACAAGTAAGAAAAGTCATCAATCATCAAGAAAACGACAGACCTTGGATGCATATGAATATCAAACTCAGTCGATTGAACCTGCGTCGCATTTTCTCCAACAGTTACGATTGACGAATACTTATGCCTCGTTCAAACATACACAATTTTATTCTACAATAAATATACATAATGCAGCATGCAATGATCGTGATTGCATGTGATAGCAGTTCACGAGGACAAACCCACAACTAAAAGTTCTCATATGGAGTAAATATTTTCAAAATACCGTTGCAACTTGTATTAATGAGTTTCTTTTCAATAGCAAATTGTTCTCATCCAGTATAGACATATGGTGGTAGACGAGAAAGCAGCGTTTAACCAATACGACCGTGTTATTTGATTCGTTATACTTCTGTATAAATATATATAGATGTCTAGACCTTTTTGTATCAATGCTTCGCATTCGATTCGAAGAGGCAGTAAAGATTTGCTCTCTGTATAAAATGTCCATGTGGAAGCAGTATCCGTTTTCGAATGAATTCATATTTTGTAGTGGACCAAACTTTCTGGTCTGCCTGAGGAATACCGCAGCTTTAGTCACAAGGATGAATATAAATATATATATACATGTATATGTTTTTTTCTCTGGAGATGATTTTTCGAACGGTCGTTATTTTACACAACAGCAACGGAAAAAAAAAAAAAAAAAAAAATAGAAGAGTTAAAGAATCCTGCTCTAAAATAAGCACCGAAATAAATCGTGAGAAAGCTGCATGACGTTTTGGCACGGTGTTAGAATTTTATGACCCCTTTCTCACTGTTGAGGGGCTTTGTCAGACTTCGAACCGCGATGAATCCAAAAAGTTATACGTCGTATGTCATCCACTTCGCGGTTCATCGTGTTTTGTGCCTAAAATTAAAACTTTTTGTGCAACAAATTATTAAGAATAATATAAGATATTAATGATATTAAAAATTAAGAGAAATGCATGTATCAGAATCCTTCGTTCCGGTGCATTCCACTTTTTGAAATTTCGCTTATGCCTAGAATTGAAATATACAGACGAAATGTCTTTAGTATCAGAAAAATTTCACAGAATTTTTAGAAAACGTCAAATTTTCTCTCAGTTTTTATACATATTCCAAATTTCATTCACAAATTTAGCCTCTGCATTGACACACTGGGTTGATTTGACCCCGAGCGTACTTCATTCGCCTGTCATTATCAGGTTTTTGTTCGGTTTATATTGAAAAAGTCAGAAGTAAACTGCAAACATTGTTTAACATATATGCATTGCCAATTTTTACAAAAGTGAGCATTTTCCTAAAAAAAAATCATACTTTGTTCCTATTTTCAATACATTTTTGATTAATAACCGGAAACGATGCACTCATGAAGAATTTTTTCTGTCGAAAGAAATTAGTGCTATGCTGAGATTTTTGGAAAAGCTTCTTATTTGAACAAGACAACTTAACTTATTATCGAAATAAAAAGAAATCTTCAATTCTGGTGAAAAGGCGCTGTCGTTGAAAATCTCTGAAAAATAATTGAATTCAGCGTATTTACGCACCTAGCCTTTTTGCTCGATACTTTTGATATATTCGTGGACTGATCGTGATTAAATCGTGCATAAAAATCGATAATAAGTCTTGCCTGTTTGAAAACTTATAGAATCGTAGATCACGATTATTTTAACAGGATCTTAGTGGGTTGCCGGTCAAAGGACTCTGGAAAATAAAAACAACATTCGAGAGGAGGGCTCGGAGTTTGGAGGTAAGAGATATGAGGTTCCCGTGGTGAATTTCCCCCGCGTAGTCACGGCTTACAGCTCGAGCGATTCTCTCCCTTGCGAGGGTCCTCGCGCGCGACTTTACGGCCAATAAAAATATTATTAGGAGATCCTGTCCTCTTCTCTCAGTGGGCATCTCCATCGTCTCTAGAGCTAGGCTTTCTCTTGTTCCCTGCCTCTCGACATTCGAATTTTGTGTCCTCTTGGTTCTTCGTTCCTCAAGCGATTCTTCTTTCTATTCACAATCCCGAGGGATCGTACAACATCTGCATGTAAATTCGATGCTTCACACATTCTCAACACCTCTTTCTTCCTCCTCCTCCTCCTCCTCGATTCGGTCGAAATGCGTTTTGCTTAATGTCGATATATTTCACGTTTTATGATTTGTGAGATTGTTTTGTTCCCTACATTTACATGTACTGGTGAAGGCGGATGTATCGGTGTGGACCATCGTGTAAACAGTTCGTTTGGAAACTATTTCATGAGAGGGAGGAGAGCCCCTTTAAAGTTTTAATTGTCGATCGTTGGAGGATCACCATAAAGAGTATTGAAAATCGACTGTAAATTCTATGAAAATTTTTGTGACTTGGGTTTTTAATACAGAGACCCATAGTGAGTAGGACCCGCCTGCTGAGTGTTACGAGTTGTTGACCTATGATACAAATCTATTGCCAATGGAATGTTTGATGAAACGAAAACCTCACACCCGAGTCGATAAGTCAACGAACTATTATAAGATTCTGAGGTTTTGACTATTATTTTTCACAGAAGTATCTCTTTTACCAAAACTATGACAAAATAATTATTATCTTTGAGAGTGGTATATTTTTCCTCAAGTGCAATTGACTTGGAAATTAGAAATGAAAAATTAGTCGTTTTTTTTCCATTTTTGTAAACGAAAAACCACCTTACGGAAAACTTTGAAAAAAATCTGTAAAATTTCTACAAGCGTATTGAGTTTATTATCGAAAAATTGCCATTCCCATGTTCACAGTGGACTTGTAAAAAAATGATTCGTTTCTAGAAATTCTACGAAACTTGACGACTTATTAATGTAGTTTTCTGAATCGTGAACAATTTTCTATGATTGAACGGAGAGCGGCACAGTCTAAACTCATTCTGCACTCATCGTAAACATTTTTTTATCAATTGAAAAATTGTGTATCTGTGGTTTGGTAAATTAGTCGTTTTTTTTTGCTGACATGTTTTTATTGAAAATAAATATTGATATATCTAGATATTTTTTATTATAAAGCTATGCAGATTACATAGACTCGATGATATACGGATAATGATTGAACAAAATGAGAGATCAAATGGAAGAAAGCGTTGAAGGCTTATTATCATGGTTAAAGTTGTATGCTTCAAATCTGCTGGTCCTTACTGCCAATTACAAGACGTTCCTTTAATTATGCAGTCACCGGTAGATCGGTAAAGACTCATGGCGACGGGGCATTTTGGCGCATCGGGCTTGGGGATCATCGTAGGAGGCGACCGCTTTAATTTGGGTCTCAAGGAGTTTTGCTAGGCCACAGCCTGGGGCACCATACGTGGGAACACGCGTCCAGGTAACACACAACCAAGACCAAGAATCATGGACTGACCAGCATGGGTGGCCGTCTACGCCATGTTTGTCCGCGTCCTTGGTCCTGGTCAAGATCACCCACGAAAGCCCGCACCCGTCTTGCGGTTACCTCCAACCACCTCGTCCTCGTCGTTCGCTCGCTTTACTCTTTCGTTTCTCCATTTTTACCTACTTTCCGTTCTTTTAAATCGTCCAACCTTACGTATCAAATGGTTCTTCTTATGAAGGCTAAGATGACCAAAGTTTGCTGATTTACTGTTAAACCGAAAAACGCAACTGATCCAATCCAGCAGCATGCATGAGATGTCATGGGTGGGACATGTGGTGAAATTTTGTTTTGGAGCCTTAAGAGTTCATCACTAAGTGGGAAATTAATTTCATCAAATTATTTTATGGCGATAAATTGTCTGCATGGCCACATGTTTATGGAGGAAAGTCCTTTTGTTGATTTGTGAAGCGCTTAACCTTGCAAATGGATTTCAGTGAATATCCGCGATTACATGAACCGAACTAGCAAGCGATATCTTGTACACAGCATGTGAAATACCAAGTTATGATCGTAGATTTCGCATGCACAACAATGTGGCATAATGCTAAGCCATCTTCATTGCTTTTGTAACGAATATATTTTTGCAAGCGATATGAGAGAAAATTCGTTGGAAGGAAACGCACCCAGATATATCCGGGGAAATTAGTGAGGCGCACCACCCAGGAGGTCAAAGGAAACGATTAACGTTGATTTCGTAGTGAATGACCCAATGGAAAAGCTCACTGTTTGAAATAAAACCGGCTGAAGGATCATCCTGCGCTCATCTCTTTCTCTCTTTCTCTTTTAGTCCTTATTTAGGCGTTTCTTTTGTGCACAAATATGAAGCAAGAAAGATACGATCATGACAATAAACCGATTTCGGTTTAACGTTTGTCGTCTGAAACAGTTATTACGCGCATCATTTCTGATCAGCTTTATCCTTGGTGAATCGCTCCGATCCTCCGAGCGCGTGTTTCTTCCCACCTTTCGGTTTACCTTCATTTTTGATCCGTATTTTTGACCTTCGCGCTATTACACCCTACAGCAACACCAACGATCTTACTTTACGACTTACAAATTGGACTTTGTGAGCTCTCCACTTTTCTTATACGTTCCCGCTGATATAGAAAAAAGAGGATTCTGGTATTTGGGATAGGAGTTCATTTTTATTAACCGCGACCAGCGTCGCTTAGCCTCTATTCTTTACTTGTACGTTTTTTCCTGTCGCTCGGTTCAGTATTCTTATTGACAATTCCATATAATTCTAAAATGGTTAAGTACAAGCGATTGGTTTTTCTGTTACCATCAATGAGAGCGGCTCCCATTGAATGATAGAGCTATTCCATCATTGATGGAGCTGCATGTCATTTGATCCCGGAAGAATACTGCTACCAGTGGTCTCTGATAAAATGTATTTGTTCGCAGTAAGATTTCCATATTCACATACGATTAATGCAATCCTGGCGCATTCGAGATTGTCAGGTAGTGGAAGACTCATTTCACTCCCATAGCGACCTCTAGAATCCGTGTGTCTGAATGCCACTTAAGTTTTTTCGCCACCTCCATCGTCCCGTGTTTTCGTTCTTCATTTATTTCTTTCCCCTACTCTTTATCTTTTACCTTCTCGTATTTACACTACACTTGCCCTGAGTGTATATATAGTTACACAATAATTATTGAATTCAACCAAATCACTGTACGTCGAGTCCTGGGAAATTACTGGATATTTCGCCGGAAACGTGAAGGGAACAAGAGACTGTGGATGCGAAGTAGCGTCCTAGCACGCGAGGGACGGAACCAACGTTTCTTCAATGTGGCCGTCAAAGTAGAAAGAGACTCGTAAAATTCTTTCAAACTGATGAGAAGACCTTGCTCACAGAATCAAGAGAAGCGAAAAAAAGGGAAATGGAGAGCGTGAGCGGCCGAGTGAGAGAATGAGAGAGGGAGAGAGAGAGAGAGGAGGAGGGAAAGATAAAAACTATTGAGGATGTGAAGGGAACAGACCTCTACCAATCGAAGAGACATAGACACACAACAGATAATTACAATCTGTGAAGAAAAAGACAGAGAGAAAGATAAAGAGCAGACGGTGACTAGCGGGGCATGCGGGGGCCTTGTGCTTCGCAGTGTAGATCGTCATTGGACTGTTTGTCCCTCGTTGATCCTTCGCGCTATTTGTTCTCTTTCGTGACCAAAGAGAAGCGAGTAAAGAGGGGCAGTGAATAAGAGAAGCTAAGAATCGGGGAATAAGGTAACCGAGATCCCCGGTACATTGTCGGCACCGGCATCCTAAGATCTGCGCACGCCAAGACCACAAGACACTACGAGCATAAGAGAGAAGAGTTTACGCGGTTTCTGGGAAGTCGAGTTTCGTTTTTGTGCTTGTCGTTCTTCTCTTGCGAGCTCGAAGACGCGTTCTCTTAGCTCTTTTCCAGTCGTCTTCGTTGTCCCCTCTCTAGATATGCTGTCCACAGCGCTTTCATCTCGGAAAGAGTCGTGCGAGTTCGCCCGGCCACCTCCACGAGTGCCCGCTCGCGTTCATTTCTTTCCTCCGTACCACGTCTCTCTTCTGGCAGGTCTTGGGACTGCACACAGCAGCATGCAGCAAAAGTATGCGGTGATCAACCGAGAAAGGGAATCAGCAAACATACCACCGACGCGAAACTCCTTAATGACAATAATGACTTCCCTGGACGGGCTGTTAGTGACAAATAAGCCGGTGCTCTGGCTCTCGTCACGCACACCGAACTCGTTTAGATAATTATTGTGGATCGATGGAACCTGCTCGAGTTCGTGCTTCGCCGCTCTGAAGTTAGCTCATACCCGTTCGCCTCTATTGGTCGAATTATCGTGAAATAAAGTTTTAATTTTTCTTCTATTCAAATAATATCTTTGACATTCGTTACTATAGTTCTCTTGGATGTAATTTCTTTTTTATAGAAGAAAGGAGAAAAAAAACTATACGATGATTGTAATATTTTCGATGGACCAGTTGTAAGACATCAGAATGCAGAAAAACATTGTTTGAACTACCAGAAAATCAAACTATACTTTACAACGGAATAATCACTGATGTGCAGCACCGCGTAATGATTACTTCTCAAACATTCTATGAGATGTTCTCATCAATTTGGTAGCCTGTTCCATGCACATACTATTTTTTTTTTTTTTTTAAACAAATCGAAGCAAATCTCAGCGCAGGTTCACAAAAAAAGATTAGTATAGTCTCGAGATATTTTCGGCATGATTCCTATCTGAACGCGAGAAGAGGGAATCGATCTGCCTGGGCATCTCAGCAGAGTTTTATATGTTCTTATTTTCCGAAGGGCACACGCTACCGCAGGGAGCTATAAAATCGAGAGAGATGAAAACATAAGGCAGTTAACAGAGATAGAACATACACATCCTGAGAGGGTGCGAAGCAGGATGATTTTTTGGCATAATTTTGCGTAGCTTCGTCGATCAGCGTCTTCTCTCGATCTTTATGCAGATCGGGAGCAAACATCTAGTCTAACCGGCTGATTGGTATTCTTATCGTGGACCGTCTCATCATCTCAGATTTATGGGACGAAATTCGGTCCGCATTTTTATATTGATAATCATACACCCGTGTGCCGATGGTTAATGTAAAAAAAAGTGAAGGGAATGAAAACGAAAGGAATAGATGGAGAGAATATAGGATACATGAAACGAGAGAGAAAAGAATACTGTGTATGAGGGAGATCGCAAACGGAATGTGGGATGGGTGAGTGCAGTCAGAAAGAGTGACGTCATGGTTGACTATATAGTCAAGTATCACGGTGTTAGAGTGGGCAGCGAGACCATGTGGAGTTTGCAAGCCAGCTTCATATACAAATACATAGAAATCCATACACGAAGAACGTACGTATCGAAGGTACGATATTAACATATACGGGCATATCGACTGATCTTTAATTCGGAAGTAGATCTTCAAACGACCAAAATATTGTCCAATCAAGTTTTTTGATTTTCTAGTCACTTCCACCTGATTAAACCTCCTGAAGAAAGGGGTGGTAATAAGAACCTTCCTTTTTTTGTCCAATTCACTATCAATAGCAAACAGTCCATCAATAAAAATCAATAAATCATAGAGATATTACATTAATTAGACATATGGAAGATACAAAGGAACCAAGTGACACGTTGAATATTCACCTAATTGGATCCTTTAAAAAAAAAATGAACTCAAAATATTTGGAACGATGCCTTTGTAAATTTGGACGCCCACTTAAAGTGTAGACATATTTTCAAAAGTTCACTGGTTTGCTTACCTTGGTAGATCGAACACCTAAATCGAGTACCGCATGCCTCGTGATGTAGTTCTTAACGAAAATGAAGCTTCGTTTTGTTTAGACCCATTTACTCTTCCCACATTCACACTTCCAGTGAGTTTAGTTTTTTCACACTGCCTAGTGAAACGAGCAAACGTCCGGGACGACTAATCAACCAGCGAGCGGCTACGTCTGCTCTATCAGCATTTCCTTCCTGATGATCATCCAAGACAAATAAAAGCCTGGTTAGAAGAATTTATGAAGCAACCCGTGCCCGCAACCGGTAAAAGGCAAGCAACTTATTTCAAACTTTTCAATGAGCTTTTTTTTTTTAGTTTTTGTTGTGTCTTCATTAATTTTTCTCCTTATTGCCAATGAACGAAATTCATGCCAATCGACTGTCCTTCAAGGATTTTAATATTGAATTACGATCAAAGATTTTCATGAGCCATGAGCAATATTGTCATCAGCATATGATTTGTGTCTCTGCGGAAGAATTCCGCATGGTACATAATTAGTAATCACAGTCTCAACGTGGTACATTGAAGAATTAAGTTTCATTAAGTAATTTTTGTGCTTACTAGTTTGAGATTTTATTGTTAGATGATTTTAATCATAGACTTTGAATAGACGTTTCGAATAGTCATTTAGAATGACGATTATCGCGATTTGAAGAAATTCGAAAACCCAAGACTGTCATTCAGCCATCCACAGAAAATGATTGAACGAATAACTGCGCGGTGTTCCAGTTATTTTAATCGTTCGATGTTGTTCAACAGGATGCAAGGGTAATCTTTCAGAGGATCACCAACGTCGATTCTGGCAAAAAAAATAAAAAATCATAACAGAGCTGTATCCGATGTATCATGTTTTTTTCTTTTAGGTTCTGATGTTACTGATGAAATATTCGTGTACCTCTTATCACTGATTGCCAAATGCGTGGGATTTGTCTGACAGTTTCGATGACTTACAGCTTGACTAATATATTTATGCGTGAAAATATCTTGAAAAATACATTCTTCCCATGGTTGGTCAGAATAATGAATCCATACTGGCGTTGCTGGTTAAGTTGTCTTCTCGTTCGCCAAGTTTCTGTGTGTATGCAATTTACTGAAACATCCCATTAGGAAATTGCATGCCACACGTAGTTCATCCTTCCTTAGCCTTCGGTGCTGTAAACTGGGTCCACTAAATTTAGTAAATTTGAAATGTTTGGTGAGCAAGTAATATATAACGCGAGTCCAGGGAATCAATGCTCAAAACCAATAACGAAGTTCAAGCGTAAACGGTATGAGATGCAAACAAGTTTCTTTTTATTCTTCTTCGTCGCGGCCGTTTTACCGGCCACAAAACTTACGGTGCCTCTCGGGTAGGTATGAAGTGTAGACGTGTCCAATGGAGTATCTTCGTGGAGGATCGTGCTCTGGTAGCAAAGACCAAGAGGAAGATGACGTAGGTAGAAACAATATAATTAATACCTTTGCATGCATATGATCTTGTGATGGAACATTGTAAAAATGCGGTCCTTCTATTTCCGCAGCGATTTCGCTGTCAACTCTTTTCAACGGATGACCACATAAGGGTGCGTGTCCGATTCCGGTCGAAAACTGAACGTTGTAGAGGAGTGACGAAGCTTGCTGAGTTTACTTTTCATTGGATCTTATCCACGTGCGTCTTCTCCCTACTCGGCACTTACAATCCTTCACAAGCAGAACCTCTAATCATCATCGTCATCTCTCAACTTCTTCTGAGTGAGAGTCCGAAGGCTCTCTTCGGTGCACAATGAGAATGCGTTATTATGAACCAACTACCACCGTGAAACTATCCTACGTTTTAACTTAATATCGAACAGGAAACAGGGTATTATAAGGGCTCCCGTTGAAATAATGTTCAGTCTGACCCTACAGTTTTTAAGCAAATATTCTGAAAAGATATGCCCTTAAAGTGGACTACCGATGATCTTTGTTTATGATAGAAAAAAGCCCGGGGAAAAAAAACCTTGGACAATTACATTTGTTGGCCCCCGTTTCCATTTGTTTTCACAGAAAAAAAACTACCCAAAAAAGTACAAAATTTTCAAAAAATTGGCAAGATCAAGAATGATTTACATTCAGCACTAAAATTTATAATATCAATAATAGGACAAGTATTTCATTGTCTCTCGAGGATAGAGTATTTAATAAAAAGCAAAATCAGTTGGTTATTGAAAGAAGTCACCAATGTACAAAAATAAAAATCTGTCAAAAGAACAGAGTCCAGAAAAAAAATCAAGATAAAACAAAACGTGGAGAAAAAAATTTCAAACGAAAAAAATTAGATTGAAAAATAATTTCGGCCGTAGTACTTGGCGAGTTTTTTGCTTAGGTAGAATCACGTAATGTATTTCTCAAGGTACGAACTCGTCAAGTACTACGGCCGAAATTATTTTTCAATCTAATTGTTTTCGTTTGAAATTTTTTTCTCCACGTTTTGTTTTATCTTGATTTTTTTTCTGGACTCTGTTCTTTTGACAGATTTTTATTTTTGTACATTGGTGACTTCTTTCAATAACCAACTGATTTTGCTTTTTATTAAATACTCTATCCTCGAGAGACAATGAAATACTTGTCCTATTATTGATATTATAAATTTTAGTGCTGAATGTAAATCATTCTTGATCTTGCCAATTTTTTGAAAATTTTGTACTTTTTTGGGTAGTTTTTTTTCTGTGAAAACAAATGGAAACGGGGGCCAACAAATGTAATTGTCCAAGGTTTTTTTTCCCCGGGCAGGGGATTTTTGGCCAGGATATCACTTCTTTTTTCTGAACCTTTCACTTTCATCATAAAATTTTGGAATTTATGGTCCGCCATTTTGAATCCGCTATTTTGAATTCCGAAATTTTGGGTGCAGATTTGTATTCGGCGAACCCGAATCCCCCGAGTACCAACTTCCGCTTTCATATCAAACGATTTTCGCAGTTATCGCTCGCCATATGGTATCCGCCATTTTGAATTTCCAAATTTTAATAGTAGATTTGTGATCAGCGACCCCGAAAACCTCCGAGTACCAACTTTCGCTTCCATCAAAAAACTTTTGAATTTATGGTTCGCCATGTTGGATCCGCCATTTTGAATTTCGAAATTTTGTATGCAGATTTTTTATCGGTGAACCCAAAAACTCCCGCATGCCAACTTCCGCTTTTCTTAAACGATTTTCGCAGTTATTATCCGCCATATTGTATCCGCCATCTTGAATTTTGAAATTTTGGGTGCCGATTTGTAATCAGTGACCCCGAAAACCCCCGAGTACCATATTTTGCTTTCATCAAATAATTTTTGCATTTCTTGTCCGCCATATTGGATTCGCCATCTTGAATTTCTAAATTTTGAGTGCAGATTTGTAATCAGCGATCCCGAAAACCCCCGAGTACAAAGTTTTGAGCTAATTGTACGTAAGGAAAAATATGTGTTTCAAAGGGTCAAATTAATAATTTTTTTCGCGTGAATTATTGCGGCCGTACCATCTGTCAACACTCTGATAGAATTTGCGACTCTGACGTACAAATTAGTTCAAATTTTTCCCACAACGGATCTACGAGAAGTTAGCAAAAAACACGCTGTTTACGCGTCTCGCGTGAAAACTACCGTCAAACTTTCCGTGGTATGGGTACAAAGGAAAGGACCAATGGGAACTCGTTACTTTCGTCGCCGAAGACCGGCTTCGGTGGAAACGGGTTTTGATGGGCATCAAAATGCCTTTGATTGTGTCGTCTGCGCGCATGTACAAACACACCAAATCCTTCAATGTGTTAGAATTTTTGCATAATCTTGACCCTGTGCAAAGTTTTTTCTCAGCAAATACGGCATCAATCGTGCCGAATTAAGGCTTAATCGAAAGATTTTTTCATAATTAGTCTCCAGTTCAATTTTCAAGTCATCATCTGTCTCCTAAGCTTCGTAATTCGAGAAATTGACTTTCAGTTTTTACCCCCACTACCGAATTTTACTTTATTCAGAGATAATATACTCTGGCGAGCCTCGGGCCAGCAGACGACAGAGCTGTCAAATGTACTTGTCCCGAGACTCTACCGAGTCTCTTGATATGCCCCATCAAGAATCCAAAAAAAAAAATGACATAATTCGCAAAACATATAATTATAATATTTTAAAAATTAGCGTATGGAAGTATTTTAGTATCACAATTTTAAGAAAGATTACGTGTATGATCCATTATGCGGAAATACGATATTTAATGAATTCTATCAATGTAATCTATTTCAAACTTGTCTGTAAGATCAACAGAAACGAAACGAGTCGTTGTATCGCAAAATATGTCATAGGATCGCATGAGAGCTCAAAAAGTTTGATCCCAGCATCTGTTGGACTGATACGTAAGTGTACAGTTCAGGGTTACTGAAGAGATAGAGGGATTGAGAGATTATCGTATGAAACAAGGTGAAACGATGCCAACTACGTGATAAATGTGATCTGTCGAGAAAGCAACGTGACCCGCGAGGGTGTAGAGTGAGACGGCTACACGACTGGAGATAAGGAAAGTTTGCAGGTGCTGAGGGGTACAGCGTTAACATATTGAAATACAATATGACAAAAAAAGCAACGAACGACGGTAGCGTTTATACATACAGTTGTTAAAGTTAACGGAGCATAAAGAGCATCGTTCGAATGTATCCTTTAAGCCCTTGTGACATCCAACTGTCGATATATTTGCTACTGCAGGATATGACTTTGTGCTGAGCTTGAATGCAGCAGAAGTTTATTCCGTTGGTGACGCGATCGTGAGACGTGTGTTGTGAAACAGAGACAGCAAGATAGACAGAGATGAATAAGAAAGCAAAAGTATATCTCCTCGTATGCTCACGAGTAAGAACGACCACCTGCACCGATGACGACGTCGTCTGCCACTTGATGATGTTTCTGATGTTGGCTCGTCGACGATTGAAGAGGCGGTGAATGTGTCGCTGAAGGAAAGATTTTTATCAGGATTATGGATCGTGGTCACCCTAACACATTTAGAAAACGATCATCCAATTAATTAATATCAACTTCTCAAAGGCCTCGAAAGATTTTCTATGCATGAATCAAATACTTCAAATAAGGGATAATTAGATATAGGTTTCATTACCGTTGTATAACGTTTGATAAATTGAATTGTGTTTTGCACTCAAAACTGACAAATCTCGAAATCACAGGGTAAAATCAAAATAATGAGTTTGTCAATAAGTGCAGGACATCGATGTGGATTTTTGCCTGTTATATATTTTCGGCAACCAAAATGGATTTCAAAAATGGAAAAAAACGTAGAATTCCTGGAACTTTTGAAACTAGAGAATATCTTAAAATTTACTCTTCATGAGCGGGTGACCTAATTCCGTGCATCGTTTCATTGTCGTCAGAAGCTTTGGAACATTAGTTTTATAGTTTTTATTCGACGTGAATCACCATCCGTATATTTTTACAAGAGTGTGTGCTATGCACAAGCCTATATAGTGGTTTTTGATCGTCTAGCGGTATGAGAAAACGTCGATGGAACGAAACTGATTACATTGGAAGATTCACGATGCTGTGAGAAAGAGAAACGTAAAGGTGCATATGTAAACGTATGCTATAGGGATTGCATACAGATTCAGAAGCCTCGAGGTCCCGAGCACTGATTCTTCATGGCTTGGATCAGCTCTAATTTTAAAGAACCATCCTAAATGGCCCCTAGGTGCACTGAAAGATCGCGTTACTCTTGTCGACGTGTTGTAGCTTTCGTCCTCATAGAAGCTTTACTGTTGTACCTAATAATAAAGGTACGCAAGATCGAAACTATATATACGTATACTCTCAATCATGTATATGTAACAACGTACAATATCCAAGTCAGGATATACAGGTTTTATCGCTTGTCAGGGACCAGATCACGCGTGCCCCTCGTAACGTTCCATTACTTATTACGGGCCATTACTACGTCTCAATCTCTGGCGGCAAAATAGATCGCCGTGTACTCAGTGCATGGAGGCTCTCAATTAAATTTGCATCATGTAGAACTTTACAGTGAGATAGAAAGAGACGAGTTCCGAATGTATATATCCACGTTCCCTCCTAACGTATTTTGCTGTATATCCAGAGTGTACGCTGTTGACCGTTAACGTGTCCGGGGCCAAATCAAAATTTTGGAAGCTAATGTTTTTTTTTTCATTGCCAATACGTTCAGAACGTTAAATTCCTTACTAAATTCGTTTTTCCTAAAAAAAATCTGTTTTTCTTCTTGAAAAAAGCTAAATATTAGAATTTCATTTTGAATCAGCTCATTAAGACGATCATCGCCATCTAATAATTAATTCGAATAATTAAAACAAACAGCAAAAGTTTTGAATGAACATATAAATAAAAATCGAAAACCGTGTTAAAGAAAGACAACATTGGGATTTTTTTTTATCCACAGGCTTGTGGAAACAGGAGAGTGTTCACAAGCGACGCCATTATTTGCCCGAACGTGTTGTGGCGCAGCTTCTTTCGCCGCCAGTCAGTCTAGTCAGTTCAGATCCAATACATGTCCGCAAGTTAGCTGCTACACTCGTTAATACATCTGATGTATTTATTGTGGTATTTATGACCAAGTCAGGTCAGAATTTTCATAGTAGAGAAAAACAAAGTTGATCATAGCACTCGGGTATTAACCAAGATCCAGAAAAAGGTCAATGCACTTGCGTATCAATGTATGACAAAGTGTGAAAATATTTGGCTGAATTTTTCAACAGGATTTTATTTTAAAAAATAACTGTGCAGATAATGACTTTCGACAAAGCCAATTTCGCGGTGACTATACAAAATTGTTGAACAACATTAACGCCTCGAACGTAGCTTTAGGAAAAATACTGTTAATACATAAAGTGGGTGTCTGATGACATCGTTGCCTAAACGAGTCCGAGATCTGTATCACGCGAAAGATAGAAAGATAACTGAGGTTTAATTCAATGCAATTAGGTAGTTTAGTTAAAATGATAATTGAACTAACAAAATTATTATAAAAATCTTCATTATTGCATAAAAAAACAAATCAAATTTCTTTTTGATCTGGTGTTCCTTTTGTCATGTAATAATTATCATAGAAAAATGACTTGTACAGTTTCCTTTTCGGTTTGTTCGAATCTTCAAATTTTTCTATAAAATATTGATTCGATGAGTCATCCAAAACATCAAATAACCTACAAAAAGTTTTGCAGAGGAAAATCCACTGATTAACTCAAGAAACTATCATTTTACTTGCTGGAATCCCAAAAAAAAAACAAAATGCTCGCATTTTTAAACACATTAAGTTCATGGTATCCTCTTTTTTTGAGTTACGAATCGAAACCTCAGAATTTAGTATCAATATTTCTAGTGCATAATCCTCGAGAGATGATTTTTATTGACAAATGGAACTGTCTTGTGAGCTATTTCCTCTCTCACTACACAATCTCATTGCACAATAATCGTCATCGAGGTTACCGAGCCTCTTTCTTGCAAAGCCAGGGCAGAGAAGGAAAGAGAGAGGGGAAGTGCTGACTATGTGACTTCAGCAACTGCGACGCAGAGAGAAAGAGCCAAGGTGGGGGAGAGAGGTGAGAGAAAACGGAGATAGAGACGAAGATAGAGCAAGAGATCATAAGCAAGAACGCTGTGTGTATTACTATCGTGAGGGCGTGGTACAAGCGGTACAACTCTCAACGCGTTCTCGTTATTAACGTTCCTCTGCTGTACAGCATCGAGCATAATAACAGCAAAGCAACAGTCCAAGGAGCTAGACATTGACTTGTCACTTGTTTATTACGATATAGTAATGATATTAAAGTAGGAATTCGAACGAGGTCTGTTAGTTTGGTCCCCATATAAATTCCGCAATCTTTGTTGCAATTAATTCACCTTTCGTGATAGCCTTTTTTCATGTCAACGTCTGATCTTTATTAAAAAGTTGAAAAATGACAGCTGGATGATAAGCGATAAGTATTTTTCTCAACGATACGATTCCTCAGGGACAATTGATGACTCACAAAACATTAATCAATCTTACACTGTAAGTGACGAAGAATCGTATTGCCGTAGACTTATGCACTTGCATAATATTATAGACACGACAATTGACAGAGTGTTCTTCCATCAATCATTCATGAGTAGAAAACATGGCCCCATTCATTCACTCGTTAATACGGAATCGAAACCAAGGGTTTCTCTATGGTTAACCATCAGTCAATAGTAACACTGTGAACAAAGTAAAGTTTTATTTTTCGTGCCATTATAGTATCCGTTCTACATTTATAAGCCGATCTGAAATGCATATTGATACAGAATAGATATGAATATTTATCTGGCAAAAACATTCATTAAGTTCCTTGACATTTATGTTATTTTTATATCTCTATTAGCCTAATGACAGTTGTGTTGTGATAATGATTTATTTATTTTGATCGAAAAAAAAAAACGAATAATGGATATTAGAGCTTGGTTTCGTGCAATTAGGACTGCAGCCATCTTTTGCAGAATTATTAACGTTCAATCCTTCAGCCCTGCATCGTTCTATTTTTGTGCATTAATTGCCTTGAAATTTTATACTCGCAAGTTTTTCGATTATTGATTACGAATTGCAACTCAAAATTTCTATAACAAAAACCATTACACGATAAATCTCGATAAGTTTTTGTAGAAAGTGAATTTTTTCATGAAAAAGAAAAGTTTCATAAAATTCGACAATTTATTTCTATGCCGTATTTGTGCAACTACTAAATAATGACTGTTCACACTTTTTTGTACATATTTGAATGTCCCAGGGACCATGGAAAACCAAAAAATACGGGTCTTTTATCTTGAAGTGATATTTTAATAATAAAAATAAACTTTTGCTAAATGATATAAACTATAATAATAAACTGAGATCAGAGCTGGAACAATGTTAGGCTCACTATGACTCAAAGTATTATAATGAATGTTGAAAAAGTAGACTATACAACTGATGATTGCTATTAATAATATTATGCCACTTTAATTTTCCTGGGTGTGGTGAAAAATGTTTGCTAAACGGATCTAGTTTCCAGTATGCGGAAGTATATTGTTATTATAATATCTGCAAAGTCGAGATCCAATGGTTCTGAGCATTTAATTCTGTGAGTATAGCGATCGTGTATTCAGACTCCCCGCCGTATTAACAGTAGCCGATAAATTAAAAAAACCTATAACTCAGGCATATTTGGATATTATGAATTTTATCGACATAGTATTTCAGTCTCATAACCCCTGAATTATTTCCTTGCGATGCATTTTTACTCTCACTAATTCTACGAAGGAGATACTGTTTTTTAGTTCTGTTTTGTCTCCCGATCACCCACGCGAAGCGATGAACCCTTGTCCATGGGTCACGAAGAGTGCATCGACGGGGTCTGTGTTCTTTGGGTTTTTGACCGACGCTTTTCTCTCTATTTTTTTTTGCCAGTGCTGCTGCGCCACCAACAACAACAAAAAAATTGTTACTCCTCGATTTTTCGTGTGATTTCTCACAGTGTCGCTGCATCGAGGGCAAGAATTCGGTCTGGGTCTTCTAAAGTCAAGAGTCTCTGTTACATAAATATGCAATGCATGCCACGTGAACCGAAAGCAGGCAAAATAGGGGAACTCGTGAAAGATTGGAGAACGGGAACGCGCTTGTGACAGAAAAAGCAAAAGAGAGACAACGATCATTGCTCATGGAAGGTGTATATCTGTATGTACACTACGAAGCGTTAATGGCCCGGCGCAAAAGTTCGCGGAGGACAATGCGTTCGCCGGGCGGTAGACGAGTGGGCGCCCAAGATATGGGCCAGGTCTGACGCCCATGAAAGTGGCCTGAGGCTTGCGTTTGTGTGCACAAAACAACCAACCGGAAACTCTCTTAGCTTCACTCACAATTGCTCGCTCGAGTTGCATCTCGCATCTAAAGAAACAATACGAAATCTTAATTCGTTCGAGTACATACAACATTAATACAGTTGTGTATTCTCACAATCAACTAAAAAACTCTTTTTTATGCCAACTCGTGTAAATAAGTTGTTACATTCATCATGTTCACCCTCTTCCTTCAAATTGTCAACATGATTAGAAGAGAAATGAGTACAAAAAGAAAGAGCATGAAAGAATATACTTTTGGTTCTTTTTTTTTACAAAGTGGTCGCGTACCGTGGATAAAGAAAGAAGTGAATATAAGAACCAAGAAAACAAAAAAACCGTTCAAAAACGAATTTGCGAGAGAGATGTTAAGAACTTCAGTTGCACTTTAACCCCCTGTGCTGAACATTCTTTCTTACGCGTAATTACGCTGAAATTTGTTACTCGCCAGTTGCGGGGTCACTGCGAGACTATGAAAGAAGACGATTTTCATACTAATTCGGTAAAATATCAATTTTTTCATCTCTCAATTAATATCTGAAGGAGCACAGTGAATCAAAAACCCGGTTTTTCTTGTTGGAAGAGTAATCGAATTATCGACACACTGTAAATAAAAATGATGGGACAATTAGTTGAGCTCAAACGGTCAAATCATGTAGAATCCTACATGCAATTTAAATTAAAAATGCAATTTAAATTGCATTTTAAAGATTCAAACAAAATATTTTTCATTTTTAACAAATTTTCCATCAAACTAGTAGGACTGAGTGTTTACTACCGTTTTCAAGTGAGAAACAGAATACAAACTAAAATAAATAGTTGAAAACTATTTAAAAAACCCGGTACAAGCAGGTCGGGTTCAGTCAATTAATCTTGACGTCATTAGATCGCTAAAAAGTGCAATCGCAGAATTAAATTAAAAGAAGATCATCAACTCACAAGGAACACACTGAACGTGAATAAAAAAATGATTAAAATCAGAAAAATAGGTTTTATAATTTCAGGAAAGAACATGGATTGAATTCGTTTATTTGCTCCGTCATAATTATTCATTTGCAACAAAGCTATTTCTTTGCGGGTAAGTACGAAAGACATCGGTCGAAGAACCCACGGGAAGTGCGGCCGATGGACTCGAGGCGATTTCCGAGCGAGGGAAACGATAGATCTACGTCCGCCCTCGAGATTGCCATGGCTCTTTTTTTCTCTCTCTCTCTCTTTCTCTCCATCCGTCTCTGTTTCTGTCCTTAACATCTATCTGTGTGTATGCTTTCTCCCTCACTTTTTTTCTGCCTCTGTAAGGTGAGATAGCAGCGAGGAATGGCGTTACTTTTTCTCAGATATGGGACGGGTTCCCGTGCTAAGGAGCATCGATCTCAACTCGACTCTCACCATTAGAAGGAGGCCGGAGGATTACTGAAGATTCTCAGTTCCGAAGAACAGCCTTTTTGGTTCCGGGCGGAGTCCAAGAGAATACAAAAGCTTATGAGCAAAAAGAATCCATTGATGTCTTCATGCGGCTGCGTGGATTCTATGATAAAAAATGAACAATAAGTCATTCGGGCAATGGAATCAATTAAAATCCTAAAAACAACATTGAAACCCGATGTTTCTACCTATGAAAAGCAATCACCGCCAATAAAGCTAGTCAATTATCGAATGGATAGAAACAAAATGAAGATTTCCCACGAGCTTTTTAAAACTTTCGTTCCGGAGACTCAAATGCATGTAAAGTTCGTAATTTTTTTGTTCATCGTGACCATATAATGGTTTGAAGATAGTAAGTCTCAACACTTCTGTCCTTGCAGGATTAAATATATAAACACAAAATGAAATACGTAGGTATCGTGTGTATACATATATATGTATATATAGGATGATACTGTACCAAGAGTGAGAATTAAAAACGAGAGAAAAACGTGTCGTGCAAAAACGTTTAAGGATAGCGTTCTGATGGCGTGTGTGTATGTATGTGGGCGTGCAGACGACAGCGCTGCACAGTCAGCAGTGGGGCAAAAAAGAGGAAGCGAATAAGCCGACGAAGAAGATCTTAGAAAGAGAGGTAGAGAGTCATTTATTGCCAGCTTTGAGGCTGGGTCTGTTGAGCATACGGTACAAAAAAGTACGCCGTTTGGTATGAAACGAATTGTCATACGTTTAAGGAACAAAAAAAAAAAAAAAAAAAAAACAACACAAAAATCTGTATCGACATTACAGTTAACAACTCAAGGTTTCCTTAACCTAAACTCGTGAAATATCTCTATTATAAATTCTACTAAGAAAGTCGGTACTGAATAAATATTAAATTTTTATGAAAAAGCAGTTATGGCTTGAATAAAAATTAAATATACTTCTCCTGGTAGTACGTGTAAGAATTAAGTGTGGTCAATTTATTGGAACGTAAAGAAAAAATTAGAAAAGGAAAAAGAAAGAGGAATAGAGCGCAGAATGAAAGGTTTTGGTGCTTCGGGAGAGAGTTGGCGAGACAACGGGTTATTCATATCAGCTCTTCGTCACGCGAAAATGTTGGATGCTGTTGTGGGACCCGCGCACTTATGTGCACCGAGACAAGAACCGGAACACCTGAGAGCGCGACCACGTTTAACTCCTACTCCACACTTCTCTACTTGTTATCTTCTTCTATTTCTTCTTCTTCGTCTACTTCTTTTTATTTTTCTACTTCATGCGATCTTCTTGTAGCAACACAACACAAGGATTTCGGCCCATTGGTCTTGCAAGAGAGCAGTTGCAGCAGCAACATTTGCGCACAGCTTCTTCCTTCGCTTCTTCTTCGTCTTCCAACGCGGTATCGGTATTACTTGTCTCTCCGAGGAAGGATGGCTTTACGCTAACTCACCCACGTGGGACGCGCGCATTTTCGAACTCTCTCGTCATCGACCCTTTTAGCTTTCTCAACGTATGTATATATAAATGCAACACAAACACCTTTTACCATCAACACAACATCTTCAAACTTTGTATGCACATGCAACCGACAAGATCTTTGATACGTTAAAACGTGTGTGCTTTGATGAAAACGGCTATCGAACTTATGTCTCTTATTCAATTTTGTCGGGAAAACACTAACAAATCTCTTTCTCTCTGCTATTTGTTCACGTAAAACATTCGTCGTGAATGGAAAAAATAAATACATCATCAGAAGTCTAAATTATAAATCTTTGATAAAGTCGCATAGTTGTGTTTTTACGTATAAAAAATTTCATCATCTATTTTTTTCTTCATCTTGGTTTTCAAATTGTTTTGAAAAGGAAAGTGAAATCGTTCGGAGAAAATTTCAACTTAGAATATGAAATGATCATTTTTGAAAATCAGACAAAATATTCCACGTCCTTTAATGTTCATGCGCGGATATCTTCACTTGTATTTTGACTTTGTCAAATTTTTTGACGTTTCCGCATGTAATCGTGATTAACCCACTTTCCCTTACATTTTGATCGACAACAATATTACGAGCGCGTATTAAGTGGTATTTGACGATAAACTGAACTTATTTTAGCTGCCAAATATTAATATCCCAAAGACCATATATTGTCGTAAGTAAATTAAAGGGTATCGATATTTTTATATATTGATCAACGATATACAACTTTGGTCTATACTTGAATGCTCAATTGGACATAATAACTTGTTTTCGTTGTAGGCGGATCCTTAAAAGTCCGAAAAAAGTATGAAAATGATGATACAATATAAAATGAGGGAACCCGCCGCCACCAAGAGGTTTGGAGAGTACATGACGAAACAAATATGTTGAGGAGGTTTACAGCCGATCTTAATCGTCTATAATTATCCTCGACTAATTTATATTTGAGGTTGGCAAGAGCGCAAATATAAATGAGTAAAATATTTGTACCCGAGAGAGCTCCTCTAGCTCGTCCTTCTTCGTTTCACGGTGTCGTTGAGGTGTGTCCGATGACCAAAGAAACGAGAGGAGTGTATAAGCTGCTGCGATCCCGATGGGTGCCGATGTGAGAATCGAGAACCCGCGGACTACACTCTCGACTACCTGCGGTCTCCCGCGTAAGTGGTTTGTCGACGAAACCGTGTGCAATAAAAGAGTCTATTAAGGTGTGGTAAAAAAAGAATCGAGGAGGTCCTCGAACCACACATATTAAAGCCGTACCGCCTGTTTCTTCTCCTTCCTCCTTTTACGCATATACGTTTTTATATAAATATACGTACACCAATGTATTCATGTTCGAATCTTAAGCGGCAATCTGGCACAAGGAAAAAGAGAGATTTCTCACCGATTGCGCTTGAAAATAGCTCCATAACGGGCCTCAATAATTTTCAAAAGCTATTAAAATAAAACAAATTCATTTAAATGTCTTAATGAAATTTGTAAATTTATCCCCTATTTATGTGAACACACCGTTCACATGTAATATATTTGTAGCTCGAGCACCTGTTAACAAAGAACGAATACAGCGGATAAAAAAACTCTCTTCTCTTCCTCGTTTGAAGGGAACTCTTTCGAACTTTTGCAATGTCTTATTTGTTTTTGCTTTGGCCTCTGTCCTAATCGGTTCACGAGGGCCTCAATCCTTCTCGCTGTTGTCTGATCTACTTCCGGTTTATGCAGTGCGATAAGACAGCAGGTGCTCTACAAAAAAAAAAAAAAAAGAAAAGAAAACAAACTGTCACAAAAGCTGCTCGCTTTCGGAGACACGAGGACTTGCTAAAAAGAATTAATACAACACCTAATACAACTTTAATACAGAGACCAATTGTATGTTTGTGACGTTGCTTTTTTTTCTCGAACGTAACTCTCACTGCTTCATAAAGTTTGTCAAAGTGTCAGTGACCGAACATATTTTATTCACTGATCGATCACTCAGACTGTACGTAGATCGTAAATGCAACGGACGGAACAATGGTTTCGAGACTTTTCTCCTCTTATTTCTCTATCGAACACTCCATGGCACGATTTACCGTCCCTTCCGGCGACGTTTATGCAATATGACAATGATTCTGATGACGCTTTTGTGGCGAAACCGAATCAAAAGTGTGTTGTAGCCACAATCGTATAACTCTTGCTAAAACGTTTTTATAAAGAATTTAAAAAATTTCGATGACACATTCGAGGCATTATTAAGTAACCACGTGCATTATTTAAGGATCCCATATTTAAGGTAAAATAATGAACATTTCAAAGAATAACTTCAAAATTTTTCCACTTTTTTTTTTCTCACTTACAGAAAAATATGAAGACATATTGAACTCGGATTTTGACAACAAAAAACCTGATGTTACGGTTCCCACTCGAGTGGAGATCGATGGACGTAATGTGAAGTTACGTTTTATTGCTTTTTCAAAATATTTTTTCTGTTTCCAAAAGGCGGGCCTCGTAAAATATACTCGTAAAATAATAGTGCGCACATCTTCGTGTTAGTTGAAGGAATTTGAAAACACAAAAGGTCGGTAAATATATATAGTTTCGTATATATTTAGTTCTATGTCGGAATTTCATAACTGAAGTTTTTGTTATTGCTTCATATATTTGCTGATTTGAGAAATTTTCTTGTACTTCAAAAAATTCAGTGCAGTTGAGCATTAAATAGACACAAATTTATCAAAAAGTTTGAAAATTGATGTTGAAAAAAGTGGTGAAGGTAAAAATCCTTGATGACGATCCTGAATGACAATACAGGTCATTAAAATGTATGTATGTTTCTGTATTTGAATGTGTGTCTGGAGAAGCAGCAATCCATCGAAGCAAATAGTCTTTGCAACTCGAGACGTCAGAGAGAAATGTACGGAGAAGAGGCTACAGGCTATAAGGCAAACGGGCGCCTCGCGTCGACTTCCGGTGATAAAGCCGATCGGATAAGTCGTGTGCTTTTCTCAGTTCTCTGACTCCTCTATGCTCCCCTGCGTGTCAAAGCAAATAGCGAGTTCGAGAGCCATAATCGAGACACACATATCGTCGAAACCCAACAATGTTAGCGATATCGGTGTCACGAGTGAGCCAATAACATATCCTGATGCAGTTTGAAGTTTCACCAGTCTACAGACTGCATTTAAACGACTATTCAGCGTTCCCAAAATGAAAAATAATCGAAAAAATAAAATAGGGGCAAGAATGAAGATCAAATTGCAAATGGTTGGCCTGGAGCACATACTCACAAACCTACTGCGTTATTTACCGTTACAGTCTAACGAGATAGCTTTAATGATATATGTTCCGAGCTGAAAGTCTGCAATTTTTTTTATCCATCTTGTAACATGAGAATGTCGATAAAAAGTATTTGACAATCATTTGAGCCGATAAGCTTAATTGTTGTTATTACATACCCCACACACTACACAATTTCACAGACTGTAACTTTATAAACGATCAGGTTTTTCTATGCACATAAAACCACAGATTTCGGTACAGATACCAATAAATATTATTCGAGATAAATTATGTTCAATTAGATTATTGGATATACCGAGGTTGAAGTTATGGCAATCCACTAACTTACGAACATATAAATGTTCAGAAAAGGAGAAAACAAGGATTCTTAATGCCTCAGATGCTGCTGAAGTATCTCCAGAATCTGTCAAATGGCGGCAAAGCGATGAGTAAAGTGTAAAGATCGGCTTTAGGTTCAATTTTTATATGAATGATCAGAAAAGCAAAGAACAAAGTCCCGTTGTACACTCTGTTATATCGATGAAAAGTAAAATAAGTCGATGAAAAATGAATGTTCTGATTTGCTGCTTTCTACTTTTCAGGACGATCGCGACTTCGAGTTCTTCGGGTCCTTCGAGTTTAAGTCTCGAGGAGGAGAGCACCTCTTTAGGTTTTGCTCTGTTGGAACAAATATCGAATGACCGGTGTGTGCCCAGGGCGGTGGGCAGTTAGTGCGCGTGATTCTTGGTGTATAACCTGGACCCTCGCAACGATGTACAAAAAAAAAGGAAAAGGAAGGAAAAAAAAATAAAATAAAGAAAAATTCTGAACCCGCTGGCTGAACTGGTATATGGATATATACATTACACGTTCCATAGGACGGAGTGCGCGGGAGTCGGAGCTCGGCAGGGTACGCAGAGGCAATAATTCGCTGGTAATATTGGCGAAGGCCTATATTGCAATGGTCCGACACGGATCAAGAGACTGAGAATTATTTTTTTTTCTTCCAATGCGAGACACGCGAGAGAATTCTGTTCAAGCACGCAGCATAATATTTTTGTCCTTCGTTTTGCCCGTATATTTATCGTGAGCTCACATCGGAATTTCTAGTCTCTACCTTCATAACTATATACCGAGCTGTATTTGTGATCAATTTGGCAAACATAAACTTGACTAATAAGCCAATTTGCTAAAAAGCTTCTAAACCAACTTTCCCTCTCATTCGAGTTTGTATTCACGCTCACACATCATTAGAGTAATCAACAGTTGGTCGAGGGCAGTCATACCCAATCCTAAATTGGAGTGGCACGTCAGCTAGAAAAATGCCTTTCCTTCATTTCATTGATTTTCCAATATTGGACACAAAGCTGTTTCTACCGATGAGCTTAGGTTATTTTAAAATGAATTATGAAACACCGAATTTAATTTGGTGATTATTGTGATCGAGGGCGGATTAATACATACCATAGTCTTCATGCCATAAATTGTGATATGCAAATTATAAAGTGTACGCCCAACAACGTACAATGTGTATGTACTTGAAGTCAACCATGGGCATACCGACCCCTGCATCTTATTTTTTCGAGCTCTGCAGCTCGCGCTCTTCCTCCGGGTTTGAATCAGTAAACCATAAGGAAAAAAAAAAAACTTGCGAGCAACATTCAATAATATCTTCATTTCGTTAACAGCATTGCTTGTTATTTCTTTGCGGAAACTTTAGGACAGAATTACACGTTACGGCAGTTTCTACATGGCAAACAAATGTGATCTTCAAGTTCAATGAAATACTATAAACAGTTTTTGTCTGTCATTCTTACTATCAAATTGTTACTTAAGTAACAAATGGTTACTTAAGTTATTTATGAGACATTATCAAAATGTTTGTTGCTATCTTTGTTTTTCATTTGGTACTTAGTTATCATCGATTTATTCATCTCTTTCCTTTCCCTTTCATTTTATCGGACATACATACGAAGCGGCGTTGATAGATATAATTACATACCATATCGACAGGGGGCGTTCCTGACCCGCGCAACTTCTTATGAGAGACAAAACAGCTTTCCGGCTCGATCCTCTGTGATTTACAGTTGAGCCGCTTGAATTAAATGCAATTAAGTCGCGATAAATAACACAGATATATATATATATAACCGACGCGTGTTGCTTACATATAATACATCGAAGCGCGTCGACAAGAGGCCAGAGATAATAAATCAGCGTCGTGTTTACAGTTTGCGTGTAATCGTGAGAGTAAGTTTTTCTCTCTCTGATCGTTGCGAAGGAAGAAAATAAAAAAGAAAGCAACGATTGGTTAGCTCAGTATAGACGAGAATCTTTGCCTTCGGCAACTTGTGTGCAGTTCGCAAACGACCTCCTTGCCAAGATATGCGCATTTCGAATGCCTAGTATGTAACAACGCAATTTGAAGATGTGCTACAAGCGTGTGCGCTGCTCGCGTCGAACTGCAAGATGAGGTAGAATCAAAAAGGAGGAAAAGCCTTGAGGAGGCTCGTACGACGTCATTCTATCAACTGTATTCCATTGTACATGCTCTTTCAACGAACCTGAACGATTCTCATTATTTTCGTTCGTTTATGGGAACCATTTGATAAGGAAGTAAGATGAGAACGAGGGAAACTGATTAGAAGAAGCGAAAAGTGGGAGAAAGGAGGTTCAGGACTATTTATCAATTCAAAAATATTGTGCAACCTTTGGAATGCATCTGCAGGTACTCGATTGCTATTCCGTAAAAGGTGAAAACTCTCGGTAAGCTTGTAATAATAAAATAAAACTCATTTATTTTAAAAATAATGGATTTTGCATGCAGAAAGAGCTATTATTTCAAGACATACAGAAACAAGGATTAAGTGTTTTTTACGATAGTTGACATGGCAAAGTTTCCACAAACTATGGGACTTACGATTGGAAAATTATCTTCCATTGCCCGCTAGCGATAATCGCAGAAGGCTTTTCACATATATTCATATAGTTTATAAATAGAATTTTTATATAAATGGGATTTATGTGTATGCACATAAAGTTTCACAAGTTTGTCGCTCGTGAGCTGCTGGTGCTCGACTAGCGAACATACTTATAGGAGTCCCGTGAGAATATCAAAAAGGGCGAATAGTTGTACGCGCCGATATAGCCAATTAGTCTCGAGTGTGGTACATGCAAGTCTTGTGGACTCTCTCGCCCGGGTTCAAGAATCTCGTTCCTCACACGATATATATGTCACATTCGTGGACCGCTATTATGTGATGTTGCAGAGAGTTGCTCCGATCGATGGATAAACACACACACCGCGTGCCCGGCTTGCCCCGAGCTTGGATAGAGAGATAAATAATGTTTATTGGCTCCTTTGGGACAACTTGTCCTCGGGGACAAACCGGACGCGTAACTGTCGACGATGATAAATTATACGATGGAATAAACAATCGGTTTGAGATCGATTTAGCGATTGGACGTTAATCGCGAAATTGTAAACAGTCGCGACGGAATCAACTTTTACCAATGGACATATTATTAAACCATCAGTTGATTCATTTTTTTTTCATCATTTTTCAATTCAGTATTAGGAGTAAGAAAATTACTCGCAGGAAAAGGAAAATTTCATTGTCAACTAATCCTCATGCCAGGAGATATTGCAACTCAAGATTGTTGATCAACCACACAGTGAATTCGTTATTGATCAACTGTTGCTACCATTCTGCACCTTCATTAAAAAAAAAAAGTGATTTTTTGCCATTTTTCTTTCAAGTGAAAAAACTAATTAATTAAAAAAACATAATTATAAACTGTGAAAATGTGTTATAAAATGTGCAGAAGTGCTAAAAGCTCAATTATTTGTTTAACTTAACTAAATGAAATTAAAAAAAAAAAACCATTTTTTAAAACTAGTAAACTGAACCATACATCGTTTTTGATGAACAATGCACTAAAACGTCGTAGCCAGCGTTCGTACCGTGCTTTTTCTGCACATCAGTAGGTTGTTATATTCCCGAAAGATTATTTCTCTCAATTATGCTTATAATTTTTGTAAACGATACATGGCTTTACATACTGCTTATAACTGCAGTTGCGTACGCGCAACACAGTGCACCGATGTATGTAATATGTTTGAGCTAAGCTCCATCGTAAAGTAGCATTAAGACAATACAAAAAAATTGGAGTGCTTGAAGACGTTTTAACTATAATAATGAATTGCACACGACATATGCGTATATGCAGCAAGTATTAAATTTCATACTGTAATACAGGCGTTATTGTTGAGCCAACACCTACGGACAAATCGAGCAGCTAGTATTTGTATTATACATTATTTATGATTACCGTCTGGGTGGTTTTATGTACTTATATAGAACGAGTACGCACACACCTCTGATTATTATCACAACATTTTTTTTTCCACTCTTCCTGCTAAAGCGTGTAACGCATGTTTCATTTTTTTTCTTTCATTACTCGACTATACTTGTATCGCGATTTGCACTAATTAACGATCGTACGTTTACCTTTCTCTCTTTTTGTTCATCGTTATTTATTTTTTATTTTTATTTTTACTAATTATTTACGTAGTTTTGCGACAGCTCCAATTAACTCTTCTAATCATATATCCGTGTAGTCGATTTATGTACAAACATTTAGAATTTAAAAAACTGTTCTGTAAGAAATGTGTTTTTTCACAATTTCCTTGGGCCCTTGTGAAAATGCTTTCACAAGGTCTTTTGAATGTGCATCGGGAAAAAGTGTCTGTAGAGAACACTCTGGGGAGTCTTAAGGAACAGGAACAGAAATGGTGAAAAACTATTCGCGAGACTATTTGCAATGAATAAAAAAAAACAAGAAATAAATAGAGAAGATACAGTTGGAAATTTTGTTTTTCCAGTACAAAATAAACTTGACTCGATACTTTTTTTTTTCTCTAGATCTTCCCATCATTTTTCACAAGTCGTTTCCGAATGAATGTGCCTTAAGCTATGAGAAGAGTTTACGATGTTTACCCCATCTGCGTGAGCTAAACCGAGAGAGTCTCGGCTCGAGCTGCCTCGTGTACCGGAGATAACACGTTGAGCGGCTATCGGTACGAATGCATTAGCGTTAATTGCTCGATAAACATTTATCGGCTTGTACGATCGATCTAATCGGCACCGACGCGCACACGCCGTCCTGTTAATGCTTCTCTCATAGTTACTGTTGTCGTACCCGTCATCATCGTCGTCGTTTCAATGCGCACGACTTCTCTGTCACACGTTCCGTAAGATCATTATCGAGTTGGGCTTATGATACATTTATGTGAGAGTAAATAATATGAAAAATTCACTATGGCGAACTATATATTTACATTTGAGCGAATATCAGATCGAAACGTCAACGATTTTACGATCATTTCTGTGCTTCATCGGTTTTCCTCGTTCGTTCAATGTACTAATTGCTAATGTGCTAACGTTACTAATCATTAGTGACAGCCACAAATTTCGCAATGGGAAAACTTTATTTATTCATGTATCAACTATCGAGCATAATAATGCCGCTGATTTTCGTTGTAGTTTAATATCTCGAACAAAGTTCAGTAGTTTAAAAAAATCATTATGTGGTTTCAGTTTCTCCGTGTTTACGTCTTTGAAAGTAATTCAAAATAAATGAACAAACCTAACTAATAAAACATAATTTAATTATCCCCGCTGTACTAATAATTTTCTCTTTATCAATTCAGAACGCCGTTAAATTTGGACAATGAGTCGTATCGAATAATTTGATATTGCTAAAGAGAATAAAACTGGTATATGGCGTTTTCTTGTGAAGCTATAGACTTTGATGCTTCCGGCCTATGAGTAGGCGGAATATCGTTGTCGATCGTAAGCACTGTGTCACTCTATATATTGCTTTTGCAGCTCGTGCCAAAGTAATTTCGCTGATGCCTGCTGTGATCACTTGTTTCGATTCGTGAACATTTGCCCGTAGGGATATCGCTGTAACGCTTATTACAATTTTATAAATCGACTATTAACAGATACTCGTCGCTTTTCCATTTTGTATACGTTCTCAATCATCGTCCTTATCTTGGCCGTTATTATTCAAGCGGACAAAAGTTTTACATTTTACTAAACCACTGCGTTGGACAACGTCGCAACATAACGCGTGCGGTTCCTCAAGAAAAGTGAGACCTCGTTAGCGCTTTGGCAGAGCAGCTTTTGCCGATTGGTGTTGGAGTTTTAGCTCAGGGGTGCTTAAGATTTCATATCTGTGTACAAATAAATATACATATTTACTTACACACATTGAAAAATACGTACACACATGTATATTGTATATTAGGAGGAGTTAAAGGAAAAGGAAAGAGCGTCTTTGTTCGGTCGTCATTTTATTTAAATTCGCATTAATATTTAGTACTGCCGGCCAAGAGTGTTTAAGTGGGAGGTGCTCGCCAACCCGCGAGCCCTATATAATTACTGTGAGCTCTCGAGTACAGCCCACACTCAAATACATATACCTACTATGGTAGTAGTCACTTCGTACAGGGCTTCGTAGAGAAAGAGAAAAGAGTGAGAGAGAGAGAGAGAGAAAGGGTCTGCGGCCATGATCACACAGAGTACCATATGAGCGACTGTGAAAGAGTGCGGAATAAACGAAAGGGACGACATCACTCGACGCGTAACCGAATACTCCCAAATATATAAAAACATTAAACATGCTTGTGGTTTCGGTGGAAGGCAAAAACAACGCGGAACCTTTTTCACACTTGGCGTGAGGATTACGTGCCTAAACTTCTATTTTACCCGAAATAAACATCACATTCATTTCCGTTTTGTACTCACGTCCAAATGAAATGTTTTGTGAGGACGATTTAACGGGAACTTATCCAAATTCACTTAGGAGTCGTGGTTTTTTAAACCCCTGAGATTCGAGGCAGAAACCTAGTCCTGAGTGTCGAAAAATATGATGTTTGGCAACTTTTTAAGAAAATAATATCAAGAATTAATGTTTCTGAACTTTTGCACACATTTTGTTAAACATTTTGACTACATATTCGAAAAAATTTATTGAAATATTCTGAAGGAATTATGTGCTTGCAAGGCGCTTTGCTTATTATTGGAACGTACTTGAAGCACATGATTTTTTAATAATATTTTAACGAAATTTTCTTACAGTATCGTTGAAATGTGTTATGAAACATGTGTCAAAGTTCAAGACGCTAAATTATTTATTTCCTAGGAAAACAAATTCTTAAAAATTCCGTTTTATTGACGGTCTCAACTAGACTCATTGTCCCAATCGATTTCGACTTCTATCACGTCTTTCATCCGTATTGGAACACTTCAAATATTTTTGAAGGGAAGAAAACGTCGATGCGTAGCCATATGACGAAGCTCAATGTACAGAAAGATAGAAACAGTTCGATTGGTTGGTTAAAAGACTGTGGAAAACTGCACATAAGTTGCAAATAAAACTGAAAAAAAAGAAAAAAAAACATTCATCTGGATGTTCCCGTGAGAATAATATCGACAAATAGCGTAAAAACGAGTCTTTTGGTTTTGTCGATTTCACGTCCTTTCATATAAGAATAATATGTATGATTCTGTGAGGAATTCTACAGTCGTACAAGACTGTGGAATTTTCATACATATGCAGCGAATTTATGTTGGTACAGTGAGAAAGAAAGACACATAAATTGTTTTGCTGTACCATGTAATTTGGAGTTCGGTCCGACGTCGATCATGCATCATTTGCTCAAATTATAAATTCATTATATCACAATTATCATAATGCATTTGGGAAAACAGCGATGTATAGTTGTATTCTTGAACTTTTGGCATATAAAATAAATGCGTTAGTATCGACGAAACCGTGATCTCCGACAGTCGATCACATTACTTTTTGAAAAAAGTATGTACGAAACGATACAACCACATTGGTTATACAGCGAGGTTAAGGAAATACGATGAAAATAAAACAGGACCTCCGTGGAAAGAATTTACGGTTGGATATGAAATTGTGAGTGTATCTGGTTTCCATGTTTCGGGCTACACGCACGCACATTTGAATACACTGCATAACGGGCAACCACAAGAAGAAATTTGCGAGATACTCAACACTTTGAGCTGAGAATGGGCTACGAAAAATTCGCCATTTTCGTGATAAGCTGCAGTTATATTCGACAAATACTATCTACTCCAGCCACCAAAGGACCTTTCTTTCGTATAGTGAAAATAAACTCATAGCTGGAAATTAATTTGTATAACGCGAACTCGTGCACTCACACGAGGCTTTATTAGTCTCGTTAAACTTTGATGAGTTTTTTATAAAGACTTTATGGTTGAATTCGTTTGCACGTGGGCATGTGTGTTCGATAAACGCGAAGCTTGAAATGCCTTCAAGATTAACTTGCATCTAAATACCATCGTTAAAATCTTGATTTCCCATTTAATGATCTGGTATTTTGCACTTATATTTCCAGCACTTATGATCGTAAGCTCCACAACACCTTTACGAACGCGCGAAGGGTTCATACTGTAGCCAGTTACGCGCAAATGAGTCATTAAAGGACAAGTCAATGATGTCAGTTAAGCAAAAGCTCAATTTAAATTTCTCGTTTTTTAATATCATTATTGTCGAGTCGATGAATTGGATTTGAATAATTCATACTAAGATTGTAGAAAAGAGGAGGTCATCGAGGATTATTTTAGGGATTCCTCAGGGTACAAGTGGTTGGGTGGCTCGTGAAGATGTTCGTAGTGACGAGGATGAGAAATGGATGCATACCGATTTTTTTTTATAGTCCGATGACTATGGCGACCTTTTAAATTTCGAGAAACGGTAAATGCACATATGGAATTATTTATTTTCTAAAAGCTCATCAAACACACATAGTTTTCGTGATTCAAAAATGTTACTGAGGATAACATCTATTTATGTGGACAATATTCAGAACTATAGACAAAAAAAACATACTTGAAAGTAAATTGATTTTTAAACTAGCTTCTACATTAAATTGTGCCAAGACATCTCCCGTCCGCGAGTTTTACATCAAAATGAACGTTGTAATTCTTTCGTCGTAAGAATGATTTCCCAAGCGCGATACTTTATAGTAAACATCATTTTCCAGTCGATATATCGTACTTTACATCTACCGGCGATATTGCTAAACGTTTTATCTAACGTTATTTCTTTCTTCCCATTGGCAATAACATTTGCGTGCTCCCTCAACGCGGCATTATCTTATCCGGTGTAATGTACACAGCCCACCCTCGGGATCTCGAGTATCACGATCAACAGTTCTTTCAGCCCACGTGCATTACAAATATATATACACATATATTTTGAATATACCGATATAGTTGTACTGCAAAACGCTTGTGGCTGAATTAGCAACGGCGAAAACCCGTCCCGATGAAGGGGACGAGCTTGAATCTGCAAAACTTCCCATTCGGCAGATTTTCAATGGAGCGAAAAGCAACAGAATGTTGTTGGAGAAATGCTAAAGACCGACCTACGGAATTCCCGGGAGTCGGAAGTGACGCGAATGTTGAGAAGCAAGCGCATTATGTCACCGTTGCGTCGCGAATCCCGATGCCATGGGCTTTGCCATTTATGGCGATAAGCCCATCCGTTACAACGTCCTAAGGCGATTCCACGAATTCGCGTGTCTCATACGATATAGAAAAGCAAATGTTGGTCGGTCTAGTTGCGATCCACGCGAATTTACACAAATATTTAGGCCCCCGGAACAACCGACTTTGCGTCGGCGTTTTCGACGTCACCATTAAGACTACGTCGTTGATGACGCGACACGAGAAATGGCTCCCACGTGCATATGTCATCGCTATCGCACACGGTTTACCACGTGATCTTAGTCCATGTGCAACACTCGGCGCCAGTCGTCAGCCGCGTCATCGTCAATCCAAACAGAAGAGTGAATCCACGTATCAAAGACCCTACGAACTCTACATTCACATATAATATACACAAGGCATTAGGCATATTGGAATCTTCACGAGGATGGAAGAAAGTGGATTGAATAATTGATGACAGGAATGGGATGTTTGAATCACTGACTGTTGATAATCGATTCTGTGTGGCCGTGTACCTTTTATCTCATGAAATGCTTTATACACATAAAGATACACGAGTAGCTACAACAACAGTGTATCGGTATGAGAATTTGAATTGAACGAGTTTGGATGAAGAAAAAAGGTAAAAATGGATGTAGCGCACCTTGGAAGTTTATTATTAATTGGCGTTATCGTGAAAGATCCGGAATTGTTCGACTACCAGGCGCACCGGGTAATGGGACCAGTCTTTCTTATCGCACAATTTTTACCTCTTTAATGTTATTATTGTTATTTCAACCGCAGAGATTATTGAACTCAGAGGTTGATTAATATGAGCTGTTAAGCGCGTGACCATTATATATCGAGAAACACCCGAAGTATTTATGAGACGATGACACTAGTTCGAAATAATAAAACGCTTGCCTTGCACAACCTTATTTCGATAATGCACAGTCATTTTAAGATGCACATACGACGTTCAAAAAAATAAAAATAAAAAATAAAGGAATATCGAGGAGAGCAATATATCTTTTTATGCATCTTTCAACCGGTTTTCACAAGAGCTCCTTCGATTAGAGCCACCAAACAAACGCACTAGGATCATTCCACTTTCTGGACGCTCTCTAGACAAACAGCCACTGAAGGAGCCAAGAGTAAAGAAGAAACAAGTACTTGTCACTGCAGAGAAAATCCAACGACGAAACTTCATGAGCGTTTATACGGCCTACAACTCTTCACGATGTGCGCCCCCGTGCTTTGCACAAGATGCTTGTGTATCTATAGCCGGAAGAGAAAGTAACGCGAAATATATTCGCTCAATAGGCTCTTCTGATGATGACATAATCATGGTCACGGTCTCCCCTTACTGTTATATATATTCAGCATCATTTTCATGACAATAAAAGATTGGGAGTTTATAGAAAGTGTGATATAGTTGTTTTATAGACAGATTTATTAATGTACGTGGCACACAACATTCCAACACAATGTAGCTTATTTTCTGAAATGACTTTCACGTTTGTCGAATCTTTCAAACACCTGTCACTCGTTTATCACTTCGGCTTCGGAATTCCAAAGTGTAAAAGAATTTGTCCTTGGAACGAACAAACGCCCTTAACTTTATTTAGACACTGACTAGACGTACTCTATCTTTCTTAGGCCCTGTACTTAGGGACCATAAAACCACCTAAGTTTACCGTTTCCGAAAGCGAAAGACTGTTTTCATTTCATTCATAAAGATTCATCAGAAGTGTTTATGCACTCTGAGCAAACTATAGAATTAGTATTCAAATAATCGGATCACTTTGCATCTAAATTCACAAAGGAAAACCCCATTTCAAATTACTGTAAATGACAAACAGAAATAGTCACGAAAACACTGATTGTTGTGATTAGTTTGGCAAACGTTTCTCGAACGATGTAAAAATTAATTATGTCACCAATGGAATAAATGAACCGTAATTTGTGCGATTATTGACAGACGCAATAAATTTTACCATCGAACAAAATCTCATGTAAATTGATAAAAGAAATGGCGAATAGAACTGTTTTTTTTGCATGTGCTGAATCGTTAGCCATTCCACAAATGAAATGTAGTTCAATGCACGATTTTTCGTCCAACCAAATGAGATTTTGTTCGATAAACAAACTTTTATTTTATTCCAGGATAAAAACTGCAGTGATGGTTTTAAATATCATAGAGAAATGTTGCAATTAATTTTTGTTTATTTTCGCAAGACGTATAGTTGATAAAGTATACCGTGAGGCTTATTAGAGAAAAAAACGTGTAACGAGAAATCATATACTTTGTCATTTGGCGAATAAATTGACAGCGCAGAACTAAGTACAAGTACGAGTTAGACGACGGAGAAAGAAAAAGAGAGTGAGAGAGGGAGAGACGACGACGTACGGACGGCGTAACTATCTCGCGAGGGGGAGCGCGAGTAGAGCAGCACGAGAGTTACGGCTGTGTTCCCCTCATTAGGGAACTGGACGTGGAAGGTAATTGATGCTTTCATAACCTGGCAGCATTCCCACCTGCGAATAGTTGAGTTTTTTTACCGCGGCCTCGTTAGAGGTGACAATAAGTAGTTAGCCGTTTCCAGGTACGTACCCATACCTCTATAATACCTCTACGGTAGTGGAACAGCAACGATGAAGGCAAGACTCTCCTGTGAGTTCAGAGAGACGGGAGTGCAGCGGGCAGTGAGTTACACAGCACATCAATGGAGAAAGGAGAAAAACTCGAGTAGGCACACACCAACCTGGTTAAACTGAGCTGAAGAAATTATTTTCACAAACAAACAAAAAAGCTTATACTTTTTTTTGATGGGTAGGGCGCAAGTAGAAAACGAGCCAAGACAAACACCTGGCATCTTCGCATTATTCATTATAACACGAGATCACCTGTCGGCCATGATCATTATACCGTTCATTCATCCGCAGAAAAAACTATTTTATGAAAACTTACTGAATAAGCATTTGATGGCCTTGCTAACCACACAAATGTAACGATTGGAAATATTGATAAGTTCGAGGTCAAAAAATGATGGCGTCTGTATGGGGCATATTCAAAAGGCTAAATTCGTACTTAAAAACGACTCAAATGTCAGAGGACGAGTAAAGAACGAATATTTTAATAAAAAGCAAATATAAGAGCCAGAGCAGTGCAGATCCGATCTCTGGGAAGGAATCCGGTCGTTGTTTCCCATTGTCCTTCGTTCACACTGTTACCCCAATGGTATATAAACTCTAAAGGATAACCACTGTAGTAGCTTCTTCGGTAAGGTATTCTTTGACTCTATCGTTTCTCTTTCTTTCTTTCTTCTTTCTCCATTCGTTTTCACCCGCGATCGACGTATCGATCTTACTATTCCACAGGAATCGCTCGCCTTTCATCATTCCTTAGGTGCATAAGGCATATCATCGATCTATGTGGGTTTTGTCTTTTGTCTACTTTTTCACTGGATTAGTAAATCTTCAACTGTACGGTTTACTATGAATTATAATCTCCAAATAATCTATAGATACTCTATGCAAAAACCTAAACGATATATTTTATTATCTTTATGACGTCATTTAGGGCTTAATAAATAAATATAAACATTCAATGCCGTTGGTAGAACTTCAATGGCATTTACTTGAAGGCAAAACAAGTCCCTGTTCAATTCAACGACTCTTTTGATACCAGACATTCCACGGTTATCAAAAGTAGTAAGTAGCACGATATTAGCCAGTAGCGTGACTTTGATATAGATAATTTAGTTCGATGTTAGCTTGACGTCATCATAAATAAACCTTTGGCTCCGACAGCGTTAACAGACGTACGTGAATGATTAATGAATCCGAAATTTACCCGAATTGGGCCAAATATGCGATTAGCAATACGGTGGGAATCGTCGAATATTCACTTAGAAATTATGTAGTAGCATCAGTTTTTATTGATGTATTTTTACAAAAGTCTCAATCAACTTAATCATTTTTATAAGTAAAAATGATATGATATCTGGCTCGAAACTTCCTTTGCTGTCCTTCTTCTTGAGAACATTGTGTTATGACATAAAATAAGGAAGATTTCAATGAAACTTTTAAACTAAAGTTAAAAAATGCTCGGAAACTTTCACGACATTAAAGAGGATGATTTAGCAATTATGGATGAATTAATTAGGTCTGTATAAACTGAGTTATCTGATCGATCTGGACATCATGGGTTCGATAGATAAATTCAATACAAAAGAATCAGAGAAGCTTGAATGAAAATTTAAGAATTGGTTCTTGAAATATTGAATAAGCCATGAGCCAAGTGTCAAACAGATCAAGAGTCGGAACGATGAAAGAAAAAATTAATCAAAGCATCAAAAATATTTATTTTGTCTTGAGAAAACAAAACGATACGTTTTTGTTTAGCGAAAATGTCAAACCTATGAATGATCGTCGTGTGTATCTGGGAACGTTACTGTCACAAAATTTTGACAAAAGACGATCATCAAACCAACTCATGTGACGTTTCTGTCTCTTGCAGGCATCAACTTTTGGGAATGCAGATCATAACAGAATAAGGTGCTAAAAAGCGAATTAATTATGAAGTTGATAGTTTATCAAGTTTTTTGATTCGGAGCTCAGGTTTATTGGAGAAAAAACTTGGCTCGCTAAAGTGTACAACACTGACTTTAACGACAGAGCGTGTGATAGGTATGTATTACAGAAATGCTTGACAAGGATCAAGAAAAATCAATATATGTAGCTACATATATATATATATATATATATATATATATATATATATATATATATATATATATATATATATAAGTATAGATATATATGAACAGTACAGCGATTACGAATGCACGCGACTTACATAATTGAACGTAATACGCATGTATGTACGTGCGAACGTTCACAAATTAGCGGCATACTGTCGAACACGTAGAGGTGCGTGTAATAAGCCCTTGGATCAGCATCCCAGCAGCAGCAAAATGCGGTGGCACATTATGCGCGGTGGCAAGGAAATTAGTAAAGGGAAAAAGAGAGGACGCACGCGGAGAGGCAGGAGTGTTGTCGGCAAGTGCGCTAATCACGGTGATTGCAGGTAGTAGCAACCGTCGGCGAGATAATATCCTCGTAATTGGTTCAGCCCGTGTCAACCTGTCTCGCTCCCGCACGACATCTTAACCCGCAGCTCTCTCGAGCTCTGCTCACACCGATACAAATATAAAAGATATGTTTGTGTCACGCTCACTACACCATTTACCGCTTCGGTTTTGCGTTCTCTTGTGGTTCGCACAGTTCGCTGTAGCATCGCGAACGGCCATCTTGATTTCTGCAAAATCAATTGATTTTTCCGTGAAACGATATCCGAACCGTAACAGAAATTCAAGATTTTTTTATATTTTCTTCGATCGATTGTTTTTTTTAAAAATAGATTATGGATAAGGTTTCCCTTATTATGTAGTATTGGGAACAAGTGACCTCTGGAACAAGTTTGAAGATGGTTACCACCTGAAAATAGGGCTGTGCAAAGTAAGCCGGTGGTGCAGTTGTCACAAAGTCCACTTGCCACACGTACAGGTCTTTTGACACAAAGTACAGGTAGGATCGTTGAGATTTCACACCGTTATAAGGGTCAAATTTGTTCCGGTACTTTAGTGAATGGTGATAAACCAAAGAGAAAGTCATCTCGGTTGATGGAAATGCTTTTTTTCGGTCTGGGTAAACTAGGCATTTTTGTTAACGAATTGTAACTTTGAGACATAGGACAAAAGAAGAGATCGTTTGTATTCAACTGTTCGAAGAGAGTAAGAGTCGATCGAAGAGAAAGAAAACAAGAATATATTCTTTTCTCGCTGGTTATGGCGAACTTCTGAAGACGACAAACTCAAATAAATACATTTTTTTTCCCTCCCCTGGAGAAGAATAGATCCTTTCTCTAGTCGTTGAGGATCGGCCACGAGGATCGGATCTCTCCTTTGTTGCACACAGGCTTCTCCTTCGTACTGCTGAGCTCTCTCATCGCGACTCAGGGTCAGCTCCGGTTCCCACGGGAAGACCGCGGAAATGAGAAGTCGGCCTTCGGTTGTATATTTGGTGATGCTCGTCCTCGCTCTCCCTCTTTCTCTCTCTCTCTCTCTCTCTCTTCTCATCCCTCTTACTTTTTTTTCTCCCTCTCCGTTACTTCTCACACTCGACCCTTCTTCTTCTTTTTCTTCTTCTTCTTCCTCTTCTTAGACTATAGGTGACTTTCCTTCGACGAGGAAAGAAAGAAACAGAAAAAAAGAAAAGGTATATATATATATTAATAAGTTATAGCGGGCCGATAGTTTTCTGGGAAGGTATGAGAGACGACGTCGAACTACGGAGGTGGATGCTGTCGGTGTCGTGTCCCGCGTGTCGAGAAAGACCGCGAGCAGCACGCATAGAGCGAGGAATCTCTTGCCTATATAGAGGTTTGTTGCGCCCGCACAATGGCGCACACGGGGGACCTCGCGCCGCGGGATACCCGACCGAAGATTTGCTCGGGATAGAGTTTGACAACGCGGATCTCTCCCCGCCGGTCCAGAGCTCTCGATCCTCACCGCCGCCATCAGATAACGATGCGTTTGAGGAACCGCACACCATTATATATATATACATATATATACACATCGCTTGTACCGTGAACGAGTTCGCACGCATTTTCTCCTGTTCTCTCCTTACATCTCTCTCCCTCTCTTCCTCTCTTTTTTTCTTCCTCCTTTCCAATTCGTAAATCTTCATCTGTATGGTAGTTCAAGTTGAGATATATAGCTTTAGGAATATGTGAATCACACTGGCCACCGAAAGATCACTTCGATTTTACGAAACATTTTTTATGGGCGCGTCGCAATGTAGACACAAAAATATATGTATACATCTCTCTCTCTCTCTCTCTCTCTCTCTCTCTTTCTCCGAGACACATACTCGATTGATACGTATAATCCATATTTACTTCTTATTAGAATCTGTCCATAAAGTCATAATATTGAATGGAAAGATATTTAGAAAATATTTATATCTATTTAATTATGCTAGATATGATTTTTGTTTGATTTTCAGATTAAAACTTCGGAAATAAACAAACATTAATTTATACATTGAGAAATTGTGTCATGTATCAAAATATCATGCGAAGCAGGCTAAACATTTTGTTTATGTGACAAAAATTCGATAGTGTTTACACTACGACAATAATTTTGTTGCATTAACAAATTTTATTCAATCCTTTTAGTTATATATTTACAGACGGATGAACGATAAATGTTTTATTTACTTTGATTAACAATTACAGCCGAAAAAATGGTTCACGATTATTTTTCGATTGAAAATTTCTTGTATAATTTAAAATATTTTTTGGATAATTCAAATATATTTGCTCGAAATTTGAACATGTACATATATGAATATGTAACTTAGCTGATGAACGGGCAAATGCATAAATGATCTACGGGGTCCCGTAGCTGGGCTGAGACAGCAGGCGCGTGAAATTCGAAGCGCGAATGTGACGCAATAAATTGCGCCTGGAGAACAGGCTGACCTGAGTTTTTTGTTAACATCTTTCTACATTACGTGCTTGTCGCTGTCCCGCCGAGTGTTCGAGAATTCACTAATTGACCGTGTTAGAAAGAAGTATCTAAATTTGTAGGGTGTTTGAATGGACATCATTCTTGGATACACACGAAAATATAGTATTAACATTATTTTAATGGAAAACTTAATGACGAGGTGTCACAAAAACTCCATCGCATTTAATCAGAATTGCGAGGAGATGTTTATTTATGCCAAAAACACACGTGCGCTATTTATTTGTTGAAAAGACTACTTTCCTTTTGATATAATGGCAACAATGCTGTCAATGTTAAGAATAAGTTAAGATAAGTTATTGTTAAATCAATAAGTCAATAATGTTAACAATAATAAATAATAATTGTTAATTCATAATGTTAACGATATTTATAATTAAGTTTCTAATAAGAATGAACTCTGAATAGTCTCTAATGGTCGTTGACGTGGGAGTTCACTGTCCTGAAAAACCAGTTCTTTTTTGTGTTTCTATGACATGAAAATGATCAGATTTATCAGACGAAGACCTCACGTGCGAGTGTCTCACTCCCAAAATCTCCGGTCGACCACCTGTTTGCGATCTCTAAATTCGAATGATTCACGCAGTTGAATTTTCAAGTTATTCTGAAATGCTATCCAAGTCTTTTGCCTTTGCTATTAAATAGCTGTCTTCTCTTACATCATCAATGACAAATGTATCGATACACACATTTGTACGCATACGAATATGAGAAAACACGTCATTCGGTTCTATTGACTTTAAATGAAACGCCACAATCTGTTATTCTATTGACAGACTCGGTATATCGATGTTGTTTCAATTAATTATAGTCGATTAATAGAATTAATTCAGTCAATGAAGTGGTTTCTTTCATCCGAGACAGCTGTAGAGTCAATTCTAATTCAATGTCAATCTAATTTCTTGTCTAAAATAAAAAAAAGGAATCGAAAACAGTTGAATAAAAATCTAAACCGTGTGCACGTGTTGGTCAGTGCTGGAAAACAATTTGTGCACGATGCAAAATCGATATCGTCGACAGGTAAAAATTGCAGACTGGGGTCAAGGAAAAATCTAATCTTTGTTTCCCAAAAACAAAATTTGAATGAAATTAATGTTTTTTCAGTTGGAGTCTTGTGAAATACATACTGACAAAACTTTGAAAAATCCAGCACGAGCTTAGAATTGTTTTCAGTTATTATTTAATGGCACCTTCCATATCGTCACTTGAGTACATTTCTAATTTTGGGATGTTGATGTAATCATGGATTAGCGAAAGATAATGGGTTGACGCACGTCAAAAATCAAGTATTTGAATCCATACGATAAGTCGAATCATGATCCCTTTGAGATTGTCGTGTATTACTGAATATGTGGTAATCAGTAAAATATACTGTACTGTTGCGAAATAGTTTATAAACCTCTTTGAGAAATTCCAAGCAAAGTCTCGTTATCCAAAAGCAAATATTACGCATCCAGTCTTTTTGGATCTTCTTCATGTTCACTGTCGATTATCAATGGATTAAACCATCGCATCTCTTTGCTTTAAAAATGTAATATTTTTGCACCAAATTTTGTTTAATTCAACGTTTTTTTATTTTCATTTTTTTCAACTGACACTGCGGTTTGATTATATCGCTGGTTATCCATGCACTAAGCAATAACTGTCAACGTACATCGAGTTCGATGGACCGTCAGATAAACACGATGTGAATTATCAAAATTTTTGTACATTTTTTCCAGTTGTGTTCCGTTGTAATTGACCGTTTGTTAATTTAAGGTAAAAAAGAAGTTTCACACATTTCGAAAGGCTATAAAGACATTTTCAAAAATATCACTACATATCTGTTGAACGATTCCTTTGAATTATGGCTTGAACGATATTTATCTCAAAGGAACAGTAAACAGAGTGAAATGAGCAAAGTTTGGGGTGTGCGATGTATTTTTGTTGAATAGAACTTTTTAGGTATGAGGAATTTCGTGGATATGTTGCGAGTGACGTTTCTTTGATCGAAATTGTCTGTGGACATTGAATAATTCTGAAAAATGGTTTGGCGTGACTGGGCGCACCGCATAGCTTCCGATGAGTGTAACATTTCCGGCCAAGTTCCGGTACAATCACGGAGTGTGTCAATAAATCCTGGCAGTTGTACTACATAAGAGGTAAAAGAGTGTGGAGTGGATGTGGATCAAAGTTTCCGAGAAAAAGCGACTACGCGGTTTGTGCGCGTCGAAGCCGCGAGCTCTCTGCTAAACCGGCGTACGACGTTATACAGAAAAGCGTGCGTGTAGAGACACGTTACGAGGAGCGAAGGCATCCGTTCTGATTGGCTGAAATGCCAGGAGGACGCCCACACCGTGAACGGTTATATGGTACCCGGTTTACCATGCGGAGTTCATTCATAGTTCCACTCTAGTCTAGTCATTCATTAATCCGTTGAGTTATACCAGAAGGAGAGAGTGTATTCCGGTGAAGAACAAGTTGTACATCCACCGCATCTCCGTTCTGTAATTGGATAATCCTTGAATCCTTCATTAACGAATTATCGATCATAAGTGACTATTAATTACGAGTCTGCGGTAAAAACGACATTGAACATTGGATCCAAACAACTGACGTTTCGATAATCAACGTTTTTTAAGTGCAACCGTGATTTTGAGGAGAATGAGAATAGGTGAGTGATTTTATGCAATTTCATTTCTATAAATAAATGCATCGTTTGATATCTCATTGTTATCATAATAATCATTACGTCATTCTAATTTGATGTAATCGTTTATCATTTTTGCGGTTTTGCATTTTTTTTTAAATACGTTTATCTCGTGTTGCGTGTGTCCTTAAACCGGGACTACCACAGTTTCCGCTTTTAGAATATATTTTAGAACTCTGTGTCATCGCAACGTTCAATCATCAACAGTTCAACCGCAGGTTTTCCTACTTGTGTCTATTTTTGTTTATATTCTTTCCATATGCAGATGGTTTGCTTATTGTTTTCTTTAGGGTCCTTTATGTCTACTTTCCTTTAACGGCAGTGTTGTTTACTGTATGTATTATTATTTTGATCGTCATGATTGTTATTATTATTTGTCATAACAAATATAAAAACCAAACGATCAAATGTTTCCCAATCGGATGTCCGTTATCAGATTCGTGAGACTCTTTTACTCCATGTGGAGTCATCGATCAAACGACGGATATACCGAGTGCATGGTCTTATCTGAAGTGGCGTGTGTTGGCCGGCGATGATGACCTGATCCGTGAACCATGCACGTTGCAATCAATTCCGCGCTCTTTCCGCTCACCCCACTTTTGTATAAACATTTGGCATAACTCCCACAACTTTTTCCATATTCCATCGATGTTTCATGGAAAAAAGAGAGACATGGAAGATGATGGTGATCATGCGCAGCTTTCTCCAGACTCCACTTCATTGTTCTTCTAATGTGGAATAGTTTTTGTCAAACCAAAGCCAAAAAATGTGAAATTGTGACAAATTTTCGATCTATTTTTTCCAACCGGGGCCTCAAATTTCATCAATACTGTGCTGTGATCGATAAGCGCATCACGTTTTTTCACACGAACGGCTTATCTCGATGATTCATCCAATTGGCGCCTTCTCGAACTGATTCGTAAGTGCACAGGTATCTGGCATATGCGAAATTGATATGATCGGCTTATCGGTGCATGAAATTCGTCATCCACGGATTTGGCGGTTACCGATCAATGAAGAATTGTTTTTTGTGAAATTGACTTAAGATTCTCGCAATGCAACAAAACAACTCCGGTCGGATTATCAAATACATCGTCCAGTTATTCTATCGAAAGAAAAATCTGCTTCTTAGTCATTTCATAGTCCCAATTGACAGCATGTTCAGAGCTGTTTGTCTGTGTATTAAAAATAAATCTTAACTGACATCTGAATGTCAACTCCATGACAATTATTTGATTTGTTGATGGCAAGATCAATTCTTTCGAGCGTAACGATGAAATTCTTTATTCGCTCGTTTTCATGCTGCAAAATCATGAATGCAACAAACAAACGTCAAACTAGGTATGACGCAACAATTACGCGATCCGGTGCAAGATGAGGACGCGCTAGGTGTTGCGGCTTTGATTACAAACGAGCAGAGTGAGACTTGGCAAATAGAACAAGATAGAGAGCGAGAAAGAGGGAAATAGAATTGAGAGAGGAAATGAAAAAAGAGGATGCCATGAGAAAAGTCATTAGGGGAATCCCCTAAACGGAGTATGACTAACGGATTGTTATTTTCTGTGCTGTAATCGTACGCTCTTATCAGAAATACTCTTGTATAATTGACGAAGAGAATTACTAGTTTCGTGGGATGACGCATTCGTTTTTTATACCTCAGACAAACTACAACATAGATATGAATCTACTAGAGTACAATAATAACGAGACGCGTCTCAACAGTTCGCCTATCATAAAAATTCTCGTTACATAATTTCCAATAATTTAACAATCAATTGCAGTAGCTAACGAATCAAAAATAAATTCATTACATAAATTGGGTTAAACTACATCAAAATTTGCAATGAATTTCTATTTTGGTTCTTTTATAAATTTTAAATTGTCGGAGATTTTTATACGACATTTTGTACACATATTTATTGATTCTTTAAGAACACGTGGAAATTTTTTAAAAATTGTTGACTACTTCAAGGAGATTTTTTTCTTACAATATCGTCGAGACTATAAAAGCGCAGATTAGTCGCTTTAAGAAAATTGTTTGAGTCGAAATCAGGCTCTCCATCTCCTGATCGTTCGGATGCGGTCCCTGGCTGAAGACTAATCGCAGTGTGGGTGTTTTTTTTTTTTTTTTTTCATAAAGTGTATATGAAAAGCGTGAACTGATCATCGAGCGTGAGCAAGGGACGGTAGTTAATTAACAACGTGACACCGTAATTGCTGAGGTAGTCCGATCCACCTTCGCTCGTTGGATGAATTCTGTGCTCACTTTTAGTTGCTGACTTCTTCTCTGTTCCTTATCCTCCCTTTTTCTCTGCTTCTCTCACTTTTCTCACTTCCATCAGAATTCTTGCCAGGTCGGATGACCCGAGCGCGTTATACGCGTCATTAAATTAACTTTTTGGTGCTTGATCAGCTCGGATTATGGCCCGAAGGATTTTTGGCTGCCTCCTTTGCTCGGAAATATTAAGGCTGCACAATTCTGTCGCGAGTATAATTTCAAAGTGATGCTAATTACTTGGTATCATTGAAAGTCAATCTGATCCAACAACTAGTAACTTTTTCAACTCATTTGATTATCGCTCTGTCATTATAGCATTAAATTTTTTAAAAATGAAAAATATAATCTTTGAAGCTCGTCGTTTATGACGTAATAAATGCATCTTCACATAGGCACGTGTTTCGTATCATTTTTTTTCTTTCTAATCAACGCTAAAAATCATCGACAATGATTACACAGATATGAAAAAAAAATCACTGAAATGAATAAAAATTAAAAATCGTAGGTTTTTTTTTCCATATTCTATTCAAAATAACAGAAATCTCCAGTTGTTACAGATATTTTATGTAGATTTAAAATTTTAGTTAAAATTGAAAATTTTTTCAGCACATCTGCGCAGACTGTCGGCAATAGAGCGAATGTTTCTTAGCACATTAATACATATGACATTGATACAGGAGGTCGATTTTCGTGGTGATAAAAATGCCGATATATTATCGCTAGACTTGTTATCGCTATGACGTTTATGACGTAGCATCAACGTTTCCCTCTTCGTACAATATTTTTGTGCTTATCAAAATGTTGGTGGCGAAGCATAAGAGAGGCGTCATCAAAAAGGTGAAATTAGACATTGCGGAGTCAGTGTATATTTGTTGTAACAAGACCGGAGGCAGGATTGAAATGAAAGAAAAAATCGTATCCGTTTTAACGTCGGCATTTCTGTAATAACAAACTCCAACCTCTTTCTCCTTAAATCGTCGGAGCTGTTGGGTAATTATTGACAAAGTGCACGTCCCTCGAGGGTTAAACATTGTATCGGTGCCTATCTATATTGCAATCTTTGCCGTTGCGTCGCTGGGAATTAAGATTAACAATTTGTCACGGTAAAAGAGCACACACTCAAGTTTCAGTTTCTAGGCGTTCGTGGGTGGATTTTTTTGCCTTGTAGTTTATTATTGTGTTACCGTTCAGCGACAATTATCGCTGCCCTGTTTGAGTCATCGAGAGAAAAAAGCGTCAAACTGGCGCTCCCGCTATCTCGATTTTTAATCTAATATCCTTAACGACATACGTCATAGAGAGATTGAGAATATTTCTGGAATTTAACGAGGTGCGAGAAATTGGTGAGTACAAGATCGAGACAAGAAGAGAAATCATGGGAAAGGAGAAAATAGGAGAAAAAGAGAAGAAGGAACGAGTAATATGGAAGGACTGGAGAAATAGCTAATTGTATAGTGAAAATCAAAATACATAGAGTCGAAGGTTTGTGGTAGGTTTATAATAACGTATACACGTGGTGGTGCGTGTACTCGCTCGAACGCAGTGCGTTTAATGATACGTGTAATGAAATCGCGTGGCCCGGGGGTCCAGCCCGTATATCCCCCACGCAGCCATGAGGGTGGTGTAGCCACACGGAGAGAGAGGGAGAGAAAGAGTGAGAGAAGAAGAAGAAATAAGGATGGAGGGGAAGGTTGGCTGGTGGTGGTGTCGGTTGTGGTGAGCAACGTGAGAGGAGAGGAGGACAGAATGGAGGTGGGACCGAGAGCCTTCTCGGCCGGTGAGTGAGTGAGTGAGTGAGTGAGTGAGTGAGTGAGTGCGTGAGTGAATAGTGAGTCCAGCCAAGTGAGTAACTGAGAATCGCGCGAGAGTCTCTCAGTCACCACGAGATCGGCAAGCCGAATGGTCCGACGTGGTTTGCTTGCGCTTTAACGAAACAAACGGGACAAGAAGAGTAACTAGATATTTATCTAAACAAAAAATAAAAAAAATAAAAAAAATAAAAAAAAAAAGCAGAGTGACAACCTGTTGCGAAACTTTGTTTATCGCGAATATAATCTTTCTACAAATTTCCTTATCAACGTCTTTGTTCCGTACTCGTGACGAAATTTTTGGAACAAAATCATCAGCGATAAAACATATCGAACAATGTTTATTTTTTTTTATTTTTATAAATGCCAGCGATCGGTGACTAATGAATTAAAAATATAAGTCAACTTCGAGAACTGTCGATGGAGTGATCGGTAATTGGAAACGTTTTATAAAAACGTCTCTCGTGGTCCTCGTGTTCAGACTATTCTTTGAGGATGTCACGCTTTCATGTTCTCTGTATTGATAAATCGACGTCGCGCTCCTTTATCGCAAGATTAACATTTATATAATTCATTCCAAATGTCGATTTTTCAAGTTTGCTTTTTTTTCACGACATACATGGACCCAACGTGTGAAAAAACGTGTTAAAACGCGGTGGTGAAAAAAAAAGAGTAAAAAAAAAAAACACAAACGAACCTCGTACGAATTCGTAAACTTATTAAATCGAGGACGGAAGAGGAAGTGCGCGAGTGGATGCGAAGAAGAAGGATCACTGGGAGAAGACGGAAACTCTCCTGCAGGAGAAAAAAGAAGAGATGATCTTCGAGCTGCTGGTGGCCGGTGTTGTCACCCTTGCCACACGAAGGCGGTGTGTGTACATTGCTGAATTTATAAATATCTCAACATAAATCAGTTATTATAATTACGTTATTGTTAGCGATATATTTTTCGTATCAAAATATTCCAAAGTCTTGTTTCAATAAGTTTTTGATTTTAAAATACTGCCATATCGTTAACAGTTTGGTAATTATGTATTACTGATTTATTTTTTAACTTTATTATTCCTCATATTTACGTTATGATTTGTTGATATGTTTGCAGACCGATAGAAATATTCTTATATTTATTTGTTTAGCGGGCATTTAGAAAGTTATTGTTTATGTATTTTCAAATATCAACTTATATCGTCGTTTATTGCCGCTAATAAGTGTTTTTGTTTGGGCTGATGATTGGCTAGTGGCGCTGAAAACCTTTCCAGACATTCTAAAAAGACCGAGAGCTCTATTTCCGATGTGATGATCCATTCTTGGTCAATCTTTACGACCGATATATTAACGCAAGCAAAAAAAACTAACACCGTGCCGTGTAAACATTTACATTTTAATGAATAGCGTAAATAACGATATTATTTCACGTCAGTTTCGTCGGAGTGTATATCGAGTCATTGAGGGAAATTGAGAGGAGAAATAATCGGTGACTTTAGTGTGATGCTCGGAATGAAACGCGCTTTGAAAACGCGGCGTTGATGTCACCAACGAATCGATAAACTTGTGCGATAGTAGATTTTTGCGAAACAGGACTCCTCTCTTTTCACGCTCAAAATTTACTCTGATTACGAGCCTGGCCCACACACACCCTTCCTGATCAATTATCGTCAATGTCACTTCGTAATTTACAGCTTCGTAATAAGGCAAACGAAATTAACGGGACAATGACTAAGCGATGGCCGCGATCTGCATGGCTTCGAAATGACTATACGCGTGTTTATTTGGCTTCGGTCCTAAAATCAGCTAAGATTATTCGTTATGTATACATATCGTACGTGACATCCTGACTTACAATAACCAGCATTTGACTCGTTGACAATCTCAATTTTCTTAATATCTTGAAGAAAAAAAAACCCACGTCCCAATCAAATTTTTCGTTATCATTAACGAATATATCAAATTTTTAATAATTCCCAAATCACTATTATCTTCTACCAGTTGATTATAATCGATTGGCACAGTTTTCGATTCCGTATCAAATATTATCGTACCGTTAATTAAGTTTTTTTGGGTTTATCCCAAATCTCAAAAAGCCTGATCACGTGATTGAACAGTTTTTTTGATAGTGCCGTAAAATCCCATAAAATATCGTGAAATGCAAGATGTTCAAATACATAGAATGAAAAATGACGTCTTCAAAAACCTGTGCGGATTAGTCTGCATCCAATGCTTCGAAAACCATTGATTGCACACAGTGAATGAGTGAAATCTTCAAGTGAATCATTATCTTCAATTTTAACTGGGTCCGATGCACGGATGCACTCGCGAGCCGTACCCCAACGATTGCAATTGTCTAAGAAATCCACTAAAACTATCGATTTTGAATACACATTTGAGAAAGCGTTTGAACCGATTGCCTTGCACTGGACGTTCCGATGCCTAGGACCATAAATTTTTTTCAAAGTCAATACTATAAGCAAAAATTTTTGCTTACCGGCTAATTCATAAAGATTTCAACTTTATCAGAGACAAGAATTCGAGATAAAAAGACAGAGAAAAGGGGAAACATAGGGATTGACGAAGAAATTTGTCTCCCACAGTGAAAGAAGGCCACACCTGTGATCCCGGTCGTTGAGGAATCACCTGTTTCTCTTGTACGCACATAAACACGTTCACGTACACAAACATACGTACCTCAATATCTTTCTCGGAGGATCTCGCGAGCGCGCGGGTGCTTGAAAGTTCGAGTACACTAGGTATGGTTCTCGTTGTTGATCCGGGGTACACAGAAGATTGTTTGCTTGGAGAACGCATCGAGGGCCCTATCCTCCCTCGAGGACAAAGTCACAACACTAGTAAAGTTACAAAGCGTACAGGCAAACAGAATCGAAGACACGTGAACCGCGAGATGAGAGGCGTACAATAGCTTTGTATATATACATATATATGAAGAAATATGTATATATACAGAGAGAAATATATAACTTAGTCCTACACCGTGTTATATGCAATACCAACTTGGTAGTTCCGGTCTCTCTCATTTTTTTTCATCTACCGCTCTGTCCTGCTACGTAGCAATTTATTCTTTCTTCTTTCACCGTTGGTTTTTTTTTTTTTTTTTTTTTTTAATATTATTATTATTATTTTTTTAACACGAAAAACGAAGAAAAAGAATAAAAAAGACGGTGGCTCTCTGATAATCTTTCTCGAGTTGGCCAGAAAAATCGCACAAGTGAAAGAAACGTGGAATCCAAGGTGGAATGATAATAATTGAGGATTGGAATATAATAATCACGAGAGTATCCATACCACTGTGGGCTCTCCGAAAGAAATAACGATCTGAAGTCTCGTGATGATTGTCCATGTATATGTATCTGTGTGTTGTATCGGAAGGTTGAAATATATGAGTGCGTGGTGCACGCGTGCGTGCAGCTAATGTAGCCGAGATCAGAGCGTCAGAGGAACGTGTGCACACATCGGTTTTCACTCGCCTGCTTTCGCTTTCTCTCTCTCTCTCTCTCTCTCTCTCTCTCTCTTTTTCTCTCCATCTCTTCCCTTCTCTCTGTGCATGGTCTCCTGTTCTTATTCTTTCTCACTTCAAGAACGCAAAAGATCTTCGCAGTCCAGCAAATATAGCGGGCTCTTGGATCATCATAAGAGGGAAGCTGATAGAAACACATATGGATAAATATACTAGTTGGAGGAACCCATGAAAAAGAAAAAAAAAGAAACACAGTGGGACTCACATGCAGGAATGAGTGTGTGAGAACGCGCGCGCGCGACCTATAGAAGCGACGGAAAGAAGAGGAAGAAGAAGAAGAAGAATGAAAAAAGATGAAAGATCAATCGTGTCGATCTATGCGGGGATCGAAAGGAACGACAAGGGGTGGTGAAGTGGGGAATGAGTTGAAGTGAACAGGCGAGGGAGGAGTCAAACAGCGCTAAGGCAAACCTTCTCTCTTTGCTCTGGTACCGACAACGACAATGATGACGACGACAACGACGACGACGACTGTAATGATTCTATATCCATATAGATATATATATGTGTGTGTATATACAAGGTGGACGGGCCATCAGCCGCTACGAGTGGTATACACGACAAGGACTAGACGAATAAGAGAGAAAGAGATGAACCCGACGTCTCGCACGAGACGAGACACCAAGTATACAAACGGTGTCGGGTATTTGTGTTAACCTTTGCACTTCCATCTTTCAGGATTGAATGAATATTTTCTTTTGACGTATGGTAAACCGCAGTCAATTACAGTTTCATTAATCAGCTAATTTATTTATGATCACTGAATACATTTAAATAATTATCAAACTGATTGGAATGGCTCTTTTTAGTTAAAATCGGGTTGAGAAAAAAAAATCGTAACTTATGACTCCCGGAAGAAGAGTAATAAAGCAAAAAGAATCCACGAGCCTCTCTACCTTTCTCTCTGTCTCTTTTTCTCTTTTTGTCAACATATACATATGATCCTGTAAAGAACCCGACCTGTTGTTTCGCGTTCACCAGAGTTCAATCGGGCGACCGTTTATGGGACAGGCGGGACCACTCCACCGTGAAATGAAAATATTATGCCACGAGCGAGACTGCGTGAGAGAGGAAGATACTCGCGGGTGTGTGCAGCTCTGAGACAACAGCGTCGTATCTACGGTTCGCATAAATTATCCCGAGAAAGTGCACACACGTCTACAAAAACATAGTTTACAGGGAGGACAAGAAAGGATAAAAATATAACCGACAAAGAATCCGAATCGATAAATTATTTGACAATCATCAATTCCTTTTATTGAATTGTCGTACGTCGCATTATTAATAACGGTCGAGAAATCTTAAATAAGTGTAGAGAGTGGAGTTTGAGGAGGGGTTGTGGATGAAAAACTGCAAAGGCCAGCAATATCTGGATATGTATAGAAGGCGGATCCTTGATTGCCTCTGTGTCGTACATTCGCGATGAGTGGTAACATTAATCCGGATGATGGACTCGTCAGTGGCCACCCCGATAATTATTGTAATCGGAACGAGATGACACGTGAAAAATGTTGTGCTGAGAAAATGCTTTTTGCTCATATACAATAATCACCAACAAGCAAATGGTCGTATATGTCGCTGTTTCTCAATTAAAATCATTACAAACACGTCCTTTTCTTCCAAAACACATCGAATGTGTATAGTTGACATACCACGTGCCCGGTTAGAGTGGCTCGCGCGCGATGGTCGACTCATTTTCAACGACTGTTCCGTCGTCCTTCGCTTTCATAGGCGTAACCTACATTCCTGTTGGTCAGCGATTACAGGTATCACTTACCTGTGACGATTAATTGATTAATACGTGTATCGCGACTCTATACCCCGATCGCCGACCGCCGACGACGTCGATGACGACGGGGACGAATGACTGATTGTCCGAGGCTGACAAAGTCATAAATGATCTCTTGGGGGAGCTGTACACTGCTCAACGATCATTAATGATAATGTATATCCTGTACAAATGATAATAATGCATATAGATATAGAGAATGAGGGAGAAAGAGAGAAAGAGAGTAAATATCTGAGAGCGCTCCTTCAAGCAAGAATACGTTTCGCAGTATGAAATATTTCACTCGATATGTATCAATCTAGCACGCATAATTCATTCATTTTACGATTTGACATTGATTAGTCATTTGATTAATTCACTAGTTTCTTCGTCACGCTTTCATCGTGAGGATTTTATATCTTGTTACCAACTGTTCGATGTAATTATCGATGTATTTGCACAACCTGTGATCTTAGTATGCAAAGAAAAATAAGCCTAAAGAAGGGTATGTGGCTTCGTATAAAAGATTAAAGATCGAGACCATTATGGAATCGAGTAATATTGCAATTTCTCTCTCTTCCTGTTCGCCAGGAGGATCATTTATCAAAAAGATATAAAATCGACTGATTTTATCCACAATTATGTGAAATGTCGAACAAGGTCTCATTTTTCAGCAAAATATTCTTCTAATTTAAATAATTATCGTTTCATCTGATAATTTGTATATTCGATATTTCTTTCGTATATAATGATGACACCCACGCGTTTCTGCGACCAGTTAAATTTCACTTTTCATCGGTGGTATATGGACGACAACGTGTTTGAAGAGCAAGGACGTTGACTGGCTTTCTGCAAGTTATAACCAATAGGAGAAGAATCGATGATGGTAAAAGAAAGAGCGAAAGAGTTATAAAGGAGAGTGGCAAGCAGGACAAACAGTTGAACTCATAAATGTACGAGTGAGGGTAAGCCCCGGAGTCTCCTCGGGTTACTTTTTGTGGCAATTTGTTAATCGAGTTTTTGCTTTCTGCTTGGCTGCTCGGTTCGCGTTTATATACTTACTTAGTTCGTCACTTACTAACTCGATAACCGAGAGAACTGGTAACTCGGGTAAGCACACGCCGGGGAACGAGCTCGCTCGTGATAAATTCAGTTTCATACATTCCTGTCTGGTTCCGAGAGAACCACCACAACGACGACGGGTTCCCTCTGTCTCTCGATCTCTCGTCAACAAGACGCGACACCAATCCCAGCGCCTGACTGCGCACGAGACTCTTGCACCGATGCAAGACCCACGGGACACCACTTGCTAACATTTTATCAACCAACATCTGATTCTTAAACTGCGTTATATATCGAATTCGATCTGTTCGTCTCGTAATATTATTTATTTTATTTAATCCAATCACCTTTTACATCTAGAATCCATATGGTCGACTTCGTACTTCATTAACCCCTTGACTGTGAGTGACACGCATGGGGCTAAAAAAAGTCGTGCCATTTTTGTGTCATGACACGTATAGGGGCAGAAAATCTATGCGATTTCTTATTCCAACACAAAAATGGCACGAAAATCTCATTTTCACCTCACTGCGAAAGGGTTAAATATCAACATACCTTTTGGCAACTCATTTGTCAGATATACTGAAAAGTCTTTGATTCTCTTCTCATTAAAAATCACTTACACCACTTGATCTTACGAAGACTAAGGAACGAATTTTCAATCCAATAGAATTTTAACTGTTTTGAAAACCCTTCTTCAAAGAACTCTTTTCAAAGAAGAAAACAACGAATTGTACTTTTTGTTTTGTTATTTTGCAACTATATTTTCATGTGTTTTTAAAATTTTATTTATTTCGACTCAACTGGTGGCTATGCAGTATCCGTAAAGCGATGTTGAAATGACTGTACGCACAATAACAAACTACATGCTTATCTTAGTCACGATAATATTGACTGAATGGAACCCAGTTGCCGATGCAGTTACTGTGGCTCGTTTCCATTCACGGTATTTACTGTGAAAAAGTAATGTGGCTTGTTAACAACCCAATAACTTTTGTATCTTGTTGCGAGAAATTCAAAACTCGATAAAGCCTCTCCTTGAATCGTAATAATGTGGATCTCCCGTCAGTTCTAACATTGACGCGTGTCCCGCTTGTCCGGCATAACGACTCAAACGTTTGCGTTAATTGCACGGATTTACGATCGCGTTCATTATCGTTAACTCGTCGAATATATCGTCATTCTACTACCGTCTCTGTTACACGCGTGTTTAAAACAATTTGTGACGCTTCCCACATTCTAGAGACACTACCATTAAATCGTAGAAATCATGTGAAACATTTGCACACCACTGGCTATGGCGTTTATATGGAGGAAAGATTTATATACACGAGAAAATTCATAAAACATCTACCTTCGAATCTTTCATTTACATTCTTTTTTTCCGATCGTTTCTTGAATCAGAAAATGTAGAATATTTATCATAACATTGAAGTTAACGTCTAGGATTAATGAAATGGCTCCTTACCTTAAATTCTTCAACGAAATTGTCATTTTTTGAGTACGTCTTCACTTTTTCTTATTTTTTAAATCCTCTCGTAAACAAATTTTTACTGAAACATTTTTATGAGCATATTTGAAATAAGAGTTAAGCAAAAAAATATACAATACGACGAAACAGTTTCTTTCAAACGTTTTGGTATTCTGCCATCAATTAAAATCGTGTAATAATTTGAGTCTGAAGAAAAGATTTGTTCATACGTTTCATTGGTGGAATAAGAATTATGGTACAATTACAAATAATCTATTACTACCCAATAATGACTATCTAAATACGAAATAATTATTGGAAAAGTTTCACGTAATTATTGCGTCTGTATCATCGTTAAGAAATCCTCTCATAAATTGCAGTAAGGTAAATACTTAAATAGCATGAAAAAGTATTGCAAAATTGAATAATGTTTTTTCAAGTCACGTTGCAAGCGTTTGAGTGGTAGTTAGTTTAGAAAATGGGATAGAAAATTTGATAGTTTTACGAAAAACGTGTATAACAATTTATACATTTGTTTTATTCAAATGAATAACACCGACGCATTGTATTTAAATCACAGTATTTGCATAAATCATACTATTTCTTTGACCAAATTGCATCTAGGGATCCATAGGAACGATATCAAATGTTGTTATTTTATCGTGAAACAGAATATGTTCAGAATGTTAAATATATTAATTTTTTTTTCTTTTGTTTGCTCGAACTTTACACACACCCATTAATGCGCATACGTTGAAACCGCAAAAGATCGAGAGTCGCGACGTGCGGGTGGCACACGCGGGAGTGTGCGGAGTAGAAAGTGAGGCAATGTTTAAATTACACGCCCTGTGTGTAGGACTGTAGTATATGCACCATATAGCGAGTGTGCCACGAGCTTTACGAGGCCTCGTGGGATACCTCGCGGGTCCCGTTCTCCTCTTAGTATATACCGCAGCAATTACATTGCCCTGAGGTGCGAGAGCGCGCATTTCGCTCTGCGTGTGACGCGAAAGAGACGAAATCGCAGTAAGAAAAAAAAGGTGGGTTTTACAAACGGCCGAGATGCGCTCAGCGACGCGACGTCACCACGTCGACCGCATAATTCGTTTTGCGGCACCGGAATTAACCTTTTTTTTTTGCTTTCTTATTGCTCTCCTCATATATTACATATATGTATGAGATTATCTTGCTCAATGCACAACTGTTATTCGCAGTCATTTTTTGTTTGAATTAAAACAATAGAGACTCCAGGGGCCCGGTTAAGAGAATGAAATTTGGGTCCGTTGTGGATAAATGTAACGAGAAATTTTCTTCTTCAGCTTCACATATAATAAAAGTAACAACAAATCATAAACTAAAAAATAACGTTTGATAAAAAAAAAAAATGCAAAAAAAAAAGTACAAAAATTTAAATTAGAACGTATGCCCTGGCACGCGTGATCACTGGTATTTATAATATTCAGGAAATAGCTTCTGTGTGAGTTGAGAAAGAATACCTCGTATATTTTGCAGTCATAATTTATGAATGAAATTGTATAGAAAGGATGAGAGTGAGAAGGTAAGAGAAAGAGAGATGAGAGAAGCAATACAAGAATGGACAATAAAAAGCGCGAATGCGCGGGCGGACGGGAGACTCGGATCTCGAAGAGATCTCTCGCCACCTGATGCCATCCATCCTGCGCCGTTGATAGAGGCTACTCCTATTCTCCTCTGTATTCTTGGATTATATATAGAAATATATATGGATTATTTCGTTTGAATTATACTCGAGATTCTCTGATGTTGGTCCATTCGAAGTCATAGTCATACATGAGGTGTGTAGAGATGAGTACCATCGTTTGCATTCAAGTAATGGTTAACGTAGTTTTTATTTTCATTATTTACTCACTCTTGTCCAAGTCATAATCTATGAATATTCGATAGCAATAACTCATGAAAGACAGACAAACCTATTAATAGTTTTGTTTTTTTTCCAATCAGAATATACTTTTTTATTTAGATGCATGTTAATTGGTTGAGAATGTATATTAAAAATCGAATACTGATCAGAATCCTGGTATCCGAACGCACCCACGATTTTTACCGTTCATTTATTTTATCGTGGTAATATTCGTAATGGAAATTTGGGTTCTTTGTTTTTAAAAACTCTCCTCAATTTGTCGATATCTTGCCGTGTCGTTGTCTGATTCTGAGTTAAATTTTACGAAGAGTATGAAAGATAAACAAAGATTAAAAAAAAAGACGACAAGGTATGAATGAAATTTCTCCTGCTTTCACTCGTGTTCATTTTATCTCGAAACATCGGACAGTTTCGGCCATGGAACATTACCAAATATATATTCTCTCTTGATATCTGTAAAATGGCGAATGGTGGAAGTTTCATAGCACTCTCGATTCGAATCGATGTACGAGGGACGTTATAACCCCAGCAGCATACACTTCGACGCTTGCCTCGCTCGCTCGATCGTTCGATTGCTCCTTCTCTCGTCGGAACTCGCGATCTCGTGGGTGGAGTGGTCCCTGGGGCCAGAGATCGTGCCTGACCACCGACAACTTTGATTCACTGCGATTGTTGCCCGTTCATGTGCTCTCCGCACCGCCGACGATGCCCTTGTAAACCTGGTTCAACGATCGGCGGCACATATCGATGTGCTGTAGCTTGACACTCTTCGGCAATCGATTTATTGACCGACTGCATTCCGTCCAATAAAGTGCCCTCTAGCTGCCATTTATATTCACCTATTAATTTTGTCATTTTCGTAGTTAAACAAAAATTGGCTGTTTAAAATGTCGAAGATATTTATCGTAAAAAATCTTTGTCCAGTTTTTCTTACTTGCGATTAAAATTTTCCATTAAATAATTACGCAATTGTTGACGTTCATGTATTTCCTTCGCACTCGTTAACGTATAATTAAACGAAAGATAATCGAATAGCCTTTTTTACTCTTGTATACATACATTTTCACAGCACTCTTCGTTTGTCTCGACGTCCCAATCACATTTTATTTTATTTTCACGACAATGCCTGTAAAGCTTTCCGACGGGACCTGACGGCGATCGTAAAATTCCTATCGTGGAATCGAACGGGTGCTCGGGACAAATGGCGAATTACCTGAAGAGAGGACGAGTCTGCTGAACGACCAGTTTCTCACCATTGTGCCAACGTTCAAACTCCTTTGCTTTCACGCACACACAAATATTGGACGTCGATTTAGACATACAGAAACATAAATAAATTGGCAAGCGCAAGTTTGAGGTCCAGAAAGGCTACATCTTTTCCGGGATCTAATATTCTTCGTGTCTTGTAAGCTTTCTCCCGTCCCACAGACTTTTTTTCTGACTCCCGCATCAACTGATGTCGCGTCTGTTGATTATCTACAGTTCGTTGCACACACCCCGAGGCGTTTTTCACGATTCCCCACCTTCACTGTATTTATACTGTCACCACATCATTTATTGCCTTCGTACATACTCAGCCTGGGGTTTTCGAGTATGCAAACCTTTAAGTATCAGAGTTTACGTGTTAATAACACTCAGATCGTAAAAAAAAGGATAGTTCGATAATGACGATGAGCTTCGGTAGGAATTAACGGTTCTTCTCGTGCGATTTTCTATCTGCATGTTTCCAAACAGAACTTCCAAAGATCACACTCCCAATAATACAACAACAAAAAAACCCAATTAACAGATAATAAAAATGATATTAACTCTTCGATCGCCCACTGGAGCGAATCTTCAATCATTTGGAAACATTCTGAGATTTAAAGATTATTTCGTTGACTTGTAAAAATCTTTCGAACCAAATTACCTTAGACGCACGTGAATCGGCTCATCCAACGCGAATATACACAGTCGCCATGTATTGGTTGACAGTAAAAAAAATCTATCAAGTCGTACATGACGTATTGCACTTTATAGCTTTTTGATTACTAGCAGTTCACACATGTAGTTAAAAATAATTCTGAGATAAATAGATGTAGACGTACCTTGAAGATAATGTAATATGTAATGTGCTCGCAAAAAAAAAAAAAAAAAAAAAAAAAAAAAAACATAGTATACTATATACACGTGTCGAATGGCACGTTGAGATGACATTGAACACAAGTTACAGAATGAGGCGATCGAGAACGTTAATGCATTCTACTGGATTGTTGTTATATACCCGTTCACATAGTATAAATACATGCTTGAAAAGAGATAGAAAGAGAAAAGAGGGAGATCACGTTGCGATGTTGCAGCTGATCATCCACTCGAGTCCTATGAAGTGCACCCATGTCGATGTTGGACTGTCGCCTGTGGACACAAATGAGAGATGACGTCAGTAATGACATCAGTGATCTATATCATTCGAGACTCTCCGTTACCGCACAATACATATTCACATCAACGTTACGAATAACTACGAAAAAGTGTGTTATTTATTGTTGCAAATATAAAAAACCAATTAAATTATGAAATTTCTTGAATGTTAACTCTAACAAATAATGAACGCAAAGATGTATAAATAATCACACTACCGATTGAATTCTTAGAGTGTTTTTCAATCAGCAGACGATGATTTTTAATTGGATCTTGACGATTAAGTGCTCGTTTTATTATCTAAACACACGAGCAATATATTTGAAGTCATTACATAATAACTGCGTGATGAATGAAAAGAAACAGAGAATATGAAGAAAAAAAAAAAGTTTGTTAATCGATTCTTTACCATCAATACGAAAGAAGGAGGAAGAGAAAATGAGTAACTCTTGTGGTGCTGCAAATGTCTTGGATGCTGAAGAGCTCAGAGGAAAAGAGGGCACGTGAGCAGCAGTACCCTGAGAGCTCCAGCAGCAACAGCAGCCAAGAACAGAAGTTTTATCTCTCGGTTTTCGTATGTGTATGTATACGATGTTGCGAACAGAGTGGGCGGAGAGAAGCCGCGGTCAGATGATAGTGAAGGATGAGATGTGGAAAATAGAGGAGAGAAGAGAATGGAGAAGGTTAACGCGCAATCCCGAATAACTTAAAGAGCCCTTCTTGGTCGTCGGGATGAGAGAAAGAGAGGAAGAAAGCTGTACTATATATGAACTAAGTTTATGGGTGGGTTTGTATCGTTCTCCTCGTGTATCCTCAAGCGTGCGTGAATAGTGGTCTATCGCGACGACGAGGAAGAAGATGAAAAATAAAACGAATAAAAAAATGAAAAAAAAACATAATAATAATAAAAAATAAGAACAGGACGAAGACCAGGGAGCTACTATACCAAGACGTGAGATGAGCGAGCTAGCCCTGAAGACCAGACAAAATGCAAATTTCCTTCGAGAGACCGCACGAGCCTGAGCGTCTCCGCTAATCTGTCTGGCGCATCCGTGACGTCAGAATATCCATTGGCGGCGAGTTGCACATGTACTGTAATAACTACATGAATATGATGAATTTACTGGATGAGCCTAGGCTGCAGTTTTCAACAAGATCCTAGCACATCGAGCCAACTACACGCTGCAAAATAGCGAGTCGATGGAAAGTGATTTGGAATTAAGGGGAAACTTTTAATTCACGATAGACCATTCCATCGTCACCAACTGATTGGATTCTTTTCCCTAACTTTATGGAATTCGGTAAAGAAGAAATGTGAAAAATAATATTTAAAAAATAGTCTAACGCTGTGACTTCACTGCAAATGCATTAATTAAAAAATAGCACGATCTTATAAATGCAAAAACTTTAGAGAATGCGACTTATAGGGACAAGAAAACGCATCACATCGACAATTCGAGCAGAGAGATCGATGCCTGTAAAGAAAGACCGTCGAGGGCGACGCGACAAAGAAATGATCGATTCCCAATCGATCTTCCGCGTGGCAGCTTTTTCATGTATACATATATATAATAAGAGAATAACGCCAAGGAGAAAACGAATGAAGAGAAAGCTTAACGCCCCTGCACCTTTCCATTAGTTATCTTTGCATGAGCTACGTCTTAAATATAAGTGCAAAACAACACACGAGAGACGTGTACTTCCTACAGGTCACCCACCACGAACCTCGCTATACTCATTCTGCTTTGATCTCTTCGTTCTTAAGGATTAGACTTTGATGAACTACAGGATCTATTACAACATTACCGCATAACAGAATTCAATAAATTTCAACCCTATCAAATATTATAATCGAATTGACATCATCAGTATGACGTAAAGTCACGTTACGATGCTGGGTTACGTGATTCAATTTGAGACAATCATTCTTTTTATCCCACTAACGCTGTAGACAATAAAGGAAAGTTGAATTCTTCATTTTAAAAAATTTTAGAGTACCAAATCTACAAATCCCTGGAACATTGTATTCCACAAGTCTGTGACACATTCATAAACGTATAAGAAATAAGAATGGATTTTGTTGGGAAATTTTACGAATACCAAATATCAATAGCCGAACTTCGTATATTTTCAGGGAAAAAAATTGCTTTCTACTGAAGCCTTAAAAACCCAAATTTGTTGAAAAAGATCGTTTATTTTGTTAAATACGGTTAGAACTTAAAGTTTTTGCGTAATAACGATATTCATGTCATTTCATCAGCAAATTGACTTTCTTCAGAGACTATTGGCGAACCGTATATCGTTGGAATGACAAAAACTGTTTTTTTCTGTCAGCAAAATGTACTTTTGTACAAAGTATCCTCTCATCCTAAATAGAAGAATCACCAAATACCTTAATTATGAGTATTTTTTGAGAATATTGTTAAAAAAATGTATTAAGGTTTTAGTTAAATGGAATAAAAGAGAAGTTTAGCTTTGAAGACTGGAAGCCTCCCACATACTTTTGTGAACAAAATGTACACATTGGTGAGCCACTGATTTTGCCTTTGGTATATTTGTAATGCATATACTTTGTTGTACATTATATGCGCGTGGACCTACCGTAAGATCATTTATACTCTCGGTTGGTGTGAATAAGTATACTCGTATATATAAACCAACTGCGATAAGAGGAGATTTTTTTTCGCTCTGGTATAAAACCATGTATATAGATATTTATTTTGTTAAGGAGCAATATGCCTCTTATTGTGCGGGTATAACTACGGTCGTGAATGCAAATGGTTGTGTGGGTGCGAGGATAAGCGTGTCCTCTTGTATACGGTGCAAGTATATTCACACAGCAGGTATATTAAAGGTTGTGTCCTGACAGAAATCTCTTTTATTTGTCTCTTGCTCTTGTGTTTGGACCTTTTGTCGTATTTTGGGTAAATTAATCGCCTACGAAACTGAACAAACAATATTTTGTAGCGTAAGAGTAAAAGAAAAAAAGGTTAAAGTCAGCGTGTAATTAGGATGTGGTTCCTTCTGGTAATTTCTCGCTGCAGCTGACCCCGGGCAACACCATTTTCAGAAAGTTGCCGTCAATCCGGGCACCAAGTTGACCTCGACAAAATCAACAATCTCATAGAACTCAACCTACGACTTAGTCGTGGTAGGGACCCAAATTGGAACACCGATCAAGCAAAACGTACGTTAAGAGCTGAGGCTAATCCAGTATCATGCTGAGAACATGTGGTTCATTCTAATTTGAATTTTTCTCAAATTTCAATCCACTGTTGCGAACATTCTCATCAAAGTGTTTGATGGAATTTTTTTAAAATTAATTATATAATGAATCACATCTTTCCAGCCTCGGAATTCGTCGCTTTAGGCCCAAACTGTAGAAGTTCCTCATTTGTAATATCTTTCATTGGAATCAAGGTTAAGATATTTACCTAAAATAAGATCAAATTTCTTTTCAATCCTGCCTCAAAACTCTTGGTTTTATAGTCAGAAGTTCTATACCTTTTGGTCCACGGATTAATTTCATAGGCAAAGATATTTATACGTGGTAACTCATGGGTATATGGGACTGTGATATTGCCGCGAGACTCAGTTTGTCTCGGGTGAAATAATCGATAATCGAAGCATGATTTAGGGACGATAAAGTACCGGTTTCAAATTATCGCGAATTCCCCGTCTCTCTTTCTCTGTGTCGTTCGTTTGGGTTCTTTAGAATAATGGACCCTCATCGATGTTCTTCGACAGAACAACAACACACATGTGTGGTGTATTCGTTCAAGCGTGAAACTGACAGGGTGTTCGCGCCCGTGGACCGATAGAGCGAGAGATTAAAATCTCTCTCCATTTCTCGCGGGATACTCGTTCGCAAGCGACGACAACAACGTCGACGAAGACGTCCAAGTCTCTTTGACTTGTTCGCGCGTGACTGACGTGCGAATTACTCCGACATCCTCGATCCTCCAGGGTGTTCATCAGCGGGGTGAACACACGCCACACGGTGGTGTACACGATCGTAACCAATCGTTACAACATCACACCCTGCTGGGCGAAAAGCAAGCGCGAGCAAACCGCGCCAAGGCACGCACGTGCCGTTAAACGCTTGTAATTAACCAAGTGTCAGTGGTCCGGACATGACCATCGTCACATCTGGAAATAACGAACAATGTAACGGTTCGTTCTTTTTTTTTCATACACGAAACCAGATAGATTTTACGGTGAGAAGTCTGCTGTTGCAGCCGCACTTCATGTTTTTTCGTGTCAAAACACATGACAAGTCGACAAATTTCAATGCGGTCGTTAATTGGCGTTCAATCGTTGAATCTATAGTTGTTAATATTTTTTTTCTATAGCTTAATAAAATATGCTGCAATATAAGTCAACCATCAATTCAATAAATTCCATTGAATTCAAATGTTCTTACAACTATCGTGAAAATAGAACACTCATTTGAATTGTATGAAGCAGCTTTTTTATCTTAATCGAATAATATTTTCACTTCCTGGTGAGTCATTGAAAAAAAACTGCAAATAAAATACAAAACTAGTTGAAATAATGCGAAAGTTGAAAAATCCTTGAAAATGTTAATTAAACTAACGAAGGTATCGGGCGAAAGTTACGTTTGATGGAGTAAATAACGACTTCCGTTTCCAGCTCAGACACATTTCCTTTCGAAAAGTCTGGCAGTCATTAAAGAGCTTTGGCGATAGAATATTTGTGAAGGAAAGCAAAGAAAAGAAAGATATGTTGGAGAATTCAGTGAAGCCGAGCGTATGGTGGTCGGGCGGACGTTTAATTGCACGATAAATCCTGATTCGCCGATTTGCAACCCATTTCCTAGTGCGGGGGCGCAGCGATCGGTAGGTGATTCGAAGAGATCGCGCGAAAGACTGAGACCGATGTGTGGGTGTTTTAATTCTTGTCTCTTTTTACGATGAGTTAAATAACGAGAGAAAGAAAGAGAAGAAAAGATGCCAAAGACAAAGTGAGTTCCGCAGGAGTAACCTGTGCTCCGGTAACACATGTTGATAATCCAACGAGGAACTTTGTGTGAAAGTCTGTTGAAACGGAGCACCCGTGAAGCCATCACGTTTCTCAAACGAGTGCGTATACGCACCTTCGAACGATCGATTCTCGCGATCTTTATATTTCCTTCTCGGCGTGAAAAACCATTATAGCGTCTCTTTCGAATTATTAAAATTATTAGTTAGATCGTAAAACGATCGATTTGTATTTTATATCGTAAACATTTGCCATGCTTTTTATTTTCATTTCCAAACGTGGAAACCTCTCGTACACCAATTCGATTAGGATTATTGACTCAATAACAATCTTGAATGACAGAATTAATGTAATTGGCTGCACATCTGTAGACTCAAGGATTCAAATGGTTGTTACAAAATTAACAAACATCTTTAGTGCTGACAGTAATATATATTTTTTTCTCATTTTTTGTTGTTACAGATTCTGTGGCACAGACGGCTACCCTGACGAGCCTGGCGTTTTTTTTGAGCTCTGGTTTGAGCACAGTTTCGACTGCACCGTCTTACGGTTTCGGGATCACACAATCTACGAGCAGCGGCATGGAACCCTGGGAGCAACCTTGCGGCACACCGCTCGGTGCTGCACTCAAAAGATCACCTCAACGACACAGTGTTCATAGAGCATTGAAACGCGTCCGTACACAACTCAGAGTTGCTCAAAATCACTTCAGAAAAGATCTCAAAGATGTTCACGATATATATTCCAAGGTTAGTACTCGAAATAATTATAAATAAATAAACAAACGTCAGCTTTTATAAATAGAGTGCTATTCGAAGAAGATAAAAACGTTTCAATCGTCGGTCAATGACGTATCGACTTAGTTTTATCGAGCAATCGTTCGTTCACTTTATACGTTCTCACGCGTTCGTTCACAAGTCAAGTCTGTAATCTACCGTTTAAACCGAACCCGAGATAAGACAAAAAGAGGGAGACAAGTTTATAAAACATCCAACTCTGCTTCTATATACGTTTCACGTTGTAACTGTAGGTGACAGTTATTATTGTATCGTCTACATCGAGTTTTAATGGACCGGCTGGATCTGAGTTCACTGAAGTGCAATATCAAATATAAAACCATTTTTTGCTCGTCTCAGTACTTTCTTAAGATAATAACTGAAGATTATTCGATTCTTTTAATAGAAAATTCATTAATTTCTGTATTAAAATATCAAAGTGAATATTTTTTTTTGTATCTAAAATATTCACCAATGGAAACTAAATATTAATATTACTAAATTTTTTAATATTAATAATTTATCCAAGACTTGCAAGTATAGTCGACATGCATTTGAAACTTCTCAACAAAATTTTCAAAGCAAATTCAGTTATTTTGAAACAGTTTATGTGGAACGTAAGAGTTATTATTTGCTACTTATTGTCGCAGAATTTTTAAAAGAGGCCTTTGAATAATCCGAAGATAATGAAGAAAGTTACATTAAGAACGAGATGGCTATACACACCTTCACGAATACATATATATACGAACGGACAAAATATTTATGTATCTTGGTGGTTGGGAGAGGCTACGAGGGAGAGTAGATGCTGCTCAGCTGTAGGTTGACAGTAGGCTGTTTCCTCATATGTTCAACCCACGATTCGCTTGTCTGCGGTTTCAAAGAGGAAACCGTCTCGCACATATACATTTGCTGGCTACATGCAAACTATACGTGAATAAACGTTTTCATCCGAACGAAATTGAGAGAATTTATTACCCCTCGGTAAATGTACGGCTCTATACGCGATGAAATGTGCATCTTTATTCCTCTGTTCGTAGTGGAAATGAAGTCATTGCGTCTCATTAACTGTTTTTATTTGTTTTTATTTATTTTTTAAATATTTTTCTTTAAACACGTTTTTGTTCTGCTTGCGATCGTGATTTAAAATCTTAGAGAAATAAATGGCAAGATGAACTGAGTCATGACAATTTTTTGATAACAAACCCTAAGCCACGTCTTAACTTACGGATGTTTTTATGTTCGCAGGTGTATAAAGTGCTGAAGGGACAATACCACATGAGTTGGTTACCAGAAAGGCAACTCGAGTGGTACCATCGCGAGCTTTGGTGCATGGAGAAAGTAAAGAAGGCAGAATATGCTTTGCCCAGACTTCACGACGCTCTCCAGAGATTTGCTATTACCTTCTACTCGCTACGAAGCTTTCGTCTCAAATCGAACATTAACGTCGAATTTACGATTAATAGACGCAACGAGATAATCGATGGTATGCAGAACGAAGTTCTCAGGGTATGTTTACTCTTTTAATTACTCTTTTAATTGATCATTAAAAATATGTTTTCAAAAAAATTCACTCTTCGTTACGACGAAATATTATACCACTTCACTTCATATTCTTATCAAAATACTTTATACGTAAAAAAAAACGGAAATATTATAAAAAATATTAACGATTCTCTGGATAGTTTCAATACTTTTTAGAAACAAAGGCAAACAGCTTTAAATTTTTAATGTGAAGACAGAATTCTAGACACGCAAGACTTCGCGGCCTTGATATAATTAATTCTCAGCATATTTTCATTTATTTATTTTTATATTCATTTCTAATTTTCCAGATGCTGTGCGAAGTTGAAACAGCGATTTTAAATCTTGGTCATCAGCTTCCATCGGTTCATAAATCGACGATAGTGACAGAAAGTTCAGATTGGACAACAGAAGGTGACCTAACATTGATGCTTATTCAAGATTGGGGTGTGATGAGACTCTATCAAGCATTTCTGAACGACTGGACTCGAGCATTCCGTAATGCGACAGCAACAGGACCAGGGACTTGCGATCCAAACACAAAAAAGCCTTTGACATTCGTGACAAAAAACAAGAGTCTAAAAAAATTGAATTCGGAGAAGGTTAAGCGGCCTATGAAAGCCCGGAAACCAAAAGGACACATCCGGAAGCCGATGAAGTTAGGATCAGAGGGTTCGATACTCCACGGTCGAAGAAGAGACTACAGAAGACGACTCGTGAAAAATAGACGAAGAAAAATTCTATAAATCTCTTTTCGTATTTCGTTGATAAATACTTTGCCAAAATCGCCGTCAACATAATCACTCGATCACGATCAAAGGACGCGACATTTTGACACGAAAAACATTTTTCTATCTTTTTTTTACATTGGATTTTTATCGTTCAAAATGTCACACAGCTCGTTCACAAATTATTTATTCCATCCTAGCGATAATTCACCTGCTCTTTTTTACTCACACACACTTTTGCATCCACGCATACACAGACACATTAACAAATCATCTTATAGTTGACACGTCAATTAACTTTAATGGACTCGAGACCAGTATTATTGAAATCTTAAAAACGGATAAGCAGTATTACAAGCAATCAATATTCCGATTGTCGCGAAATATCAAATTATCAACTTTCATTTAACAAGTTTGATAATTCAAAATAATAATTGAGTATTTAGAGAAGGAAGAAAAAATGAACATAAATTCAAGATTCAGACTCCGAATATGGACATTTTGGGGATAAAAAAGTTACTGTACAATTTGTAAATATTCGATTGTTCGCCGGGACGAGCAAAACTTTAGTACGTTTTTTTTTTTTTTTTCATAAACAACTTTTTTACTCGCTCGGTCGATAGTAATAATTATTTATTTTTTTATCGCTTTAAAGACCACGAGACAATGAGATCGTGAGCTTGAAGTTGTTAGCTGTGATATTTTCGAACGTACGCGGACGTTGCAGAGTTCCTACGTTTTTATATTATTATTATTATTATAAAGATTCTCGTTTACGTATTATTTCTGCCCTCTGTCCGAAAAATCGGATCAACGAAATTTTTATAAGAATTATTTTCAATGTTTTGTTACATTTATATATTTGTCTTCATTTTTTTGGAATCTCACAAAATATGTCTCACTCGTTGCAGATTCTCAATGCACATTAGCGTTTGAGCTGGTACACTGCGACTAACGTGCCACAATTTTTGATCCGTTGATTTGTTTGTTTTCATTTATATAATGAAAAATTTTCCGGATTCATTTGATTTTCTAATGTATTAAAATTTACGGTATTACTAGATTTGATTGTACGTTTAAAGTATTTATAATTCACTCGAAAACTTTTATACGTGTGGAAAAATTTATTTAAATATCAGATTTACGCGGGACCATGACGTTCGAATTGATTCGAATGATTCGCCTTTTTAACTTTTAAGGATAAAATTAATGTTGAGAGAAATTTGCCTTTTTTACTTCCCGAATAATTTATGTCCGAAGCATCCACACGTGCCAGTGGATTTACGTTAAGAATGTTATTGTACTTAAGTTCGATTGTATGCATGTATGGTTTACATATAATATTTATATTTATATTGGGCATATTCCAGCACACGTATTTGTATTATTATTTTTCAAAAAAAAAAAAAAAAAAAAAAAAAAAAAATTATTTATTATATCACGTTACCATCTCATATATTATTTATTTTCACTCTCCTATCTTATGTATTATCGTCTCGAATATAAAATTTATTTTGTACTGATTTTTGTTTTTTTTTTTTAAATCCTAAAATCTTAAAAATATAGATCCTTAAATATTCCTCAATTAGTTTTCTACTAAGCTATAATCAACATCACGATGTAAATTTTTTCTCAAATTGGATACACACGAAAGAATTTTAGAGAATTTTTTCAAAATTTTTCGTACCATGGTTTTAGTTTAAAAAAATAATGAAACAATTCATTTGTAAACTCCATATTTGGAGTTTACATTCGGTATCAACAGCCTTAGAGCTCTCGTGTTTAGGATTTCAAGACAATTGCACTTTTAACGAAATTGCGATAGTCAATCGGTTGAAAATTTGATTTAAAATCATTTGTGTCGTATTTATTAGAGTGTAAACTCACGATCGAAGCAAAACATTAAGAATTTTTACGATATTCATGACCAAAAGGCTTAAGGGTGTAGGAATAAGTTGAGAAAGACACAAATTGGATGAAAAAAGTTTCAATATTTAATTGGACCATTGAAGCTCCCAATGAGGTCTCGAAGTTGCATTTCATTGTTGTCCTTGTGTGCACCTCTCGGTGTGTAAGATACATTCACGTCGCGTCATTTATTTTGCATATTATACAGTGTCTGAGAGCAAAAGGTTCTGAAATCTTGAGAGGTGTACAGAACCGAGTGTTGCAAATGAGTTCACGCTTATCTTCGTACGACGACACTCATCGGTTCTCTTTTCTGTTCTGTCTCACCTGCTGTGCGATCTTCAATGTCAATTCCCTCTAATCGCCAATGAATATAACTCCCCTCTGCTATATCTTTACATTGTTTAAATAATACAATGCAAATTGGAAGTGTTTACCTTTGAAAGAGATGAAACGATGAAGATATACAAAACGGAATTATTATTCGGGAGCTCACGGACGTGATACGATTGCTGCGACAAGATGATGACCATTTTGGCAAAAAAATGGAGTTGAGTGGTTCCAAGACAGACGATGCTTGATAATTTAACTGGATCAATTTTATGCATTAATTTATCACATGAATAACAAACCCATGCCATGTAGTTTGTTCAAAAGAGATCAGGAGACCATGAATATTTCTTTCATCACAAATGGGTAAAATTTGAACCATCGAAATATGCAAATGATCTTCCATCGTTTCGATTATCTCTAAACTTGAACATTTTTTCCAATTTTTGTTCGCACCACTATTTTCTCAATTTTAGGCATATACAATATGGTATTCTTGGGATTTGTCAAAAGTCATAAGCTTCCAATATTTAGTAAGTAATGCCAGATAACCAGTTGGATTGTATTTCATTTGCTGCCACGCCGTAAAAAAAAAATAAACGTATATTTAGACATATTTTGTTTCATGTCCGTAAGGATAATAAATGATTTTTCCAAAGAATCATAGATTCGGTGCTGTTTTGATTTTTAAATAATGAGAATTTACCAAGAACATCAGAGTTATGACTATTTCAGCTGGGATCATCCGATAAGTGCATTGAGGTCGGTATCAGACCGACATTATCAGATGGTAAAAAGTATCCGAGATATAGGCGACCATACAATTTACTGTTTATCGACTTGGAGGTCTCGCGTACGTGGCATCCGCGTATCAGGAGCACAAGGAAGGTGTAAAGTTCTCATCAAAAGCGTTGACCACCCTTCATAAATCGATCGTATGAAAGGCTAGCAAGCGGAACGGTTGATTGTCAGCGAGGAACATAAATTGAGAAGGGCTTGTACAAATGAATAACTGTATGCAAGAATATACACAATAATTATATATTGAAATAAAGGCGAAATTTGGGGCATTATTTATTGCACTTATCATAATCTTTTCGTATCCATTCGTATCCCGTGCAGATGCTTGACCATTTTTACACGGACGTTTGTAAATAAAACAGAATAACATATGGAAGAACTACATTGGGTTTTCTGTCATGTGCGTAAGACCAATCCCCAGGTATATTCCCCATAAGACTGCAAACATGAAACAGAGTAAGGACCATCATGAAATATTTGTATCCATTACTCAGGTTTTGACGTCTGCTTAAGAATCCTCAGAAAATCTTTAAGAATCTCCATATATGGAATCGGCGAACGAAAAACTAGGAAATAAAGGAGCCATGGAAAAAGTAAGACGAATCGTCAAATAATGAAAAGCTACAATTAATCTTTTATGACGTTATTACGTACAGTCGTACTTAGCCGATACTTATTTTTCATTCAACACGACTGGTACCTTCCGTCAGTTTCCGGCTTTGACGCTACTTGTGCCACCTTGTGCAACGATAAATGTAAAGTCCTGATTCGTCATAGTACACCTAGGTATAAACGGTAATAGCGAGAAATCATATTCGTTATACTTTTTGTCCACTGACGTAAAACAGAATTCGGAACATTTGATATGTCTCCTAAGAAATGGAGCTTTGACGCTAAACGCGTGAGAAAACCGCCATCATGGTACTGATACGAAGAATCAAACTTAGAGCGAGTTATTTATGGAATCACCATATACGGCGGTCGGGCCATGACAGTAAACGACTTGCAGAGTGAGGAAAGTTGAAGACAGAAAGAGAGAGAGAAAGAGAGAGAGAGAGACTGAGTAACAGAAATACAACGTACGTTCTATCGATGGGTACTTACGTCGTCTTCATTCATAACTTTTGCTCTAGTCGTGTATACACGGTGAAGATTACGCACGCACATGCTCATATGCATAGATATGTATATATATATATATATATATATCGTTAAGATTACTCTTCTCTTTACCGCTTACCACGCTGCGCAAACCTCGAAGTAGAAGTATTGTCCACCTGACGTCACAGTACGTCGACGGTGTTTCCACTTTACTACGAAATTCGCCGACGCGCGTAAACCGTAACTTATTATGTTCTCATAACTGTTGAGTTTATGCCCCTTAAACAAACACCTGCAAGTAGAATCTCAACCATCACAGTCTTCTGCCTTCAGATGTCGATTGATGTTCAATTACAATCATTGTAACATGACTCAAAGTGAAGAGAATATTTACGGAATTTGAATGGTGATTGGATAAATGTTGACTTCTGTACATCGACTTCCATGAAACTTGCTATACAGAGATCATTGTAATACCGAAGTTGCTAATTAAGCTTCAATGAAAGTGATGATTGCAATGGTGCAAGATGACGTATAAATTCTTCGATATTTGATTTCCCGACAGTTACGTAATAAACGATGAAGAACTCTAGCCCACTCAGGCGATTATAAAATATGTATCTACACGAGTGTATATTCGTGTGCATGGATATCTATCCATTTTCAGAGCGCAGTTGTTCGTTGCTGGTTGGCTTTCCCGGGTTGAATCACAGTGCAAATACTGGACGACGAAAGTGTATGAACGTCTCATCGTGATGCACAGGGCGCAGGATTTCGTAGATGCATTCGTGTATGCATTTCACTATCTTTCATGAAATACCCGACGATGACTCCAATGATATTGACGATGTTTCACAGAAAGCGAAAAAGATAAAATCCAATGTAAGTGGGCGAAATCCGGGGAATACTATAACGGAGTGAGAGAGAAAAGCTAGAAGGGAGAAGCGACGCAGAAAAAGCTCCTATGATCTCTGACTAAACTAGTAAAACTATCGTTGATTCGTATACATACTAAATACTTGACCGCTGTTAAAATCCCGCGCATTCGCGCGAGAGAGGTACATGTTTAAAGAAACACATACCTTTCGCACGTATCAGCGCTAATTCGTCTAATCTTTCTCGATCCTCTATTACGTTGTCTCTATTTACAGCTATGGATCATCCACGTTGGGAAATCCTTCCTATTATGCACTTTGTGCCCATATATACACATTGCTTTATACTGTAAATTCAACATCTACGGGATGTCAGTAAATTTTTCTTGTATATTGCTGAATATTATTTAGAATTTTGCAATGTCATGTCCTTGTTAATATTTGTGGCAAATGTCAGGTTTGGGTAAGCATCAAAGTGACTGGACGTTGAAATCATGGTTCGCATGCGAAAATTGATAATCTACAGATCAGGAGTTTTCAATTATGATTTCTTGATGATAATTGCAAATCCAAGGTGTAGAGGGATATGACGAAGGACCAGAGAGTCTTGGAAGAAATATTTATCATTGTTTTTCCATCGGACTCAAGTTTTGCTATCGGAAAAAGGGTAAAGATAGAATGAGACTCATTTATACACAAATGCATACATGCATATGGGCTTTTATAAGGAGCAGATAGAGCGAGAGAAGGAGAGAAAGAATGAGAGAGAGAGATGAACAAACCTAACGCAGCGCGTGGTGGGTTGCGAGGATACGCGGCTCGGCCTGTGAGAAAGCATAACACTGACAAAACTTTTGCTTTTGTACGACGAGAGAACCCGACAGCGTTGGAACGAGACTTCGAAACCACGCGTTGTACGTACGTACACGATTGTTTACACTATCGCATATATAAGGAGGAAGAACCAGGGTTTGACAATCTCAGTTTGCGGTCTCCAGCAACTTGGCCAACATCATTATCATTATAATCTATTGATCGATCAAACTAATAAGTTGTAAACTGATTGATCAATCAAATTCTCTTTGAATCATTTCCACCAAGTTGTCATCCGCCTCTGACAAACGTATCCGAGTTGAACGTACATTCGTAAAAATTTAAAAATCCAACGAAAGTCTTATCGAGTGTGTGATTAGGAAAAAAAACGGTCATGTCGATGATGAAGATCGTCAAGTGCTTTGTTGCAACTGCCATAGTCACCGCGTTAACTACCATCGTTTCCGGTGCACCAAATCGTTCAAAAAGATCGTTGACACCTTCTTGGCATTTGCCTTGTGGCGAAGTACTTGATAACGAGGCTGCGAACTCGGCCAATGTCGAGGACGAGATCAAGGCCAGTCTTGAGAGCATCAAACTGCAGCATCAGCTGACCATGAACGACTATCTAAATCGGGATTACGAGTATCTTTACGAGGGAGTTAGATTCGGCGTTCAAGATCATCAGTACATACCGAATTGGGTTCCGGGCAAGAAAGACATCAATATGCTGAAGAATCTGCCGGAACAAAAGCCCCAAACGGTAATTAATCGATTTTTATTATCCACAACAAGTTTGAATGATCGTCTGCATTCCGGCACCCACTTTTATGTTTTCGCAATTTATAAAAACGATTAAGAAGCTTGTACTCAGAAAATTCCATTCAGAATTTAAAGAAACTGAAAAGCAAACAGAAGGCAGTTGTTTTCTCAAAGTTTTAATACTTTTTAATGCTTCATCTGCTGCCAATTCGTGATTGAATATGAGTTTAATAAAAACTGTTAATTGAGGATTCCTCTTGGCACAAAAAGAGGATGAATGCAGGGGACAAGATAATTAGTGGCTTTTGTGTTTAAATTAGTAAAGCCGTTTGTACTTCTACCGAACCCTAAGGTGGCAGCTGTTAGGGTAATCAGTAAAGTGTTTTTTGCATTTCACGCAGAATGAAATTATATTCAGATTGTTCGTGTATTTGCACGGGAAAGCTTTTATATATTGTCATAAAACAAAACAGGAGGGGAGCGATATGGGGGTCCTGGTTCGTGCGTTATCTGTGAATCTAGTATACGATACAATTGATTAACGTTAAATAACAAAATTTTAATGAGGGAGTAATTATTATAAAGTATCCGGAAAACAGGAGAGGTCACTCAACGATACTCGTAACGTGTGTGCATCCATGAGATCCTTTCTCACTCTTTCTCACTCATTCAATCGCACGAGAGTCGCGAAATCCCAACGATCCTCGCATACTCGCCGGGTCGTGCAACAGCGTAACCGCGCGCATGTCTCTCAAATACCTACGACGAGAACATCTATTTGAAAACACATAGCTTTCATACCGACAGAAAAATAAAGCTCGGTGCAAATCCCGAGTTTTGACCAGCATATCCATCAATAAATATCATCGACTTCTTTTTAACTAAAGTTCCATCAATGAAATTTCAAAAATTCCATTCGCATTTGTTAGTTGATAAAATTGTTTAAAAGCCGACAAGGCTTGGGACGAGTCCGTGAGTCAACGATCAATCCTGTCATGTCATGAAGCAACCACTTTCTGGTAAAGAAGTTTATAAAATCAACGTCCCATCCAGACGATCCTATTTTGGTTTAGAAGGTGATCTATAAATCTACGGCTCATCAGACATGTATTTGGTTGATTACAGATAGCAAATTACCTGCCGAAGCTGCACATGGATCTCCAGAAATTCGCTGTAGCTTTTGAAGAGTTAATACAGGATGAATCAAGGCCGAAATTTCAAGAGGCACTTTTATCAACACAAAGTTACTTGACAATGATGCTGTGTGAGGTTGAAAGCAACATACTTGTATTGCCCACCTTGAAATTACCATTGAGGGTACAAAGAAGCATAATGAGCAGCACGGAACGTGAACCTATTGACGTTACGAGAAGACTCGTCAGAGACTGGGGCATCCTTCTTAAGTACAGAGATTATCTTCATGCGTGGAGACGTGTTTTCGACTATTAAGAATACCATTTCCTCAAAAAACTGGATGATTTTAAGTCTCGATAATGCAAAAGCTAACATCAAAACAAGTCGATAGGGTTGGTGGTTCGATGAACCGTCAACGAACCAACAAAAATCTTGAAAAACAAAAACGTATTTAGTCCAGTGGAAAGACCGGGTTAAAGATTTCGGGATATTTCTGGCCTCCAATGCACCAAAATAATTCGTAAACTAAAAAGTATTTATAGAGGGTATAGCAGGCAGATGACCAGGTCGATCGGGAGTGAAGATCGCATTGATTATTTTTGTTAAATCGTGGAATTACGGGAATCTTCAGGGCATTGACTAGAAATGGAAGATTCGATGAGAAAATCGATACGAATTTGTTTTACGCCTTCGCCTACGTCACAATATGCTTTTGCACTCTAACGACGCGTTTAACGTGCGTACGATGCATCAAAAACCAACGCGCTGAGCACTACTTCACATTCTCGAAATCTTATTAATCCAATGATACCGTCAACTAACTTATTGTAGCCTCGAGTCTCATTTTCGACATAATCACATCGAATCTATTCAATTAATGTTCTTTAAACGTTGAAATGGAATTGAACTTCGTCACAAGTGCTAAATTCTCTTACGAGAGATTCTATTTATTCAATATTTATTTCATTAGTTATGTATTATTTATTTCAATTAGGTATAGTAATTTATTTGCAACGACCAACGACTCGCGATAAGGTTATCAGCGATTCATTCAAGCAATCGTTAATAACCGGTGCGGCAAGTGATTTATCTTATGATAATTAGACTTTAAGCTATTTATGAAAGACATTCAAGTATGACAACGAGGTACTCAAATCGTACAGTATTACAAAATCAATCATGAAAACAAAAAACATCTGTACCTCTACACGATAATTCATAACTATTTATACAATGTCGACGTTCATTATTTATTATATTTTGTACACTATTTCATAAATAAACAAATGTAAATCAGATGACAAATTTATCCTCGTGCATTTTTATCTATTGCTCCTGGAATGTATGCAATCACGTCAGATAAGCATCTCACCTATTTTCCAAATTAAATTATGAAAATGATACTTACTGCAATATCCCTTGAACTACATATTCCAAAATTCATATTTATCCCTTTGTGCAAACACATGGGTCTTTGCGATCCATGTAGAAACTAAAAAATGACGTTACTGGGATTTTTCCAAAACTTGTGATTCCACAAATTTTAAATTCTTCCTACAATCATTTTTTTTTCAATTGACAATTTTTTTTTTTTTAATTTGAAAAGAAAAAGTGATAATATTGTCTTTGGGCTGCGAGGAATCCAAAATTAAAAATTTTATAGATTCTCTAAATCCGGTCTGGACAACTGTGTAAGAATTTGTTGCCCTTCGTTGAGGGTTAATATGAAAAAATTGCCAACCTTATAGAAATACCAGAAGAAAACGCGGACAAACGAAATCTCTACTGGATGAACTCTGCCCTAGCAAATTTGTACAGCAAAAACATCACCAATGACAAAGGCTACCATGATTTGAACACCATACCATAGTCGAACTCTATACCAGTGGTGGATATCACAATAAATCTCTACCGAGTTATCGCTACCACCATCCTACCCTACCGACGAAAACTTTCCTGTCAGTGTAAATTCTTACCGCAGGAAAACTCTACCAAGCGAAATTTCTCTATTATCGATAAGAATAATTGGACAGATTTGCCGATTTTTATTTCTTTTTATTTCTATGGGTTGGACATCGTTTATGAAAATTTATGACGACATTATTATAGTTTTTGAAATATTAGTTGGCTAATATTCAATCAAATAAAATTTATTAGAAGTATCATTAGCAGAACATAATTTTAAATGATTATTTATTATTCATTCGTGAATCTTACTATCGATTTTATTCTTACAGCTTTGGTAATAGAAATAGTGACCGATCAGAGACTTTTAATTTATTTTTTAATTGATTAATCAAAATACGTGCAGAGGGTTTCGCGGTTTCAGAGGTTTGTAATGACAATTCGGAGTTTTGACAATAAGTTATTCATTGCCGGCTCTGGAACTCAGCAAAAAACTAATAATATTTCCAAATGAAGACCAAGTATAATTATAACATAAAAAAAAAAAAATATTATTGTTTGGTTGAAGACAGCGATCTAATCGTAATAAAAGAGCTTTTATTATGTTTTTGAATGCTTTTTAATTTATACGACATATTTGATATAAAAATAGAACAAAACTCTTGCAAAAAACCACAAGAAATATTCTACCTATATAGTTAATATTAATCCGGAATCACCACCTTAGAAGTGTATTTTACTGTACGCCTACTTGATTCACATTTAGTAAATGAATGAATTTGCATTATGCACTTTCAACAAATTTATTATACGTATAATTGTATGTATAAAATTTAACTCTCATTGGGCTTATACAATTTTACTATCAAGTATATTTCCCCAATGATGAAACGAAAATTATTATTTGATGAATTTGTTTTCGGTATATTGAAATAAATAAAACAGTTCTTCGAAGTAAACTTTGTGTGGTATGCGTTTGGTTTGTTTACGTTCTACGCGCTCCCGCGAGTGCCGTGTGCTTGCTACGGTTGAGCGTGCTGCATAGTGGGGGAACGTTCGCCGTGCCGGCGCGTTGCGTGGGGCGAAGCGGGGAAGCGCAACTGGTGGGGCGGACGCGGGACAGTAGGGTGAGCGGGAGAGCGTGATAAGACTAGTATCAATCGGGAGCCGGCCGGCGATACACGGAGGGTGCGGTCTGAGCGTCGGTCGGTGGATTAAACGCTACGCTTAATCGTTCCATGACGTGGATAATTTTAACTGAACGAAATATCTTACAGTACAAGTAGGATTCTTCTTAATCCTCAACGAATAAAAATAACTATACAACCCTAGGATCTTTTTTATGATTTGGTTTTTTTTCTATATGATAAAAACGAAACAGTACTATTAAATAATGAAAAATTTTATTGAATAAAATTGAAAAAAAGGAATTACATTTTTATTTTCATAAATAATACAAACAAATAATTCGTAATAGTGATTAAATTTTTTTTCCAAGTTGTCAAATTTTTAATTTTATTTACGAAGAAATACGATTCAAACAATAATCGCGTTGACAAACAAACAAATGAATTATTGATTCGTCCGTACGTCGTAAATACTGTTTCAATTTCGCGAACGAATGGATATATAGGCCGATAGTTATGTAACAGACAGTCTAGTGACCCTTCTAACACAACTTTGAGATTCGCGCGAATGCTCGCGCGCTCCGTGCGTACTGTAGTAAGTCTGGGTTCGCCCGTCGCAGCCGAAAGTAAGCAATGCAACGTCCAGGCACAACCTGACCACCTCTGTCGTCGTCGAGGTTGTTGTCCCACCGCGCAACGCGACACAAGTACGCTTGCATCGATGTTTAGCAATATACGGTTCTTGAAACTTGCTTATGCTTAACATTGAAAAAGGCGAGCACGCACGCACGCGTGGCACTATCGTGAGCATGCTCGGGTCTCCACGAAGATGTGTTAGAGCTGTCGTTACACTGTCTGTCACTTAGTATTGGTCTACATTAATTCAATTTTGTATGAAATTAATTCTTTTCACCGTGTGAAAAGATTTTTAACTCGAACAAAAAAATATTTAATTTCAATTGTTTTTCCATTCAACTTCGAGATTCTTTCAACCGCACGTAAGTTTGTTTGTCAACGTAGTCATTTCTTGTCAAAATAAACCGAGGCTCTTGATACAACTAACCGATAATGTTGAAACACTTCCGCTAATAATTGAAATCGTAGGTACACATTTTTTTGAATATTTCGTTTTGGATTCAAAATCATTTTTGTGATTAAACACAAATGTTAGTTGTGGAAATTTTCGAAAGTAAAATTCTTAGTGCGGGTTGTGATTCAAGTGTTAATTCGCGAAATAAGCGTGAAGAAGAACTAATGCGTGAAATTAATTAAATCAGTTGTACGGGATTGACAGTGATAAATATATTAAACGGTCGTTACTATGAAGTGCAACTTTATTGAATGGAAAGAAACAAGGGCGACGTATTTTAGTGAGGGTCTTGTAAAATGGATCTCAAATTTGCGATACTCGAAAGACTTCGCCACACGCGACGACTAGATGACGAGTCCCTGAGAGGTGGTACAAGACATCGAACGGTGAGTAAATCAATCATATCTCATTACTTTGCTCAATCTCATTACTTTGCTAGCATGAAAATTGGAAAAATCTGAAGCAACCTTCAAAGTATTTTCAATTTCTTATTTTCAACTTTAGTCTTATATCCAACAAACATTATTATTAGTCAAACAAAAACTATCAAATGAAAACATTTAGAATCGGGAAGAATTGAAAGAATTGAGGAGGATTGAGATTTCTGTTCCTCCTCACACTACACAAACAATTTTGAAACATTGACATCGCAGAGCCCTGCGAAAGTGGGCCTCTTCTATTACAGTGTAATTTATTATTTAGTTGTCATGACAAAGGTCATGATACTATTATTATATTATATGTAATATTATATAATATATGAAAGTCATACCTAAACGATTATTTACTATATTTCATCTACGAAATTGTCAAATGATATTTAAAGGAAACTTAATATCTCTTTCTTTCTCTCTCTCTCTCTCTCTCTCTCTCTCTCTATATGTAACTTCAAAAGTACGTAAATATCTCAATCGGTTAACAATAGGTAATCAATGTAATAAATAAATTAATTATAAGCCTCGGACCATCGGTACAGTATTTTACTGGATTCGGGTGACTATAATTGTCCAAGTTTATATGTTATATATATTTAGATTCGTTAAATCGAGATCTTGATTTTCAACCCCACAATACGAATACGCGTGAATTTATTCATTACTGTTGCCGGAAAATCATCAGTTCATAAAGGCCTTCGCATTTTTATCGTTAATCGGTTAAGATTTCGGTACCAAACATGTTTGTTAACCGAAGATAATCAAAATTTCTACTTTATCAGAATTCACCGTCTGTGCGTTTTCCCACCTGTCGGTAAACTAGGGCGCAAGTAAAAGTTGCGGAAACTTAAGAAGTCGTAAAAAGCACCACAAGAGTGTGTTCTTTTTCCTTCGTCGTATTGTAACGATTGAACTATTGACGATCGGAATTCCTCAAATGGTAATAGGACTCTTCAGCTTTAAGTGTCAATCAATTTCGAAGGGTCATTTTTCTTGATTCTTTGATTTTTCAATAGTGAAAATACATCCTTTAAATTTTCTCTTCACAAATTCTCCTCTGCATAATTTCAATAATTAGGAGTGAAATAGGGCCACAGAAAAGGCGAGGAGTGTAACAATAACGTGGATTTCTCGATAGTGAAAAGTCACAGCGACGGGATGCTCTCCTCGATGAGAAAGGATCGAGTGTATACGTTAACCTCCAAGCGCAGCAGCTCGCGCAATAGATTGCATTCGTTGTCATGACTGGCATTCAAATGCCAGGCTCTTTGTTCTCCCCACGTCTATTATACACGATCAGGGATTATCCCGACGGATGCATCGTGTTTATTTCGTGAACATAGAAATATGAACGTATAGAGACCGTTGATGGATTATTAAAAGATGGGCCTACGTTACTTTGTTTTCACTTATGTACTTAAATATCTATTTGATGAATTTAAGTATTTTAAACATAGTACGAAATCAGGAAAAATCGGCAAATTTGTTCTTCAAACTTTCGTGAAATTCGTCGTTTAATTTCCTTTGCAATTAATCCTTTGGCTGCTCACATATTTTCGACGAAGACTTTTTGATGTTTCTGTAGTTTAATCGTCTTTATCAAATTTAATCAATTTAATTAATAATTAATTAATAATAATAAAAAATAATAATTAATTAATAATAATAAAATCAAATTAAATCAAATTTTAATCGTCAAGTTTGAATTAATTACAAGTGTATTCCAAATATCAAAATATTTCCAAGTAATTACTCATCATAAAACAAGGAACCGAAAATTGCATTTTAAATTATTCAAAAAATTCGCAGCACTGGGCAACGCAACGGTTAAACTTACGTCGAATTAATATGTTTCTTATAAAATATGATGGATCCATGGATATTTAGTTGAGTGTAATCCATGAGAGATTCCAGGCTAGATGAAATTTTTAATTTTCTGTTAAAGGCCTGTTACCTTAACTCTTCTCCGATTTTTCAAATGTCAGTTGTTTCTACTCGGTAAATCGATATCGAGAGAAATAAGACAACTTGCTTGTGGATTATTATTATTATATACGCAGTACTTATCCACATGCTAAGTACAATATAACAGGCAAACTTTTCATAAAGACTTGATACTAGCCTTTATAACTATTGTGGTTATCACGAAGGATTTGCCAACATATTCACATGTATGCAGTTGTACATCGTGAGAAATGGCAATAATGGTGAGAAATAACTTTGAGTTCCAGTCGTCCTCGAAATCCCCTAAGGCGTGTGTGCTTTGTGCGGCTTCGTTTGTGTCTATTTTATTTTCTTTGCATACAGAGGTCCTTCAAATGTAAGCAATTCTATAAAAAAAAATCAGTGCAATATTATTTTTTGTATCAACTGCGAAGGAAATATTGAATTACAAAGATAAACGTAGAACTAGGTTTGCGATTATTTAGTTGGTTACAAAAACCGCATTATGTGGAACAAGATCTGTTCATATGAATTGCGAAAATGAAAATTAAAGATAGTCGGACGCATCAAAAAAACGCTCGGGAAATCGAATACTCGTTGCAATCTCGATAAAAAAATCCATCAGAGGAAACAGGAAGGAGAAATACCATAAAGGAAAATCTAAAACGTGAAAAAACGATGAGTAGCTGAGTAATGAATCGATACAGAAAAATTCTCGGACGAGATGAATCAAAAATATCGAATTATTACAGTGGATTAAAAATAATTCAATTATTATAATGAATAAATAATTGACTTTATATAGTGTACAGAGAATATTAATAAATACGAGATCGTTAGTCAGAGAAAATAGTCGTTTACAAATGAGGTCAATAATATATAGAATTTATTAATTAGAAATTACATTTATATGACCACATAACTCAGACATTAAATATAATTAGTGTATTGGTCAGTAATTTCCTATGAATGAGGGAAACATAACAAAAATATTTGTAGTTAAACAGTAAATTATACGGTCAATAAACTTAATAATAAATGTTCACGTTTCTATGCATGTACAAGCTTACATTGAAAACGAAAACAAGTTCAGAAAGCTTTCAATTTTTATTAGAATTACAGTACAAATAGAAAATCCTTAATCCAAAGGTCGGGAATGAATTGTTTCTTTTTTTTTCTTAATTTAATTATAAGCATTATCGATTAATTGCTTGATTGTTATGCAAGCGAATTATCTTGGGCACTTGATCGTGCTCGGGAGCGAGAAAACGTCTCCGTTGTGCGACGCCCATCTAATCACGATTACATTCCATCCCACTCTGCTTCTTGACGTTTTCATACCGTTTTATTCTCTTTGGTTAACTCCTGCTGACGGTGGGCTTCCATTGTTTCGATTTACCGTTTACATAATAGTTAGCCAAACGTGAGGAAACTTGAAAAGTTCGAGAGGTAGAGAATTTCAGTCGTTAAGAGTGGAGGTGCGATCAAGATTTGAGGGTAACGCTTTCATACGATTGCGCTTTTGTTTTGTTTTTTTTTTCCTTCGATTTTGTGCGATTATCCTTTATCTTGCTGCTTCTATCATTTAAAAAAAATTTTTTTTTTTCACTTTTCTCTTTTTCTCTTCCTTGCCTTTCCACCTTTTATCACGCGACTTACGTCTCGCTTGCCATTGTAATTGCATTATTCATGAACTGCGTGCTCCTAGCGTATGCACTACTCACGCACATTATTCAATAGACACTATATGTTGGTCTCTAATACGCATATCTATATTTCTATATATAAATAAATATTTATATATACACGAGAAGCGCGCTTGTAACATGCAAGGGATTTTTCCGAACAGTCATCATCGTCCTGTTCGTCGATAAATGTATATTTATATGGATATTGAACGACTGAACATCGTCTACGATAGTTGTACGAGCATGATGTAAACTTGTGCCTTCTCTATTAGTGAACACTTTATTACAACGTTTCTTTATTGACTTTCGAATGATCAGCGCGTAAAGCGAGCAAAATGATGCTCTACACAAGTTTAAATCATTGGAATTTCTCGCCTCTTTGTCATTCATTATATCTTAAGTTTATCTATATGCTCGACGCACTTCGTTGCACTTATATTTTACTCTCGTATATAACCTTCCTCAGCAATGAAACAGAGAAAGTGATGAAAATTGTTAAAATATTTTTCTACACTTCACGAAACTCACTCAAGTATAAATGCCTCGTGTTCTGTCTAAATGCATATTATTTTTTCAACATTTAATTAGACAGATGCGTTTCAACAATCGTACTAATTTTCTTTCATTGAATTTCTTTGCTGGTTTAATTACTATACTCGCGTTTTTCATTGCTTAGATTATCATTTCATAAGTTGTCTGTTTATCAAAAGAGCATTTTTCATTTTTTCTGCTTTCCGCGCCATTGTGTTTAATCGCTATGGAAATAATTGAAACTACAACTTTCTAACCGTAATGACATATTGCTATTGTTACGTTTTTTTTATTTATTAATATTCAGATTTTATGATTTTTATTATGAATATTTTATGAGAATTGTACTATGGATAATTTTTGTGTAAGAAAATACTGTTTGATGGTCATTGAAAATGTAATCTGCATTTGTTCTGCTGCTGATTGTACTTCTTATCGGTTTTTGGAATTTTTCATACTGACGGCGATGGGTCTATGGCTCCGGAAATCACCAAATTTAAGTATTTAAATTTAAGCAAGGTCAATACTTGGTTGGGTGACCGCTTAGCCATATCCTAATTCTTTAATTAGCGCCCAATTCTTCAAGAGAAAATAGTCTTTCTAATTTCCTGATGGTGCCAATCAACCGAAACTCAGTAAAAATATAGTAGCCCGTGAAGGCAGGATTTTCCAGTTTCCCTTGGCCCTCGTATAAATACAATACACGTAGTTGTAGCTGTGGGTACCTCTCTGGATGGTTTCACAGGAACAGTTAAGTGGAGAAAAAATGAGGTCAAATGATGGGATGAGTTCGTAAAAGTCCGCAAAAGTATACGCAGGATCGTAACGATTTTTGTTTGTTTATTATTACGATATTTTTGAATAGAACTTTCTTTAACAAGGTTACATATTACAGAAAAAATATATGTATAAATGATTCATGATAAAAGATGAATTATTTCTAAAAGGCTATGGTAATCGATAATCAATAAGCCCGAAACCGCTACGTCGAGAGCCTCGTATATACAGTGCGGAATTTATGATGGGTGAGGTTCGGAATCGAAAGAGGCGCATCCAGAAGTAATATGCGGTACAAAGGCGTAACATTTAAGGAGCGCCCACGGTAAAGGTTCTCGCCTAAATGTCGGACTCCATATACTTCTTTGGATCAATACAACTATTCTTAAACCAATTTTCCTATCTAATATTGTATTTATTATGCAATATAAGTTTAGTCGTCAGGCTCATATACCGGTCGAGGCATCTACGTCTATCCAAAAAAATATAATTATGCCTCATAATTGATTACGAATTCGATTCCCATTTATTATGGGATGATTATGAAATTCCACGAGCTTTGAAGGATTCCAACTGCTAAAGGGAGGCTTCTTTTCATAGTATTTTGTTTCGAATTTGCATGAGGGCCAAGGGAAACTGTGCAAACTCAGCCAATATAGTTTTAGGCGATTGGTACGGTCGCGGAAACTCAGAAAAACTGCCTTCTGCTTAGCCATTGACACTCTAGCCGGTGGATAGGTATAGGTCACCCAACCAAGTATTGACCTGCCCCGGGACTGCTCAACTTTGGTCATTGTCGAAGCTACATATGAAACTTTCTCTGAAGTACTTTTTTTTTCCTAATTGTTTCGAGTTTGATAAGGCCAGATTAAGGAAAAATAAGTTTTCTTTAATAACCACTGCCCATATGTCGATTAATCACATCAGAATTTCTTCCATCTTCACAAATATGTCTGAGATCAACAATATTATATTCTCTTTGTTACGTTTTTCCCTTAATATGACGTTTTTACTCCGTGTGTCCATGATTCTCCAAGTTCCACAATTTATTGCTCCTACGTACGTGGACTGTGGAATAAAACAAGAAAAAACTAGGGACGAGCTATAAAAATGAGCGTTGTCTTCTTTACTGTACAGGTTCAACCACTCGATATACCCACTGGATTTACTGTACTGCGGAATAAATATAATAGTAGATTCATTTATTGATACACGATGCACGTACGATCGTTACACGCGAGATCTCTTATTACCGGTCAACGAATCGTTAACGTATTATCTCGTTAATGCCAATCGAGCTGATCGAGAGCGTTGAAAGGACAGGTAACCACACGCTTGATCGTTCTAGTCGTCGTTGTCTCAACGTCACTTTACGAGTTCTTTTCTGCATTTGCGAATTCATCAAGAAATACAATTAAGACAGTGTAACGGAATTGCTCGTTAAAACAGTTCACCACACATCCTGCTCGTAATAATGCCTATAAATAATCCCGGAAGCGTAATGGTTATTACATTTAAATTACATTTAAACATGAGTCGAAAAAACGTGCATTTTATTGACTGGTCAAATCGAGTTCGTTTGGGTCCAGTAAACTTGTCTAAATACGTATCAGTAAAAAAAAAAGAATTTTTTTCTTTTTTTGATGTTTCTCAGTGTCCATTTGGACCGATCTATATTCGAAACGAAGACCCTTTCGTAATTTCATGACAACTTATAAATAATTAACTTGCATGATTTTTAAATCATCATATTCTTTCTCTTTCCTCGGATTGAATATTTATGAAAATCCATATGTTTTGCCCTTTGTGAATCGAATCATTGCCGACTAGTGTGACGTACCGGTTATCCTCTCATTGTCGAAGAGAACCTTGTGCGTTATATATAGTACGCCAGTATACTCATCTCAGGCACGATTGAATTTATGTAAATATACAAACGTTGCAATAATTTCTTCGAGCTAGACCGACTAGTCATAATTTATGCTGCTTTTCATTATGATCATGTCTGACCAATTGATGTTCTGGTCACTGTAGTACATCCTCGAACTTCCTTACATTGAGCAGGATAAGAGATTGAGGTTTATTATTCAATGACCTTGGAGTTAAAGATGAGAAAAGATCAGAAAGAAAAGTAGACTCCAGGAGGCAAAGCGAAGAGAAAGATCGAGACAAAAGTAAAAAAAAAAAAAATAGTAGTAGACGATGGTGGAATAGTCCAATGGGATGGATCAGGAAAAAAAGGACTAGAAAAAGACGAAAAAAAAACGATGAAAGCGATAATTGGGGCACACAAAAATATTAGTGATAAGACAATGAGAAAGAAAATAAAAGATAAAAAAAGAGTATCAACGAATAATAAGGTCTTGACTCGACAAATGTAACGTGTTGATGGAAATTGAGTTGAAAAATAAAATAAAAGAGGGAGTGTCATGGAATTTTGAGACAACCACACATTGTTGTTCTGTGGCTGGAGAAAGCAAGGGCATGAATCGAAGATTACCTTCATGTATTATACGCTCTCCCATAACTCTCTCATTCACTCTGCAGATCGCAGTAGAAAAGCATCTCAATACAAAATTTGTTAAAGAAAACCTGGGATGCATCGTTCGTACAAGTAAATTGTACAAAACGTGTGTTGATACTGTAACGCAAAGACTCGAGAGAAAAAGGTTACGATTTATTGTAGTTACAAGGTATTGGGTCGAAGGTAAAATTCATGAGAGCGTCACAAGCGAATTGGTGCAACAGCCTGTGATCATATCGTAATGTGCAGACTGGTTGGTTTATAGAAGTCAAAATATCGTCCATTTACAAACCTCGACTAACATAATATTTATTTTCAAAACCTCTCTAAATGCTGACGTAACAACTCGATAATAAAACGTTTGTTCTAAAAAAAAATTCTGGTACTTAAAATCGCGTGACTCGAAGAAATTTCCACAGATTTCTAGCGCTTTAATATTCTTTGTAGAACACATAAAATTTCTAACTTTTACACCCATATTGTCACGTGGGTTCACGAGAACAATACTATTTATTAAATCATAATAATGGTAACAGGAAATTCAATTTTATGACACAGCATCAACGTTACATGATTTTTATTCTCTCTTCATTTAATTAATTAGCTTTTTTTATATCTCGTCGAAAAATAAATATAAAAGACGATAAATGATTAAGAATGATTGACAATTAAGTGCTTTGGCAGAACATTATTAGTTTTAATAATAGCAACAGTCTTGCTAAATGAAAAATTTATCTTTGGCTACGTCATGTATCGACGAGATGCAATAAACCGAGACACGCGCTTGAACACACAGGAGATGAAAGAATATATATATATATCCATTTTAGTTAAGAGCATGAAGCATATGTATTGCATTTACGTTTCTTTGCCCACGAAGTGTAGATTGCACAACGGCTTGAGTTTATTACGATTATTGTACCACATACTCGTACACAGGAGTCTGTTCTGGGAGGAGTAAAAATTTTCGCTGCCTTCCAAGACGACACTTTACGATCATTGTGGCGCACGTGTGTGCTGGGGTGTTTCTGCATTACGATACTGCATAATAATTTCTTTGCACCGGGTTCACGACCCCAGACATGCATGCACGCGCCGTTGCAATTCAAAGTTTCGTTGCTTTATGCGTGTGCGTGTCATTTCAACTGACATATGATGAAATATAGTGGAACTTTTATTTAAACCAAAACAGTGATGAATTAATGGTTTTTTTTTCTTCTTTTTTTCCAATTTTTTACTTCCGCGTGAAAAAAAAGATGTTCTAAATGAGGTCGATTTGGACGTGGAGAAGAATCCACACATCGCATGGTAGACGATGTGTTTGTCGTACACACGCTATTGAAATAAACATAATTCGAATAATAAATACATAATTTAAATGTGACAGGTGAAATGTTTTATTCGGATTAACTCTTTTGAACAAACGATACATTCACTTGACCTTACGTATTATTATATGAAAGATTTATAAAAGGGACTCATCAACGTACTCTTCTCTCACTTGAGATTCTATTTTTATTCAATTTATTTTATATGCCGATGTAATTATTTTAACCTTTTTAAATTTACATTTTTTTACTATACGAACGATTGATAAAATTTTCTAAGTTTTTTAAATACGTCATGCAATTGCTTAATTCACAAACTCACGAATCTGCTCGAACGTTTTATTACACGCGTAAAGGGCGTTCAGTTGTACTTGTACAATGAAAAATTCAAATGTTATCGAATGAGAAGAGGCAACTACACTGCATTCGTGTTCCTTTGCCGAATATTAATAATGTGCCGAATCATTGTTTGAATGAAACGATTGATAGCCAGAATCATCCGGGCAATTGATGATCGAAAAAATCTTCGATATTGAAATAAAATGATGATTCTATTAGCTGCTAACATAAAAAAACATTTAGCAATGTAATTCATCGTGATTATTCAGCGTATGGTTTGAATGAATTTTTTAACAATTACCCAACAGAGTATCAACTCCGACGATAATCAAATAAACGTTGTTTTTAAGACTCTATTTAAGTGATTTAGTGAAGAGTCAGATGAGCAATAAACAATGAAAGAAATATAAAGACACAGAGCAGACAATCTTTTATCTCATGATGGCCGTTTAGCGTTTTCCCAACTGCCAATTTACGTCATTCTGCAGTCGTGCGTATTTTCAATTGCCATTATCTCATTTAATGATCTGTAAACGCCATTGATCGTCCACATGCATTCACACACTGAGGCTATTGGTTCGCACGCGCCACTGCAGCACTTTCTGATGATTTATAACAGTTCGTATTCGAGACCTAGAATTTACACGGGTTCACATGAACGAGATAATGGGTAAAAAGGATGAAAGTTGAAGGGAGGGAGACACCTAAAGTACAGAGTCTGTAGTTCAATAAGAGTTTCACACCCAGACATGATATTCAAGTTTTCTCTCAGGGTCCACCTATCACAGCGAAAGAGGAGCAATAGAGCACACGCGAAACTGGTGATTACTCTCCTTAATAATTGCAGGAAACAATATTTCATAGGACTTCACTCAAATTCCCTCTCATTTCAAGCTCTTTAGCTCAACACAGCATCAAATTATATTTTTATACTTCTGCTTTTTCTCTGTTTTATTTATACCTCTTTCGAAGACTTTTTTATGGTTCTAAAATGTTCGAAACTTTCTTATATTCAATTAACTCCTCATTCCATTGCACGAACTTGCTTCGATTCTCAATGCTTGCAGAACGAAAGTATAGTATTTTTCAAAATTATTGTATAAATTGTCATCGTTACTCCAGACAGAAGATTTTTTTGATCTCGAGCAAAGTTCCATTAAAAAAAAAATTCTTTTCTGTAAATTCGTATCTAAATATCGAACGGTTATTTCACTCAAAAAATAAACGTGTGAGAAGATCTTGTCAGCAACTGTTTGAAATTTATTCAAAAAAACGAAGTAAGAAACCCGAGGCTACAAACAAGCTTTGTTCAATGAGACAATTTAGTTTTTTTTTTTTTTCATTGTGCTTTAAGCAGGAGAAAGTAAATAGTTTCTCCTTTTGAAATGAGTCTCCTGTCTTGTCTCCAAACAGATCGTGTATACTTCTCACGATTTCCTCCCGCGCGCTTATAACAATTAAAATCGAATTCGGTTATCGTCGTTAATACACGTTTCAATAAACATCTATAAATGCCCTCGTCTCCTAAGGAGAATTTTAACGAAACGCGATACTTTGAGACTCATTAGTTATGTCGGATTAATAGTTAATTGTATATAAAATTGCCTGAGGGTAGATTGGAAGCAATGACGTATATAAAAAAACGCTATCTAACTCGTTAATGAGTCGTTCTTCTCCCACTCACTCCTAAGTATTATTATATATACACCTTCACATATGATCCTTTACACAACCGTGAAGACGTACATACATAAAAGTAGAGATAATATTATATATATACTCATAAGTACTTGCATGTAAGTGAATTACGTACACGAACCCCCACAATAGTGGGAAATCTGTACATTGACCTATTCTGCGCCGGATCCGTGTACACAGCACACACGTACATGAGATTCTCGTGATTTAATGCTTGAAGGATAAAGCCTCGTGAATCTTCGCGAATCGTGATCGCGCGTAGGTGCAGCCACAAGAGTCCCTTTTTAAAATATACATGTATACGCTCATATATATATAGATTCATATAAACATAACAAGTATATATATAAAAAGAATCCTTTGCTATATAGCTTCGAAATAGAATTCTCTGTGCTTAAACGCGTGGCCATTTATCTCACTTGGGTTTAAATAACAGGCTGGCTGCCTTCTTCTGTCGTTCTTGGTCTCGTGTGACAGTATATCGATAGCAACCCGCGACGAGTATCTTGCGCGCATTTCGCCACCGATTTTCCGCAGAGACTCCTTTCTCGCTTTGTATATAAACCTCTCTCTCTCTCTCTCTTTTCTTTATCTTTTTTTCTCTCTCGACGATGCGTCACTGAGAGAATTCTCCTGCAAGAGATCGAAGATCAAGGACGCAACGAGATCTCACTTCGTAATGGCATCTGGTCAAAGTGGATCAAGTTCTTTTTATTGAAAAAAAAAAGAAAAAAAAAACAAAACACATTACATGTTCACAGATTTAGCTGTGGACCCAAGCTGTTCCTATATATAGATATATATTCAATAAATTGTGAGCATCTTGATTTTACCCTCTGACCCATGATTGGCAACAATTGCCCAGTTTTTTGGATTTATATAATCCCTGGGACATTTCAAAATGCATTCAAAATTATAACAGTTATTATTTGATAATTGCACAAAACAGATTTAAATTGATCTTCGTCATCGTATTTTTTCATCAAAAATTTCTTTTTCTACTGAACTTTTATGAACATTTAATTGGCCATATTTTCACAAGCTCAAAACAATCCAAAGAACGATTTTTTGCGCTTTTTTCATACGGTAGTGTTTGTTTAAACAAATAGACAACCAATTAGTTGGGATTTTTTTACTTTCGAGTTTAGGTTCGAAATTACCAAAATCCAAAACCCTCGAGTACGAACTTTCAAGCCAATTATACGCGAGGAAAAATGCTGGCAACATACACACACACACATGAAAACTTCTGTGCATATGATTAACCCTGCCGTTATTATCATCATATATTATTGTACGTTCATAATATTGCACAATCCATTTCGTACTTGAATATTGCAATTGGATATATTCGACATGATTTACACGCTGAAAGCTGTGCATATCGATTACTTTAGGTTCAAAAGATCGCGAGTTCGTAATGATGGAAATTTAAAGATTGATCCATGTCCATCAAAAGATTTATACGAGGAGTGCCTCTTGACCTCGATGCCAAATTTGGAGATACTGCTTGTTAAGATAAATTGTAAATTTAATAGTGCTAAGTTATCTCGCACCTATAAGTGATGACACCGAAAATTTGATGGTCATTGACTGCCGTCAAGATAATTTCTTTAGACATAAATAACCGGCGTTTCATTGACGTGACAGCTTCGTCGAAATTTAGATATTGCGACCCGTGTCACTATTGTTGAGCTGAATAATTTGATGTGTCATTTAAATACAAACGCTTTGACAGGTGTACTCAATTAAAAATACTGCCGCAATCAAATATTTGTAAACTAACATTAGAATCGACGAACTAAGAAAAATTTAAGAGACCGGCGAGAGCAGTTAAGATTCACGAGCTGGAAGATAAAAGTTACGATTTTCAGCCAAAACTCAATCACTTCTTTTTCAATAAATATTGTTGGAAATAAAGATTTCAACAATCTTATTCCTTTATTTAGAGCGATTAGCAATAATTTGGTCAAATCGTTCTTTTTTTTCTTTCAGTCAAATTTAACTTTTTTCAAATTTTTGAGCGAATTTATTTACTTCAAGGGTCAAGAGTCTTCGTACACAAGTTTCACGATACATTTTTTAATCATTTTGTTGTAAATTTTTACGAGGATTATGTTCCTAAGGAAATTTATGAAGGAAATGTGATGCTAGTGAAGCCAATAAGTCAATAAGCTTTTTTCTTCTTTTCCATTCGCATGTTTTGAACGTTTGCAGCATCAGAAGAGTATTGCACATGAAAAGTTTGTTTTTAACGACTTCGAGTATACCGAATACACTGTAATTAGTAGTTACTGATTATTTCGTTACGTATTAGTGGACAGATAACTGTTATTGGAAGTGAAGATATCTCGTTGCTTGATTCTGACATGCGCTCGTTGTTAATAATACGAGGAAAATCACGCGGGCTCATATTATAATATATATGTATTTATGGATATTTTAAATGGTGAACTTATGCTCGTGGAGAAGCGCCGGGTGATCCCCGGTAGCGGTGAAATGAAGCTACGGACAAACCAGAGGGATCTCATTCCCGATTATTAAGTTACTACGTTATTACCCCTCATTCGTTATTCCTAAGCACCCATTCAGACTGACTATCTTACGCTATACAGTAGTGAAAGGTTCTTGTTAGCTTAAGAATTAAATGAGACGAATGCATGTTCTTTTTTGGAACATAAATGCCTCAGTGCTTGCATGCATGCGTTCAAAGATTCGTATTACGTATTCATTATTCTCCTCCTCCCACCCCCCACCCCCATCCTTCACCCCCAGCAACATATATTGTACATCCATTGAAATATGTACATGTTCGTATATTTTTTTTGGATTATATATGCATATGGGTACGTATCCGCAATCCCATTTGAAAGAGAATATACAACGTGCTCGTATTTAACCAACGAAGTATCATCACTCTCCGTACAACGATACTTTTCTCTTCGCCAATGTGGCAAACGCTATAACTCGTTCCTGATGTGTTCTTGCAGTACCGAGCATTTACTTTTGGGACAGCATATATACATGAGCAAATAATACGTATATACGCGAGCAAGGGCGATTGCGCATCTGCAAAATATCTTACGAACCGGACTACATGATATATCGGATGTAAGATATTTTTTTCTTTTACTCTACAGTCGGTTCGCGCATCGACTCCATGGAATTTATTAACATTTGCCATTCATCAGCGTGCTTATAGTTTTTATTTTTCATGCACTCTGAAATGATCTGCAAAATCGTTGAGACTCCGAATGATTTATAACTGTCCTGATACTGATACTCATGTTGTGATGTTACAAATACATCAAGATAAATGAATTTGTTTCGTTCAAACGAAGTCTGTACCGGTGACGGTTTTTTTTTTCTTTTATTTTTATACACGAGCAGAATTTTTAACGCTGTTGACTCGTCAGAACGTTTACCTACAGATTTTTTTTTTTTAATTCGAAGTTAACGCTGAGGGCTTTATTACAAAAGAAGGGGAAAAGTTTCAAAAATATTTACTATCTCGTATTCGCGAGATATTGGCAATCAAAGTTTGCTCAGTCTTACACTCCTTTTTATGGGGAGCAGTAGAGAATTCATTCAATAGAGATTTTTTTTTCGCTTTCTTCTTAATTACAGAGGAACATGGGGCGAAGTTTATGTAGAAATATTGAGAATTTTGACCGTTTGGTGTCGAAGATCCAGGGATAAAATGTATAGGATTTGTGTATTCGATATGCGAAAGGTGGTCGATTTATCAAATTTTGAATTTTATATTAGTCATTTATTCCGAAAGTTAACATGGTTTTAGATTTCTACAAGACATAAGACGTAACATAATTAGATTATTTCCCAAGTTATATCCAATTTTTCAAAAAATAAATGTAGAGTTAACTTTTGAATGTGACTGCATGACAAGATTACTATGTAAAGGATTAATTTGATAAAAAGGAGCTTACAGTTGACAGATTAAAAAGGTTGGAGTTATTGAAAAAAATGAACAACTCTTTTTGTTATTAGCGTCAGTGGCTTTGTTTCCATTTGGTTGCGATAACAATGTACGATCTATTAGTATGACTAGCTAGTGGCTGGGCAGACTCTCTATCGTATCGAATCGCGTTGAAGAATTCGTCGTTGCAGTTTCCTATAACAATGCGCCTCGAGATCTTGTCTCGAAGTAAAGAGAGATAACGTTTACCTCGGGGGCGACGACGTGTTGCAACTGCTATACTGGAATGTGCGTGGGTGGTTTGAACTGAGACAATCGAACGTGGCTCCCTGAAAATGGCGAGCTATCGTTGTTAAAGAAAGATCATAAAGCTTGATATGCGTCCAAGATTTTCGAGACGACTGAACTATTGACATGAATTAGATTGTCCTTTAAAAACATTAAAAATTTTCTCAAGATCAACAAGACTTTGATTTCTTTGAAAGATAAAATTGGAGTCCTCGTTGAAGTTGAATTTACAAGACCAACGACTTTTTTTTTTTAATTTATCGTTACGATGAACATAATTTTTTCGTTGATTTGTACAAATTTTTTTATAAAATACTAAACAATTACGATGAATTCTAAACGTGATTTCAATGAGACTCCACTCAAATAATACGCTTGATTGCAATCTTCTTCTTTTATTTTGGACTCCACATGTACGTCAGTACTTATATAATTACCGGAAACTTTTATTTTTTAATCAGTCCCTGCGTAAAGAGAACAGTTTTGTATAACGTCGAGGTGAGAATCTTCTACATAAGGAAGATTCCACTTTTATCTTTCTTCGCCTTAGAACAATCCTTATATAAAAGAATTCAGTTGCCATGCTCATTTTTTTTTCCTACTTCCGTCTCCACGCAGTGAGGCCTCTAGACTAGAAAATGACGGATCAGGCCATTTTTGTTGTTGGTGGAGCATCGTGTACTGAATTTCACACAAAAAACTTGGTTTTCATCATCACTGGACCATTGTAAACGGACAGACATTGGCCATGAGGAAGATCTTTTTAAATCTGAATCTTAGCCTTGTTTCAAAGATATTTTAGGTCAAGTTTTTTGTCTTTCAAAATACGATTCAATATTCTTATTTGAACTAAAATCAATGCTTTTACAACAGTTTTCATTATTATTAATTTTTTATGATTCTTCGTTGCCTCCAAAGAAAGTTGTCTGTCAGCATTTTCTTCAAAGCAGTTGGAGCCTTCGAAACATTAACGTAGTCAAATTAAAATTGAAAACTATTAAACTTTTCTAGGATATTTGAGGGGAAATTTTTATTTGATATGTAAGTGATATTATCTGAACATTTTATAGGCGGTAAGCAATAAAATGTTACTATTCTGGTGGGCACATAGAAAATGAATATATGGACGTCTCGATTCTCCCCTTAGAATGACCACTCGGTGCGACCGAAGCACGTGAGAAACTTGAGAACAGTTGCAATAAATAATGAATAATCTGCGTAGTAAAAGCGATAAGATCCGAGTACATTTGCTCAATAGTGCAGCCGACAAATGACTGAGAGGCAAAGGTCGTGGTTATACGTACTGTGCTGCCGGACCAGGGACGACAGGACGGAATGCAGTTTTCATTCAGGAAGACCATAATGCAAAAACCTTGAAACCTTGTCACACCCCCATCGCGATTTATCATTATTGTTCGGGTAATAAATATGAATATTCTCGGTTAACCGTTGATGCGATATCTGTATCGATCTCATTGTGTATAAACGAGAGATTGAAAGGGAGAACGAATTGAAAAAATTATTAAAAAAAAAAAAAAAAAAAAACGGTAATTATACGTTCGTGTTTTTCATGATTGGTGAATGGACGTTTTGTCCAATCAATCACTATCGAATGCAACGCAAACTGATCAGGCGTGATCAGATTCCAATTGAGTGGCTGCATATTTTTCGAAATATCTTTCTCAAAGAGGGTAACAAGAGTTTTTACGACACCATTATTATACCAGCGAATTATAAGGACTGCACCACGTGTTTGATCAAAATATAAAAAAAGATTACCAAAAACCCCCGAATCAAAACTCATGGTCGAGATTAATTGTAACTAGTCGTCAAATGGAGGCATATTTGGTGATAAATGTTAACAATTTTTTTATTTCGATATTAGGGCCTTGTATAGAAGTCGTATGTAAAGCAGACTTAACGTCAACCATTGAATCTCCCCTTTTTGTTTCTAATTAAAGTACATCGCTACTTATATACTCAAACCTCATGCACACTGGACGGTTCATTCAACAGAGTAACTCAGTTTTCTCCTGTCACGTTTGCAATGCGCACAGATATATATATATTAAAGCACGTTTTTTTCGACTAGTAAAGCAAGTAGGGAAAAGATGTTTGGATAATACACGTGATTAGTTGCTTTAGTGTGGCTGCATTAAAGTGCTCATTAGAACGTGATATTCATCATTTGGCCTGATCCGATAAAAGTTGCTCTTCGGGGTTGAAAATTTGAAATGTGAGCGAAAATTAACTTTCTTTTTCTTCCAATAAACCTCTCTAGCCTCCAAATGAATTTGAAACCCCATTAAGGGCTATAATGCCAGAACAATATTTCGCGCGTGTCTGCGTTTTATCTGAGTAATCGCTCCGACTGTTGATGGTGCGAAAGCTCAATGGTTTTAGCACCGCTTTCGCATTTGCTAAGTGTACCTGATTGGTGCAGTCGTAAAAAACACCCTCGAAAAATTCAACCATTTTTTATTAAATAAATTTATTTTGGTTTTGACTGAAATCTTTGTTCTGTTCTTTTGCAGGTCCTATTACAAATGTCGTTGAAGAGCTTCTTTCTTACCTTCCATTCATCGGTGAGTACATATTGACTTTAAGTTTATGAAATTTTAACAAGGCTCGTGTGCTAGTTGTTGAGACATTGAATTATTACAAATTACCTAAAGTTTTCCACATATGTGCTGCACTTTCTCGACTGAGACAAAAAACCGTGATGCAAATTGTCTCATGACTGTTAGAAATAATAAGTATAACCTGCTGATGCCAAAAGAATAGTTCTTTCTTTCCTCATTCTCCCAAAAAATCGTACGAATATTTCGAAGGACCTGCTACTTATGTGCCGCGGGTAATTAACCGATGAAGTAATCAGAGACGTTTGTGGTTTGTACGCTACAACAAACCGTTGGTATGCGAGCATGCAGAAGAGATAAATAAAAAATACGATATCGCAGCATCGACAAGAGAATGCGTGTGCCGCATTGTTCACGGATCGAAAGAGATAAGCACAGCAAGCAAGTCCACGAGGTCCATTGGTGTTAATCAAAATTACTTCTCACAAATAATTCAATTTAAAAAAACGAATAGTCAACATTCGGGGTTTTTGAAATAATCGTTGATAATATCTCTATAAAAATTTATTTAATTCATGCTTACATCTTTTTATCGAATCGAGTCTCCAATTGTTTTACGTTACAAAAAATTAAATAGCACACTTAAATGACGAAAGCTTGAACCGGATGTACAACTTTGATGAAATGATCATCGCAGTAATTGTTAATCGATTAAGACTTTATTTGTTCGATTTGTTTTTACTCTTTGCGTATGTAAGGCGTGAATAATTGCTGAATTATTTGAACAATTATCACTCACACGAATGTGGGATACTCGATCACCCTCAATCTTTCTCCTTCAATCCATTGGTCGTCACTGGCAGAGATACACATCAATCTGTTCAGATCAATCGAGTTACTAGGACGCGCGAACATTCCGTCAGTTAAGTCACTATCGATCCACGACCACACCCACGTGGTCTTTATAACGATCGATAAAACCATCTCAATAGTGAGTAACTATATAACATTTTTGAACGGACTCTAAAGAATTATATTGTAAATATGACCTTACCAAAAAAAAAAAACAGTTCGAAATAATTAGAGGATACTTTGATTGATAGAAGCAAAAAAATATTATGCTCAATGATAAAATTTCCTTTTAAAGGCCATTGTAATAAGTGTTTGTTTTTTTTTTGTTGTTTATCCACAAAGAACGTTTCATAGAGCAAGGTCTTTCTTGTGGATAATTGATTGGACGCTTCCGGTTCAGTGAGTAATATCCGCATGATTAATGAACGTGCTATCAATCACAGAGAATCAATGAATGTGAACTTCGGTAGAGATTCATTCACACTAATCGTTTTTTATTTGAAGAGACAATACAGTCAAGGTTTTCCATTTATAATTACAATGCTCAAGAGTAAATTTTTTAAAAAAATTTTTTGATTGGATTGACTTTCATTCGTTGATTAAAACAATAAACATTGAATTGCACTTTGAAACATTGTTGATGCAGTTGAAATTGTAATGTTTGCCGTGGAATCAAAGAGTCGATAATAATCTAGGATTGCTGCATTGATTAAAAAAAAGGACTTAATAGTTTAATTAATATGTTGCCAAATTTTTATTGGCTTTGTTCATGAAATTCGTGAGGATAGAAATTTGCAGATTAAGAACAGAGACTCAAAAGTGAACGAATACAATTAAGGTAGACGTCTTGGGAATCGTTGTATTGATTGATGACGATCGTCAAACTGTAGTTCGTTCATTGATCACATTCCAAAATATTTGTATACGTAGCGGAAGGGAATTAGAAAGACTATTAGTTTAGCAACATTTATTGCGTTTTGTATTCTTTACAAGAGTCAGAAATATTGGAATTGAAAAATAAATGGCACATAAAATAAAATAATGTATTATTTGCGTTTTGCGACAAATCTATAACGGGCAGTAGTCGTTCATCTCTCGTTCTTCTCGTAAAAAGTGTTGATGCTGTTATTACCGTCTATTAGTCGGCTGAATAGTCGCGTAATTCCTTCATAACTATTAATAGTTGGCGTAACTTTGCTCGTTGAGAGTATTATAAAGCCGTGGTGACAGTGAGTACCTTGGAAAAAGAAAGTTGGAGGTTCGCGCAAACGGCAGCTACGGCGCGAAGGTGTGTGGATAGATTTCTAGCAAGTTAGAACTCATAGGAGCCTCTTTGCTGTTTGTATGTGTATTGCTCGATTACGTGCAACCAGGAAAAGGATCTCCGCGCTCTTGCTCACCCGACGGTATGTGAGAAGGGGTGAGTACATCTCTCGATTACAATGCGCGTATGAGGTAGAAAGAAGGAGAGTGGAAGAGAAGGAGAAAGCAAGACAGGTGAGAGATCGGTGACTACTTGAGAAAACCGCGGGAAAATGGAAGTTATCGGGGATTCATTTGACAATACGCACAAGAGTTGTAACTGATTTTTTTTTAGACAAGGACTCGTGTTATCTGAGGATATGACATCATATATAGACATACGTTAGTCAAAATATGGATTCTGGACTAATTGTAATGGAAATTAAGTTTTGGACAAGTACTGACAACGGAGGGATGTACGGTTGGTTTGGGCTCCGCTGATCTTTGAAGCTTAGCAGCCTCAGGAAAGGCCATAACTTGGTTGGGTGACCGTTTAGTGATGTTAGCGTATTAATCGTTCAGCGTAAATCAGTTCCTGGTTTCCTAGTTTTCTTTAGCCCTCGTAAAAAGGCAGTACAGATAAAAAATGACTTAGGAAAAAGTGGCTGTTAAAGAGATGGAATGGGTTCGTAAAAACCCGCAAGAGATATACGCAGGAACAATAAAGAATAGAAAACTTTAATCAAAAATCTGTCAATTTCCAACTCCAAGGAACTGATTTTCAAAACAGTTTCTTAATATCTTTGAACAGATAAAATGTGAACTCCAATTTTAAATCATTAATGAGTAAAAACGATTTTAAATCTGTGACATGAAATAAAATACAACGAAAGAAATCATTTCGGAACTCTAAATATATTTCATGAGCTAAATCTTTGAAATCTATTGAAGTTTTCATCTGTAAGGATAAGCGACGCAGAAATCATCATTGCGTGAAATGACAGCAGAGTTACGCAGCTCATTCTACGTAAGATTCTGCAAAAAAGCTAATGCGAATTGTACAATTCTTCTTGCCGAATCAAATAGCGTGTCGCCAGGTTGATTTGAAGAAAGTATGAGAAATCCTCTGCAACGCTTGGAAGCTTTGAGACACTTATAAAACTCGAACGATATCAATTTTCGCGATAATTAAATCGAGTCCACGGTCAAGCACTATGACACTGGGTAAAACATTATAGGGTTTGAAAAATAATTACGAAATACATGCGTCTGGGATTTAATACTTATGTAGGTAAGTGTGTGTATCGCTGGTATTAAGCGATTGCTTCGCTTCGCCGCTTAGTATTATTATATAGTGCTCGGTACATTCGTTTCGGTCAAGAGCTGCGCGCGTGCGCGATTAAATGGAAAAATTGTAAAAAGAACTTTCGACACATCCTATGATGTGGTCGATTATTAAAGGAAAAAGGATGTTTGAGTGATGGGTCGGTCGTCGCGTCTCCTAGCACGTGACTAATTCAAACATTAGTTTAGAATAAACCGTAGAAATTGAAATATTTTTTTTTATTTTATTTTTACAACCTGTGCGTTTTACCTGTGATGGAAATTTTATTTAAAGGCTGTTAAAGGTGTTGCTTGAAATTCTGTTTTTGAAGAATATTTTCAGGATCGAATAAATTTAAAGCTGTTCGAGTTTTTAGACAACGACTCTATGAATCTATCCACCAAAAAATTTCAAAACGAAATTGAAGAGAAAAATGATCATCAAATTAATAATTTTTTAAACATTTAATGCAGCTGCACTTTTTGACCGTGAGAAATAAAGTTGAAGATTAATAACGAAATTCAAATAATGAATGACTTATAATAAAGAACGTGGTTTATCGTACCGTATAGAGTATCGCGATCAAATGTATACGTTCGTCTGTAATATTTATGCTGTTCGGCAATGAGGAAAAACATAGAGACAATTTGACGCGGTTAACCGCGCATTTGCGTGGGCGCATGGTTTCTGGTACCGATTTTATAGAGGCACAAATCGTAAGCCCTATATCGGTTCAATAGAAAATCTTGTACATAAGAAGTTCGCATTAATGAAGTAATTTATAGTGCGTCGGCGAGGTATTAATTCAGAGACTTTGATCACTTGTGAATTTGTATAAGTACTTTTGGCTTTGCATGGTCTACATGTAAATATGAGGAAAAGCTTATTCATCCATGGTCTTGAATGGAACCTGATCATATTACTTCAAATGTTGTTCTCGTTGACTGCTAGTAAAAGAGTAAAAAAAAAAAGTATACAAGCGAGTCAGTAAATTATGGTCGTCTCATTAAGATACGTTGGATCGATCTATTCCAAACGTGAATCGATCCAACATGACGTTTCCTTTCCAACACGATTCTCTATGTAATCCACGAACAACACACCTCCATGTCTCGATATCCTATTGATTCTATGCACAGGCGAGAAGATTACTGAAGAATCGCACAAGCACGAATTGGTCCCTTGTTTAAATATGCTCACGATACACCGATCCAACGGTCACGAAATTGACCCGGCAGAGCGTCGCGAAAAGAAAACTTTTCGAATAAGATGCACACAGATCATGAATATGCAGACTCGAAGTAGTTGTAGGCAAGGAAAAGGTCATTAACCTTTTTAAAGTCGATATTCCAGTTCACGGTATTGTAATTCATTAATTTTTTTATTTGATTTGTCACAACACCACATGCATCGATTCTTTTATTCTTATTAAACGGTTTTTTTACTGTGACAATATTGACAAACGATTTAAGAAACAAAAACGTATCGTTTTTACCTCTAAAATAAAACTTTCGAGTCATATGTTTTTCCTGACGTGCCATTAACTCGAAATTTGGTACTCGGGGGTTGTCAAGTCGCTAATTACAAATCTGAACTCAAATCTCGTAAATTCGGGATTTACGGTTTCCCTATTTTTTTTAAACAAAAGCAACGGTACAAAAAATTTTGAAAAAAATTTTGTAAAATTCTTTGAAGTTTCTTGAGACTGTGACAAAATTGCCATTCCCATGTTCATGATAGTTTTGTAGAAAATAATGGTTTTCATGAAAATGTATGAAATACGATGTTGAATGAAATTCGTAGTTGCTATTAATGCACTCCAACGGATAATGACTGTTCATATTTTCAATCCATTCATGGATCCATCTCAGGGATCACGTAGAACCAAGAAACACGATATTTATTGGTAAAATAATACTTTAATCATAAAAAAATTACAACAAAACAAATCAGGCGAGACAACGTAACCACCATGGCTTCAAGGGTTCAATATTTTTGAAGTTCTTTCATAAGTCTTATATAATAAGGAAGAGGATGTATGAGCTATGTGCAGAAACTTTATTTTTGAATAGTAGCAAACGTACGGATTGCCAGGCCTGCACTGGGTCATTATGTGAAGTTTACGATTCCGTAATAACTATTGAAAATTTTTAAATCTCGATAAAATTGCATACATCCCGTACAAAGGAATATATCTTGTGTAGAATCGTTTATTTCCTGCTATGAATATTCCTTAGACAATTTTTACACAAAACCACTTATTTGGGCTAAAGATCGCAGGCTGAAAAGTATTTTCATTTTTTTTTTGACAAAGATTCGAACTTTGTAATATACTAATCAAGTGTATGGCCTGAGGCTACGGTCAGGAATTGGTGAACAGTTGAGAAATTGTTATAAAAAAAAAAAAAAAAAAAAAAAAAAAAAACATAAGTAACGTGTGATTCAAAGATTGAACATCTCACGATTTAATTCCACGAGAGGTTTTGTCGATGGTTTAAATCTTTCGTTCCGTATCAGCACATAATTATCAGATGCATCTTGAATTTATCTTACTGAGAAGATCCACGACACAAGACAGTCAGTGTGAATAGCTCCTGGAGCACATTTATTGGATGTGCGAGAGTTCTCATCCGTGAGGTCTTTGCTTTGATCGTACAATACACTCGGCGAGACTCGGATGTCTCCCTACTCCCGTAGCTATCGAGACGAGAAGAGGTGCTTTCGTACGTGCCGTATAAAACCGGTGAAAGCGCTTGACGGCCCTCCAGACTAGCGCACAGTATCACAGCGTAACGAGTCGCTCCGTTCGCTGCAGAAGACCTTGTGCCTGACTCTGTCACGTACAATACGGTCATTGTTTTTGCTTTTTACATTCCGGAAGGACGCATTCGGGTATTACAAGAAAAAAAATAAAAAAACAACAACAAAATTGTCAATTGACAAAAAAATTTAACGATTAACGTTACGAATTATTAAATTTTGTAACAACGCGTTTTGTCTATACGACGTTCGTTTCGTTTGTGCCGGAAATTGACTGGAACTTATTGAACGACGAATCCGAGAGTGATAATGATGAAGAATCAGTTTTTTTTCGTATTCACCCTGGTGACGTTCCTGGGAAATTGCGCCTTGGGATATCCTCCGCAGGAGCGACTTATGCCAGGTCCGTACAATTTTCTTTTTTGCCGCATTTAAGTGCAATCTTGAATCTGGAACGCATCCGGAACGCACGATGCGTATGCGTTTGTATTTTTTGGACAATACCGTAAACATCAAAATGAGGGGAAATAAAAGAATCACATCGACTTGAGATCCTTGTGAAGGAGACTTACTGCATTATTGGATTTTATCTGACAGATCATTTTTCAAATGCATTGATTTTAACAATAACACTTCGTGTCAATTGTTTTCTGCAATGACCTTAAAATGTTAGCTACCTTCTATCAAGTTTTTTGTTACGAAACTTGAATCAAAGTATTTTGTTAATCCTGCTTCCAAATTGTTCGGTGATAAAAAAAATTAAAAAAATGAATGTTGTGGGTTTTTAATCAAGTTCACTGACACGCTGAAGACTTGAATTTATTTTTCCCGTTCAATGGTAATTAAGGTTCCATTGAATTTACGCAAAAAAAAAAAAGTATGACGAATCCATTATATTTCTACAATTAATATTTCCGGTATTTATACCTGTGTTTTTTGCTGGCAAGCAGCTCCTTGAGATACTAGTAATTCATATTTATGGATGTATATGCTTGATAGACTTTCATTGACCTTTTGCTATAAGAATTACAAAGAAATTGCGCTAATTGATTGCAATGTCATGTTCGATTGAAATTTATTCGAATAATCGCGAGTATAATTTTCTTACATTCTCAATAGATCTCGAATGACTTGTGACAGCAATCTGTTCGACATATATTTTGTATTAAATGACATGCTTTAGTTTTTTTTTTTTTTTTTTACTTTATCCTAATGCGGAAATGACTGACTGGAGGTCAGCGGCAAAAAGGAGAAAAGATTGATTGGGTTTTTGTTTAATTGTAATTAGAATGTTAATTACTGTAGAAACGATGGTGATTTGTTGTTTAATAATAGACAAGTTCTTAAGAACTATTTCTTGAACGTATTTCGTGATGTACGTTTCTCGTAACAGAAAAAAAAAATGTTCAATTAATTATCGTTTTTCTTTAGATTATGGTTAGGAATTTCAAGACAAAACTTTTAATGATATTAATTTTATACGGTCCCTTCATCTGCCCCATGTAAAAGTTCATGGCTTTTAATGAGCACTGTCACAAATTTATCACTATATGTTTCTTTTAATCGTAAAGAATCCAACTTTTTTCTTCTCTCAACTAACAAAGATCTGTTGGATTCGAACTAAATTCAATATAGAAGAGAATATCATTGATATATAAAAATGTTGCAACTAAAATCTAAATTACGGGAGAAGAATAAACATATGAACTATATGCACAATTCTTGTATTCCTCATTCCATGTGTTGGCTCATTTGAAAGTGGAACACTTCCTTCAAGAGATGTTAATCTTCATATGATCGTCAAAAAGCGTATAACGCGCGTTTCGCTCAGGCCACGAGGACTGTTAAGCGTGTTAAAAAATGTATATAACTTTTACGATATTATGTACATACATATATATATATATATATATTAAGCAGGTTGTATGAAATCTGGCCGAAATGAGTGGAGATCTTTCATGAAATTCCGAGGCACAGTAGAGTCTTGCATAATTGAGCGCACAGTGAGAATTATAACGATTATTTCGTTATTCCCAGTTGTAGCTTAAAGTTTCATTTATGTGCAGAATCTTTCTCTTCCTCTCTTAAGAATACATGTCAGCCAAGTATTTTTTTTTTTTTTTTTTTTTAACGTTTAAAACTCCAGTAAACATAAAATACTTGAAATAATAACAATAATGACACAATATTTAAAAGCTATTAATTGAATAACTGAAAGTGGACTAGATTTAGTAGTTCGTGTTAATTATCGTTTTCCGGACTAAAAATATTACGAATTTCATCATTCGTACGTGAAAAAAATATTTGTGACATAATAGAAACTATAGATTTTTAATGTTTCTTTCGAAAAACTGAACGTCTCACGCGATAAAAGTGCAATTTAATTTATTTAGTCGTCAAGTTAAGTATTGATGCTTGAGAATAAACCGTTGGAATTGTGTAACGTTTATAAACGGTGTCAGAAATTTCTTCTTAATCTTCAACGTGTATTAAGTTCACGAAAATCTTAATCTCGTTAGCATGGATAGCCCCATTAAGCATTGCAAATGGGTATCGATGGAAGTTGATCGAGATTTTTAAAATAGAAAATTTATAAGTGTACACCTAAGTAGTACGATGTTTGGATAATACAGAAATAATGAGATATCGAGAATCGGTATAACGCGTCCTAATTGGTTGAAACTTTCGATCTTATAAGGACAAAGAGTGAATTAATTTTATACCTCGTCATAAATCTTGGTAGGATTTATTTACTTAACGCCCGTGCAGTAACGATTTCAAGGGGCATAACATGCCGCAAACTATAAACGTTGTACATATCGCTCGTGCTAAAGTGATCTCGATAAATACTTCGAAGGCACTGCACCAACGCCAATGACGATCGCCAACATTTTTTTGTCGCTCTTAACGTTCCGATCTCTCGAGACGGACTCAACCGACGACTGAAAGATCGATTATTGAGCTATCAGACATTTCTTAAATCGCTGAATCTCGAGTAAGAGATATACTTGAACTCATTAACGCTCTTATGCTTTTGCTTTCCTCTCTATAGACATACGTATTATCCAAGTAGTCACGAATTTATCGTCAACGAATCTCTTTATCTAATATATATATGTATTTTTATATAAATATATCTCTTATTTATTAACAATGTTACAATATAATGATAATGTATCATGATCGAGGGTTGATGACAAGAGCCGTGCATGACGATTAGCAACGAGTCACAACCTCTGAACCATAGGTGCATGTTTTATGTCAGTAAAAACCTCCAATTATCTGCAACAGAGCTTTTTCTACAATATCTAACTTGAATTTATAAATTGAAACACAAAAATAGTTCAAGAAACACGTTTCTTCGGTTTCCAGATAGACGAACGATCATCCAAGTGATTTCTTTTTTTTTTTTTTTTTTTTTTTTAATCGGTACGAAGTACTCTGTGAGTGTGTATTCCTTACTGGGTTAATGTGAACTTAAATAAATGGGTTAGTTGTTCACTTAATTTAACATTGAATTAATATAAATCGCAAAACATTAATGTGAGTTTTTTAAACGAAAGTTATTTATTAAGAAAATGCATTTTCCCAGAAAACTTTCTCGTAATTGTTAAAAAAAAAAAAAAAAAAAAAAAAAAAAAGTTTAAATAACTACTTACACGAATGGTAGAAACGACATGAAACTTTCTCATCACGATGTCAGTGTTTAGAAATATATCATAAACCCAGTCAAAAAAGCAGTTTAGATGACACGATTTAAGATTATTTGAAGGATTTTTGTTTCTACTTACCATTAGGCAAACGAAAAAAAAAAAAGAAAAAAAAAATGAAAATGTTGAGCGTTTCGAATCGTACCGCCTTACCCTACATACATAAATTTATGTTAAGACCGAGTGTAGATATTAAAGAGTACGGACAAACTCACGTGCTGCACGTGATTTCACCAGCTAGATCCACGTGCTGCAGTGATCTTTCACGAGGTCTCCCCGCTATCGACTCACGAGAGGCATCGAGAAAATGGGAGGGAGAGACACTCACACTCTCGCCAGTCAATAAACGCATGTGTATTATTATATCGATACTACATACGATATATATCATACTTTGCATACATTGAAACGCCTACAATGTTGCGTATACGAGAAGCCGGTGAGCTGACCGGCTTCCCTTGAGTCCAGTACCGTAGTCGTAGATCGATAAAGTAGAGAAATGTGTCTACGTCGTGAGTCACGTGCGCACTATTTATATATAGAGTATCGCAGTAAACACCGGAGCCCCCATTGATTCAGGTGACCTTTTCACAGGACTCTTCGTAGCTTAGTCGTCATTGCTATCGTCAATGCTCTCTATCATTCTGTCAATTAGTTCATCCGGCTCCCATGTCCACCCATTTCTTCCACGCACGACGCTTGCGATAATTGCAGTGCATTACAAAAAAGAAAGGAACGATCACGCTCCTTTTAACTCACTTTTCTAGGTGTATCAGACATTGTATAAGTTTTTTAAGTACTGACATTGACATTGGATCTCGTCACACTTCCTAAACTAATTGATGGGTAAAACGATGCGCGATAACAACATAGCGCAGCACTTTCTTACCCTCAGGTTGTAACACCAAGACGTTAATGGCTCTGGCATTGACCGTCGCTTGGATTTTAATACCACTAAATTATAGTTTATCTTCAGGCTTTTAGAAGTCGACTTAAGGAGTCAGCTCGAATCATTTTTTTCAAAACCCAACCTTCTATTCGTTGCAACATTTTAGTGAATTTAATGATTAGTTACCGAACTCTTCAACAATCACGTTGGAACATTTTCTAGTTTCCGGATAAGGTTCTCGAGGTTTTACGGTATCATAAAGTTGTTTTTTTTCGATTATCATTAAGTATATTAAACACAAATTTAATAAAAATAATTATAATAATATTGAAACTTCAGATTAACGAATCAAACAAAATGTTTAAATGATCAGTGAAGATCTATCAATATTTGCAGAATCGTACGTAAGGAAAACGAAAAAAAAACACATCTTGTGTTACAAATTTGCACTAAATGGACCTTGATTTTTGATCTTACAACAATTCAACTTCAAACTCATTAGGAACAATGTCAATGACAAACCATATTGGAAATTGCGAACCTGAGAACTAGGAAAAAATGGCAATAAAATGCGTGACAGTTAGTAGTGCAATTAGTCGCGAAACTATAACGACATTAAAGGTCCGTAAACGGAGTGATTATGGCTGTTTTCCTCTCTGGTGTTTCTCATAACGAGAATCTCTGTCATTGACATTGCCATGAAAAGAGATTTTCATGAATACTTAAGTTCCATTCGGACTACATCGTTGGATTTCTCAAGTTATAATTTGATTCTTCAATGCAGTTCTCATCAAATAAAAAGACGTAAGCGGAATAATTTAAGCTGCGAAATAATACAAACGGTGGCCTTTCACTTGTACTTGATGTTGATGCGCGAGTATATCGCGAACGTGTAAACAGCTTCGTGAATCTTTTCGCGAGGTTCGTTAGCGTGGAAAGCGTGAGAAATAATGGAGGGGAGAATCGAGAATCGAATGAAGAGCTTATATATAGAAATATATATTAATTCAGCATGGTGTAGTGAGCGTATCAGTTGCTATATAGATGTATAGCAGCTGAAGATATAAAATAATATGCGTGCATGCGTCTGTGAATCAAACGGAACAGCGCAGACTTACTCTTGCTTAGCTGTCATTGACACTGATCCGTAGCTCGATTTCATCGTTCCTATAGACGTGACTCCAGTAATGATCCTTCGTTGTATATACAGATATATTTATACTTTAATCCAACAACATCTAGAGTCTAGAAAGGTGTAGAAAGAATCAACACCAAATGGTTTACGTCTATGAGTCTCTGCAGCTCATATAAAACTCCAGCTCCATCGTATACTCTGTGCTTTGGTGTGAGTTTACACCGATCTTAGAAAATATCTTAGCTGTCGAACCCCTTTCTTTTGATACTACAGTATACAGCATTAGACTTGAATCGAATGCTAGATATACTTCAAGGCTTTATATGGAACGGATCTTGACAACTTATGCTCTGCTTTATATATCTCTTGAATCACTAATCAGATAAAGATTTTTATCCACTGATATGTTTATTCGAATTTTTCGAATTTCACGTATAACTTAATGAGTTAATAATAATAATAATATGTATCTTGATAGACCGAAAAGCCCAAAGGATTGTAACACAAACGCTTTTTCTTTTATATGTTTACCTAACAATTAAGATTATTATCTCTGGGAATACTGTTTAATGGCAATCTAATCTTAACGTTATGTCTGTTACTAACGTTTCCGCATAATACGAGATACGTTTTACGTTCATATTGATTTATCGGACTTCTTAGGACCGCTTGGGTGTGCACTCAACATTCATATGTCCATACAATACAATCGTAGTTACACACGTTTCCTAATGTTTTGTTTTTGTCTCTCAACATAACTTTTGCCACAAATATAGAAATTTATACATACACGATTAAATGTTTTTTTTAAAACGCCACACATTCATGTGAATATCCAATTATTATAATTGATCATCGTGGATCCTAAACAGTAACGTGCATCTGATTTTTCATGGTGTCCCTAGCATGACACATTAAGTTACTGTTTATAATTCTCAGTCCACTGTACCTTTTTCTTCAGATTCCTAACAAGCTTTTAACACTGCCCTTGCAAATGGTATCGTTTTTTTTTTTTTTTTTTTTTTCATCCAGATTTTGTTCGTCCTTCAAAAACACACGTGTACGATCACAGCCACAGCATAGATAATGTGCCAGTGATACGATTCCAACAAGCATGAAATTGATACGTCTTTCAATGATTGAAAACTTTGCAGCCTCATTATGTTCAAGCGTTGATAGAAACAGTAAGATTTACAAGGGCGAGCTCTCCTGTCGAAAGGAGATCAATGCCTGTCGATCCTGGTATAATTTATTTTCGATATCTTGTTACTTTTTATTTCTTAATGAAATGGTTCGTGGTGGCGCCCTGTTTTAATATATAAAGAGCAATATGTTCAATGTAGCAATATGTTGTCATATGGTTGACTAAAGGAGTGAGTCCGATTTATACGATTGACTACGCGCGTACAAGACAGTAATTCTATATTTCTTAAGGAGAAGGGATCGTAAACATATTTTCCACGATTAACATAGTGGAAAATATGTTCGCGATGTATATCGTTCACGTGGGTGTTGAGTTTCGCACGCGGATATCCAGAAAAAATACACTCACCTATCGCTACAACGTAGGAGCTCGGAATTCATACTACGAAAGAAAAAAACCGTAAACCCTTGACCGATTCATATACTTTCAGTAATCAACCGTGAAACGCCACACAATCAAAATACCATTAAAATTTCTTAAATTTCTGGCTGTGCAGTTTCATTCGGAACGCAATTAATCTTCAATTTTTCAGACTTCTTTGAAACATAATTCTTGACAAATTATGACAAAACGTTTTGAATAATAAAATAATAATAAAATATTGTGAAAAATATTATTTTGAGAATTAGACGTGGGACCTTTTCAATTTGCATTCTCATTGCCATCGATTTTATTTCGAATCCAGTTTTCACTTGACAAAATCATTTGTTTTTGAAATACATGAATGTATGTGAAAAAAAAAAAACCAATTTATTGGTCGATTGATTGCAACTTTTATAGAAACGTGTTCAAGGGTCAATAAACTGAATGAATGAAGCGGATGTATATGTTGATTATTTGTAATAGGAGAGTTCAGCTATCGCATTAACGTCCAATTATATACGAGTCATTTAGTATTTTAACAGGCACGCGTGTGTTTGTGTTATATCTGAGAAATATAAGATTCTCTTGGATTGATTCAGGCTTGTATGCAGAATTCACGTGCTCGAGAGCGTGGACGTTGTATCGTTTGCACGTGACCGAGTGTCACGTGTATAAATGCAACGAGAGGTGGTTGGCACGCGATATAAGTGCAAAATTATATATACATATATATAAATAGTGTTGGTAAAACAGCAAAATAGAGAACGTGAAAGAGTTAATAGCCGAAGGAGACACGAGACTTGGATACGTACTAAATGCAAGCCACCTTCAGCCATAATAATGTGCTGACTGTATGCGTCTGGTGCAATGGGATGCTGGAACCTACGTTCAAGTATACAGCGCGGTCTTTCACGATAAATGATATAAATTCATTAGACATATCTGCGTCTAAGACTGTCATGAAACCTTCGATCGATCAAACTTTCAATGAAAACCGGTCTTTGTCACAATAATAGGAGCAAAATGCAAATAAAAAAAATAAAAAAATTTTCATGAAAATAAATCAATAATGAATTAACAAAAGAAAAGGTATCGAACGTATCTAGTAATAAATTTGAACTCTCGAAAATTCATATTGATACAATCGATATATCGGAGACTCGATCGGGAAATATTGATTTTTATTTATTATTATCATTTTTTTTTTTTTCATCGATGTAAAAATATTTAATACTTTTATCCCCCGTGGACGCAGTCTCGTTATTGAATTGCACAATATTTCAAACACTATAGACGCGTATTGAATTGGCAATAATCGATCACAGAAGGGAGCTGGAAAAAATATAGATATAGATATTTTGCGTACTTTTTTTTTTTTTAACAAAAATGCCTCGCCCAACTCGTGCCAACGTTTGGCTCCGAGCGTTCGTCAAGTTTTCGCAACTCGATCATTCAGCGGACCACGAGCGTTTCAGAACCGTGGGCTATCCGATGAAAAGGGGAGGAAACGAAGGTAGAATAAAAAAATAAAATAAAAAGAATTTTGTTAGGGAAAGAATAAAGAAAAACTAACCACACGTATGTCACATTGCCGCAGGATCGTTACGGAAAATTAACAGTGGTCTAAAGACCCGCTCTCGCCCGCGTTTCTGGACGATGAAGGAAAAAAAAAAAAACATTCACCGTGGTATTATGTATATATGGGTCTGCGCTTGTCCACCGGTGACCATAATTACGCTCAATGAACGGCTGGTTTGTATATTTATGTATAAACCCGCGAGTTTGTGAAAGACAGAGAAAGGTGAGCGGCGAATGTGACTTTTTTACGAAGTTTTGACGTACCAACTTCTAATAAACATATATATACGTTTAAGTATACAGCGAAGCGGGCACAAGGGCCTTGACGCAACACAGCAGATACCAATTCCGATCTCTGTATTTTCTGCCGATTTTGCTCGATCGACCCAATTTAAAATCTAGAAACGATCGATAAATAAATACCGAAATAGCAGAATGAACTGTTTTATTTAACGATCCATTCGTATATATAAATGCGAGTATCGTTCTATGGGAAAATAATCTTTCTGAGAGATATTTTCGGATGCCCGGACGAGGATTTATTGGTTCAATGCAGTTTTTAAGGAAATTATTCCGGTATCGACATTCTCGAAAGTTGATGCTTTCTAGCTACAGGAATTATCGATGTTCGTAGGAAAATAATTCGTCGATATCGTATGGATATCATTTTTTACCAAACATGCAGAGATCGCGACACAATTGAATTATGTGACATGTGAAGCCGCCTCTCTTTCTGCCGTTTAACTTTTACCCAATCGGGGTTAATACCCGACTGTTCCTGAATCACTTTACTGAATATGGGGTTGCTGGAAGCTGCTGGGATCTCATTGAAAGTCGTGTCCGCGTCCGGACTCGACGGCCACACCGATAGATTTTTAGTCGCTTTTTTTTTTATTATGCTTCAGGCATACTCGTGCACTGAATACTCATTTGAAAAATACCCTGTTGTATATCGGTGCTTTGAGCTCAACAGTCAAGATTTTTTTCCGGAATTATGGCCCCTCGGCGACTTTGATTCCTTAGATTTGATTTTCTATGGTCAGTTGAAAAGATTTATGTTACGAAGTCAGAGACGTAAGTACGCACAGCATTTAAGTGAATCGTTCTGCACCTGCGTAGAGAGAGAGAGAGAGAGAGAGAGAAATTCGCGGACAGAATTTTGTTTAAACGGGATGGTAAACATCGTAGAAATAAAAGAACGAAATTTTACTTTTTTTTTTTACTGTTCCTGCGTATGGTCTCGTGGATTTTACGAGCCCATCCTATCACTTTAACTCCACTTTTTCCTTCATCTCATTGTTCGTGTTGCTGTTCCTGTGGGACCTTCCAGATTTGTACAAGGGCCAAGGGAAACTGTGCAAAAATCTGTCGATACAAACAGCTATTTTTAACTTAATTTAATTTCGTTAGCATCATCATAGCCTGAGAAAAACTCCTGTTCAGTGAGTCGCTGAATGGCTAAACCCTCATCCAGCCAAGTATTAACCTCATCCGAGGCTGCTTATAACTTTTGTGATCACTGAAGTCACATACTGACTGTCCATCGATTGCTGTCAGTACGAAAAAAAGAAAAAAAAAATTTTAACATTCTTGAAACGATGACTAAACGAACTGGACCGATTTTTCAATGATATCTATAAAAAGCGTGATCATAAAAATGATGATGTTATTTTATATAGCACTTGAGTGAGTGAGAAAGGGTAAATCTGAAACGAGGCATCAATAATTTAATGTTCTTGGCAATCGATCATTAAACACCGTATGAAATAAAACGTATGCGGAATAGCAACGTCAAATGAGAGGAATTTATTTATTGATCCGAGCGTGCAATCACACGCGATGTAATAGAGTCGTATAGCGTGAGTACGAATCTCCCAAGTGTATAAAATAGCTATATGTGTCTCTTGACCAAGAACGTATGCATTGGAAACCGTGAACATTACGTTAAAACATGGATGTATGTGTGTGTTTGCGGTAAAATGCGCGATCTTGGATCTTGGAGATCGTCGAGATCAGGGTTAAGCTATATAGAAGTAGATCATCGTTTCTACGGTATATGTGAAGTCATGATATCGGGAAAGGGATAAACGAACATATGGCACGGATATATATACGCGTGTGACAGGTATTCCTCCGATTGGAGAACACGCGGGGTGTTATAACTTGGCACGAACACTACGGCAATGTTTTATTATATCGCTAGAGTCTAATTACTCGTCGCGGTCTTAAATGGATCTTGGTTAGACGTGCGTTAACGCAGGATTCAGTGTACAACAGATAATTGGCTTGTTAGAGCTTTATACGTTGTACGATGTCCAAGTATTATAAAGAGAATATAAAATTGTATATAAATGTGTGATATCTACATTAAATCTATGATTCATACGGATTATCAAAGTACAGGCTACGAAATCGATGCGTGCGAGAATTGCTTTCGATCGAATCGCGTTCTTAAAAATCTCACGATATTGATTCACCCGTGACCTCTTAATCAATGATTCGAGCGTGATCTAAAATTTCGAGATAAAAAGAGAAGAGAAGAGCAGAAAAAATGTATTGCATCGTTAGAAAGGTGTAGCCGTTACTTATTGGGGTACAGGCAACGCAGCCGGTGCATTGTACCACACGTGCCGAGACTCCAACGCTTTTAAAGATCGTTAACTGTACTAATATATATCAATATATCTCCAGATTACGCATATACAAACACACACTTTCATTCTTAAATAGACAAGAGGTAAATGCACGTATCACAGCAAGACAATCGAAAGCAACTCTGTGGAATAAATTAGTGGGTACTCATGTGTATATAGATATATTTGTAGTAACAATTCCTTGACACTGTGTAAATAGCTTTGGCTCACACACTCTGTTCTCGCTCGTCAGAATCGCTGGGTATTTATTTTATGTTTTTCGTCAGAGATACTCACCAACCCATTATGAATACAGAAGCTGTTTCATTCGCACACGTTGTGGAGTGGTATATCAACAAGTTTACTTGAGAATTATATTGCGTTCGAATCATGCAGGAGTTCAAACCAAAGAAAAGGATTTTACAGCAAGAAACATGAGGATTATTAACGCATCGCATAATAATACAATACAACGCCTTCGTTAAACTCTTGAGTTGTATTATTCAAACAGGAATGGATCATTTCTTCATCGCAAACGTGTTACGGGTGCTCAATGCGTAGGTGAAAAGTGCACATTGAGTGCGTACCAGCGAATAATCCTTTGTTGAAAAAATCAATGAACAATTGACATAAAATGCAATCCTTGGGGCACACCATGACGTTGGATGATTCTTTTTATTTAAATACCAGTTTCAATTCACATTTGATCGAAAAAATGTGTACATTTTGCCATCTTTCATTTACTGTAAAACATCTCGAAGAATATCTCAACACAGATTCATTGCTGAATCGGAAAATTGACGAATTTGTTGTGAATTCTAACTCTAGAGAATGGGGTGAGGGATTGTTTGGTCATGTCTGGTTGGAATCTGAAAAAAAATTCGTTTTGATTTTTTTTTTGTTATGACAACGAGGCTTCTATGCTCAACAATTGATTAAGCTTTTTAGGGAGAATTTATTGAAGAGGATTCCACCACGATGAAAATTACGATTTCCAATGACAATAACGCTCATTGTTCATCAATAATAATAAAAATTGAAAATCCTTCGTTTTAAGATTCTTTCTGTCGATTCGTGTCTCAAATCTTATTGATTTGTGAGCCAAATCTGGATCGCTGCAAGAGCAATCTTTTTTTGGAGAATCCCCGCAAGAACAATTTCTGACCCTATTATTTCAACACATTTTATTTTGAAAAAAAAAAAAAAAAAAAAAAAAAAAAAAAAAAAAAAAAAAACGATTCCACAATTGTTCAAGTATCTTCAATAAAATTCGTGATCTTTTGTTAAATAAAATAAAAAAAACAACAACAACGATATCCATGGAATTTTCCCTGTTCTTTCGAATTCGAACCAAACATGAAACCTCAATAACTCTGTCAAATGATTCCTGTGGATACATAATGATCACAATTAAATTATATGAATGCAGCTTGACAGTAGAAAATAAAGGCTTATCAAAACATATCTTGAACCATACAGCTCGCTACCGTAGAACTTTAACCATAAAATAACTCAATTTACAAAGTAGCATTAGAATTCACTAATCTGATGAAATAAATCCGCCGAAAATTGAGTGTTTTGAAAGGTAAGTGTATTTTTCATATTAAATTTCTTCGGTAGATCAAGTTTCCCTGCGAGAAAGTTGATTTTGTGAAATGATCTTAGTACATGAAACAATTAATACTCCATGATTTTAAAAACATATCTTCCCGCAGTTGAAGCTTAAGTACACCAAACTTTATTAAATCTGCATTGAATTTATTAAACGTACAAGAAGCGTGGCTGTCCAAAGACATTTTAAGTGGATTTATTATTATTATATATCTAGGAGCATATACACAATCGTTCAATTTGTAAGACTGTATCTCGCGGGGCTCACATAAAATAAACTTTGCATCATTTATATCTGTTGGTAACGATATATATACACATATATATATATAGAAACAGGAGAGTCATTCGCTCGTTATAAAGCCCATATAATACGCGACCGTAGAGGGTCAATAAAGCGGCATAATTAGAGTGTGATTGCGACGCTGATTCGAACGTCGGCGTGTATAAACATCCACAACGCGAAATTCCCCGCGCTCTACTTCTTTCGCGACTTGTTCACCTATTCAATAATAATCGTCGTATAAATACAGACTATCGATGTATTAATACACTGCATTTATGTACAGATATTTCTTTCAAACTCGACACTGAAAAAGGTAACGAAGTAGTGACTTTTCAATAAAGGCCACAATGCCGACGAATCGAAGATCGATCGATGCGAATTTCAATCAAACACCCGACGCTTTTGAATTTACCGCTAAATTCATCGTCTCGCGTGCCATACAATTCGATAAATTGGCAGTCCATTTTAAGTCAAATGATTTTTTTTTTTTTTTTTTACATTTCTTCAGAATAATTCTTATCTGTCGTTTGTTCTAGTCAAAAGCGTCATAAAATCGAATGAATTATTTTATCGTTAAAGACAATTCATTGCAATTGAATAAAAGCTTTTTGTCAATTACTTGAAAGTATAACTCATATCTATGTCGCAGATTTTTTTAATTCGAAATACATGAATGTTCGATTCGTTATTTGAAAGATATAATGAACTGAGACAAATTGTTTTATCGATTAACTCATGAAATTTTCATTGAATTTCTAAAAACTGTTCAACTCCGCAAATAGAATTTCTAGTGCATATTATTTTCGATGCATTTAAACTTTTGAATGCATGTGGTTGATGCATTTCTGTTAAATAGCCACATTGTAGGTGATCGAATGATCGACAACGTGTCAAGAATCCTACAGCTATTGGTAAATATTTTATACCTTCATGAAATAAACAGTTGGATAGAGAAAATTGATAGTTGTAAAGACAGAGGATGTTGAAGAGAATGGATGATGCACACAGTAGATATAGATCTTTGAAAAAGGTATAGGTCGATCGTGGTTGAAGTATAAGATTCGTGATCACGTTTCTTGGGCAGAATATCACATTAGAAAATGCCTGCAGTCTACAAGGTGGAAGAACAAATGTGATTCGATGAAATTGATTTCTTATCATGTCTGATTTGATAGATTGTAACAGCTTCAAGCATTTTTTTAACTTTTCATTCAAACATAATTGTAATAAACGCGGAATTTTTTTTTTCCACCAAGTTTCTTTAGACACGAAGGCTTTACGAATCATTTTTTTTTTTCTAACAAAATAAGGAGTACTTTACCCGACAGTATAGTCGCTTTCTTCGTGCATAATTTTCACGCTCACTAAGTATTCCGTACTAGAAATATAATTAAATGAAAATAAAATGAAATAAAATCACAGTAATATTATGCAACGTTTCACAAGAATCAGTGTCATCATCTACTTTGGATTGTGGTTCGTTCTCGTCTGATAGTCAAATTGAGTAATAGTGAATTAATTTGTAACGGTTGACCGCGCTCGCGGCCACTTGTCGTGGATATCTTGAGCCTTGAGTCGGTCCACGTTGAGCGATAGACCAGAAACCAGATTCCCTTGATCTTGTCGATTCTTCGTGCTCTTGAGGGACACTTCTTGATATCCTCCATTTTGCTATTAAATTTCTTTACCTTACGTGAAATCCAGAACAATTAAGTATAACCAAAGCTATTTCAGTGCAAAATAATAGTATTCGTCATGCATGTGGAACACGTTGGTGTTATCGGTCGCACAGTATAAGGAGAGTTCTATCACGAGCATTGTAATTAAGCCAGGGTTCAATATACTTTTCAGGTGAAATGGAAAGTAAGACTAGGAATGAAGGAATGGAACTCATGCATTTACACACACGTTTTTTAAAATGATACAGTGAAAAATCGAGTTGATCGCAGTGATCAACGATCGTGCACAATTTCTCGTCACGATCGATCGATGAAAAATCGTGATCGATGAATCAATTATAAAAAAAAAAAAAAAAAAAAAACAAACGAAACTTTGTAATACGTACATATGTGAATAAGTGCAAGCGTATCTATGATTTCTTTCTGATAAAAATGTAAATCTTACAAACCTATACATATTTATTATTATTCTCATATAATGATCAACCCATTAACCTGCCACGATGTTTTCTTTCTCTTCCAATTCCACCTTTTGTATCTTAAAGTTCTTGATGATAATCTCTCATGTCTCGCCAATAGAATAACAATAACGAAGCGATAAATTATCTTAGCATGCGGTCTATTATGTTGTCATGAATCCATATCTCCATTTTACTCTCATTATTTTATTAATATACTTTGAAATACATAAAAAAAAAATGTGAACGCATTCAGGTAACAGTAGCACGAAGAGTTATTTCAATGTTTTTCAATCATAGCCGCACGGTATGTGGCAGCATAAAAAGACAAGTGCCAATTTTTCATTATTATTCAACATCCCTTTTTGCGGCTCGTCCTATAAAGCTCTAACTTGGAGTGTTGACAGCTCGTGTTGGTTGTGTCAATCAAGAACACGAATAATTAGTCGCAATCTCGGACTTTTTTTTACTCGTCGCTTTTTCTCTCTCTCTCTCTCTCTCTCGCTTTCGTCGTAGCGAGACATACAAGATTACTGTATTTCGCACTTGGAGACTTACGCGTGTGATTTACGACACCCTCCTACGTTTAGACATGGCTTAGTGTGCCGATACACTTTGACGATTGCCGTATAATTAAATCCAACTTCTCGACAAACAAGATCATAATCAATCAGTAGCACGCATTGAGGGAACAGAGAGGCTCGTATATACGCGAATAGAATCTCATAATTTATGTTGCCATTGAGAATCTGTGTTTATATGCGCCAACATTTGTTGATTTTGTATCAGTGATTCACGAATAAAGAGGAGAACGTATGAATTTATGTTTTCATACGCACACTTTACACTGTACTATGAATACACTCTTTTTTTTTTTTTAATTCATTTTGTGCTAACGAATGGGTGTAACCTGGATCTTTTTATAGGTTATGTCGTACGAGTAATGTCTGTAGCGTGTTGATACTTGGCGATGATTTCGTGATTGGCTCATAAAAAGGTCAACGATGTTTGTCTTTCACTTTTTCTGCTTGGTTTTTTCGTTTAGGAAGGTTATTGCATAGCGTACCTCTTCCCACACCACGAGAATCTTCGCCTACCAATAACGACTATAATCTGGACTTCGATCTCGACATTTTACTCAAATGAAAAGACACTCGTGACATTTAGGTCGATTCGTGCAGACAAAATCATTAAAAGTGGATGACAATTGGGATGATAACCATTGCACTATCGTATTCAGCTCTGCTTCACAATTTTTTTTTTATTTTATTACGTTCACAAGAGTTTAAAAAAAAATGAAAGACTGATAGCCATTTATCTAAATTTTCATTTGTTCGATAAACAAATGTTTTATATCATCACAAACTTTCCAATGAAGTTATTTGTCGATCTGACACATGAGGAAACTATTTTTTTAACAAATTATTATTATTTATTTAATTTGATAATAATAATAGAAGTTACGAGAGGTTCGAGTCTACTCATAATTTTGGACACAGTAGACGAAACTATTTTTTTTTAACAAATTATTATTATTTATTTAATTTGATAATAATAATAGAAGTTACGAGAGGTTCGAGTCTACTCATAATTTTGGACACAGTAGACGAACAATGTTATACTTTCTACTGGGAATCGAAGACACTGAATGATTATATAGTAACTGTTAAATTTAGTAACAAAGTAACCTACTTGACAAGTTTTATTTATAACCATTTCTTGCTACAGTTAACCTTTATCAGATAAATTTTCTTTTGAATGATTAACCGTAGCGTAATTTTTTATACTTTATGTAATGATTACCCAACCCTGTGATGCTTGTAGCAGTAGCAAAATCGTTAAAGTTATGATCTATTTTCGTAGCACATTCTAGATAATCGTTGACTAACTATAAGTTTTACGATACAAACGAACGTCGTATCGCGTTTCGCCAAGAACAAACATTTCTGTCGTATTTCAAGAAGGTAACGTTACGCGGCAGGTTCGTTTCTTAGATCGACATCGACATAGATATTTTTGGTACACCCTCTCGAGCATTTATAACCACTCCGGACACCCTGCACAGTATTTTCAACGGATGAAAACAAATCAGCCTGCTACTGTCTGCTTAGAAAGTTTTTGCAGGCGTGCATGTCGATCGCGTACAGCTTGGACAATGGACCGTAAATATAAAGTACACAAGAGCTCTCATAAACGTGTGACCCCTGAGAGCAGGAATATTTTAACGACATATCGATACTATAACGGTAAAAATATAAAAAAATGTTTAAATATGTGTTATCCGAGTATTGACGATCTTGCGCAAAGATACACATTTATGGAGTTTTCAAATTTTCATCGGTACAGAAAATTTCGGAAAAATGATTACTCGAGTGTCAAGAAACACTGAAATCTTTGATAGCTGATGAAATAACATTTTTCATCATTTCTTCATCTTCGCTGCAATGATGGCAGATTTTTTTTTGCTACTGTTTTTTTTATTTATAAAATTACGAATCATGGCCAAGTTGGAAACTCGTAACGATTCGGAATACGGTTTCTAGATATTAATGCAGGTGCGGCTAATAACCCTCGACCTCATATATAGTGAAGACGGAGTCTCTCCCACGATCATACGACAACGTAAATATGTGCACATGCACAGTAATGTCTATGTTTATGAATATGTCCAACTATAAATGCATATAATATCGCGATATACACAACTTGAAGGTGAATCGCATTCACGTGACGAGGGAAATTCACGCTCCCGGTGAATTGCATGCGTCGTCATGGGTCTCGTGCTACAACCATAGATCCTGCGGCCACAACGAGCACCGGTGACTTTTGCCGGGAACTCGTGGCATCGCCGACGAACAGGCCTTGAGTCGAGCCCCTGGAATGTAACCGCGTGCACACCGAGATTAGTAAAAGTGTTGGACACTTCTGTCCATACTCCAGAGACACGGAATAAAAACATGTCGCATTGTTCCAGAGATTCCCGTTTCATGGGCAGACAAATATAAAAATTACAAGAACAATATTTATGTCTACGTTCACGACGAAGTAATGGTTTTTATTTGGAACTCTCTTGTTTCGTAGTAAATTATGATTTCTAATATTGTCGATGGAGAAAACTTGCTGCTAGATTGTGTTCGTATAGCATTGCCGTCTTGATATGAAACGGGAACGGACTTCGTTTTATACTGCATTATGGTACACTAACTGAATTCAATTATTAAGGATGTAAATAATATGAGGAAGTGAGCAAATTTTGTACTTTTAGTGCAAACCCAATTCTGCTGCATCGAAAAAATTCATTATGAAAAGTTAACGTTAATGATATAGTTAATGATATCAACCTCGAATTTATTGTCATTTTTTGGGAGAAAATTTAAGCTTTATAGAAACATTAGAAATTATACGTTCTTTTCATAGAAATTTCGATCTTGCACAGCAATAATCACTTCACATTTTTAATCCCTTCCCTGTGGTAACGAATTACTTAGAGATTCTCGAGATTTTTTCGAATATTGTACAAACTTGAAACATTTTCGCAACTTTTATGAAAATTTTACATAAACTCGTAACTTTTACAAAAAAAATTACAAAAATTATTCTAATCATGTTCGCTGGGTATGTATGGATGCACAGATACAATGTGTGGATTTCTGGAGACTCTTGCTGAAGACTACAAATGCTAATTAACTGATTGAACTTCGGCCCTGCACTTTGTCCTGTAAAATTTTGTAAATCTGTCGACTTCGCGGCTATAGTTTTAAGGTTTCGCTCATAAACTTCTTACTTTTGTGTTTACCTTTCGTACAGGTCAAACCTTACTCAATAAATCTTGAAAGCAATTTGTGAAACATTCAGATTCTATGAATTGGTCTTCGGAGAACGAGAAATATCTTATGAAACAAAGTCTCGTCAGTTTAGTTGAAAATTCATAAGAAAAAAAAAAGAACTTCCATTATCGGACATAAGTGCACCGCATAATATAACGACATTTGATTTTAACACGATTTTGGCATTTGACTCGGAAATGCCCATATATAGTACAAAAAAGTATGTCGGTTCACCGAATGTTATTGACCAATCTCTTGTTTCGCTCCCGTGACTTTTACGAGAACGCACTTTTTACGCCAAGTAAAATATTAGAGAGCTGTTTCTTCCACTCTTTCTACATCCCAGCCAGAAGTTTGATCCTTTTTCCGCGATCAACGAAATTTCAATGGTTTTTTTTTGTTCAAGCTGCCGATTTAGTTGTCGCCACTGTGTCGTGCTACACGGAAGATATTATTTTCTCTTTCTCACTCACTGCTATCTTTCGATACAATTCAAATATATTTTGCAGCAGGACTCGTAATTTTATTGTGTTCAGCAGCAATGTTTAACGTAAATTCAAACACAATTCATGGCTAAAAAGAAATGTCCATGTGTATACCACCTGCTTTCAAGAAGTATATCTTGTGCAAAAGCAAAACACAGACGAAGCTGGAACAAAGGTGACGAAAGGTTTCTCGATCTCACTAACAGAGATCGTGATCGAGAAAACAGTAGATTTGCAACAATAACTACGAGACAGCAGGGGGGAAAGCATTGTCTGAGATCTCAGGGTTTCTTCAGATATACTTTTGCATCGTTACCTTGAGAAATGAACGAAAAATTCACCAACTCGTGGGTTATTAATGCACTAAGTTGTACCGAGTGTGCGTTCTCTTTTCATACAAACCACGTTTTCTGTGGTATATTCTTATCTGCATGAAGGAAATGGATCCAGAAATCTGTGTAAGAATCGATGTGCTGCTTCAAAGTATTTCTTAGAAAATAATAACAAGGTGAAGTATACATTTTACTGACAATTTAAACTATAAATTCGCCGCTATACCAATTTTTCGTTTTGTTTCTTAACCAAACTTATATTTTCTCGCGTGTCTATTGAACATTTACTTTGGTCCATGGGTGCTACCTGTCGTGTGGAGATGACATCGCAAATATATCGCGTGTTACTATAGTGTAATTCTTTCATCCATTGATTAGTGGGTCGTGTGCGTGTTACCTTTCAAAATATAACTGTTGAACATTTTTTTATATATAATAATATGATAATCTGCATATTGGCTAACTTGACTTGAAATTTCTTTATTCAGACACCACGTGTATATCCTTTAATGAAAGTAGTTAAAAAAAAAAACTGTATCAGAACTATAAATCTTGGGCGGAAATTCAAATGTAGCTTAGATCTTACGATTGAATATTTTCTTGTCTGTTGAGAAAGATTGTTCTTCAATTTTGTCTATATTCTTAATCGTTAACCTTTTGTTTAGTTAGCCTGTTAGCTTGCATTGACTCGATGGGTCAATTTGACCCGAAGTGTGTTTCATTAAAAAATTGGGAGCACACTTTAAATCCTTCCTCAATTTGTTAGCTCCAAAAAAATTAGAAAAATGTAGAATTAAATCGTTCCAAAAAATTATAGAAAACTTTGGCTTTTGCAGAAGTTGGCAGTTTACTAAAGAATTCAACATTTCTTTATATTCCTGGGCCTAACAACCGGGTACTTATCAGAAATTCAACTTTTCGAAAAAGAAAAAAAAAACAGTTCTATGACGACATTTTCAAAAAAGATGTTCATTTAAATCAATAATTATCTTCTTTGATTTTTGTTATTTTCGCGGAAAATTCATTTGTTTTGGTGAAAAATCGTTGGAAGTTCCTGAAAGAATATCTGGGCCAGGGATGTTTAATGTCAAAAAAAGAATCCGGGTTAACATGACCCAGTGTGTTAACAAAGGATTAAAACAATATGGACTCTCAGGAGTCATTTTAGTAGTTATTTACAAGTGGTCCTTTTGCGAAAAACTTCATTTTGCTTGATCGTTCAAATTTAATCTCCATTGTTTTGATAATATTGATTTAATAGAAATGCCAAATGCCTTCCTCCATCATTAATGCTTGGCAGCCTTTGTTTCGCATAAGCTATTAAACGAACTAAACTATATCGAGATAAAAATCTAACTTTCGTAATATGCTTGTTAAGTGTGTTGCCGTCGTCGATAGTTATTTTTTTTTCTATCCTTAAAAAATATCGTCTAATAGTTATCTACCAGAAGACTCAACGGTCGTTCAAAGTGCATTAATAAATTTTTTAAATCTCCCTAACTCTTTTTGGCGTCAATCGCGGCCTCTTTGTATATTCCTCTTTCGTTTTATTGACTCTAGTCGTTCAAATCCTTGGAGACTGTTGGAACTTGGACGCGAATATCGAAACAATTATTCCTTACGTCTTTCTTGCAACTCGTTTAATATTGCGCAATGGAGGAGACTGAAAGAGACAGAGAATTACTGCATCACGATCTCTGGCTCGCCGGTTGTGAGGGAATAACAGGGGAATCTCACGCGCGGGATCGTGCGCCTGGTAATTTGTCGGAGGTCGGGGATACACTCTTCTTTTTCTTTGGCTCTCGGGTTCTATAGTAATCTTCGGCAGGTAAATACCTAACGTTCGATTATATACCTCGGTGCTATACCTTTCTCGCCTTTTGCTGGCAAATAATACTCTTATTTTCATCGTGACAAACGGTATATCTTAGTCGCGGCTTAAAACCTTTCCAATATAAACGTTCAATGGATCTTCTATATCGAAGAGTGCAGCTTAGCGCGACCTCCTTCTCGATTAAAAATTGAGCGACGCGTCGCAGGTGCTAAATTATCAGGACTTTCCCAGTAATCGATTTTTAATGCTCATCTGCCTCAAAACTCTGCGAATTCTCTGTGCACCTCACTGTGCGAAGTGTTTTTCTTCTAGACGACATTTCAAACGGAAACATAATATTTTCAAGCGTGAAAATATCTAAAATCAAATCTGTTTCACGATTAATGAATTTTTCTTAGTAAACAAAAATATTTTAAAAACTCACTCACTCACTGTTACGAAAGGCAATCGAGTGAAATTCTATAGATACTGACACTCGTACATATACGCGATCTTGCAAATAATACCAAAGAGAATTGAACAGATTTCGTAAGAGCACACCCGTGTAACTTGCTAAATTCAATCGACACGTGAATAGAAAAAAAATTGAAGAAAATTTAAACCTGTGATCGAGGATTGGCGAGAGCCGTTCACTTCTCTTAGTTTGTCTTGATGTGTTCGGTACCAGAGATCGTTTTTTTTTTTTTTTTACTTGATGAATATCAGTCACTCTAAGTGTGAAGTTACTGAGTGAGACAGGGGAATTGTGGAATCACATTCAAAAGTAGAGAAGGGATTCCTATTTCCCAAGAATTAAGTTCGAAAAAACCTAGAATTCATGGAAAAACAAAACTGTTTGTGTCACAGTTTTTGAATGAGTGACGTGAATATTGAATTAGCTGAAAAAAAAAGAAGGATAATAAAAAATTAAAAAAAGAATTACAATGGAATTGCATTTCATTGTGAATTGTGAGAACTGTATACAAATTTTGAGCCAAGGCGTTTCAACGGACCTTTCGATTTATCTTTAAATGTTTCATACGTACGTGAGGGAATTGTTGCAAGTTTTTTTTTTTTCCTTTATATTTACTTTAGTTCTGGAGTCCAGTAGCTCGTGTGCTTTATTATAGACATTACACCGCACGCCTGTGTGACATCGGCCATACGATGTATTTCGCAAAAGATATATCACGTAAACCGCAGAGTGTTTGGTCAGCATTCGATAAAATTTCACCATGGAGTCCCAAGAAAAGAATTTCCTTTTCCCCTCAAGTCCACGGATTTGGTTCAAGAAAAGTAACAGCGTTGCGGGTGATTGAAGTGTATTTGTGGCCAACAGTGGCATAACGCGCATACCTTTTTTTTTTTTTTTGTCGCGAGAAAGATATCGATCGAAGATCGATATCGCGATATCCACGTGCATTGCTCAAAAATTCTATCAATCGTGTACCAGAAATTTATGAACCTTGTAATGTTGCGTAGCACACTGTACGATATCAATAATCAGTATTTATTGATACCCTTTTTTCAGCCTTTGTAAATTCATGGATCGTAAGGTATCATTAATTCGGAGCATGTTAAACAAGTGGGTTACACGATCAGCTTGTACATCTGGTACAGAGACGTATTGATGGTGATTGGAACGAAGTATTCGTTTGTTTTTTTTTTTTTCGTACGTATCAATTCCCAACCCGGAAATAAATTCAATTAAATAATAGCATATTAATGGGCAATGAAATGTGATTGATTTGAATGCAGGAATGATTTATCCATTGCTGCATTAATTTGTCGTTCCTTTTGCATTGCACGAGACAAGAAATATTTTCCTCAATTCTTTATATTTCATTTGATTTCTTACTCAATTATACTTAATAAGAAAATAGATCATTACTTGAGCTCTTAGTCGATAAGTGATTCGTAATCGTAAGTGAAAAACTTACTTTCTTATCTATGCAATCAGCATCTGTAGTGAAGGGCTGGCTTATTAATAATGTACCAAGAATTCTAACCTGTAATAATCGGAGCTCTCTATCTCTAGTATCTTTGAAACTAGATCATTTTTTTCTTTTTGCAAGTATTACCAGTGCACTTTGTCGTAACTGATATTTATCTCAAGGTGTCCTTAATTCAAAACGTGATAAAATTATTGAAAAAATCACTGAATCCGCAATGGAACTTACAAATTCCGAGCTATTGAGCTCGAGGCAACGATCAGTGAATGATTATTACATTATTGATCAAGAATATTTATATGCATCAATGTGGCCAACATTTTGCAAGAGTCAACACCGGAAAGATCTTTATACCCACGAAAATAATAGGGTCCTTGTTCACGGATCTCCCCTCCATCATCTAATTCACCACACGCTATATACGAACGTCTTATTTACATAAGTGGCTGTGTTACACCTCGTTTTACGGCGTATGTAATTGGGAATTAAGCCGAGTGTACGTTGCGCGGAGCGAATCGAGATAAGCGTAATAGTGAGTCAAGAGGTGCACAGAGCTTGTTTTGCCTTCGTATCTAAAAGTGTGTGCATATGTAAATATATAGATATATATATTTATTGAAGAAATTACTTTGCATGCTGTCCACACGCGAATACCTATATTTTCCTCATTTAGATGACGACCAAATGATAGCAAATGAAAATAAATGATAATTTAAGGGGACAGTTTGAACGTTTTTTTTTCTTTTTTTTTCAATCAGTTGGTGTATTTAAATCGACTGCTGCGATACGTGCAAAGTCTTTTGATTACTCCTCCTCTATATCGAGCTTGAGGCGTGTTAATTTAAAAGCTAATTAATTAAATAATTCCATCATATATCTGGACGTGTTTATGCACCTATAACGTTTCGTGCGTCACAATTATACACGACAAGTCAGAAAGTCTGATTAAATTGATACATTTCTCAATGAAAAATTTAGTTTTTTGCCAGTTAAACTTAACCCACTCGAAGTTTCAGAGTTCGAAGTAATCAGCCATCCTAATACATATAAATTGTGTCTTATATCCAACGTGAAATATTTACAATAAATTATCCTGCTTTCCGGGTGTTTCTATATTACGGTATATTTACTCAGTTTGTATATGCATGTGAAAAAAAAATAATAATACATTTGTTTTTTTTTCTTTTTGTATAAATGAATAATACATAAGAGACATTGCACAGAGCTGTTGAATTCGTTGAAACGTTAAGAGATCTTTCATAAATATTATAAGCACTGCTTCGAGAGAGAGAGAGAGAGATTGACGTCGAAGTCGTAATGTTGGAGGATGTGCTAGATGGTGAATTATCGTCTATTTATATTATTTTTAAATATGCAATATGAACGGATAAGAATGTACACAAATGTATGAATGTAGGCGCACAAAATACTAAAACACACACGTTCCTAACTCGTGTTATTCACTTTCTCGGATGGGTCACACATTTTTTCTTGACCCAATGCTCAAGCTTGTGCTCTCTTATAACGATTCAACTCACGGGCTCATGGATCGTATAGGATATTAATAAGACTTGTCTTTTTCTCATAAAACACTCAAGAGTCGGCTTGTCGTAGATTTTTCTTTGGTTTACGCAACGCAAAACACACGCCGTTTGGCTCTTCCTTCCGCAATGAGAGTTCACAGCTTTCTTCTTCTTCTTCACTATCTATGATACTTTAGATTAAAATGAGAAAATCTTGTTATTTATTGAATAAGTAATTAGAACCGAGATTTCATTTGGCTTTTAACGTTTTTCACTTCCTGTGCAATGATCATATATCATTGCATGCACACTCATACACACTCCTAGTATAAGTCGAAGTTATACGAATGTTCTAATAGCTTTTTTGCTCAATTTTATTCTTCATTGTCATAAACACGATTTATTCGATTCTTCCTTCCTTCACGATCATCTCTGATCTTATGATTTATTCTTTTACGAAACTATATCCAAGCTGCAGCTATAGATTTACTAAGAAAATCGAACATTCTAGGGACTTTATGGAACATTCTATGGAATTTATTGAACATTCTATGGAATTTATTAATTTAAATAGTACAGTAATTATTTTAATTTACCTGGAAAATTTCGAGCTCTTAGATATATTACCATCAGAGGTGAAAGTTCATGGATGTTTATTGCCCATGGATGTCCATGGCAAGTAGAAGATCTTTTAGTGATTCGATTGACCGAGAAAAACTTATTTGCGGTTGTCAACCCCATTTTTTGGCATCTCAACAGTATATTTGGTTAAACAACAAAATGTACTGTTACCATAACAAAAATTTGGTTATGAGAATATTCTCTTACAGCTTAAACAGTTGGAAAAAGTATTCCGGTGGTATTTTTATGCTGCGATCTATCTGAATATTACAATTTCGTTATCTGTCAATTCACTGGTCGTTTGACTCAAGCTTCCCCTCGATATATAACGTGGAAAACATTGCTACCAGCATTTAATCAAAGAAATTAGTTAAGAAGGAAAATGCATAAACGTACGAGTTGAATTCCAACAGGTTGTCAATGAATCCCAAGCAAATGGAAGAATCTGAGTGAACAAAAACAAATTTTTTTCTCGACATAATCTTCCATAAGAATAAAAATGACATGACATAAGAAAAACGATGACGTGGTTATTGGAACATATTTTTTTTGTGTACGTACTTATTGTGTTATTAATGAATTTGTTACTTGATCAAAACTTTCAATTGGACCGTCTGTCTGGTTATTTGAACACTTTTTTCAACAAATTATGGTTTTTATTGCTATTATAAATACTTCTACTTTCTTCAAAGATAGAACATCCTCAAAAGAGTTGTTTTACCCATCAATGTAAAGCAAAGTCATAAAAGTACAGTCGATATTATGGGAAGACCGAATAATAATGAAAATATTTAAATCGTCTGCTATTATGGAGAATAGAAAACTTTCTCTAACAGTTGGCCCACCGTATGGAAAATCGGAAGTCATCACAAAGCTATTATTAAACCATTATCTCGATTCCTCTCAGTAGTTTAGTGAATTTTTTAGAGTCTTATTTTTTACTTTTCCTTGAGAATTAATTATAATAAGAGGCTTTGGAAGAAAAGAGTGTACCACAGTTTCAGAAAGATTGATGGTCGAAAGTACGACACAATTCGAGCATTTTTCAGTCGATTATAATCGACCATTCAGATACAAGATTATTCAATGGTTGGTCAAGCCGTCATGTTTTTGTTTCCGCTAATTGACCAACCGTTCAAAAAATATTTTATGGATTAAATTTTCTTTTTAACTACAAATTCAAACCTGGAAATGAAGGATGCTGCGATCTATTGTATCGAAACGAATTATCTCAAGAGCATGATTCATATCATAACCCCATAACTCATTGATCCATAGAAAATTCCCTGCTTCCTAACCCTCTTGGTTATCATTGTTTTAGCTTCTAGAATATATGACGCCGTTAGATCTTGCAAATCGTTATTTTCCCTCGTTTATTTTGGCATGGATAATAAATAAACTTTAATTATCATGATTCTATAGTTATTTCTAAAGGATTTTTATGCTTGCTCTCCCATCTGTATCTGGATCGTGAAAACTGCTCAAGCTTCCGGGCTCAATTTATAGATTTATGGTACACGATTTGATGTTTTATAAAAATCTAAATTGTTATTTCTTTGGTGAATTATTATGCGGAGGTTTATGCCTTGGGTCATAACGTACTATCACTACTTCGTGTTTACATGTTAGTAATAATCGATTGTATGCACTACCTGATCTTAATACATTTTCGTATTACGTTATATTTATGCCCCCATGTTTAGGATAATGCGGATAAACGATAGTTCCCTTTCCTCGACAATATCGAGTTCCCGTAATCGTTCACATGTGTCTATAGCTTTGGACTCTCCATTGTTTTCGATACAATGATTATTGACATATAAAAACAGCTGTCAGCGAATCCGTGTTTAGGAATTATTGTTTTAAGCCGAAAATCTGTAACAATGTTTTTCTCTTGTTTCGGGACAATAATAATAGATTAAGATTCGAATAGTTTCATTCATTTTGCATAGTAAGAACTTATGGTTTTTATGCGATGAGATATAGGGGAATATGGGGCAAAATGGACCCCTGGGGCAAAGCGGACAATCCAAATTTTTTTTATTTTTGGGGCAAAGTGAGCTCTAACAAAAATGAAGGAAAGTCAAATTTTTCTTCGAATTTGATCTTCCTTCGTTTTTGGGAAAGCCCACTTTGCCGCAAAGATAAAAAAATTTGGATTGCCCGCTTTGCCCCAGGGGTCCACTTTGCCCCACATTCCCCTATTTAAACAAACATTTTTTGAACATTGCAGTTTCTCAACTGAAAACTAAACAATCTGAATATATAGGATGCTGTGAATATAAATATTTGTGAATTCTGAAAAGTATGATTAATAAATCGATTAAATAGTGCAATAAATTTTGCTTGTGAAACTCGACGGTACATTTTATTTTACGGATACACATTGAGGTCGAAATGAAGAAAAAAAAAAAAACAACAATTATTTATGTCATGGGAAGCATTTTTCCGGATATGATATGAACGTAAATCTTCGAGAATGGAGAGCTTTGTATCCAATTTGGTTGATCAAGCCTAATCAAAGTACGTAATATATCTCATCGCGTCAGTAATCGGTATATAGATTATGGCGATTTGATTGGAGTTTGAGTGCTTTGCGCGAAACAGTTGAACAGAACTCGGATTTATAGTACATGTGAGCAAATATTTTCTCGTGTTGGAGGGATTGATTTCATTTCGATGCTTCGCTCGACTGCACTAACCAATGATTAAGTCACTCAATATGAGAAATCCAAGCTCTCTCTTCTCCCTAAATTTCACGTAACCGTGAAGCGCAACACATTTTCAAATTTTCTACGGAAATAGAAAGTAAATCGAATTGAAGTCGGCTTATTCAAATAATAATCATTAATTAGCAATTAAATACGGAAGAGTTTTTTATTAGATCATTTTAAATTATATTTTTATATTGTTTATTAATTATCCAATTAGAATACGTCGCACGGAATACGTACTAAAGCCATGTTAAACATAATTGGTCCTATAAAATCATTTTTATATCTAAGCGTGTTAAATAGATAATATATCAAATGTATTTTATTATTTAAAAAAAATTCTTACATGCCAATTTCGTTTTACTGTCCGCTTCGCAAAAGTACCGAGGAAATTTTCTTGCTTACAGAATTCGACTATAAAATCAAACATTAAATTGACTTCGTACTTGACCGCGTTACTAAATCATCCCAAAAATCCATAAATCGCTCAATAAACTCTCATTATATTCCCAATCAATCCTTCATTAAATGTGCTTCAAATTAAAAACGTTGAACACGTTCGAATAATATTTTTTCAATCCGGGTTAAAAAGAAAAATCATTATTTTTTGGCAACAGCTGAAGTTTCGTTGCAATTATTCCAAGCGTCATGAGAAGAAGTTGATTTCATTTTCATCCTTGCAATTATTTCCTAGCTCGTGGTCGAGATATTTCGTAGGTACAATGACCGCAGCAGGAGTCTCGTCTTCGTCCCGCAACCAGCATCCACTTCGTCTTCCGGGATTTCTAGATTTTTCTTGGGCGTGCAGCACCGAATTATTATGGAATAATGTTACTTTCTCCAGATTGCTTAACCCTGTGAAAATCGTGATGTCTTCTAAGTAGTTTTGTAGGTAAAATAATAAATCTCACGTTCTTCTGATAATATTGCAACGAAAACTACTTAATCTCAATCTCGCATATATTCTGATTCTTATGCACATAAAGGGTAGAGATATTTGTTATCGTCGATTGGTTGATTCGCTTGATCGCATGAGAGATAGAAAAATAAAAAGCATATGGATCACTAGCAGTCAATCAAGAGAACTGCTATCTTAGTCTTTCTATGTTTGTTTCTCTCTTTCCCATCTCTATGAAGTCTCTGCGAGCACAATTTGAGCTTCGGTACAAGAACGTATTGCATTATGCGTAATCACGTCGATACTTATATGCTATATATACACCATAAGTTGATTTTGTTCAAGCATACAGAATATTCTGTATGTATCTATCATTATAATTACTATAAAAGCAATTGCGAGGGTAATAATTCGCTTTAAGTGTGCTTTCTCTCTCTCTATAAGCTGGTTGGCCGCAGGAGAGCCTTTCGTCAGCAGTCACGTCACGTTGTGAAATTTTTCGTGCGTTCCATAAATCTCCGCAATTCCCTCGAGATATATAGATATATATATCAATATACATATATATTTAACTTGCTATATATAAATAGCGAAAACGGTTGCAGAGAGAGATTCGTAGGGACCGGTAGTGGAACAGCTCGCATATTAGTCTGACTGTCTGTCGTCTCGTGGTCACCATAGCCTACGGACACTTTATGCGTGCTCGTGGCACTCGGAATACCAAGGATAATATAAATTCCCGATCGTTTCCTAGTGTACGACAAAACATATATATAAATAGACATCAAATATCTTGGGATTCTAAACGTGGTAGAATTTTTCTATATCGTACATAAACGACCATTTTTATTATTGCAATCGTCTCGGGAAAGTATAATTGTCATAATTAAACTTCCACCTGGTCCAGACGGTTGATCTTTGAAAGTATATTTGCTTTCATACTTTATACAAATGTCCAGGTGCCTTCGTATGTTTTTACGTTTGGGTTGATACGTAATAAACACATGGAAGATTTTCAGGACATACGGAATTTGAGGAAACATATGACATAGTGCATTTTTTATCAACCACGTACCCAGTGTGCGTCTTCCTCATCGCGATACAAAAACATAGTGGAAAATCAATTTGATGCTTAACATCTTTTATGTACTACTATATGCACCCAACATTTAGTACTTCGACGTGATTCCGTTGAACTTTACAAAGTGCAAAATGCACATTACGAATGAACCCGATCGCAAAATGGGATATCTCACATCTTTTCGTTGGCAGCCTCATTTCTCCTGAATTGTTACTCTTAAAGTTCAGTTGAAACTTGCTGATTACAAATAGATACCAGAATGGATAGAATTCCTTGTAGTTAGAGACGCAACAGCGCCGACAGGAATTGAAAAGAAAGAGTTGAAGGCAAGGTGAGCTGCGTGTCTACAAGTGCTGACTTTACTTTTGAGAAATATTTTCAAACCTGACATCAGTAAACACGTAGATCAACTTGGTGCGAACAAATTTTTTTTTCCTGTCCTAGTTGATGAGAAAATCGATGAATCCCAAATCACAACTTCGCACTGTTATAACATTTGATTGAAATATGTTCGAGCGGGAGATAAGGAAAAGGGTGGAAAAATGGAAGCCGTTGAATAAATTATATTTCATCTTTTCCGTATTTATTTAATGTTGAAAAGAACGTGAAGTTGATATGAAAAATGCATGGTTGGCATCGTTTATCTTTAGCCAAATGTTTATTACCTTTCCGTTGAAATTACCCGATGAAAAGCGATCGATTACGCGGCCCGGCCATAATTAGGATTATCGGATCGATTAACGCGTGTGTCTTGTGGGAGATTAAGCAGCGGCACCAGACACCACCGCACTTTATCGATGAAAATAGAAAACGATAATTCACCTACACATGGATATGGAAATGTGTGGATTAAACTACACACATTGTACATCTAAAGCAAGTAAGCAAATATAAACGGGCTACCTCGAGACCCGATGTAATATCTATTCGGTGGACGTAACGCAGCAATAAGCCTGTGACATCATCAGACACTGACGTTTATATCGCGATTTACAGATCCTCCTTGTTTTGCATTCGTTAAGCCAGACTTGCTTTAACGGGTATTCGTAACGAGAAGCAGTACGTATTCATGTTTGCAAAAAAGAACTTGAACACATGAAACACTCTATAGACATACAGGACTTGTGGGAAAGGACGAAGGAGTCTAGAGCTCCCGTGGTGTGCTTCAACATCGTTTCGGTGTAGCAGGTTAATTTCCCGTATGGTATAACACGATCAAACATGACACACACATGTGCTGATAGACCATTCGGAAAATGTAGTGAAAACAGTTTTGACGAAGCCAGTATACTAGCCATTTGTTTTATGGTGTTATAGACCACGTTCCTCAATGTTCGCCTCGAGAAAATCAAGGAAATAATGAATTAAAAAAAGACGATAAAGTGTAGATTTTTAAACTAGAAGTCAGATGATTAGAGCACAAACTCTACGATGAGTTTTATTCCATGCTTCAACGTGCTCTCGGCCAAATTACTCACGTTTCTGCACTTTAGGTGTTCTTGATACATCTGACGCGTGTGTATACGATAGATGTATAAATATACACATAATCGTATACACGAGAAACTGAACACAACATACAGCCCCCAACCGTTGCAAAGAGGTTGTTCTAGAACACAAACTCCGTCTATCGTTTCCGCAATTAATAAATTGCCGCACGAAGAATCCAGTTCCTATTTCTCTTTCTGTGCTTTCTACTCATAATGATTGCATTCCCATCAATGATCAACATTCTGACGTTTGTTTGAATTCTGGAATGTCCATCAGTTATTTAATTCACCAGCTAATCACAGGATCACCCATGGACTGTGACATCTTGGATTGGAATGTCTCGTTAATTTTGTCATTATACCATTCGAACATCTGTACCTTTCGCTACTTGCGATTTCTTGAAACCCTTCGTACTCTCGTTATCATAAAAATTGATTAAGGAAGTTCATCTGGTTATCGACTTAGCAAACAGTTATTAATTCAAAAAAATGAATGCATTCATTAGTATCTACAAAGTCACCTGTTCAAATTTTGAATCCTGAGGATACCTTATTCGTGAGAAATTAATAAAAACAAATTTCCTCAATTAACACGGTTCCTTACGGGTTGCGGTGATTTTTCCGTCTGTATACAAAAAATTTGCAAACATTGACAAACAGTTTTAGAAGAAACTTCTAATATCGATTCAAAAATATCTAAAGAACGTTTGTACGGCCTCCGAAAATCAATGAGATACTTATGAGATGTAGAATAAGTGAATTTGTCTTGAAAACGGAGGTTAAAGCGGTCAAACTTTGGAGGTTAAACACGCTAAACTCGATGAGCAGACTACGCTAGTCACAGCAGTTTTTGGTTTTGACTTGCTCGGCACCAGATGAACTTCCTTAAGGACAGTGCCTATTTTCGGATCTCTAGTGTTTGGAATGTCATCCGTCGCCCTGGGCAATGATTTCATTCCTCGTGACAAGCGGAACGTTACATCCAATATGCATATCACTTTGATTCACTGAGATGCAGTAAGAAATATGTCCATTCACATATGGAGATTCGTTGCTTGGCTGAAACAGGAGAACTAACAGTTTTCGCAATGGCAAGAGCAAAAATTCCGATCAATCACTTCTTAGACGGATTGCGTGAACTGCAAGTCACGATAATCGTACTACCTGAAAATTAGCCCGCAAATGTTTTCACCACGAAATATCCGTCGGGCTGCTCACACAAAGGAAAAAACTTGGACATTTATACAGAAGACAATGATTTAAGGTGTTATTCTGCTTCTGTTTCGTTCAACATTATTGACAGGGAACTACTTATCTTTCTCTCGATATTGAGTCCACTTCACATGTGAAAGACTCGGTTGTATTAGTGCACAATATGTAATGCAAAACTTGTGAAACTGGTAGTAGGAGAAGTTTGTAAGGGAATGTTTATTTAATTTCAAAACAATTATTCGGAGTAACGGGGCCACCCGAGTGAACGTTCACTCTCGCTTCAAGCCAACTGACTACCTTTTGTTGTGTTGATCTCTTGTGCTTTTACCAAGAGCAGAGACGACATAGAGAGAAGGAATGTTGACGCAACCTTTTCACAGGAAACATTGACTCTTTTAGTGTTACTCATGCTCGAAGACACTTTGAGTCAGAGCTTGCTCTTAGGATGACTACATCATCCAAGAAACTTTGTACATCCTTTGTCTTTTGAATCTCGTTATCAATATGTTCCAAATTTAAATGATCCACGTAAACAAACTTTATTCAACACAAAAATGCAATAAAACCGTAACATTTTTGGTTAAAATGATGAACGAAAATTGTTTTTGAACGAAACTTCTTTCCATGAAAACTTAAGATTCAGTCATTCAAGACTCGACCCAATTCTATCGACTATCGTCAGTAGAGTTCCTGTCACTATGGATATTCACAATGCCGAAGGGTTGTTCATAGTTATGTTGATGTATATTCACATATGCATGCAGCCTGCAATCAGTGCATGCCACTGAATGATATTACGATGCAAAATTCAGACAAAATCAGCAAGTTCTCATTTATCGTCGGACTCAAACGTTTTCATATATATCTACAAGTAACACGCCCTCTGAGAATGTTGGTGTGTGTAAGGGCATGTGATTGAAACTGTTGAAACTGTAATGCCAGAGCGTTATGTTTGTTGCATGCACTTGAGTATGCAAATCGAGAATTTGATCGTAAGGAATCTGGCATATGAAGCAGAATCCAGGAGTAGTACATAGTATTTGAGATTTAAACGTTTTGATACTATCGGCACTTTGGCATACGTGGCTATGGAATAATAAAATATAAAAAAAAAGGGAGAAGGAGGTTAAGCGAGAGGTAAAAGAGTGATGCTTTATGAATCAGAGATCCGCAAGTTAAAAGCGAAAGAAGTTAGCGTTCGAGTGGTGCCCAAGCGACCTGTGGCTCGACCTCCTTAACTCACGCCTTTGATTTTCTCAAACGATCTTGCTAACGGCATTGATCACGGCTCTCGAATGAGTGAATTTCAATCCGCGGAAATCGATTCCGTGCGATAATACCGTCTCGCTCGGTGGTGCAGCGTATTAAATAAACTTGAATAAATAATTGGCTATATCTCTGTATCTACCGCGTTCTTTAATCGTCGCACATGTGTCTATAATGGACGTTATATCGTTAACAAAGCAATGCGACCTCTGTTTTGTAAGATATATATTACATGCGTTTGAGTACACACGCGGCAGCTGATATAATCACGTCGTACTCAAAGTTTTTCAAAGTTTTTATTCCACATTTATAACGTTATAGGTGAGAGAAAAGAAAACGGCTTTGATCGTTGATGGCTGTTACGCCAAGTCTAGAGCGTTCTTAATGAGGCCTGTCGAGGTACTTTTACAATCTACACGCAGTAGATTAGGCATTTGTATGTTTCAAACATTACCAGCTTTGATACATCGTGCGGTATAGATCGAAAGTTAAGTTACCGTGTTTTTTTTTTTTTATTTTATTTTTTTTTTCAATCGATAAAAATTGGACAGTTTATATGCAAAACTCGAAATTCTATGTGGTAGCAAAGTAGATGATAACGGCGGAGCAACAAGATGTCTATATAAAATCAAGATTATGTAGGCGAGTGCATATATTTACGTTGTCGATAGTACGCTGTACCCATCAACCGCGATACAATATTTACGTTCGATTCTATTACTCCCGCTGGCGTGTGTCTCATTTACCTGCAACGCGGGAGAGAGAGCTCGTTCCGATAAAACACAACTATATATGGCGTTATATTTGCAATCTTATAATATGTGTACACATCATTTTTTGTAACCGCAAATATGCTTTCCAACTGTGTCTACTCCGGGCTGTATACTTTGAGTTACGATCTGGTTAAATATGTGTTAATTTTATATGTATAGTTCATACACATGTATTTATATAGACATCGGTATATATAGCACCCAGGCTAATACTATAATTTCATTACAATTCATTTATCACGCGATTACGCGTATACGAACATCACGAACTCTCTTTCTCTCTTTCTCTCTCGCTCTCTCCACATGTTACACACATCGGTATACAATTTAACACCCGTTGCTAACCACACAGTGACGAAACCAATGGCTCTGTGAAAAGTGTGCTACATACAAACATATTGAGAACAGATGAGTTTATATGATACTATAATAATATGGCTTTAAATTATTTTCATCTAAATGAAAGGATCATCGTGTATTTTGCAATTTTATTGCTTTTTAAATGAGGATTTTTCTTTGTTGGCAGAGGACTTATGCGATGACACATTAATGGCATATGAACCTATTCTTTTCTCATTTGGAATGATTTCTGTATTGCAATCTTCTCTTATTATTGTTTTCTTTTTTTTCTCTTTTATTACAAATTATTATATATTTTTTAATGGGTAAAATTGCACTACGATCTCTGCAAGCAAACGGTTGAGTCTCGTTCTTGTTTTTTTTTTATTTATTTTCTGTACGAGTTGGGGTTAATAAAATACGACGAGCTGCTCAGGAACTATTACTCGGATGATCGTAATATCTGATCTAATGAGTCGACAGCGCAACGGAGTCTACAGAGATAGACACACGCGACGGATGCAACACTGTCTTCATGAAAGCCTCGTTTCTAAGAGACTCACATTGTTATTTTCCAAGTAAAACACATTGTATTATATAAATATTTCGCTATAATTATATTCGAATGACGAATGAGTCATCGGTGCACTCTGAAGGCACACGGCTTAATTGGACCCGTGAAGAAATTGCATCAAATTTCATGTCACCAACAAGTTTTACCAAGAAACCATCGAACGGAAGACGTGCAGAGGAACAAATAGAGCGAGGCTGCATGCTCGCTTTAAAAGTCACTCAACGAAAGAGAACTCTGTCTCTTGTTCTAAGCAAACTACACAATAGTCAACTTAGAAGCTTCTCTGGAATTCTAAATGAGGTGAACGTACATTCCACTGTGACAGAAGTGCATGTGTGTTCTGATCATAATATCTGCACTGCCTATAGAATCTTTACTGGGGCTTGTGAAGAATTTTGCTCATTATTTGAACATCTTTATGTCAACAGATCACGCAACTGTCACGAAAAAGAATCTTCAACTGATAAAAACGATTTTCGATCTAATTTATAATCATTAAGGCTACCGAACTCCAAAGTGATCGAGCTTTTTTCTCAAAAATGATTGTACACATGCAATGCACTCGAATCCGCCTATTTACTTGACATGTGGGTTGAAAAATTGCTATTGAATACCAAAAAAACATAAAGTTTCATTTTAACAATTTCAAATTGTTTGCAAATGTTTGTGAGGCCATCCACGTCAACTCCGTCTTAAAGTTTTTTAACGAATCTTTTTTTTTTTTCTTTAACAAAATCTGAAGGCGCAATAGAGTTTGAGTTTCAAGATACAATTTTGATCGATCGGTAACGAAAAAAAGTAATTACTGATGAGTATAGAAAAAAATTAGTTTTTAATTTTATGTCAACGTCACCCAAAAATGTCTTGAGTACTGAAAAATCAAATGCTAGTCTACCAATTTAATATGATTTTTTACATTCGATTATTTATAATTCTCTACTGACATGCAAATCGTTTTGTCATAAATGAAATAATAATATTGATATACGAGGCAGATTGATACATCGAGGAATGGAGTCCTGTATTTTAATAGGCATATGTGTTTACACGGATATGTTGGGCTTATTAATAGTTGACACTAAAAAATTAATTACATAATGTTTATGACCGATAAATTATGGAATGCAATATAAAAAAAAATGAAAGGAACCGAGTGCAAGTATCGTCGAGCGCGATTAGCACAATTATGACGTTTATCCTCTCCAGTCTTTGAACTGCATGAATAATTAATATGACGTACGCGTGTATTTTATTTTCATGAGTGTTTTGTTTGCATACGCAACCCAGATTGCATTCATAAGTGTTCATTGGAAAACTGCTCTCGATAAATGTTCTTTTGATGAGGTTTTTTGAGCTTAAACTTTCGATAAGAGTTTTTCAAACGTAAAATAGATCATGTTTCTACCCTCGGAAGAAATAATTGAACAGTGTTGTTAAGATAAACAGAAATTGGAGTAAAAACAATCTGCCCGTAAAAATACTTCAAATAATATATTGAATCACACATTAAGACTGTATATTGTTGTTAAGGATTCCGTTTTTGTGGAAGCTTCTCAGAATATAATGAATTTGACATTATTTTTATTGTTCTTTTCTGATTTTGCGGACACATATATTTATTGTTTCTTCAAGAGAACGTACAAATTTTATCGAGGAAAAGTACGAAAATCTAAACGATGTCAAAGAGGAATTTCAATTGCTTATTGAATTGCCGCACGATATCCTTGTAACCGGTTGACCAGCCGAATTAAAATTTGGTACAAATCTCCATAAGATTGTTTTTTAACAATGACACCACACAATTGATACAGATTGAGGATCTATTTGATTTTTTTTTGTTTTCGGATGCATAGAACGTCCGGAATTCTTATCGCCGATAAGAAGTTTCTGTTCACACCCAATTTTGATGTAAAAGAACGCCATTTATCGGTCCGATTAGTCCGACATGGCTCGAGTATGGATTGATGAGTCGAATGAATGATCAAGCACTTACGCGTGGCACTTGGAAGAAAAAGATCTTTATTTTTTTTTTCTCAACGTTAATCGCCGTGCTACGACCGAGACAAACAGTGCATCGTAACTCGTGCACGCGTCACTTCAGTGCTCCAACACAGTGAATGCACTTTACGCAACTCTTTTTCCTATTTCGATACAAGCTTTTACTCTTAGTCCGCTCATCTCTTGTTTTGCTATCTCACTTTTTATAATACCATTTGTTCTTCTCTTTCGACCATCATTCTGCCATAACGTTCGATCATTACCAACAGAACATCCGCACTAAAAATGTGAGTGTTGTTTGACGATAGAACAAAAACGTTAAAAATTCACCAAACACCTTTCACATCGTAGTTAACGGACGAACCCAACAACATTATTGCCCTCGGGTTACGCAATATCGTCTGCTTCCGGCTTTTACTGGCTTTCTTTTTACTTTTTGATAAATTTTATTTTTACGTTATTCAATTTGATGGTTTTTGAGGATTCCTGTGTAATTCGAAAATCAAAAATACACAAAAGTCCGTTTTTGTCAATTTTAACAAACATTTTTTTTTTTTAACATTAGAAATTATGACTTGTGTCCATCGTTTTTTTTTCTGGAGCTTCGAGAAAAGTGCTTTTCCAATCATCTAAAATGTTTAAATTTTGTATGACTAGAATTCAAATAACTAATGAGTTGATTGCAAACTTTTTTTCACTGCAGTTCTTAAAAGTTCGAACGCGTACATCGAGTCCAATTGAAACAAAATAATTTTCGTTCAGAACAATGTTTTTCTAAGAATAATCAGTTAACGGATTGTTCGGATAAGAGTTACTGTTTTATTAAACATCGTTAGGAAGCACAAAAAGTCATAGTAAAATGTAATTTTAAGATGTTGACGGTGCAAATTTAATTATTATCTTTACAGCTTTAGTATTTACCGAGTCGGTTTTACTGGCTGTATAATTCGTTACTTTCCGAACTAGTTTTTTTAATTCAAAGACATCAGTAAAAATAAACGAAAAAAAAAACGATTTTTTAAGTGTTTGATAATCGTTTAGCGGTATATCGGTTTATCGTAACAAAAAGAAATTTTAATTGGATAGCAAGTATTTGCCACTCCTAGTTGATTATTACTTGTTTTACTTTCCTGTCGTATCTTCATAAATTCCTGTGCAAAGGTGAGTCTCTTTTAACGACTGGACGAGTTTCTGACATAACCATTAGGTCGAGGAAGAAAACAATGTTTACAAATTGCTGACTTTCAAACTGTATTGTCACGAGCCTTTTCCAGCCTTGGCTAACAAATTGCTTGAATTTTTAATTTTTTGCTAACAATAATACGTCAAATCACACATTCGATAAAAACGGAAACAAAATTAATACCTGTCGGTGAAAACCACACCTCGCAAATTGTTAGCTGGCAGCGCCTGTAAGAAACAGCCGAGCAGATAAAGAGAGAACTTCAATTTAATTATATGCGTAACGAGGGTGCATGTGGTGATGAAAGTCACGCCGTCATTACAGCCACTTATCAACAACTATCGATGTGAATTTTACGATCAGATTGTCGTAAACATTGATTTTCCTCTTGTTTCCTTTCTTCCATACTCGTCCATCGTTCATATTCAATTGAGATATATTTTTTGGCTAAAACTAAAGGAAAATTAACAAATCCTTCGTTCAGGCTAATTAGTAGTGTCATAAAAGCTTATGGTTTCGTATTGATTTTTTTAAAAACCACAAGAAAAAAGCGTTCTTTATCATAACCATGGATAATTGTTCAACATTTTCACGCAATTTTCTTTATCCGATTGCACGTAATTCGTGTCTTATATATTCTTAAAAATCCAACTGGTATTTCAAATTTGCTCTGTACTCCCTTTACGATTTTTTAAAGAATATCGTAAAAAATGATAAATTTTAAAAACTTTGATAAACAAGGATGTAAAGCGTTTAAATATTACGTCAGGTCAGTATATTTCGACGGCTTTACCGATATTGCAAACATAGACAAGAACGAAGTCACCGACGAGCTAATTTCTCTCAAGTCAAGAGAGTCTGAACGCTCGTCAGGTGTGAAATTGATGGATAAAAATTTAGCATCGATTTTAAAATTTATCGTTTGAAAGTTTGAACTCCTTTTAGCGGTATGCAAGCAATACTCAAGAACAGCCCGCATGCAAAATAATCTGCAAAGAAGGCGAATGCTTTGGTAACCCCATAAAATCGGGAACTAACGAATGCTGGTGATTTACAACGGCAACAAAACCAACACTTTTCCTTATCTTTCTGACATCACTGTTATTTTCATTGCCTGTTCTCTTTGCAAAATGATTATAAAACAGTTTAAAAACGATATCGTAGATAGAACTGTTCAGCATTGAAACGATTGAACGCAAAGTCAGATCGATGGAAAAAATTTCTCAGCGGTAGAGAGCACGTTTTTGGTTCCTCTGTTTATGAGACAGTGAACATTCCACTCACACGTGTGGTACGTTCCATAATAGAGTATAAAATTATAGAAGAAAAAAATCATGACCAACCCTCCAGGCACTTTTAACCCCTGCTAGATAATCCCACAGTTTTTCTTGTTGGATTTTCTAATGACTTTATAATAGGAGTCGATATTAGCTGACATGATATCTTGATTATTATATTTGCCCTTGTACCGGTCGTTGCTGCAAAGCGACAAGTCCTGGCGCTGAGCGAGTAATTTTCCTCGCAGGTACGATTGAGTCACTTCAATGACAATTAACTTATTAAAATCTCAGTCGCGTTTGAAACGCGAGCTGAGATAAAATGAATGTGACTAAAGAACAGAGTGGTTCTGATGTGAATTGGTACAACGAGTAAACACATAAAACAGTGGGAGGACATATGAGCTAGTGAAGTGAATCGTCGCATCAGTCGAGATGAAGAAAAAAGAGAGGGTTGAAAATGAGACGCTTTGCGAACAAAGTTACATACGACGACGAGTGCACGATTCATTCGTGTCACGTTCGTCTCCATGATAATTTTACTCTCGAGACGGGATTTCTCGAGAAAGCCATATAACAAAATGGAGTGTGTGAGCAAGCGAGCTCTAGTCCCAGCAAATGGCATGAAAGGGAAGAGACAGCTGAGAGAAAAAGAAAAAGAAAAAAAAAAAAACAAGTTGAAAAGACGAAAATGAAGAAAAAGAAAGGAACAGAAAAAACTAGAGTCACAGTGCAAGGTATAAGGTAGAAGCACGCGGATCCAGCTTCTCAACTAGCAGTGGTTCCTCATATCTCGACCCTTTTAAGCCTCGATCTCCTGCCTTCAACTTTACAGAGAACGCAAACCCGCGGGAAAAAGAACACTCGATGAAGTAACGTACCTCTCACACCTCGTGTCACTCGACTTATGTCAGAATCTCGCAGAAGCGTTGCTTTGCCTCTGAGAATGCGAGAAAACGTAACGTCTACGTGCATAATAGGTATAAATATATAAGTAAATATATATATAAGTAAAACCGCGTCGTCGACCTCCCGAGATCTTCAAGCGCCGCTCTACCTATTTACGAAAATGGCAAGTTGTGGACATTCCCCATCTGGTGTGCATGCATACGTTGCTCTTTGCTGATCACTGTTACCGTTCACGATCTCTTTTCAACGATATGTCACGATCCATATATCTATACACATCACAAACGTATACTTTTACAAATGTCTCTTACTGTCTCAACATCAACGTGATTTGTAACGGTCAATTCTTTGAAGTGGCGATCACCTGCACTCTTACGAGAGCTACGTATTGTAACTTCATACAGATATACTACAGCATGATATAAAACTTGCCAACCAGCAGCCTCGACATATGGTAGCAACCGAGTTAAACGAGGAAGCTGTCCACTTGTCGTCCTCGCATTGCTTGCGTCTCTATGCATCTATAAAAGCCTTCATTTCTGATTCCTCGTTCAGATATACGCCCGGTTCGGTATCGCAATTCTCCTGTCATTATCGAAGAAATATTCACTCTGGCAATCTAGTCAATAGAGTAATCGAACGCTTAAGGTATCAGACTCTTCTCGTTCATTTAATATAATTATGCACTCTATTCAAAAAACAAAGATAATGATTGCAAAAGAAAATTGAGTGCAAATGTACCGAGTATGTAAGTGAATCAACTCTTAGTGAAAAAGAATTAATCGTAAGAGCATTGTTATGAAATTTTTCTAAACGCTATTTGCGTCGGTGTATTAAAGCTAGGACCGCGAAAAGTGACGAGGTGATAGTTTATAATGGATTCTTGAGTAACCGGCGTATATCCACTCGATGTATTATACTTTCAACATTTTATTTAATACCTATCACTCACTTATATTATTATGAAGTTTTGTTACTACTGTTGAACTGTAACATTTGTAATAAAATATATATGACATGGGATTAGCCTCGAAGTATCGTAATTTCGTACGAGAATATAACTGCAGTCTCTTGGATAGTACAGAATTTACAAATTACTTCCTGCAAACTGTATTGTATTCGTTCAAAAGAAATATATTTGGTATTAGAAGTTATGGCAATGGAAATTAAGAAAAAAACCATCACGAATTGTGAGCTGAATTGATAGAGTTTTGAAGATTCCGAATTCGACTCCATTGGTTTTTTTTTCTGATTTGACCAAAGTTCTCTGACATTTTTATTGAGAAATTTTATTCTTCACAAGCTTCGAGTTTTCAGGGAACAAGTCATTGTAACTAATACCATTAAATTTGATTATTAATTTATGTCTAGTAGGTGCATAGTTCGTAAAAACAATTGCTTAAAATTTAGAGTTCTTTGCAAGTGAGTAGAGTGACAGGTTACCTGGAAAAAGTAAACACGAGAGAAGAAATACAAATTAAAAAGAGGTGTAAAGTGCATTAAAGCTTTAACGAGCACATAAAAAAATATAATGTTCGTATGTTTCCAACTGTTTTTTAATTTGATCGTTGACGTTAAACAGATACAACTTTTCTTAGTAAAATATACCTGGCAATGGCGGTTTTCTTATTAAATAATTGTTCGTCATTACACGCTAAATTCTGCATCGAAAACACACACATCAGCTTAATATATATTTATGGAGAGAGAAAGAGTGGGTCACGAGAGATAAAATAAATGATCAGGCAAGACATTCACCGAGGCAAGTACACAGAGTGAGGAAGAGAGAGCAAGAGAGACGTATAGAGAGACAGATTAAAAGAGTATCTACAGTGATTTGCGATCGTACTTTATATCCATCCGGTAAGTCTCAACGTCTCAACGATTCTTAGATCCCGCGGCTAAATAAAGGACGATCGGTAAAACTCAGGGCTTGCGCGCACCCTTTCACGACGTACGGCAGATCTATAGATTTTACTCTCGAAACGTTATACACGTCACTTTCGAAATCTATAGACATTTGCAACTGACACTTTAGTAAACATACGTGCCTCCAGCTAAGGATCGGGCTCACGCGAGTTCACTTTATCTGCAGTATAATGCATCTCCGGGAGACACAGAATCTTCGTGGTAAACTGTGTATGCACACAAACATAAAAAATATGTTTTTGTGCGTAAATAAAAATAATAAAAATGAGGCTGATTCAAAGAATTTAAAGAATTTTAATGTTTTCTGGTCATCTACGAATCGACCATTGCACTGTCTGAAACTATTAAAGGGATAAACTTTCGTCATTGTTTTAAAATAACAAAAACTGTTGAACTAGAGCGAAAATACTTGTATTTTTACTTAATGGTGCTGAAAGATCAGTTATTCGTCAAATATTCGAGCTCTTCATCAGAGCAATACCTTAAAACATCGATGGAGAACCGATTTATAAGGCTCTGGATACCAAAAATAGGTTCATTGCAAATAATAAACGGATTCGTACTTTCAAAGTTTACTTTTATGGCTCATATGCAGATTTTACAAGGTTAAAAAACACAATGTACCATAGAAATCAAAGTGGGTGTGATAAACATACCTCCAGCACCTTCCGCCCACTTTGGCACGCATGACAAAAGAAAAAACATTTCATAAAATTCCTGACCTGAAAAACTAATGCTATTTGCCTTCCATTGTGAATGAAAGTTTCCTTCGACAGGTTTTTCATAATTGATGATTCTATTTACCTGTCGGAAGATTCATGTCCGCAAGTAAATCGCTCGACGACTTGCAGCCTTACGAATAATTCGCTGTCTATAGAAAAAAATGAGCTTCAGGGATCTTCGTTGTGGTTACTTTTGACAGATACTCGAAGAAGGGATCGATGGATAACCTTTGTGTGACACAATTCAGCATTTTTTTTTCGCGATTCAAGAACGCTCTCTCCTCTTGGCTAAGTTGCAAAGGCGGACAGATCAAGGATGTGAAATATCGTCGAAGAATCATTGATGACTGACAGCAGCAAATGTAATTTTATTGGTGAGAAGAAATGAAAAGGAAAAGTAATCATCGTATTATAACACAGACGTTGAGAGACGTCTTGGAAATAGTCAAACGTTATAATAATGGATTCAATGAACTTGACGATTCATCGATACGAATATTCGAGCTTTATAATAGTAGCATCGAAGGAAGAGATCGCGTCAATGATTGTTAAACGATTAACAAACGATGTTCGATCGTGAGAAAAGAATCATTGTATCTCGAGGGTGTTTCGCGAGTCTGATGCGACGTGATCTAGAGATCAAGAATCTCCGAGTCATTAGTTTCGAACAAACACCTACGTACATGGCTATACTTGTGTAAAGTCTTACAAACACATACGTGAAACTTGAAGCGGACAAAGCAGAGGCTACTTTCTCCGGATCCAACTGGACCGGAATATCTTTCACTGCCATTCTCTGGCTCTCTTACTCTTTCTATCGCCTTTTGTACATTTGTCAGCATACATGCAAGTTTTGCTCATCCTCAAAACCTGTTGGACCACGCAATATAACAGATAGAGTTTTGTACGAGCTCACAAGCACGAAGGAGCATCAAGGAGGACCAGGAGAAGATATAAACGTGATCAGTTCAGCCAAGGCTTTAAAATCGCATTCCACTTTTTTCCATGTTAATAAAAAACACATATTTTTTCTTAGACATTTACTGCTTGGATATGTGCAATAAATGCAATTGAAATGATGATTAAAACTTTCCTCAAAAGTTTTTACCTGCATCTGTCGTGCGTGTAGGCACAAAATCGTTGGCATCAGTCATTTCGATAACACTGCATCTAAGTAGCTGTTACAGCTGCACATAGATTTTGTAGAAAAACGTTATCCACTAGTCTTTTGAACTTGAAATCTGCGTCGACTTAGCAGTTTATTAATTAATGTGTAATTTTTACGGGATTCTCTATATTTTTTCTTCAAATAGAGTTTTAGCTTCGTTTTTGTTTCAAAAAAGCATTAAATTGTTACTCCACAAACACAGACAGAATGTACAGATAGCTAAAAAAATTTTCAGAACCCACAAATAGCGTTGTTTACGAGGAAGTCTTTTTGGTTTATGCAGAAACCGCGAGTTCTGTAAGAAATATATATATATTTGTACATATATAAGTATATAAGGTAGAATGAAAGTTGTACATCAATCAGGAAGCAAAACATCAATGTTTGCCTCTGCCTCTTTCATATAACTTAACATGGGTATATGCATTTATTCAATCTTGTGGTTCTTTACATTGCCACGCATTTCAGCCTTTTTCTAGAACTCTTTTTTTTTTATCGGATTTGTACTATAGACATTTGCTTATGTGGCTCAGCTGTTCGGCCGGCCGTGTACACCCGCTACTGGAGATCGAGAATAAATTAACTGGAGTCTCGCCTTGCTGTATGTGGGAAAGTAATTCCGGCAAGGAACGATATATTAACGAGTTGTGGAGGTTGTAGAAGGGCGTGTACAAGCGAGGTAGACGAATATATAGTGAAACTTGCAACACTTTTTTCTGCAAAATTTGAATAATAATTGACATCAGAAGTCGCGCGAGTTAAAGATGCGAAAATATCTGTAAGATACAGAGAAATTTCATCGCTAAGAATGCACATGATGATAATTAGGCTCGTCGTTAATGTTCTAACTAAAAGGAGAGCAGGGATTAGCGACAAGCTGTCTCGCAAAAGCACCAAAGAAATCTAAATGTCTCTGATCTTTTACTGTAACGCTGCGAGTGAGGTATCAAGATTCAGAAGCGAGAAAGAGAGCGGAACAGGCAAAGAATCCACCTTGGCCTTGAAATACCATATGCGAATGTTGTTCCGTTCGAAGCAGTTTGTCTACATAGCGCGTCGACATCATGATCGACTTGAGCATTAATTAAATCGAAGCATATAATGTGCTAGATACTCAATTTAAATTCCATTACAATTATACAAAAATTTTTGACGAAAATCTTTTGCAACTGAGTTACGGTCTAGTTCATATTTACTTCGACATAGACTAAGAATAATAAAGTCGCATTTTTCGTTGTTCAGAGCATGTAAGACGTGGTGAAATCCGCCCTTGTTGACTTTTCGAACCTCGTCGTATGCGAACTAACCGGACCATTCATGATCCACGGATCGCCTTATCGAGAGCGTTATCTTGCCTTCGAATCTCTCTAACTGCGGAACGAGCTACTGCGATACTTGAAGTGTCCAGTTGGCGCGAGTGTCCTAGCCTCAACTAAAGCGCTAATGAGATTAGATGCATATCTTTACGTACGTTCAGTGTCTTTTCTATGGTACGATGTTTTTATTTTTTCCTCCAACAGCTGATCTTCTCTACTGTAGAAGAATGAAAGTCTTTCGTTGCTCTCGAAAATTGTATGCATGCATGCAGCAGATTTTTACTGCAGTGTTTATCACAGGAACAGGTAAAATGCACATTTTTTCTATCATTTTCTTCTATCAACTGTATGATTATAGTTATCAAAATAAATCCTGTTATACACAGTGACTAAAGAGGTTTTTTTTCTCTTGATACGCTTTCTCCCTTCTTTTGTGTTCATCATTCATTGATGATTCGAGAATACCATTATTCTTTTTTTTACAATGTGTCTCGGGACTGTTTTCACTTGAACGAATGACTCGTCGCGAGACTAGGAAGCGAAAGTCATTGAGAAGAATTTAATCCAATGATTCTTCGTTATTTATTTTAATTATGTGTCGCTAATTATTCTTTCGACTGTAATCCCTTCTTTTCTTTACTATAGTACTGGTGCACAGTATACCAGTTTGTTGATTATTTTTTTCAAACTCGTACGGCTTATCTGAACTGATAGAATTAGTTCTAATCGAGAAAATTATAGCTACCGTGTAAGGTCTCGTAAATCTATTAAGAATGTCCAACAGATATTGTTGACGCGTGGCAAGTGTTAAAACTTTATTGCTGGGCTAACCATATGCGATTGTTTTGCGCAATTATATACTTTCTATCCGGGACGGAAAGCTCTTGGGCGAGTACACGGACGACGATGTGAAAGTGCATTAATTTTCACGATGCGCCAACCGCACTCTTTTCAGACATATATGTCTGTGTGTGAATGTGTGTTTGAATGTATGTGTTCAGCGAGCCGCTTCGTTGCATCGTTTTTGTATTTATATATGAACGCACAACAGTCTCTCTGATGCATCCCGTGAGACGAAAGTTTCGCTCTGCAAACGAATGCCACAAATAATTCAGAGGAAAATAATGGAAAGAATTATCACTTGCAGGAACGATGATTTATTTCATTCCTTTTAATTGAATTTTAATTGAATAACGTACATTTCAGCAAAGAAATATTGAGGCGATTGATTTATCATTTATTTGAATGAAATTTAGTATTTTATTCTGAAACCCTCGGGCTGTGAGAGAATATAAAAATGTAGAGAAATTTTTTTCTTTTTTTTTTTTTCAAGATTCTCTGATTACATTCATGATAAACGAAGCCCCGATGTTTCTTTGCTTTTTGCGGTCAAACATCTCGGTGATCACTGGTATTTTTTTTTTTTTTTTTTTTTCAAATATTATTAACACGGGTACCATAAATACTTAATAACGATCGAAAGTTGAATAAGCAATTAGCATTCCAAGAGAATTTATTGCTCAAAATAAATATTTACTTGGTGTTAAAATTATTTGTTACCTTCTGAAAGAATTTAATTGAGATCGCAGCTATACATATTTGCTGTTACCCCATAAATTCCATCGTCGCTCATTCGATGATTCGCTTATGTTTTATTTATTCTCAAAAATTCTTCCCAAGCGAAATATTTATCATGATCTGATCTGTCAAATACACGAAAACTCTTCCAATTTTTCATTGACAACACTTGATGCTTTTTTCAAATGTAGTTACGTTAAGTTTATTTTTTAAATAATGTCTCATTAAGTTCTAGTGCCGGTAGCATATGTGGGTGGATCCTATAGTAACAGCCGTAACTAATATTGCATCGCATATATTATCATCATTTTCTTTCGAACACGTATATGTAATAGATATCGTGATTCGCGCAAGCTAAGTTGTAAAGTGATATAGAGAATTGTAATGGGCGTCGTTGAACATGACGGCACGGGTACCGTTTGTATGCGTGCCAAGGCTCACAAGTCAGCGTTCTTTAGGTCGCGGTACACGCGTTCACGTGATCGATAACAACCTCCCTTGACGTCATTCACGTGTACTATTCATTCTCGGAACAAGTTTTTCGAGACGACTCATGCAATGTTAATCTAACAATGAGTAGATGAAAAACCTACGCACAAAATACAGATGCAGTTGCAACCAGTCTTTGAAGTTTTATGTCCAGACAAAAGTTCAGCTCCGAAACAATGGGTCTCCCACCACTTTTGTATTTCTTTCCGAGCGTTTCTGATTTACGATTACCAATTTAACGTCGTTTGAAAATAATCTTCAATTACGTTATCATTTTGTTCCTCATAACTGCACTTTAATACCTTTTTGTGACGGAACATAAATTAGCTGAATTCGTTGTTGCAAAGGAAAGTTTGTTGAACGCAGCATGCGCTGGAGAATGAAGTAATTTTCCACAGAGAGCTTTAGTTTTCGTGAAATATTGTTACGTTTAATAATGAAACTAGACTCGTTGACATTTTTACGCACGAAATAGATGGAGCTCCTATTCCTCCTGAAAATGATACTCGGAGTCAAATGTTTGGTAACATACTTTGCAATTTTCTTAGAGATTGGGTTAGTTGATGATTGTTGGTTATTACGGTCTGAACTGTGAAGTTTGAGGCGGTGGCTAAATTGATCGACCCTAAGGGTTCGTTTGACCGTTCGACTTTGGATGCATTCAGAAAATTTATAATTTTAGCTCATAAATGCATAAATATGGACTATTAAGAAACAAAAAGCAGTAGCTCATACAACTGAAAACATGAATTCACAGGAGTTATATTCTTTGGTATGCTATGAAATAATATGAGAGTATGTAAACGGTGTGAGGTTGCACAAGGCTTCAAGTTGCAACAACCATGCATATAAATGTAGAAACGTTTACATGTGATTATGTAATTATTAAATTAAACCAAACCGTGAAATAAGTTCCTAGGCAAACATATCGTGTCGTTTCTTTCATTAGCACTCCATGGGCTTTGTTGTCAGTGTCGTACTTTTCTACTTGTTCTGATTTCTATACAATTCTCCGTTATGACTGATGGATATTTGGCATGTATTATAAAAATGAGAGTTATACATAAATATATTATGCATACGTAGATGAATAGAAACGAGCACTCGAGCGTCTAATTGAATCCCAGAGAACGTTAATGATCGTCTCGTCCTTGCACCGATGATTACTCGTCATTCCAGTTCTCTGTGTTCCAGATCCTCGTGTCTTCCCGCGTCGCACCTTCTCGCGTATTTAATACACTTTGTAGTATTAAAATATAGTCAAGAAAGAAAATGAAAACAATTACGGGATGCTACGGCCTTGCAGCCCGATTAAAACCACATACAGATATATTTTATTTATAAGTTTATTACAAATTCCACTTAGTTCCCATGGCTTGGAAATGAATCATCGACCGATTAACCTTAGAGATAAGTAACTTATCTATCCAAGAGTTATGATTTCCGCACTCTGTCAACTCTTCTAGCATTGTCCAGGGCGTGGATTGATATCTATAATCGGATTATTAAGTGACAGCTGTAATGATTGGCTTACCAGAGATTTCCAGAGTGATAAAATGTTATTTAACGTTATTGGAATTTCCCTCGTTTCATAACATCTTGAGCATTTGATATGATGCATAAAGCATCGTTTTCTTATGGGCAGTCACGTATAAATGTAACTTTATCAAGAATTTAACAGAACAGCTGTGGATCAGAATCTTTTTTTAACTGAAACTTTTGACGAATGTTAATATTATACTCATTCGTTAGGATCTTCTTGGAAGTTAATCAAATTTATTGCCAGGTTTTAATATCAATAATCTTTCTAATGATCAACGGCAAACTGCAGCAATAGCAGGAAGTATATAGACCGCAATTTTAGACTCGGAATAATGGATTCCATCTTAATTTCCATAATTTTCCTGATTCTCCCATCATGGTACATCTAAAGCAAGTGGCTCTTTGCTATATCACGAGTAAACGAATTCTTCAGCTCTGAACATCTTTCTCACTTACCCGGAAGTCATGCGCGAAAGCCTCACGATTTAAGAGAAAGTAATACGTGCGAAGAAAGATACATCGAGTGCCCTCTGGACCCTGGGATTTTCGCTTGACTGTCCTCTGGAATTGTATTATTACGAAATTCGAATCAATGCTTGGATAATAGAGTCCTGAGCATTTTGTCTGTTTTTGGAGAAAGAAAATCCAAGATTTGTCTGATCAACTGGATCAGTATCCGACGAGATAGTACACCAGAAACATTCTGTTTGAGTGCACAATGACTTTCTTATGTAGTTTCATAATTCAGCCCTGGAAAATCAACTTTTTTCTCAAGAGCTCTATCTACCAGGTGCAATGTTGGTACACTTAAATAATCTGCAATATAAATTAACGTAACGAAAGATATTAGCATCTCGTGAATGAAGAACATATAGTGCAGATGTAAATGTTGGATTGATATTAATGAGTTCACTCGATTAAGCAAGAGTACAACGTTTCGTTCTCATTGCTTCATGAACCTGGTCGTCATTAATACAATATTTTCTAGTGAATGTATCGAACTCAACGTTTGTATTATGCGTGGACGAGTTTGATTAATTTGATGATAATGTATAACTAATAGCCACTCACAATGATAATTGGTGCTGAAGAAAACTTGGATTCAAGCATTTGAAGAACGAAATTGTAAAAGACAAATTAAATCACAAATTCAGAGTTAAATAACAACAAGCAATAAAGAATAATCAATAATTCTCCATATTCAAATAAAAAGAAGTGCATAATCGTCGTTGTGTATCACAAACGCTCAATCCATTTTTAGAAACGTTTAATCGCCTTCGTTTTTTTTTAAATTCGTAACGAGGATAAAAGTCAGAAAAGAATTTTGGGAGTGAACCTGAAAACAAGTTTCCGAATTGGTATGCATTCTGTCGTCGTACGAGATTCCCACCGCGAAATGCCCTCGAGAAAGTGCCAACGAACTCGTGGCTCGTTCAACCCGATCTTTTTTGGAGCATCGTTTAACCGCATCGTTATAATGTGTCTGTAGCCAATGCAGAACGCCTACCTTCACAGTCTTTGACGTGATGCACAGCAAGCAAACGATCAAGAGAGTGAGAAAGCGAGACAAAGATAGCTCGTGAACCAAGAAAAAGTAACAAGAGGCCAGTGCTGGTGGCCACATTGTCAAGGCCAACGATCTCAAACGTAAGAAGCGTTGAGCGTAGGCAATCAATCATCAACCAGTGGTCAGTTCTTATCTGGGTCAGCCGCATAGTATTCAATCTTTAACGACTACACACTCAAAGCAAAACATATGCGTGTACAACAATAGTTCAAAATTGTTAAACGAATAGTTTAAAAGACCCTAAAACTTTCAAACCAGTTGAAATTCCGAATAGATGTCATACCAAAAGAATGTTGAAAAGAAATTTCTTTTTTAACGAGTCATATATTTCAATGTTTGATGCGGTATTAACACGTTTATTTAGTCAGTGTTAAATGCACTCTAACCTGAAAAATTGAACTTACGATCCTATCATGAGCTCATTTTAAAAAGAAATGACAAGAATTTGTGAAAAAAAAAAAAAAAAAAAAACATTAAGGACCATAAAAATTTCTTCATGTTTAATCGATAAACACTTTCCCTCTGAGAAACGTTTGTTTATATCTTCCTCTATCTCTTCATGAGATTCTTCGTCCATATTAAGAATGATAATGAATAAAAACTGCTAATTCGAGGCGTTTGATTATGTGGTTTGCTAAGTAGTTAAAATTCTCGCAGGTACACAACTGTTTACTTGGTTACGTATTAAATGTGTTGTAGCATGCACATATCTGCTATACATAAGTGAGAAGAGCCGAGGGCAACTCCGACGAATATATCTGGAGACGTACTTTACGAGCGTCGAGGTATTAAAATAAAATATTAAGCGCACACTGGGCAGGCGGCTGCAAGAGCTGCTTCTTCCCTTCGGGAGAAAGTTGGATTCCCGATTGAGTTTCGGTTCTTACTCGTAATGTGTGTTACTGTATATTTATATGTATATAGATATGTATCTATATTTGTGTACAAATACGAAGATGTTTATGTATATTTACGTTATATATGTGCGAATACACGGAGCTCGTGTCAAACGAAAGTTTGATCTTTACTTTTGCTCTCGAGCAGTTCGCTACGAAGATCGACACTTTTCCACGTGCTTTCACTCTCTTGTTGTTTAAAAAACAAATATCATCACATATATTCACGAGAAACAGAGAAGAGCTCATGGAAAAACCGATAACCAAAGACCAAAGGTATGTTCGGAAATCGTTTCGTGTGTCGCAATATATTGTGTAAGGTGTGGTTGATGCTCGGGTCGAGCGGTATCTAATACAACTCCCACGATCATCCTCCACAGCATATCAGAATATTCTCACATTTCCATCCCAAGATTGACTGCTGGATTAAGATTGAGCATTAATGCTGTATTATAAGAATTGTATCGATGCAATAACACATTTTTTCAACTGTTTATTCAACTCAGTAATCTTACCACGCAGTCACGTACGGAAATTAACTTTCCAATCAATTTTTCAAAAGTTCGACATAACTTGGAGAATAATATTATATCTTAGACGTAAAAATATATAAACTGTCGGTTGAAATTTCTAATTTGAAGCTTAGTGCTTATGAAAAAACCACTTTTTCCATATCCACATAAAGCTTATACTTTATGTCGCTGTATCTCCCAAACATAAACGTTCAAAAATCTTGACTGTTTCTGACAAACTTCGTCATATTTTTCTTTGAAATTGAGAAAAAAAAAAATCTGTTGATAAGTTTCGGAAATATTTCGTGAAATGTTAATTTTCTAATGCTTCCTAAAAAAACGCGTGCATGTAAAACCGTGCAATTTTTGATGGTTAATATCCCGAATACGAAACGGTGAATCCACTTGAAATTTTGCAGGTAGTTTCATAACAGTGCTTCAAATGTGTCCTTAAAATAATTAAAAATTCTGTAGAAAAACGTTTTTGTGAGACTAGGAGTTTGTGAGACTCCATTATTATAAAAGGTGGTCAGGAAAAGTTTTGTATCGACAGTCCATTTGAAAATTTGTAGCGAGTTAATTAGAATATCGTCACAAGTTTTTGGGACAGTAAATCAAGCAACGAACTACTATGCGTTACGTATATAAACGTCTCCATAAAAGGTATGCATATTTTTGTTAGATGTATAAAATATGTTTGTGCAGTCACGAGATAATAATTGGTTTGTTGTCATAATTGTACGCAGCGTGTAAAACCATTTCCTAGTTTTTCCTGAATAAACGGCAATATATAACCTGAACATATTGTTAAAACAGAGAAATCGAATTGTCAAACTAATCACGAACTGTGGTCCGTAAACTGCATAATAATATTGTATTTGTAATTATGACTCATCATGAAAATTACTGTCTGCGGTCGTTTCACGAGGAAGCTATTGCGAATCGTTCTGTACACAATCCTTCGATAAGATCGAATGGCATTGTTCACAAAATTTTGGTGGGGTGGTCAGTAAATAATAATGTAAAAGGAATTACGAAAAATCGTTGACGACGAATAAATAAATAAAAGTAAATAAAAAACGAATAAACATTCGAATAGTTGCTAATGCATTGATCGAATAAAATGCTTTGTTGTCAGAGTTCGATTCTCATGATAAAACATGACATCCAAAAGTTTTTACTAATTTAATTGATATTCGTATGTTGCATTTAGCAATAAAATGCATTCAATCATTAAATATTTCCAATGACTGCCATGCAATAAAGTACGATGAAAATAATGACGTTGGTGACACAAGAGATCGTAGAAACTTCTGGATGATGCTGCTGAAATCAAATGTGTAAGCCCCATAAATCTTTGCGATTGTAAGCAAGAGATCGCAGGAGACGATTGTACGAGAAATATATTTTTGTTGGCCCCCGTGGATGTATTCTTCGTTACGAAGACTGCGTTGTATGACAAGAGTATTTATGAAACCTGAGTTTTGCATGTTTGCATTTGGATACATGGGGCTCATAGCCTTGCAGCATCGCTGTACTGTCTCGTTAACGATATTGATGTGCAATTGGTGGGACTTCCTGAATGTCTTAAAGTTTTCCATCGGTAACTCGTCATTAATTTATCGTCGTGGTCACCAATATCTTCCAATTTCTTGAGTCTTGCAAAGACAGTAAATCTTTTTCTTCTTTTTTTGTGGAGCTCTTCAAAACTTGAGTGGTATATATATGAGAATTCGCTTGCACGAAATGTACAGAGGAAGCTCGAAGCGTGCACACGTTATTCGTTACAAATTGGCTGTTTTCTATTTCCACGTCGTGGCTATACGTTTCATCTGTTCTCTATTATTTTTATATTTTTTATTGACTTAGTGAGCGCAATAGCACTGATGGAGGAATTAGAACAAGAAAAAAGAAAGTAAAAGGGATGATTATAGGAGAGAAACAGAAAATTCTGAGCAGGAAGTACGTGATTCCTTGTGGCAGCTAATCTGAACGAGCAGAGATCGATTCTTTGCAGTTTTCCGGTACAGATAAAAAGAAATTTACGTTTGAATTGGAATGACACGTCGTTTCCAATTGCTCTCTATAATCGAGAGTATTCAATCGCAACAACAACAACAACAAAATTAATAAAACACGATGGAAATGAGTGTTAACAAACAAACGGAGACGTGTGGCTTATACAAGATCAATTTAAATAACTTCCTCATTGACAGTGATACGAAGATCGCTTCGGGGCAAAGACCACCATATAAGAATCCGGTCTGCTTATCCACCATTCGATTATGTCGTTCAGGCACTGTGTACCGATTACAATTTTAAAATAGCTCGAAGCATGTGCTGTTACTGGTGTTCCAACTTCTTAGGGTACAGATCGACGATGGAATATGAAAGAGAGAGTGTGTGTGAGTAAGGAAGAAAGAGAAAAAAAGAGAATACAAATTGGAAAAAAAAATTGATGCACTCTGATGTTACGGAGTGTCATGATAAATTTCGTTAAGTCTCTCCTACGAGGCAGTCAAATTCGTTTAAGCGCTGAAATCTTTTTCTTGAGGCTACGTATCATTGTTCTTATTATTATTGAAAATCTCCACTAATAAAGTTTCAAGGTGTAATTGTTTATTTGCAATTTTTTATGAATTATTGCGTATTGCTAAAATATTTAATTCTTGATGGGTTCGTTTTGAAGTTTAAAATATTGAGATATTACAATTTTGATTGTCATACGAATCATTACACTATATCTGTTTTATGCTGATAGCCCTTGCTGCAGATAATAAACAACACTTAGAAATTAGTGAAACTGTTATACGTCAAAACCGTTTAAATGGCCTGCACATTAGCATAGTGAGAGTGAAGGAGTTAAGATAAACACGCGATAAATCACACCGACACGCAATCCTTGCCGCGTATATTTTATTCATGTTGATAAAATTGTCAATTCGTGCAGCCAAATACTAATTCTCGCTATCATTTGTCACAACTACTACAAAGATGCGTCAATTTTAATCTTGTCAAGTTCTTTTTCTATAATTTGTAAAAAAAATTATTTGATTACAATTATTCCAAGTTCATGCAGTTTTCGAGCTTATTCTCTTGCACAATCAACTGTTGATATTCAAAGAGTTGGAAAAAAAAAATGTGTAATGCTTCAACGAGATGAAAGAAATGTAAAAAAAATGCAAATTCAAACTTTCACATTGCTTCATTCAAATTTTTCTTCTTTCACAAATCTTCTTCCATGAACACATGTTTTCCTTTTTCTTTATTTCTCAACAAACGGACGTAGACGATGCATAAAATTAAGTGCACCTTCGAATTTCAAGTATTTTTGTTTTTTTGTAGAAATTCACAGTAAAAGTTCGACGATAGTTTACTTTTTAGGCTTGTAACATTGTGAGAATGTACAATTTTGTGTGTCTATTATAAAAACAGTCTCCGTTTGTAATGATTTGAATATTTTTCACTTTGGTTGATTATATCGAGGGATCACGGTTTCAAATGTTCCACAGCAATGGATTTTTCATTCGATTTCTTACGAATATACAAGTTGCTTAAACATTTGTTATGCAGACACCAACGAAATATCGTAACACCTTTCGTTATTTTTTGTTATCTGAAGAAAAATCCTCCTCCTTCTCTTCTTTCTAACAGATCACGGGCAGAAGAAACACGAAACGAAAGTGATTCGGTAGATCGACCAAGCGCGAAAGTATAGGCGAAGATAAAAAAAAAAACGGTAAAACGTCAGACGGAAGTGAAAATCTAGAGCTTCCTTTAACTAAATCTTTTGAGAAAAATGCAAAAATATACACTTGTTGAGCAAACTTAGAAAAAGTACACAGAGACTCGTAGGAAACTAACGCCTACAATAACTTCCGTCACATTCTTACGCGCGTTTAAATCTGATAAACAAAACTATATGAGTACAAAAACAGAATTTTCTATGTTAAAATAGAGAGATTTTGAGATTTTCTATCACTCGTATGCTAAAAAGATCATTCTCCACACGTCAAGAACTCAGATCCGCGATACATTCGATTGTGTCAAATAAGTGTATCAGAAAATAATTTAGGAATATTTTTTAGATATTGATCGTAATTTATAAACAATCAGATCCAGAAGAAAATTCTAATTTGCTATTTTTTCGTTATCAATTATTTGACACAATAAAAAAAAAAATGCGTAAAATTTAAATAGAACGAAATTGCAACAGAATTGCTACGAAAACGAATTTCTCAGAAAAAAAATCAATTATCATTGAAAAGATGTTTCAAGTATCATCAACAACAATTCCACTTTTTTTTTTAAAATTGTCATTATTTTGTACGTATAATTCAACGTTCAGCCGGAAGTATTTCATAGTCTGTAGAAACGGTGATAAAATCAAATTGTTTGACGCGTTAAGTCAACTTGGAATTGTTTGTTGTACGAGGATGATTTTTTTACTGATAAAAAATGTGCTGCGAGAGTCGCTTGGACAAAAACCTAAATGTCGGAAGTGCTTAGTTTTTTTTTTTTTACGGTGGAACGTAACGATCCATGGAGTGGACAGCGCGGGACAGGTGCACGATGCTGTGTAGCAGCCGTATAGCTGTAATCGCCAATTGAAACGAATGCATAGGGAGTAGAACGAGTGTCTCAAGCGTTGTTGAGTCTCTTTTATGTATAAATATATATTTATAGATATTATGTAGATATATATAGATATTTATAACGTACGCGTTTCTGGCGAGAGACTGTTCTCGCTGTACAGAAGTCGCGAGTACGA